>OY764962.1:24498294-25197320 GCA_963668005.1 Melieria crassipennis | reverse complement strand
CCGCATACTGTTTGGCGCCAATTCAGATGTCAGTAAATGTTTATGTGAATAGTGAAGGAATAAATAAAGGAACGAATAAATAAGAGAATCAGAAATGTTTGCTTTCAAGTCGGTATTGAGTGCTTCGAGTGATTTTAGTAGAGTTCGTCCGATTAATGGATTATTGTTTAAATATTGCACAACAATTGTTTAATCAATTTTGATTATTTTGGAGAAGATCTCAAAAATCTTAATAAATTGTATTTTCTCATTATTTTTTTTTTGTTTTGTATTCTATCTGCTAAAGAAATGAACGTGAACGCAAGTTGGTCGAATTCGGCGCAATGCATAGTGATTCGACTCCACACAACCGCGCGACTAAATAGAAGAAGTGTTCCGTTCTTCATAAAATTTAGTATACATGGTCTGCTGAATTGTAATCTCCATTTTTTTTCTTCAAATTTTGTGGCTTGGCAACGCCTGAGACTTAAATTTGCAATTTCCGTCATTTTTGGTGAGCTAATTTTGTGCAAAGATGGAAGATATCGGAGGATGTAATTACATTATCCGACAAAGAAAGAATGTTTTTTTAAATAAAAAAAATCCAGGAACATACTTTCACATACTTTTTAGATATTTTCTTCTAAGTTTTGGCAGTTTTCAGATTTTTAATTTAGAAAAATATTTTCAATTGAAAGTGAAGTAGAAGCCTCAGATTTGCAAATTTTGAGAAAAAGTTAAAAGCAAAACTGGCCACATCATTCCTTAATCTATATTGAAAGTTTCAGCAACTTCTTGCTAACCATGTATTTTTACAATTTTTTTTACTCAATAAACAAAAAACAGAAATTTACATTTTTTTATGAAAAAAGTTTAAATTTTAAGCCGCTTTTGCACAAACACTAATTAATTGTTTGCACAGATTTTTTTTAGGTTTTCCTGGTTGGAGTTTCACCTTTCAAATGACATCAAAATCGTTAAATTCTGAGATTATAAATTTTTTGAATTTTGTCTATGGAGCGAATCACTGTGCAATGTCGGTATTCGGACTGATATCATAAGGCGAGAAATATCCAGAATCGCAAGTAGTTAGAAGTCGAAGCCTGTGGAGCTTATAAGGTGACGTGGCTTCAGACAATCAAGCAGCCATCAAAGCACTAATGTCGTATAAGTTAACCTCAGGGTTGGTGTTGGAATGCACAGAAGCATTGAACAAGCTGGGTATACATAACCTGGGTGGGTTGAAATCCTCTGGTTCCCAGGTCACCGAGGAATTGATGGAAATGAGGAGGCGGATAGTCTTGCGGAAACTGGGGCAGCCACGATCCCCCTTAGACCAGAATCTTTCATTGGACTGTTCCGGAACACTCTAAGACTTGCGGAAAGAACCAGAAATTCCAGAAGAATGCCTCAGACTGGGGAAAAGAAAAGGCACAGCTTAGACTGGTCACCAGGCACTGCAGACTGAGAAAAGATATGCATACAATCGGTTTGGAACAGGAAAATATCCGAGGAGACTCCTGAGCACATCATACTGCACTGTGATGCGGTATATCTCAGTAGGAGACTATACATGGGCCAGTACTGGCTTGCAGAAGAGAACATCAAACAGCTAAGCCCTCGTGAGTTACTAAGCTTCATTAGGTCGGTGGGATTAGGAGATGTTCTCTAAAACTGGTAGGGAATACAATAGATCATCTCTGGTCTCAGTACAAATATCTCCTTTTTAAATCTATCTATATATCTAAGGCCATAGGCGGCCCTGTCCTATTAGTGGCGCACATAGGATTTCATTTGGGGGTTTTGTACACAATTTTTGGACCCAATTGCAGTTGAAACCATATTTGCCACCCAAAATGTTTGCAAAAAATCTATATTTGGAAGGGTCTTGAGCCCCCCAAACTTCCCTAGCGTGCACCACTGTTGCTACCTATGATTTCTGTAAGTAGAAGTGATAGCCCCAAACTAAGCACACTTAAGCCAAACAAATCATAAGACGGAATGACGAAAGATCCAGAGTCTCAATTTATTAGAAGTCAGGTGATATGAAACTCATATTTATGTAACATATTTATTTATTTTATGTATTTATTTATTTAAAGGACAAGAGGTAGCGCAGTGAGAGATTTCGCTCTCTTAATTCCACATCAGTAATACATGATTTTCAACACTTTGAGTTAATAACTAACCTTAAAAAAAAAAAAAAATAATAATAACAATGTATGCTTAATTTCTAAATTTAAGAATTGAGTAGTATCTTTCTACACTTAGGGGGAGAAGAAGGTAGAAAATAGAAGGTAAAGATTCACATTGTATAAAAAAACTTAGTAACTGGCCTTTTGAAGCATCTTGTGACATACATAGTTCATGTTTATCTCAAAGATATCACTTAGGTCATCTATGCTCCATTGTGGTTCTTATAAATCCTGTGGGAAGGTAGAAGTGAAAGACTTCAAATTTAGCACACTTAGGTCAAAAATTATGCCCATTGTTATACAGAATTGCGAATTCGTCTTTTTATTTGGTATCAAACTGACCTGGACAAGTTTTTAAATCTATAAATACCTGCATTATTGTTTGATGAGAACGTTGCTCCAATAAGGATCCGAAAAAAATGCACCACAAATAAATTGACTATTATAAATCTACCAATTTTTGCATATAGCTGTTGAATTGCCGTTAACTAATTGTTCACTAGTTTTGGTTCATTAACTTTTTGCTTCTTTAAACTCATTGCAGATTTATTGCTTGTGGCTTGACAACTTTTGGGTTGGTCAATTCAATTCAATTTATTGATTGCTGTTGCACAGCAAAAAATGTCATTAATCGTACATTAATCTAATGCTTTGTCGAGTAAGTTGAAATAAACCGAAATTGAATTGATTCATTCTGGGTAAACCGCAACTATTTACTTCAATGCGTTTCCGTGAGAACGAAATGTTGTTCGACAGGTATTTGAGCTGCATTTTGTCAACTATTTAATTTGTGAACTTTAAAAGAAATGCTGAATAGAAACTGCAGAGTAAGTACAAAATTAATGAAATGAAGTTCTTGCTATCAACATTCGATCGATCTTTTTCGAATTGTTCAAATGTCACGTTCATTATGTTTGTTCAATGAAATTGAAATGAAGCAACAAACCAATGAAACTGAAACAAAGTTTAGTCATACAAAATGAAAAGAGGAAGACAAAATAAAGTAAAATATATGTATGTATGTATTTAAAAAAAAATCTCATGTGAGTTAATGCAGTTAATTTTATTACCCAAAAGAGTCAACAAAGAATGTTCAACATTTCAATTAATTTGCTTGTTAAATTTGTATTCTTTTTCACTCGTGAAGCAACCGTTTGTTTTATTGTGAATACTTAAAGCTTCAACAGGTTCTTAAAAGCTTCATTGCGTTTATAATTTTTAATTGCACGTGATGATTTTATTGGGAGAGCCTGCACTGCAAATGACATATGCGAAAATTGTGGCATTTAATTGGGGTTAATTGAAAGTTGATTGTTTTTTTAATATACGAGCCAGAGTGGACCTATTAATGCGAGAGATTGCGTTGGTCATGGAAGCGTGCAAAGGTTAAATGAATCGGTTTCGAATGAAGAAGTTAAGGATACTTGAGTTGAACTAACTAATCTAAGGTCATAGGTACTGGGAAAATCTACGCAGGGAGATCATTTCACAATGGCGCAGTACGGGCCACAAACAAACTCTCTCTAATGCGCTGGAAGATCCTTTAAACTTGATATGCATGATAACAGTGTTGGAACAAGTTGCTTGGGTGATTACCCGGAGTGGTGGTATCAGATTGCTCATCTGCTGTGAAAAGTTACCAAACAAGTATTTATAGAACAGGAGACGTTACGACACTGCTTCATGGAGTCAATAGACGGGAATGACCTATAAAGTATAAGCGGGTTTCTCGTGAAAATACGCGGAAAGATGACACCAGATTGTATGTCTTCGCTGAGCAGTTATCAAAGAAATATCAAAGAACAAGCCACGTTTCGACGGTGCTCCATGGAGTCAATAGAGCTGTGTGACCTACGAGGTATACTCGGGTTTCTCGTGAAAATACACGGAGAGATGGCATCAGTTTGTACATTTTCGCTGAGCAGTTACCAAAAAAGTACCTATAGAACAGACCCACGCATGTCACGATTCGACGCTACTCCTTGAATTTAATAGAGCCAAATGATCTACAAACTATAAGCGAGTTTCAACGATGCTTTAAGGAGTGCCTTACTTTACCAATAAGCTTCAGCGCACAGTTTTCAACACAGTCAAGAAGCTCCAAATGGTATTTTAAAGCTTCCGCCCCAGAGGTGCAAGTTAAATTCTACATTTGGTTGGATATAATTGGTGTAAATTATGTGGGTATCTGAAGGTCCGCTTTGGAAAGTCTTCTTCTTTCGACACGCCAAAAGTATGATCGTTCCATCGAGAACATCAAGTGCTGCCGATTCTACAATTCTCATAACCATCCCTTACCAGGAATGTATTGGAAAACCTTCTGAATACGTTCCAGGCGATTAACGTGGCAATAGTGATATGGCCTCCAAATAAACGAGGCATACTCTAACTTCGAGCGGACAAGACAGGTATAAAGCAGTTTGAGAGTGTAAGGATTGGAGAACTCGGAACTATTGCGTCTCACAAAAGCTAATATGGCATAGGACTTGGCAATGGCTCTGAAATCACTACACTTTCAGGATCCTGTTCCATCTTACTTCTCACGTTGTAAGCTCATAAATTTAAAAACCTTGCAGGATAGAAGATCCATCCTATCTTTGCCATTTGTTTTTGATATTGTTAGCGGGTTGGTTGACTGCCCTTCCCTCCTAGAGAGGATTCACTTCAACATCCCTTCTAGATCTCTCCGGCACTTTGATTTTTTCAATGTTGGTCTCGTCAAAACGAATTATGCTTTAAATGCTCCTCTTTTGCGAGCTCTAATATAATTTAATAAGATCTCAATGAATTTTTCGGTGGATTTCACTGCTTCTAAAGCAATTTTTATGAACTTGTTGAACTCTGTTTTTAATTAAGTTATCGCTTGTTACGTAATATTTACATTGTTACTTATCCATTATGCTGTTCTTTATTAGTCAGTAAGGAAACAACTGTTCTTTGACTAATTAGAAATAAATGAAATGAAATGAAATAAAATTAAATTAATTGGGAAGACTGGGGAAAAAAGACAACAGGGGATCTTACGATTAACAAAATCGACTCTGTTCACTTCAACCCACTTGGAGATTGTTTGTAGGCCGCTGCTAAGCGAGTCATTCAAAATGCGCCCATTGGATTTGGATTTGGCATGGTTGCAAACCATGAGTTGAATGGCAAACCAACAGTCTCAATCCGGCGCAAACCAGTTCGATCTCTTAATACAAGAGAACGAATTCGAGATTTCAACTTTCGTCAGAAATCTTGAACCCAAGGTACGGAGTAGGCGTTCTTGCAGAGCCCAGCAGTGGCATAGGAAATGTTGTATTGTTTCAACAAGGGTCATAGTGCCCGACAGGTGATGGAATCGACTAATATGGTACAGTAAACTGTATGTAGTAAGCAGGCACCTCAGAATGAGTAAGTTTAGGTTATTTAATACCAACTGATCTGATAAGCCACGCATAGACGCTTTGGGGTCGCCATAAAAGTTGGAGTTTTTTTTGGAAAGTTGAAGAATTTGTTGGTAAACTTCTATCACATATATTATTTGTGACCTCGGAGCATTATTATTATTATTATTCGGCCAAATCCGGTGATTATTTTTGGCGCCACGTCCCAAGCAAGTGAATCACTTTGTATATCGTAAAATACACGAAATGCAACCAAAAAGCAAAAGCAAAAGTTTTCATATAAAATTAAGGTCTTTGGAAAATTTCTAAAATGGCAGTGCCAAACTGTTGTAATTACGACTTTCACAGTCGATTTTCGCCTCACATGTAATGCGTTTTTATGACGAAATCAAAGCACTTTTGCTTTCAGCTGAAAAATGCATTGCATGGCCACTGACGTGCAGCACATCGAAAACAGTTGTCGCGGGGCAAATTCATTAAGTCAAAGACCATAGACGGACCCAACTTGTGTTGTCATAGGCGCAAATATTTGGCCATAGGAAACACTTTCTTTCGTCGACTTGAGCAGACGTGCGCAGGCCATGAATGAATAATAATAATAATTGACTGGCACGACAGCCCGCTTACGCGAGACTAAGGCCTAGCTTCCCGCAACTACCCGTGTTGTGCGTGTGAATTTGTACGCGGGTTGGAGGGACCTACAGTTTAATGCCGGTTCCGAACGGCAGGTTGGGAGCTTTTTCATAAGCAATTTTTACTCTCAGAGGTTTGCCATTTCCAGCTGAGAGGACAGCCACCGAAAGAGAAAACGAGTTTTCCCGTTATTTTTTTTAGGTGTTATTACAGGCAGTATTTGAACCTGCGGTTTGCTGCCTTCGACTCGCGGTCCAACGCACTAACCAACTGAGCCACGGCGGCTGTCGGCAGGCCATGAATGACAAATGACAATTGGAAAATGCAGTTTTGAAGCAACTTGTAGTTTCTATGATGAAATTTGAAATACAAGAAGACACTTGAGAATGGTCTACAGTTTTTACGGTGTTATAAGAAAATATATTTTTTTTAAATAAATAAAAAAATGTTTTTTTACAAAAACTGACCGCACTTTCAGTGTATTCACGTATGTTTTCCAGTCAGCTACGATTTCAGTATTTCACAGTTCAAACACCTCAGTTGTACATCGAAATCCACAGCAACTGTAATGCGTTTGTTTTATTATTATTTGTTTTGTTTTTGTATGAAATTATTGTATTTTTGCGCCGTATGGATGTATGTAGGATATAGAGTTGTTCTTGCTTTACGATTTCAAAATTTTCAACAAAATAATCTCCTTTGAAACAGTCAAAAACAGCGAAAATATTTGTACGAACATTCGCGCATGCGCACTCGCGGCCCACAATCGGTCAGCGCTGGCTGGTTTAGTATTCCGTGCACGCTGTGGCGTCGCAGTCTTGGCCGGTGTCGCTGTTGTTGCAGTTTGACTTTGAATTAGGCGAGACGGGTGGGTGGTTGAAGCACCTCGGCTTGTGCCAAATTTAGTTGTTTTTATTTATTTCTTTGTTTTCGATTTAGAATTTTAAATGCTTTGGTTACACGGCGATTATTCGAAGTGGAGAGTGGCAAAAATAAACATTGAGCTGAATTTGAACTCGTTTTATAGTTTTTTAAGAGTTAATAAAATTAAAATTTTGCTAAGCAGGCATTTCCGTTTTGTTTTAATGCTCATTGAGGAATTTTGTTTGTAATTTAAAAAAATATCACTTATGTAAATTCCAATTGAGTTATTTTTAAAACCTCAAACAAGTTTTATTGCAGCCAGATATTTTTTGGTTGAAATATTTTGTTTTCTTGAATTTTTAAGTTTAAGTTTTGTTGTTGTAGTAAAAAATTGTTTTTATTCAAAATATTAATATAGAACTAATTTGCTTTTCCCTTTAAAAAATATGTTTTTTTTTGGAAAATTGTTTTGAAAAAAATTATGTCTAATTTTTAGTTTTTTATATTTTAAATTTGTATTTTTAAAATTATTAAAAAAAATATTTTAATAAAAATTTAATAACAAAAAAGAATTAAAAAAATTTTATTGAAAATTTTTTTTTAACAAAAAAATTATAGTTTTGTATTTTTTTTATTTCAATTTTGTTTGCTTTTTTATTTGCAAATGTTGTATTAATTGAAATTAAACGTGTTTTGAAAAAACTTGTTATATTTAATTTTTTTCTTTCCTTTCATTTAATTTTAATTTTATTTAATGTTCAACAAATATTTAAATAAAAAAATTTGTAAAAATTTTGTTTGAAATGTTTGATTAGAAAGTTATTTTTATCACAAAAGAATTTATAATTGTGTAATTTTTTTTTTTAATTAAAAAAAATATTAATTAATTAAATTAATATTTGTTTAATTATTATTTATTGGTTGTTTTTATAGAAATGACATTTTGTACATTAGTACATTGTACATAATTGCAGCATTAGTAAATAAACATTGTTTGGAAACAACTTTTATGTGTTGTTTTATATTTGTTGTATTATTTTGATATCTGATATTTTGTATTATCTCAAATGCTTTAAAAATATTAAAAAAAAAATACTAGCAGAAAAATTTATTTTTAAATTACATAAGAATGTGATTTCCATTAAAAAATATGTTTTTTAGGTTTTTGTTAATAATTTATTTTATTTTATTAAAAAAATCTAGTTTAGAAGATTGTATTTTATTTGAGAAAATTGTGTGTTTTTATGCAATTAATTTTATTTTTCTTATTATTAGTTTTGTTCTTAATTTTTCAAATAAAATTAATTTTTTTAATTTTCTTCTAAACATCAAATAGTATTTTAAGAAAAAAAATTAAAAGAATTAATCAATAATTAAATAAAGTAAGGAAACTACAAGTTCATATATTTTTCAAACTTCAAATAAAAATAAATTTTAAATATTTAAGAATTTAAAAATTTCTACAGTTGTTTCTAATGTTTTTTTAAAGAACAATGTGTGTTTTTTACAGGAAAATTTATTGAATATATGAAAAAGTCAATGCAATGGAATCTTTTTTACATTGACTTGAGCTAATTTGTTGGTGTTGAATTCGTAAAAAAACGTATGTTTTTCACATATTGCTAGACTAAAACATTAATAGTCAAATAAAATGTATTGAAACATAAATTAAATTAATACAAAATCTGAATCTGGTGATTTAGAAAGGCAAAAATAAAAAAAAAATTTAATTAAATTTTAAAAATTTAAAACTACAAAACTAATTCGTTTGACTAAACTAGAAATCAACAACAACAAACAAAATAAAATTAAAACAAGCAAAACACAAGTAACAAAAATTATGAAACTAATAAAAATGTAACAATTAAAATTTGTTATTTTCTTTTTGTGATACAAATTATTGGTTTAAAATTTGAAATTCAATTGAGAACATTTTAAAAATAATAGTGAACTTTCACTTTCACATTAAACGTTTAAAAAAAAATGCTAAAAAATATGGAAAATAGTGCTTCCATGTTTATTAAAATCGAGAATTTCAACTTTTCACTTTTATACTTATGAAATTTTATGTATTTTTAAATAAATGTGTTATTATTTTTTCCATAATTTAACAATTAAAAACACTTTATTTTCTCTCCGTACCGTATTTATTTAAACTAAATCGCACTAAATTTGTTTGAATTTCGTATCACTTTTAGGAGCTTTAAAATTGAGAAAAACTTTTAGCCGCGTTTTCGTGCTTCACGTTTGCGCATTGGCAGCGTTCTGTTCGCTGTTTGGTGAAATTCGCGCGTTGTCTTTAAGAAATGCTGCGCTTCGTTACGATTCTTTTAATATAATAACAACAACAACAAGGCCAATAAGAACCAGAACATGTGGCAGCGGGACAAGCGCGAGAAACAAAAGGCGCAACAAATTTGCGTTTCCGATTCCGACTTGGCGCAGCCAACCAACCAACGAACGAACCAACCAACCAACCGACCAGCCAGTCAGCTCTGATTACGTTTCAAGTTCACGCTTTGCTCTGTTTTTGACTCCTCGAAGCGTTGCGGAGCTTTTGCGCCTGCGCAGCTGATGGTGTTGGCCTTTTGCCTTTTTGTTGACGTTGCACGCACCGCTGTGACTGTGGCGGCGACTGCGGACTGTTGGCGTTCGGGCTGTGCTGATGATGCGCGTTCGAGTGCTTTCGTACAACTGAGCCGCATGACAGCGAGTGGGACTCGAGCGTTTTTTCATTACTTTTCTTGTCTTGTAAACAATTTCTTTTTATTTTGTTTAACTCTCTGGCTTTTCTGTCTATAAGTTGAGGGTTTTTGTAATTTGGTTTGCTATTGATGTGCCAAGGAGTTGGCGTTGTATTACGAGTATGTATGTAGGATTGATGTCCTAATAGTAGGATTGATGTCCTACTCCGAGTAAATGAAATGCCTGGTTGCCTTGGTTTTAATCTTATTTATTTAATATAAATATGAAGGGAAAACTGTCCGATACGTCTGCGCTCGCTAGCGTCACTACGATGAATGTCCGTTTTCCTGTCGTCCGTCCGCTTTCTCTCGTCTTGCTGTTTTCCGTTTCTCTTGTCGTCCGTCCGCTTTCTCTCGTCTTGCTGTTTGTCCGTTTTCCATGTCCGTCAGGGATGTATTTTGAAAGGTCCGTGCGTGTTGTCATTCGTTTGTTATCCGATCCCACATTCGGCCATCCTGCGCTTCATTCGACCCGAATGAAGGGTTCCACTTCTTCATAAATTCCGCAACGGTCGTAGTACGCCCTGGCCCTTCGTGCTCTCCGACCTTGATGACCTCGTACCGACCATGTCCCAGCCTCTTAACGATCCTATATGGACCCAAGAACTTAGGCCGCAGTTTCAGTCCTGACCCGTATTGCGTTCGCTTAATGGCTACTAGCTCCTCGGGTTCGTAGGCAACATTGGATCGTCGGTGCTCATCGAACGTGCGGCGGTTTTCCTTTTGGATATCCGCAATATTCTGCTGCGCTTGTTGGCGTACGGCTTCCCTTTCGGCATCCAATTCGTCAATAGCCGCGGTTTCCAATAACTCTTGCAGCTCTGGTATTCCCGTAACCCGCATCTCCAACCCTGTCAGTATTTTGAACGGTGACGATTTTGTACTTCGTGGCGGAGTGCTATTAATCAGCTGCTGGACTCGATCCACTTTCTTATACCAGCTACCTGGATTTTCGTGACATAGCTTTGACACCATAGGGACGATAATTTTATGCATCCGTTCAACTTGTCCGTTACCTCGCGGAACGCCTGTCGCTATTAACAAATGTTGGATATCTGCGCTCTCGCAATAATCTTTGAAGAGGTTAGATGTGAAAGCGGCACCCCTGTCGGTGATGATCCGTTTCGGGTTCCCAAATGTCGCTGCCTGCTTACTCAGCCGATCTACCACCGCCTCTGCACCAGTATTCTTCGTGGGGTACAACCACACAAACTTGGAGAATGCATCCACAACAACCAGAATGTAGTTGTACGCCTTGTTGGTCATCTCCATCGGTCCCACGTGATCAATGTGGAAAGTTCCCAATGGCTGGTCTTCTTTATTAATAGGATTCAGGAATCCTTATCTTTTCCCAGACTTTGAATTGGTTACGATGCACTCTACGCAGCTCCTCACCACCTTAGTAACCTTAGAGTTCAACTGCGGGATGAAAAATGACTTTTCAACAGCATCTTGCGTTTTCTTGATGGAAAAGTGCCCCTGCTTATGCGCCATTTTGATTATCTCATCCTCCATGAGTGTGGGTACCACTATAAGCTCTTTTACCGGATCCTTATAGAGAACATCATGCTTGACGTAAAAGTCTTCATAGTCGTCTTTCTCCAGCACCTTGCGAACTGCTCGAATCCAATCGTCGTGTTGCTGCGCTTGCTTTAGACGATGATTCAGTGAGTCTTCTAGCATCAGGCATGACACGCGGCTCAAAGCGTCGACGTGCCGCATCTTTGTACCACTTCGATGTTCAATCTCATAGTTGAAATCTTGCAAAAACATCGCCCAACGGGACACTCTTAGTGGAACATCTCGTTTCCTCATCGTCATGGCGAACGCGTTGCAATCAGTTATGATCTTGAATTTGGTCCCCATCAGGTACACTCTCCACTTCTTGAGTGCTTCAATGATCGCCAGCACTTCCAGCTCGTACGAGTGGTACCTTTCTTCCGCCGGTTTAGTCTTACGACTCATGTACTGCACTGGGTGAAACTCCTGGTCGTCGCCATCCTTTTGCAGTAATACCGCCCCGTAGCCGAACATACTTGCGTCAGTATGTACTTCCGTTGCAGCCTTCGGGCTGTACAGCTTTAATACTGGAGCGCTCACCAACGCCGCTTTCAGCTGCTGGAATGCTGCTAACTGCTCATCCTGCAACTCGAACTTAACGTCTTTCCTCAGCAAATTTGAAAGTGGCCTGGCGATAATGGCGTATCCATCGACAAATCTTCTGAAATAGGATGTCAATCCCAGGAAACGTTGCATGGCTTTGCGATCGTGCGGAAGCGGAAAATTCTTAATCGCGCTCGTCTTCGCTCCGGAAGGTTTTATTGACCCATTCTCGACTATGTACCCCAAGAATTCGACTCTCCTCATCAGAAACTGACACTTGCTCCACTTTATCTGCAACCCATTCGCCGCTGCCGTTCTCAAAACCACCTCCAGCTTTTGGACACCTTCAACTTCATCCTTAGAGGGAATTATTAGGTCGTCCATGTATGCCACAATTGTTCCGCTTTGTATCAGTTCTCTGAGCGCTGCAAAAATGAATCTCGAAAAGACTGCTGGCGAATTTGATATCCCAAACGGCACGTATAAAAACTCGTACTGGCCACTATGGGTTACGAAAGAAGTGTACTTTCTCGAGCTCGGTTCCACTGGAACGTGGAAGAATCCGTTTCTCAGGTCAAGCGTTGTGAATACTACGGCTCCCTGCAGCTGCTCGATCACATCATCCATTATCGGCATTGGGAAATTGTCTCGCACTATCTTCTCATTCAATCGCCGATAATCGCAGCAAAGTCGTTTGCCTCCGTCCCTTTTGGAGACCAGTACAATCGGTGACGCGTAGTTTGAAGTGCTGGGTTTAATGACCCTTTCCTCCAACCATTGCGTTACTTGTTCGTCCACAGTACATCTGTCAGCGTAAGACATTCGCCTTGGCCTCTCATACACGGGGTTGTCATCAGTGAGCAAGATCTTCATTTCTACCGGCGACTGAACAGTCTTCACAGGCCTATACGCTGATATCATTTTTCGTACAGCATCTGCATGCGTTTTATGCAAGTGCGACAAGTCTATCTCGAATTCGGGAGCCTCTTTTATACCTGCGACTAGGCATAAATCTCCAAAAACTTCCATCAGTTCGGTAATTCGCTTCTCATCTTTTACAATGGACTCCTCGGCAACAACAGTGCGCACGCTCACGCTCTCGTCGTCCCCTTTTGGCATAGCCGTTTGTACCTCGTTGTACTCTCGCGACCATCCAACTGCCTCATTGCTTCTTTCAGCACCATCGCGCACCAATGCGCACTCAAGCGAATTACCAACATACGAGCTTATTCCCACCGGCCCTCCAGCCGCTACTTCGTTTGCGTCCTCACCGACTTGTCCTTTCCGCTGCACTACCTTTTGCCTAAACTCCGCTCCATCTTCCGTCACTATCATGTCCACTTGCTTTAGCACATTGTTGCCTAATACGAGCGCATATTTTATGTCCCGCTCCCTGGTTACGTGGAAGGTAACATCCAACGCAATGCCGTCTATGTTAATCTGAATGGTGAAGAAACCCATTGTTGTGAGTTCGCTGTCACCAATTCCCACCAATCGTCGCCTCTCTTTAGTCAAATCACTGTCCAGTTTCAGCATCATGAGCGTATCATAACGCATGAGGCACAAATCGGACCCAGTGTCGATTAATGCCGAAACACTGTATCCATTAAGATTGAGGTCCTTAAAAATTAACCCACCTCTCTTCTCCCCTATTCCATTTATTACGTTCACACTATGTGTCTCGGGTTTAACAACCCTATCGACGCTTCTGCATTCTGCTGACCGGTGACCTTCCTTACCGCATTTGAAGCATGCCGTTGATTTACGTGGACAATTTCGGGCTATATGCGAGACGTCTCCACAAGTGAAACACTTCCTCTGTGCTGAAGTTGAACTCGGCGAAACCCTGTTTGAAGACAACGGCTGGGCCTGATTCGTATTCGTAGAGGGAGGCTTGCTAAACCGCGCTTTCTCGTACACCCGTATCTGCTCTTTCAACTCTGCGACACTTTTAGCCTGATATAGGTTGCTTTTGTTCTGCTTACTGTCAGGTATCCCATCGATGAAGTATTCGATTAAGCTGGCGTCGTCCAAATTTACTGCCTTCCCAATCTCCATCAAAACATACAGATATTCCCGCAGATCTTCTGCTTGACGCTTTCGGCGATTACGGAGAGCACGATGTACCTCGGCTGATGATAAGGCAGCGCCAAACTCCCCACGCAATGCGAGCTTTAGCGAGCTCCAATTGCGTATGCCGGACTGGCTGCGTACGAACATTTTTGCAGCTCCCTTTAGTAACTGCTTCGAATAAATAAATTTCTGTAGTTCGTTCCACTGCACCGCTGCTGCATTAGCTTCGAAGTCTTCCAGCCATAATTCGAAACTAACCTGGCCTGAGCCACTGAAAGAGGTCATAGAGTCTTCGATATCTCGGAGTGTAAAGGTGGATCTATCGGCAACGGCGGGCGGCATGCTACGCTGACTAGCCGCATCATCATAGTCTGTTGCTTCATCGTCGCTAACATTCAGGCCGAAGTGTTCAAGCAGCCGGTCCTGTAATGTCGCTTTCCGTCCGGTTGTCACTAAACCCAACTCAACCAATTTCGTCTTTAACCCCTCAACCGTCAACCCCAAAATTTCGTCCTTGTCCATGTCTTACAAAAATTATTATTACAGCAATACAATAAAATATAGAAAAGTATTATAAATTATTTCAAAATATTCTTTGTTGAATGTTATTCGTTGAACATTAACTTCTTTCTTTAAATATTTTCGCTTGCTAACATTAAAATCTTATTTTATACTTTTATGTAACACGGCAACTCTATCCGTTTACAATTCAATTTTCTTATTCCAACTTTGCTTTTCCTTTCATTCAACTTTCCTTCATTTCAATTTTCTTCCGACTTTCTTATGCAAAATTTTGTGCGTGTGCACTTACAAACAAACAACTCAACTTTTGCCTCTCAAAGCAAAACAGAATAGACAAACGATATTTTTACTTATCTGCTGCGCCGCGTCGCGCTCTGCTTCGATCACGTCGCTACTATTGTCACCGCTCGCTGCTGCACACTCTGCTGTGCACACAGTCTGCTGTCCTCGCTGCTGTTGTCGCCGCTCGCTGCTGCACACTCTGCTGTGCACACAGTCTGCTGTCCTCGCTGCTGTTGCCACTGCTGTACCCACAGCCTACTCTTGTCGGCGTCGCTCGTTGAAATTTACCGTTACCGAATGCTACTACCACTGCTGTGTGCCGGCGTCGCTTCCTTCTCGCTGCTTTGCTCGTTGATGTTTTGCCGTAACGGAATGTTGGGACTGCGACGACTGATGTGCGCCGGCGTCGCTTCCTTCTCGCTGCTTTGCTCGTTGATGTTTTGCCGTAACGGAATGTTGGGACTGCGACGACTGATGTGCGCCGGCGTCGCTTCCTTTTTGCTGCTTTGCTCGTTGATGTTTTGCCGTAACGGAGTGTTGGGACTGCGACGACTGATGTGCGCCGGCGTCGCTTCCTTCTTTTGAATTTTGTAAACGTTTTTTCAAATGTGCACGCACTTCAGGCTCGTGCCAATCTCACATGCAGGAAAGAGGCTGCATCCCTGTTTACTAATGCTTAAAGGCATTTATAAATCCACTGTCACTTCAGCACACTTCCAGCAAGTTCAACATTTCAACTTTAACTTTAAACTTTAATTTACTTTTCACTGTCTTTACTTTTTACTTCAGGCATTTCCCGGTCGAGCCCCCATTTGTAGGATTGATGTCCTAATAGTAGGATTGATGTCCTACTCCGAGTAAATGAAATGCCTGGTTGCCTTGGTTTTAATCTTATTTATTTAATATAAATATGAAGGGAAAACTGTCCGATACGTCTGCGCTCGCTAGCGTCACTACGATGAATGTCCGTTTTCCTGTCGTCCGTCCGCTTTCTCTCGTCTTGCTGTTTTCCGTTTCTCTTGTCGTCCGTCCGCTTTCTCTCGTCTTGCTGTTTGTCCGTTTTCCATGTCCGTCAGGGATGTATTTTGAAAGGTCCGTGCGTGTTGTCATTCGTTTGTTATCCGATCCCACATGTATGTACATATATCTTTTTTCAATTTTCATTTGGCTTGTTTTAAATACTCACATGCCACACACGAACACAAACACAGCAACGGCGAGTATAAGTCGAAGGCATTACGCATGCGCAGTGCGTGCAGCAAGGCGACAATTGCTTTCATGAACGCAACATTCAATGGAACGACAAAACGGCCACAACAGTCACCATAGTCCGAGTCAGAGTCCCTCTTTCGTTGGTTATTGTTGTGGTGTTTACTGTGTTTTTTTTCCACGATTTTGTAAATTTTGTAGGTTGCGGTATTTCGACACATTTAGAAAATACACCGCGAGAATTGAGAGCTGAAATTGAAAAATGAAGTTCGAATTTAGGAAATTCGAGTTTGGCGGAAGCAGGTAGATAGATAGTTAGAATACCCTTATTGGGTCCTTAGCGATATCAGATGGAAATGCATTTGTGAGTTGTAGTTGTGTTTCGTTAGAATACGAAGGCTAACTTCAACAAACACTTTCCTAGTTCGGTCAAGGCAAAAGTTGAAAGAGTATTAAGTTGTAGTCAGAATGACTGAGGCAACATAATACCGGAGTGGAAGATTTTATGATATGAGTTCTAAACTGAATTGATTTATGTATATTTCCTTATTTATATTTCAAGAGTTCGAACTGTACCATAGAGTTCCAAACAAGCCACATAAAATGTAGCTTAAGTCTGGAAAGAGCGCAATTCAATATGTTTAACCCTTCGTTGCATGATTTAATAATAATAAAATAATGGAAGAATGTTTTTGTGTTATTATTCATGTTGCTTGCTAAGTTTAAATGGTAAACATGAAATTTTGTTGAATTCGGGTATCGATGGGTGAAGTTTTATGGAAATCTGCCATAGACTGCTGGGAACGTAGCTGCCGAAAGGAGAAGTGGTTTTACGTATATTTTAGACCATCATATTTAGGACCACCTATATTTTAGACCATCGCCATCAATAAATGAAATTTTTTCACCAAATCGAAACATGTGGTTCTTTGCGAAATTTCATTAATAACACAGTGCAACACTAAAAAAAGGGACAAGGTCAAACATGTCTCATTCGATAGAGGACCTCAAAATATCTTTTTTTTCTTCGACTTCATATCATTAGCTTTCATTTGACGTAAACATTATTCCTTTCTGGCATTTGAGTCAAAAGATATGATGTTTTAAATGTTTCAGTAAGCGGCACTAAGCCGTCATCTTTAAACTGCATTTAAAAAAAAACTGGAACATCCCGGGAAAAATGCTTTGACACTTTTTCATCTACTGAGGTCCTCTATCGAATAAGATATGTTTGACCTTGTCCCTCAAAATTTGTTTTGAATTTGTTGCACTGTGTAATCAAATATTTTAATATAAAAGATACAACTGAAGAATGAACTGCTGTAAAATTCTGCATAGAATATTTCCCAGATCAACGAAAAGTTGCATATTTGCATGGATTTTTAGGAACACGTATTTTTTAATATATTTATGAAAATTCAACTCCTCATTCATCCGTTCCAGATGCAATTTTTCTATACTTTGTTTGGACATTTGACCACTACAATCTTTCTACTCATATCGAACGACAGTTACACTTTGGCCTACACAGTCTCTCAAGTATTTTCAAGTCCATATCCTTCATGATTTGAAAAATATACATATTCGTGTTTCAATCGACGAAACTGAACCCCAAATCAATCAAATTTTGTTTATCAAAATTCGTGAACTTGAAAGATGTGTTCGTAGTGTGGGTTTGGAGGTCCGTAATGCGAGTTTAAGAGCTCAAATTTTGGCCGAGATCAGAAAATTGTGAATTTCAAGGAAAGACAATTCTGAAGCTTTCTTAGATGTGATGTCATTCATAACTATTATTATTGTTTAAGACCAAAATCACTACTCTACAATACCTAATAGCTAGTTTAGTCGAGGCAAGGGTGGCAACCCTATACTTAATGATCAAAAGGAAAGTCATTACGCAATGTCCTGTGTCCCTATGAAAAAACGAGGTAAATATTTACTTATTCACCGATAGGAAAGCGCAAAAATATATTTATTAGTTCGGAATATTAAAATTTATCATGGCTATCTTTGGAAAAATCAGGCGCATTTCTATGCCATAAGGTCCTTGCTTCAAAATCCAGTGTAGTCTGAGGTGCTGCAGAGTTCAAAAAGAGAAGAACAGAATGGAATAAACACTTTTAACAACACAAGGTGTTTCTTGCTTGAAAATGGTATTCAGTGATATCACTGAACTGAGAGAAGGATTAAACAGGAAGGATTAAATATTTCTTAGTCTTGGGTGCTCCAAAAACGTAGACTCTGCATTCTGAGGTCAACATTTCTGACAAGTTTGGCAAATTCAGTAACACTTCATGTATGAAAATTGCATCAAGGTAATGTCTCAGGAGCTGTGGAGATAAAAACATAGAGAAGAGAAACCGGAAGGACTACACACTTCTGACATTAAGGTCTGAGGTCAATGTTTCTGGTAAGTCTGGCAAATCCAGTAACACTGTGAAATGTGACATTAGGTCTATACTTAAAAATTGTATCTACTTGTGTCTCAAGAGCTGCGGACCTAAAAACAGAATGAAAAAGACAAAAAGGACTATCTATACCTTTTTACGTTATCCGTTATTTCAGAAATGTAAACTGCGCACTCTGAGGTCAATGTTTCTGGTCGGTCTGACAAATCCAATGAAAGTCAAAATCATCACTAAATAGAATTGATTCGCGCCTTAATCCTGTTGAATACTAATTCACTAATATGAAATGATTCTCAGTGGGTCTATTAGGCCTTCGAAGGGAAATGCGGTATGCATAGCACACCAAACTTATGTATGTACATATGTATGTATTTATGAATGCATGTATGTATGTATGTATTATGTATGACGAACTTAGATTTTTAAGTACATCGAACTATTAGCACAAAGTTGACTTTCAACGGAACCGGTGGCACTCTTTGTCCCATTGTTTCTTTCACTCAGTGCACACAACACCTAAACATTTAACTTTTATGTATCAGATAAAATCTTATCTCTGCTTAAAAATAACTGCGTAAAAATACATAAATGTGCCAGCCAACGACCTGCGTCAGTCGCTCTCAATGCGTAAACAAATATTTTGCAATGTTCCTTTTGTTATAAAACATTTGAGTTATTTTCAGCGCCTATTTGGGATTGTCCTTGCACAAATGCTGGTTAAAATCCTGCAATGGTGGCATTAAATTTTTAGAATGTACGCAATTCGTACGATTGGCCAATACTGTTGGCCACGATTTAGAATGCGAACGTACGTGCGACAGACGGTCGATGTGTGGTTGTGCGGTTTGGCAAGCGCCGCGCATAAATTTCTTAAATATAAATCACACACATACATAACTTTTTTAAAATTAATTTTGCATGTTTATGTAAATTTCAATGAAAATTGTATCAACAAAAAGTTGAGGTAATCGTTTTTATTTTATAATTTTTTTTATTGTTTAGTGCGACATTGTGCCGCTGTCAGTGGCAGTGTTTGACGAGCGCGTGTCAACTGTCAAATCACACGCGACGGTGTGACGTTTTTCGGCAGCGAGTAGCTTTGTGCATTGGCAAACGTCTCAACTACCTTTGCGCCTCCGAAGTGTGTCGGCGTGGGCAGTCTAGCGGCCACGCTTTGTCTGCGCCAAAATAGGCAGCGAAATGATGAATGTGCGCGATGACGTCTAAGTTGACTGGCTTTTGACGGTATTTGGCGCTGTCGGCAGCGGAACGTCGGTGTCGCCGAATTTTGTCAACGATTTGTGGCATTTTGATTTATATGTCTTTGCGGCGGCTTAGCACTTAAATTGTGCGGCCATGCTGCTGTGAACACACAAAACCGAAGAGGAAGAAGAATTGGACCAGAAATGTGCAAATGAGTTTCGTGACTTGAGGATTAAATGACGAAAGACCGAAAGCAGCTGCCGAAAGCTGGAAAGTTACTTGAAGTTTCAAATTTCAAAATTATACGCACAGTTGCCTAGAAGGCGTTTCAGTGTGTTTGTGTGTGTTCGTGTTTGCGTTTGTGCGAGGGTCGCGAGGTCAATAGACGAAAATATTGTCTTGATTCAATTAAACGACACTAAACTGAGACATTTTGAGCGCAAATCTCGTAATGACACACACTCTTACACTTGCACACAAAAACATATACATGTAAATATATACACAATCACTACCAGAGATCGCATTGAACGCATTTGCCTTCAGCTGTTGCGTGATGCCGCAAAGTTTGAAGCGGACCTGTGTCGTCGCCGTCAAGGTTGCACGCTTCAGTGGGCGTCTAATGCGAGAGTTGGGGGCGTGTAGGGGAGGGGAGGGAAAGAAGTTTAGGCGCTGCAGGACCACATTAAGTTTTATACGCATACAGATTCGTATGTCCCTTGGCGCATTTTTGCAATTTGGTGTGAAAAAGTTTTGCTTAGTTGATGAAGTGTCTGAAGGGGCGTGTTGAAAAGCTGAGTAAACTTAACATTTCTAATTTAATGCTGGAATAATAAAATAGTTGCAAATAACTGTAATTTACTTTGAAATGAAAAATCAAATAGCAAACAAATAATTGTTCCTTTTAATACTCGCTTCTGGTTAGCTTGAAAAGCTTTTCAAAATCACTTTTATCTACAAAACCTACCATCTGGCCACATTCACACCCCACAACTGACTCTAAATGTGCGCATAATTTTTCCAACTGATGCTGTCAAGCGTGTGTCATTGCTTGCAGCACGTCAACGCAATGCTGCCAGTTCGCTTCTCATTTCCCTAAATGCAAATTCAAAAAAAGAAAACTATCAACAACACCAACGTTTTTCCCGACAATTTAATTGCAAATGTGTTGGCGCGCACAAGTGTGTGTGCGGTGCTTTGTATGCGGCAATTTGCATACGCAAGGATCATCATCAGCCGCAACAGCGGCAACTACGATACCAACAACAACAACAACAACAACAACAAGCACTGCAATACAGCAACCACAATGGCAACCGAACAGCAACAGTAATCACAGCCATGTTAAACATACATACACACACACACACACACACACACAGGCACATAAATACGCACAACATCAGCAACGACAGCCAGCGGCAACTTCATTGACACTGTCGCTCGGTGAGTGCGCATTAGCAGCAGCCGACAACAACAACAAATTATAATTGCAATTGCCGCTGTAGTGGGAATAGCGCAACAACAACAACAACAACAACACTGAACAGCGACGACAGCAGCAAAAAGACGCGTCACAGCAACGGGCAATCAAGTGGCCGTGGAAAAGCGCATTTCAGAGAAAAGCATCAAAAAGTATGTGCAACCACCGGCACATGGGGCCCACATGCACATTTGCATACATACATAGATACATACATATATACATAGATACATACATACGTACGTACGCGCGCAGTTAGTTAACTTGAATGTTTGAATGGAGACATTTTACAATTTCACACACTGCCATATGTTGCGGTTTAGTTATTGCATTGTCGGGACGCAGTTGATTCGGGCCTTTTGGTCATTTGGACTTTTTCCATTTAAGTTAGCCATAACTGCTTTGAACCGCTATTTAGCTGCAGAGATCTTCAGCGATGCGAATGAACAAAGCCTCTCTCGCCTCTCTCTCTCTGAAGGTCCTAAAAAATAATACAAATTTTGTTAAGCACTTTTAGAATTGCAAATAATTTTATTTAACCCTTTCGCTACTGCAGGAACACTGGTGTCCCACGTTATTTTTGTGGTAACCCTGAAATTTGTAATTTCTGAAAAGAATACAAATTTTGTTAAGCACTTTTAGAACTGCAAATAATTTTATTTAACCCTTTCGCTACTGCAGAGACACTGGTGTCCCACGGTATTTTTGTGGTAACCCTGAAATTTGTAATTTCTATTATAAAAAAAATTCAAAAGGTCTACAAAAACTCGAAATTCAAGTTTATGAAACGCTTTGCTAAAGTTGTAACTAAAGGAATTTTAAACTAAAAGTGGAAGCAAGGTGGATAAAATAATGTGGCGAATCATTTTGAAGTACACAGCGATTACAAAAATGATTAAAAATTGCATTATTAATACAAATAATTTGGCCTGTTGGATGTATGGATACTTTTGTTCAACTGAAAATGGGTTTCAAACACCTAAAAGAGACTAAACTATGAAAAAAGAAATATAATTTACTTTCTTTACTTTGTATTTCCTACTTATTGAAGTAGGAAATACAAATTTTTGGTTTTGAGAAAAATGAATGTAAAATTTTACAAGCATTTTGTGTACGTTTTGAGGCATTGAGAAAAATTCGAGAACTTCACCTTTTAACATTTTTTTTGTACTACGGAAAGAGCTGCATATGGTTTTTAAGACCCTAAAGTATTAAAGTTAAAGCCCAAAAATCAAAAACGAATTTTTCGAAAACTTTAAACTTTATTTTTTAATTTATAAATCATGAATGTTTTGTTTAGTTTACTTATTGTTTTGTGGAAAAAGAACTTTAGTAGGTTAACAAAATTACTGAAAAAATTATGTATATGAAAGATGAGATCAAAGACGACGCATAAATTTGTCAATTAACAAAATCAACTTATAGAGGGTGCCCCAATAAAAGTATATACCTAATTTAAATTTGTTATATTTCTTTGCTGTGCAAGTGGCAGCTTTGAAATTTCACAGCTTTCATCTACGATTGCTTCGATTAATGAAAATCAAGCACTTTACAGATGTGGAACGTGTTATTGTTGGGTAAGTAACACTGTACAACACAAAAAAAATAACAAGGTTCTGACAACGGATTCTGGTAGAGGGGACCAAAAAAAATAATAAACACTTAAACAGATTTTCAGTTTTGGCTTATTTCTGGCGTTCAAGTTAATTTCTGAGCTTTGATGTATTCAGAGACCTATAGTCGAATTTTATGGCGAATATTTTCGTGGTACATTTTGTTCTTAAAAAGTCCTGTTTTACCGGACATTTTTGGCATTTTAGAAAAAAGGGTCAAATTTACCCATATAAATAGGAGCTACAGGGTTAAAATGCTCCACAAAAATGTTCTTCGCAGTATTTTACATCAAATTGCTGAACACATCATATACCTAAAATGTGAGGTTACATGGTTTTCGTATGCCGATTCACCATAAGAATGTGCAAAAGGGGGAAAGCTTTAACCCCCCTAAAAAAAAATGCAGACGTAAACTTTCAAAACGCCGAAACACGTTTGATTTCTTTCTTTGGGGTTTTGTGAAATTTTAAGTCCATGCCAGAGGCCAAGATCCAACGAGTCATCGGTGAGATGGAGCTACATCTTTGTCAAAAGTACATCGAAAATTTCTCAACACTAGAAAGAAAATATCTGTATTTTGTTTAGTATTTGTATAAAGTTTTGCTTTGATGACTTTTATTTTTTTCTACAATTAGTTCTACAATTAGTTCTAGAATTAGTTCTACAATTACAGTTAGCCAAATCCGATGTGTACTTTTCGAGATATCAGCGGATGTAATATTTAGTCTTTGTAGGTATGGAATACTTGCGGTGTTTCTAGTGTTAAGAGGGGCAAGGGCCATTCGATCTCGCCAGCCATTTGAAGCGTTTTTCTTTCATATTAACTCGGAACGTGATCATTTTTCAATGCAATAAAAATTTCCACAATCGCTCAATAAATATACGTTTTATATTTTAATTAAATCGTTCAGATACCCAATACTTATTCTTTTTGTTATTTTTGCATTTGTTGTAGTTGCTTATATTGTTTTTGTTGTAGTCAATATTACTATATTTGTCACTCTAATATCATACAAACTATTGCATTTTTGTTGTAGTTGTTGTTCTTGTTACTAAATTCATTGCTTTTTAATTTCTTGTTGAGTGGTTGTAGTTGTTGTTAAAATAATTCTATGCTATGCGCTTTTTATGATAGTTGCTGCTGTTGTTATTGTTGCTGTGCTTTTCGTTGTTAGAATTCCTGTTCTTGTCGTTTTAGCATCTTCCATTGTTGTTGTTTTTGTTTTCCATTTCTTTGTTTTTCATTCTTTTATGCTATAACATTCGCTTTTTTATGTTCACTGTTTAGAGCAGCCAAATTGTTGCTATTCATGTCGTTGCCATATTTCTATAATTTCTCTCATCTACATAATTCGCACAACACATTTATGCATATAATGCGTAAGTGTGTGCATGTGTTGAATGCTCAAAATTGCCATCGTCCATTCATGCTATTTTGTATGCCACCATTTTGGTTTTATTTTTCAACACTTTCACTCTCTGGTTGCCGTTGAATTCATTTGCCACAACTTTGTTGTTGGGCATTTTTGGCTTGGCTGCAGCCACTGTCACGTCAGCGACCATGGCCTACTTGTGAATAATAATTTTTCTTTAAATGCGCAACTTGTGGCACACACACACACACACAGAAAATAAGTCAGACACACTTTGATAAAGCTGCACAAGTCATAAATTTGGCTGCATGCCGGCTGCGTTGACTAT
Organism: Melieria crassipennis; assembly: GCA_963668005.1. Lineage (NCBI taxonomy): Eukaryota > Metazoa > Arthropoda > Insecta > Diptera > Ulidiidae > Melieria > Melieria crassipennis. Next base: position 25,172,918 of record OY764962.1, on the reverse strand, counting down.
CTGTGCAACGGTTTGTTGTTGCATTGTAGCAACACATTTCTTTTCATGTACAAGCGTGCATCTACAAAAGTGTGTGAGAGAGTATGTATGTGTTTGCTTGTGTGTCTGTTTGCGGCGAAAATTATAGCATAGCATTGCATAGTTATGGGCGCTTTGGCGTGTAATTTCAAACTAAACAACCGTCAATTGCCTGGCAGCAGCAAGTTGCAGCACACTAAGCGACTGTTGCACATTTGTTGTCTACAATTCGGATGTTGCGTGCCGCATCTGGCACCGAGCAGTGTAGGACGAACGCTTAGATGTTTTTTTATTCAAGCTAAATTAATTTCCCCCCTGTATTCGAGTAGGCAATTCTCCAAATTCTCTCTGTTTGCTATTGCAGTGTTTTCTTTAATGTTGGTAATTTTATGTCATAAGACTTCTCAGACTCTCGACTTTAGTTGGCATAATTACTTGTGCCGTCAGAAGTGTTTTGCTGGCTCTCTGGTTGTCTTACTTCATATATGCTTCATAACATACATTCATATGTATGTATGTATATACAGACACTGACGCACACAGGATTTCATTTTGATGCGTTCTGTACACAACTTTTGAGCCCAATACCAGTTGAAACCATATTTGCCACTCAAAATATTTGCAAGATACAGAGGGGTTTGCACCACCCAAATCCCCCTTGAATGCGTACGCCACTGCATGCAGACATACACAACCACAACGGTTGTCTACGCAAAAGCAAAACCGAAAACGACCAACATAGAGCAAAGATAGAACAAATTTTCTTCATGTGCCCCACGTGTCTCCTTTTACTGATTTGATCTTAATGCCTTTTTCTCATATACACACACACGCACAAGTTTATATAATTACATACATTGGTAAGCAGTCACATAAATAAGCGCATCATTTACTCAGAAAGCTTTGACAACCAACGAAAATTTTCCCCACAATCTCAGAGAACGAACGCATTCAATCGTTGCTTTGGTCCTTTGAGGAAAACCTGATGGATGTTTAATTTGATTTTTTGGGTCATGTGAAATGTTTAATTCAATCAAGGAATGAAGGTCATGAATTTAATAATGTTTATTAAGTTTAGCGAAAAACTATGTTTAATTATTTGAAGTTTTCTTGTATGATCGTTGAAGATCCTTTGAAAAGGTGTTCGATGCGGTATTTGGAGTTCAACGATGAAAAGAGAGTACGTGTCTGCGGTGGAGGAACCAAATGGATAAAGTTCTATAATTTCTTGATGTGGCCACCTGGAAAAGGCTCACACAAAGCAGAGGCGTCTGGCGCATTTCACTCATGCAATCTGGAGTGAAATCTTGCAAATCTCGCAATCAATCTTTATTGATTGATAAAACACATTTGAATCGTTCAGAATTGCTTGCAACTTAAAGTAAGAAATAAAGTCTATGTTGACTCCTATGATTGAAAATACTGCGTACTCAGTTTTTCATTTCTACTTCCTTTGTCCTTTTAAAAGGACTTAAAAATATTGAAGGGGATAAAAATAAAAAAAATTTAAAAAATATTTTAGATAATAATATTTTAGAATATGGCGATATGTATATCAAATGAAAGAAGAAAGGCTCACAAATTTAAATAAAATTAAGTTTTTATCTATTTGTAAAAAAAGGATATGAAAAAGGTCCTTTGAAAATTTTTATCCTTAATATCCTTGAAAATTTTTATAGAATTTTCTTGAAAAAAAAGTATATTAAAACCCCAAATCTCCCTGATCACGTGTCAAAATTATTATCATTAATAATAATCATCATCATTAATTATTTATTATTCATATTATTAATCATTATTAATATTATTAATCATTATTATTAATCATTACTCTAACTTTATTAGTTCGAAAGTTATTAAAAAACAGGCGGATGCTGCAATTCTAATGAAGTACAAAAATTCTAATTTATTGGAGTATCAGTATTTTAAATAATAAAAAGATACAAAATCAATAAAGCGAGAACCGGCTGAATAAAAAATTCACATTTTCTCACAAAAATCTAATGATTTCTTCTTAACACTCAATTACGATTGCAATTATATTCAAAGTAGGGAGGTTAGTGGGGTTTCGACAATACATTTTGATTTTTGCTTTGTAGAAACCCAAAAGTTGACAACGTCACAAATCTGATCGTATGGGAGACGCCCTCTGGTGGTGAATTTGTGAACCTTAATTAATTTTGTATTTTTTGTACTCAAGAATGTTGGTGACCGCTGAATAAATCATTGAAATCGGTTCAGTAGTTTCCGAGACATTTGCAAGTGGGGAGCCAATGGCATAGAAAATGGCCAATTTTGTATGGCAGCCCCCTTAAGACTTGGAGTTAGCGGATAGGTAAGTTTGGAAGAAATATTTGGAAGAGAAAATAAATGGGTGTCAGTCATACATTTGATACGTCTGGGAGCAACCTGGGAGCAGTGGGAGCCTATTTTATAAAAATGACCATTTTGTATGGGAGCCCCATCAAGTGTTGGAGATAGGGGGTGAGTATGTTTGAAAGAAATGTTCAGTAAGGAAAACTAGAGGGGTCGGTCATAGATTTTAACCCTCTAAGAGCAACTTCTGACCAGCTGTGGAGCAATTTGTCGAATTTCCCAGTTTTTTTGTTAACTTTGACCTCGATGCGACGCCATTTAGCCCCACCCTAGCCCCACAATTTTTTGGCTCATGCACTTTTTCACCAAACCGCATAAAATGAGCGGTTGCGGAGCATCGTGAAGCCATTATTAAGAATTTCCATACAACACTAAATCATGTCTAATATACATACATATATAAAAAACAAAGTTGGATGTTGGAACGAATGGCGTTTTGGACAAGTGTTGTACGAAGAATTAATTTATTGGGCCCATTGTCTTCAAATTTGCGTGCAAGGCTGCGGGGCTCTGGTAGTTGTAAATAAAAATTGGTATAAAAATCATAGAAAATAAATATGATCATAAAAATGTTCACAAAAAAGTCATAAGTATTTTATGCATAAATATTTGCATAGACAACAGCGTTTTTTTTTGCAAGTTTTTCTTTACCGGTTTATTAACATATCGAATCAGCGTAATTTATGAGATCAATAAAAGCGCGACACAAATCACACGCTGTGAAATCAACGATAAACTATACAAACTCCCTGATTAACCCGTCTTCTACAACATTTATCACATATCACATATTGATTTTGAATTGTGTTTGAAATGATTCAAGCAACCAGAACAAAAGGGATTTTTGTGTTGTGTAGTCATTATTGAATGCATTACTGTTGTTGTTGTAGTTGAGTTGGATTCATTTTTGGCAGCAATATGAGCAGACGGTACATGTATGCAGCTGACAGTTTTAATTTATGGCAGCAAAGTTTGATTAATTACAAATAACAAATCAAATGTTTAAATGCTCAAAGTTAATTTTAAATCATTTGATTATTTAATTATGATGAATGACACATTCATGGGTATAATACAAGTATATGAAATAATTTGCCATTGACAACACTGAATACAAAAAATTCATTAATTTCTGTAAACAAAAAGTGAAATGAAATTTCCAAATTCCTAAACCATTCATAGATGTCCAATTCATCAGTTCAAATTCTTAATTTTTTATGTATTATTAATTTCCTACTGAAAGTGATGGCAACTCTGAGTTTGACACATCAAACTGTTCGGAAAATTTTCGCAGACGAGCCTCTTTCTTTGTCAACAAAATTTAGATCGGTGTGCATGTCAGTGCAGCACAACTTCAACAACAATCTTAACCACAACAATAACAACGACAGCTGCCTTTTCAACGGTACGCGCTGTTTTTATGGCATTGTTGTTGTTGCTGCTGTCAAGATTAAAACGAAATTAATGAATTCATAACAAAATCATTTTTGTTTTGTTTATTTAACATAAAAACGTGAGTGTGAATGAACTTGAATGACAAAATTTTGTTTTGCTGTTGTTGCATTTGGTGTGAGTAAAAAGTTGTGACTGCGCAGGCGCGCAAATTTGTAAATTATTTTAATGATTGTAAAAAAAACACAATAATAATCACATTAAAAACAACAACAACAAGACGATTATTGTTGATGGCGCAGTGCACAAAAACTCATTAAAGCTTATTTAAAGCACCAATCGTTTTCAGTTCAAACTTCCAATTCATAATCAATTCACAAGCTGACCCGGCGAACTTCGTCTCGTACAACATTTGAATTAATTGAAGTATAAAGCCACCTGTTGTGGTTTAAAACTGCACTGCCTCAAGATGAATCCAACAAAAAACCCATGAAAATCGGACGCCCCACGCCCATCAAGTATTACTAGTAGAATGAGTCATCTATGGGACGACGGGTTACTAAATTTCAGTGTTGTACGACTCACAATTTCGAAGATATTCTATATTAAAGATGTGGCGTGTATGGGCGGTGCCACGCCCCCTTGTTCAATACCCGCACCATTCCCTCTGTCGAAAGTAAAAATGGTATGTTCGTACTTAATTTCATTGCTGTGCGACTTATAGTTCAGCGGAATATTTGGGTCACAAAACATGTACCACGCCCCTTGTCCAACGCCCATAAAATTCTACCAGTAGAATGATACATCTATGGGACGATGCTATACTAAATTTCAATGCTCTGCGCCTTACAATTTCAAAGATATTGCATTATTAAAATTTGGCTTGTATGGGTGGTGCCACACCCCGTCGTCCAATACCCGCCCCATTCCCTCTGTCGAAGAACATGACTAAATAGTAAGTTCGTAGTGAATTTAATTGATGTTTGACCTATGGTTACAAAGTTATTGTCTTATCCCCGTTTTCCTAAAACTATCTTTCATACAAACCTTGTTCGAATACAAACAAAAAAAAACAGTCAAATCGGTCCAGCCGTTCTCAACTGAATGGCGGTCAAACATGGCAGGAATTTTCCGACTTTTCCAATAGATTTTACGGAATTTTCTTTTCGCATAAACCTAAACTGACTCAAGACGAATCCAATAAAAAAAACCCATTGAAATTGGCCGATCCGTTTGATTGTGATACCTGAGGTCTTTTATATATATAGAAGAAGAAGAATCTCGCCGTGACAATAAAAGCATCAGTTACAATCAAAACAACAACGACAACAACCACAGGACTTGAGCAAAACACAATCAAATTGAAGAAAAAAACGTAAGCAACGGTTGTGCTAAAATTCGTTGGCAACAAATATAAAACAAATACTTTTGTTTACGACGCATCATCAAAATACAAAATCTTCAACACACATTTATAATTTATAAACACATTTTGAAACACAACAATAAACATTCATTATGACGTTTTACGTACTAATTCGTTTTCTCTTTGTGTAATTAATAAATGCAACGATTGATGGACCCGTTTGCCTTATAATTGTTTTTGTGTGGGGTTTTGGAGGTTTTTACATTCACACAAACACATACATTGGACTACAATGTTCCAGCAGGATTTTTGAGTTCTGGTAATATCCAAAGTAATCGATAAGCTCCATCGCTTACCTTCTCGAATACATAAGGAATACATTAACCTAGGCATGTCACTGGAAGTAACCACTTATAGTACATGTAATGACCCGGGAACGAGTTATATAAGTTCTTGTAAAAGATTGCATACCTAATCCCTTCCAGGATTTGAATTAAGTAATGAGTTACGCTGAATCATTTCAGTAATTGCTGAAAAATAATTAAATATATACTTAATCAACTTTTTTCATTTGTTTTTTGTTAGTAAAAATCCATTTTATTAAACGGAAAAATACAAATATCGAAAAAAAGTAAAAATATTTATTAGAAAAGGATTGCTAGTCTTTTGGTTTGCTTATTGCCTTTTTGAATGGTTGTAAAAAGGATGTAGCGTTGCGTTGTTTAACTGCTTCTGAAAAGAATAAAATTAAATAAAAAAAAAAATAAAAAAAAAAAATTACATGTAATGGCCTGGGAACGAGTTATATAAGTTCTTGTAAAAGATTGCATATATACACATAATCACTTCCAGGACTTGAACTAAGTAATGAGTTACGCTTAATCCCTTCAGTTATTGCTCAAAAATAATTAAATATGTAACCAACTTTTTTATTTTTTTTTATTAGTAAAAATCCATTTTATTAAACGGAAAAATACAAATATCGAAAAAAGTAAAAATATTTATTAGAAAAGGATTGTTAGTCTTTCGCTGGGGAAATATAACCGCTCACCATTTTGCTTCGCTCTGTCATCATTGTGCGCACCAGAGTTCATGCGTCCTTGAGTTCTGTCTGGCAGTTCTGCATTTTTACTAAATAACTGTAGGAGCTGGTAAAATTCTTGATGTTGTTGTTGTTGCTAACCTAATTTCATTTATGCGCTGTGTGCTCTGTTGGCCGCTTTTGATGTGGCAGCAACTTTCTTGTGTGCATTAGTTTTCTTGAGATCGTTCAGGAGCACTTCATTTCGGCGGCGAAACAACAAAATTGCAACGAGTGGAAGCTGACAACTTTTGTCAGAAGAAAACGGAAAGTGCCAAAGTTCAACAGCAAAGTGGCCATTGTCAGACTTCGGAGACCATATTCATTCTATACTCGTATGTGGAGTGCAAATGGTTGTGACATTTTTATATAGACTTTTCTAGCTGAATTTGTTCTTTGAAGTTGGCAAGGAAATGGTTCTTGTTTTCTTATTATTTAAATTTCCTTAGAACAGAGTTTCAAAGAAAATGTACATATGTGGCAGACAACTAAGCGAAATCTGACCATAAAGCATCATCAAAAATACTAGAAAAATATGAAAACATTTAAAAATACAATAAGTTTTGTTCTATAAAGTGATGAGCGATACTATATGAAAAAGTTTAGAACAGTACGAAACTAAATCAAAAATGAATAAATAAAAATACAGAGTATGAAAATGTTTTTCACAATTAAAAACCCAAAAAATACTAAAAGTTATAGGAAAATATCTAAAAAGTATGTAGAAATATGTTCCAGAATTTTTGTGTAGCTTAACACTTTCGCGTCCGATCACGTATTTTTACGTTTTTTGCCAAACAATCCTAGGAGCCGTTCACGTATTTTTACGTTTTATGCCGAACAAACGTAGGAGCCATTCACGTATTTTTATGTTATTAAAAATTGTAATTTAACTGTTTCCGGGGCACTACTAAAAAAAAAAAATTAAAAATAGCGGCGCCAACGCAACGGCATACGTAAACAAAGCGGCAATAGGTTTTAGTTTAACTGCGCAGAGAGCGGACGCGAAAGTGTTAAGAAGCATTCTTTGTTTGTCGGATTATCCTCTGATATCTTTCAATCTCAGAAAATAATTCAATTTGAAAAGTGCACAGTGTTGCCAGATAATGAGATTTCCTTCTAAATTTAGGAGATTCTTGACCTTTTAGGAGAATTTTTAGGAGGAAGAATGGGAGAAAGTTTAGGAGATTCATATTTATGTTAGTTGATTTTTGGATCCTTAGTGGATTTTTGGGAGATTTTTGGATAACGAAGTATTGGGAACACTGGCAACAAAACATATCTTGGCAGCTATTTTAATAGTTAAAGCACTCTATTGTGTTAAAAATTTTTAAGCTTACAAAATGTTAGCTCGTTCTATCTTGTTCTTACTTATTGCTGTCACAATGAAATCCCGTTAAAAATAACACTTTTTATTTAATTCATTTGTTATATGTTTTGTTTTTGTTGTTAATCTGAAGATAAATCAAAAAAGGCTGCAATAAAAAAAATAATAAATAATGTACCTATATTTTTATTATTTATAAGAAGTTTAATTCCTTTAAAAAATATACAAAAAGTGTTAGGAGATTTTTTTAACTTTTGGTAGAAAATTTCAGTATTTTTTTAAGATTTGGGAGAAAGTAATTTCAGGCATCTGACAACACTGCAACGGTTCTTCATCTGCCAAGCTGGAACGGCCACGTTTAAATTCAGCGGCCCGAAATTTCACGATTGTAAATGATGGTGTTGAGTCCTTGTACATAGCTTTTAACTCATCTTTAGTTTGCGTGGGCTTATTTATATTATTATTTTATTATTTTCAAAAACAAACAACTTTTTATTTGCACAAAAGCACTGAAGTCGGTTTGACTCAAACAATTCAATCAAACAGCAACTGGACATCCAAAATTGCTGAAATTTTGGTGGGTACCTTTCAAAAGAGACGCAAACAGATTGCTCACCTTTTATTGACCAGTGCAGCCATCTTCCAGTTGTGGTCGAAAACTTTTCAGACGAAGGTTCGAAGGTTTTATAATCCATAAATTTAAAATTCTCAGAAGATAGTTCATAGTCCTTTGGGTTTCTGAAACATTCAGTAAACAGAAAGGAATTATGATAGGAATAGTTAAAATTAAATTATTAAGATGAGTTCAAAAGGTTAAACATATCCCAAAAAAGATACGAAATATTCACTGAAGTTGTTGCAAGAATTTAAGAAGTGATGTAACAGTTTCCTGTTTTTACAAGTTGGAACGAAGAATTGGTGGTTTTCATTCAACGATTTAAAATTGAATTCAACACTGAAAGATAGTTTTTAAAGCTGTTGTAAGACATTTTTAAATATTAAATATCATAATTTTGTAGTTTTAAGAACTTGTTTGAAACACTTTCTTTATTTAATAAGTATTTAAAATAAATGGTATTAAAAATAAATGAAAAAGCTTAAAAGAAAAAATGTTTAAGGATTAACATTGACTGGGTCTCAGCGGTAAGAGCGTCAGGGTCCAAGTATGAGAGTCAGGGTCCAAGTCGATTACTTCGATTTCAGATTTGTGATATAACACTAATGATTTTTATCTTTTCAGTTTGCAATAACAACAAATTTATGCTTACTATGATTTATGGTTATATTTAAAATTATCTCAGAACAGCTTTTTCAGATACGCTTCAGTATTGATTACTTATTACCTACTTACTTGTTTCTTTTGAATTCAAATTCAAATCGCTGCCATGTCTCATCTGATGTTTACTGTGAATGAATAAATATTCATGCTTCTTCTTGATGAGCGTATAACAATTTTTGTTTGAAAGCTTTTAGTAGCAGCAAGTTGAATCGAGCCAACTCGGCAGTTAAGCTTTGCTTTGGAGATTTTGGCCAACTGGTTGCGGCTTATATCGAAAAGCTTTTCGAAAATTGTTTATAGCAAATTATCGTAAATTATAGAAGCATTTTTGAAAAAGAGCTTTTAAATTTATTGCAAATCTTTATAGCAGTTCTTGTATTACAAATATAAATTTGGATTTAAATGCATCTTTTTTAAATAATTATACAATACTTTCTTTAAATACTAGTTTGAGTTGAAGAATTAAGTGGGTATAAAGAAATAGAATGATAGATCATTTATATTAGTTCTGGGGAAGACTCTTCCCGGGACAAACCACTTATTTTAACAATTTTTGAACAAACTAATAAAACTTGATGAGATTAGTGCAACTTGTTTAATTACGTTTATTTAAGTTGTTGTTTAGAATTGTTAAATAAAATACAAAAAAGTCTTTAAACAGTCGGTTTCATTCCCTCAATTAAAAAAAAATTCAACATAAGTTACACCGTGCGACCACAACGGGCCGTATCTTTGGCCTAAGTGAGCTCTTCTAGCTGCCACCCTAACCTACACCGTGCGACAGCATTTTTCACACCGGGAAAAATCCATATGTGCGTAAAACTAGAGACCAAACATAGTATAACTGCGTACTCAGTTTTTCATTTCTACATCCTTTGTTCTTTTAAAAGGACTTCAAAATTTTGTAGGGGATAAAAAATAAAAAAATATAAAAAATACTCAACCTCGTTAGAATATGGCGATATGTATGTATATCAAATGAAAGAGGAAAGGCTTAAGAATTTAAATAAAATTGATTTTTTATCTATTTGTAAAAAAAGGATATGAAAATGGTCCTTTGAAAATTTTTAATCCTTTATATCCTTGAAATTTTATATAGAATTTTCTTGAAAAGTAAGTATGTTAAAACCCAAAATCTCCTTGATCACATAGCAAAATTTCATTACTCTAACTTTATTGGTTCGAGAGTTATTAAAAAAAGGCGGAAGCTGCAAGTCTAATGAAGTACAAAAATTCTAATTTATTTGAGTATCAGTATTTTATATATTAAATATATACAAAATCAAGGAGGGGTTTTTTTTGCGGTGTGAACATTTTTTTTTTAATTTTTGTCGCAAGGTGTTATCTATGTTTGACCTTTAAATTTAATCTTTTGAAATTTTCAAAAACGATTGTGTACCTTTATTGCACTTTAATTGTTGTCCAATAAAGGAAACAACTTTTTTCCTATACTAAAATATTCCTGGACTGACCAACATTGCCTCAGAAAACGCATTACGTAAAATAATAAAATAAATACAAATAAAAATAAAAAATAAAAATAAAATTCAGTTCAGTGGAACATGCAAAATCCGATTTCTTAGGCGACAATATATCAATTTGTCCATCTTTGGCATCGTTTCAATTAAAAACGCGTTCAGTTGATTGTCAGCGCGCCAGAAGTCAACACAGCAAAGGGCAACGGCAGGAGGGGGCAAGAGTGGGCGACGGGCAACTGCTGCAGCTGAAATTGACGAAGGGTGCAATTGAATTGCTGCAGCATGCGGCGATGCAACGCAAATGCGCCAATAACTTCACACCGGTCGGTCGGTCGGTTGCAATGAGGACGAAGACGCAATAAGCCGAAAGACAATTTCGCATTTTTGGTTGCCAAAAGGCGAGCGAGTGAAAACTTCCAGTTGCGGGCAGAGAGGCTGAGCGCAGAAAACAAAAACCCCAGCAACGAAATTGATTTGAATTCAATTGATGCGACCACAGGCGCTGTCAGAGAGCCAGTGAGCCAACTGCTCAGTCAGTGGGCGCGCAGTGTTTGTGGTCGTGGCATTTGACTGCCGGCTGCTGGAGGGGGGCCGGGGTGTCAAGCAACTAGCAAAGACATTTCGCTGCATAATTCAATTACAACAATGGCAAGCACACTCACACACACTCAGACACACACAGACACACACACACACACAGTTACATGGCATATGGCTAAAATGCAGAGCGCCTCAGCCAAATGGATATCCAGCAACCGCCAATTGCCACTTTATAACGGCCTCAAGTGGCGTTTCAGCGTTCAGAGTTCGGCTGTTGCCAATAACAACGACAATGATGACGGGTCGGCTTAAAAGGAAATTGAGGTTGTTGAGGTTCCAGCTGAGCGGGTGCGTGATACCAACTTTTGAGGGCAAAGTTAAACGTGTGTGTGTGTGTGTGAAGCAGGGAATAGCGCCGGCGACACAGTTGGCAAATTTATGTAAATGCTGTGAATAAACTTTGCATTCGTTTGCAAAGAAATGCTTTGGCGAATGTGGGAGTGATGCTGGTTGCTGGGCACTCAGTAATAGTAATATTTTTCAAATTAAATGTGTGCCCCATACTGAAAATACAAATACACAAATACGCCTTCAGACATGGTTGCATGCACGTAAAAGGAATAAACTGATTTGTGTTTTTAGAAAAACACAGTTTAAAGTAAATTATTGTGTGTGTGTGTGTAATCTGTTTGAAAATCTTCTTTTTGAGAATTAAAGCCAATAAGCAACACATTAAATAATGAGACTACGTGCCACACAATTTGACCCGCAGGCAAATGTGGGCACAGAGTTTCACTAATTTAAAGCTGCTTTTTTGCCTTTTTTTCATATATGTATGTATATTTTTTTTTTTTGGTATTGGTATTAGGATGTTTGTGTATGTATATAGTCCTTTATGTGTATGTGTTCGATTTCAGAGCTTTTGCAGCGATTGTTGCTGTTTTGGGTGAGTTGTTCACGTTGAGCTGAAGGTCGCAGAAGTGAGCTGAGGGCGCACAGTGGTGGTCAGTTAATTTAATAGCGGTGTGCACAATTGAAAAAAGAAGCAAAGAGGTAGTGTAAATTAAGAGGTTTAAGTTTTTGTACTTGAAATTACTATATATTTTTTTAAGGTTTAATTTCACTACAAAATTACTGCAGAAAAGTGATCGATCATCTTTCAATTTTTAGGCGTTGTCATCTCAAGCCAATTTTTTTTATTTGAGGTTAGGTTAAGGTAACTGGTCTCACATAAACCAGACACTGGACCATAGCGTTACAAAATGTATGAAGGATGAAGAAATCTATAGAAGCTTGGAGTTGGTTTTTAATGCACGAAAGTCAGCAAGTTGCCACTCTTTTCATCAGCATTGCTCTCTAAGAAGGGGGCACGTTGTGTATAAAAGGCAGTCAAACCGCAATCTTTAAAGTTTTAGGCCATGACACAGCAGGTGTTCTGACTATTCAAATTCTGGACATCCTAACCAATTAGTTGATTGAGTCAGTTGAGTTTCTCAAAATCGATTTACTTACTCAACACAAGAAAGACAATTGCGGTCATTTTGATGGTTATTCATTTTTAAATATCTGTATTTTCTCTTGTATTTTTATAAATTTTTGCTTTAGTGACTTTTATTTTTTTATCGTGAAAAATCGTATATTTTTTAAAAATTTATTTTGTGAAAAACGAGTCAAATCCGATGTGTACTTTTTGAGATATCAGTGGATATGATATGAAGTCTTTATAACTGGCCATAACAACCGCTTACCAGGTTATCTCAAAAAGTTATCTCAAGGAGCTTCTGCATTGCATTCTTCTTCAGTTGGTTACACCAAGAGATGATAGGACTTTCTCAACTTGGTCCTTCCAGCGCAGAAATGGTCCGCCTTTTTGCCATCAACCTTCAACTATCGCATCAAATACTTTTTCGTCGGAACTTAACCGTTCATATGGGAAACATAAAACCCCAAATCGATTTAAAAGCTTTAATGAAGCAAAAACCAAAAAGTAAAAAATTTATTTTGTGTTTGTTAGTATGGTAAGTATGCACCATGAATAGCATTAAAAATTGTTCATGAATTCTGTGCAGGTTCAAAGTCACGTAATGTGAAAATTATAATTGGCCCAAATTATTTCAGGCAAACAAGGGGAGAAATTATTGAATTACTGACTTGTAATCGAAAGGTGGAGCAAAGAGTCTGCTGTGAAAAAGTTAATGTTGTAAAGTTTTTTTTTTTTTTTGTATACAACACCAGTGAGTTTGGGTGTTCCAATGAAAGAGCACCATTTAAATTTTTTAGAATTTTTTCTGTGCAAGTGGCAGCTCTGCAATTATGCAGCATTCGTCTACGATTGTTCTGATTATTGAAAATTAATTTCCAGACCGAAACATCTTTCGAAATGCCGATGACAACTTGTCGCCATGTTGCAATTTAAAGCATTGCGATTTAATTCGATTGGATTTTGTGTGGTTTTTATGGGTTATTTTGGGTTCTTATGAATGAGGTTTTTATGTTGTTTTTTCATTCTATGGGATTTTCTCTGATCAAAAGTTAAGCTCAAAACTGAGATCCAACGCGTGACCAGTGAAGCAGAGAGACAGAGAGATGTAGCAGCAACTTTGTCAGAAAGTTAATGTTAAAATTTCATGAAAGGAGTAAAGGTCTGAGTTGGGAGCTGCGGGGGTCGTGTATCGCATATTTATTTATTTATTTGTTTATTTATTTATTTATTTGTTTATTTAGTTATTTATTTGGTTGTTTATTTATTTATTTATTTATTTTTTTATTTATTTAATATATTTATTAAGTAAACATGTCTACTTCAAAAAGCAATACAAGTATTACCCACTCGCTCAATAAACTTAGGTTTTATTTTTCAATTAAATATAAAGTGAGGTTAGGTAGCTTTAAGGACTACACCCTTAAGGTAGATTTAAAAAAAAATATCAAAATTTTTTTTGCAGTTTTCGTCTATTTAAACCCTTAGGAATCATGTAGAAACCTTCCTTTACCTCGGATAGTATCCAAAAGCGATTGAAAATGAGATTTGCTGTAAGGGCTCGCGCCCTTTTTTTATATTTTCAGAAAAGGTTTGGCTATCGCATGAACTACGATCATTATTGTCCATTTCTATGTAACAAAGTTATGACACAATTATTAACAAAAAACAAGCAAAAAAGAGAAAAAACTTTACAATTGCACTAAATGCTTATAATATTTTTTTACCGTTGTAGTTCAAACGAGAGCCATTCATTTGTACTTCAAAATGAAATTTGTTTGGTATGTTTCAGATCATCCAAAATGGAGAAATCGTGTCAGCCAGATTTTAAAATGGCGCCTTCCGGTCGCCCATATCTCCCCCGGATATAAACGAAAATTTATAAAAAAAAATTTTTTCAGTACTCAAAACTATGTACAATAACATATAAAAAAATTGTTAATGTGGAATAAAACTCTGTATGAAAAAAAAATATTGAAAAATATGGTCGATTCTACCTGACTACCCCCTTAACGTGGCTTTCTAAAGAATCCCAAAAGTGGTTAATGTGCTCCCAAAACAAAATACAACATAAGGCCGAGATGTTTGTAATCACATAAGAACAGCAGTACTACTTATTACATACTTTTATACTTTTATTTGAAAGGATGGAAGGATTGGAAGGATATTATTGTTCAGGTCTTTGATGTTTAGGTGAGGTTATGGTGGCTGGCTCTGTATGAGATACACTCGGAGGCATATTGGAGGTCCGTTGTGATACCACATATTTCAACCGTTTTTTTAAATGTGTTACAATACTACTTTTCAAGCGGATAGAAAAGAGAAGGGGAGGGAACCTACAGTTTAAAGCCGAATCCAAACGGCGGTTGGCAGTTTTTCTTTAATATTTGGAGCTTTTGGCATTGCCTGAGAAAAGAGCGCACTTGTGCAATGCTGGTAATTTTCATCTGCTTCATGGGAATAGCTTTAGAAGTAGTCGAATGTTTTACCAGCCCGAGCTAGGATTCGAACCTAGGGCCTCAGTTATCGAGGCCGGCTAAACAACTACTGCCTCCAAGAAGGGGAGCCGATGAAAGACAAGTTTTCTACATTTAGTAGGCAATTTGAAACAATTTCTAATCGAAAAAAAACAAACTACTGAGCTGTGAAGGCTGTCACATTTTAATATGAATAAGTCTGAGCGAGGGTAACGTTCTCCCTTTTCTCCAAACAAGAGCTTGGATTTTTTTCATATAACTGGAATGTATATACTATACTTACAGAAATGTATAAACAATTTGCATTTTCGCATTTTCACATCAATAATATTGATCAAGAATATTGTCACTGACGAGTCCACAAATTTGGTCTCAATGTGAGCAGCAAACATTTTTCGCTGCCTTTATTTCGTCCCATTTGATTATTGCTTACCGTATTGTAACGTTGACCGCTTAAAACGTTTTATTGTTGTTGCAATTGTAACATATATTTATATACTTTTTGTTCTTCTTTCTATAGCCCAACCATTTGTTTTGTGACGTGACGCCAGAGCGCATAGCCCCACAGTCGAACTTAATAAATTCGTGTGAAAATTCACAGCTTGCGCTTGAAACACGGCCCCGATCCAGACAGCATGTCAAGCTATCAGTATTTGTTGCAAATCGACACATCTTGTTTCCAGTTCGGGTTCATGGTTGAGGCCAGCGCAGTTGGCAGCGGCAACGAACAGCGGATGGTTGAAAATGTTTGTATGTATGTGTGTGTGTGTGTGTGTGTGCGTGATATCAGACTATATAAATGAATGCTCTTATTGTTGTTGTTGTTGTTGTTTTTGTGGGTACTGGTGTCGATGTTATTGCTGCCGCGTTCAATAAACCAACAAACGGAAGTGTGGTTTTTCAAACAAATTTTCGCTTGAAAAGGGTCAGCTTCAACAGCAACAACAACAACAACAACAACATTCGTATGCGCAATACTGCAACAAACTAAAGCACCAAAAATGTTTAGTACTCACACTTGTGTGTTATTTTTCTCGGCGTTTATGTTTGAGTGTGTTGAAGTGTTTTGCATGTAGCATACTTACAGGCGTGCAGCACACGCTGCTTTGCATTAGCTAAGAGGATTATGGCGGCGCTTTTGTTCTTATTGCGGTCGTTCATACATATTTTTTATTTTGTTTTGTATTTATGAAATTTGTTGTCGGTAATTTTTGCTGCCTGTTTAGCATTTTTTGTTGTTTTGCAGTGTTTGGAAGTTTTATTTTCCTGTAACATTGAACATTTGGCAGGTTTGGCGCCAGATGCACAGCGGGTCAGCAGTTTCTTTGTTTTGCTACTTCGTTCCATAACAAGCTTGGAGATGAGAGCAAATAATGTGTATTTTTAGAAGGAATTATATTTGTTTGCTATTGCCGATTTGCTCAAATTTATTTTTAGCAAAATTATTAAATGAGAAAATATGTATTTGTTTCAAAATGTAATGCCTTGCTTCTCTTATTTCTTATATTTGAACTCAAATGTTTAGTAGTCTCAGAAGGTGGATTTAAATTTCTAAGAAAGCACCGGAAATTATTGAAATTTTATTATAGAAAGTCTGTAGTTGGAAAGAAATTCAATAGTTTTGTTAAATAGAAATGATTCAGGTATTACTTCTGCATAATAATGAAATAAATATAATATATATATATATGTGGTCAAGAAAATAACAATATTTTTCCAATGAATGGCTTTAGTTTAGTTGTATCTTGCGTACTACAAGTTCGATCTGGTTACGCTGGATGGCAGTAGAAAAAAAAAAAGGATTTTGTACTACACAAATTTTTCAGAAAGTTTTGTAATTGATTGACTCAGTTTAGTTTAAGTGCACGTCAAAGATGGACACATTAGAAAAGTACGCTTTTGTACTAAAAACACGTTTCAGATAGTTTTATGATTGCAGAAATCAGTTTTGTTTCAAAAATGGACAATTTAAAAAGCTGCATTTTTTTTATTGAAGAAACTTCTCAGACAGTTTTCTAATTGCTAATTTAATTTTGATTGAGCACTCTTCAAAGATTGAAATATTAGAAAGATGAAGTTTCATACTAAACAAACTTTTCAGACAGTTCTGTAATTGATTGATTCAGTTTTGACTGAGCGCGCGTCATAATTTGAAAAATTAGAAAGATTAAGTTTCATACTAAACAAACTTTTCAGACAGTTTTGTAATTGCTTGACTCAGTTTAGTTTGAGCGCACATCAAAAGTGGACACGTTAGAAAGGTACGCTTTCGTACTAAAAAAACTTTTCTGACAGTTTTATGAATGCAGAAATCAGTTTTGTTTCA
Source organism: Melieria crassipennis (assembly GCA_963668005.1). Lineage (NCBI taxonomy): Eukaryota > Metazoa > Arthropoda > Insecta > Diptera > Ulidiidae > Melieria > Melieria crassipennis. The sequence goes on along the minus strand of OY764962.1, from coordinate 25,155,778 downwards.
AAGATGAACAATTAAGAAAGATGAATTTTTGTACTGAAGAAACTTCTCAGACAGTTTTCTAATTGCTTTGCTTAATTTTGATTGTGCACGCTTCAAAGATTGAAAAATTAGAAAGATGAAGTTTCAATGTAAAACTTCTCAGACAATTTTTTGATAGTCTGACTCAGTTTTGTTTGAGGATACATGAAAGATAGACATCAACAAAGATAAAATATGCCATGTTTTCCAATTTTTTTTTCAATAAAGGCAAAAACGTCAGTCAGGCGGTTGAAAATGTGAATAGTTTTGATAGTAATAGCTAATTAAGCGAAATTGTGTTGTATTTGATTTCGTTTCGATGGTTTTGAAGTCAAAGTCACACCATGCTCTGAAAGCTTTAAACTGTCAAAGCAGTCGAAAAATCATAGAAATCGTTGAGTTTGACCATCATGAGGGCACTGTTTCAATTGTCTAGAAGCTAAACATTACACAAAAGACCATTTGAAACCAGTTGAATAAGACTGGATATGAAAAGAAGCTCCATGTATGGGTGCCACACGAGTTCGATGTTCATGGATCAAATTTCCATCGTTGCTCAATCACAATAAAATCAACACATTTCTGAAGCTTACGGTGACTGGTAATGGAAAGTGAATAAGTTACAACAACAACAACAACAACAACAACGACAAGCAAAATTGTTTGTGGTCTAATGAACCGACGCAAACGGTGGTCAAGCCAGGATTGAAGGTTTTGCTGTGTGTTTGGCGGGATAGGCTGGGAGCTCATCTATTATGAGCTGCTACCCTTCGGTCCTTCGGTCAAATTCTTAATTCGGACCTTTACTGTCACGAATTGGACTATCTAAGAAGGAAGTAATCGCCCAGAAGCGGTCACCTTTGGCCAGTAGGAGGGGAACTGTGTTCCATAAGGGCAACGCCAGGCCACAGACATCGATAGTGACTCACCAGAAGCGCTGGAACCTTGGTTGGGAGGTTCTTATGTATCTAAATTACAGTCTAAATCTGGTTCCAAGGGATTACCAGCTGTTCCTGTCCATGGTGAATAATTTTGCTGGTAAAAATTTGCTCTAAGAAATTCTAGTAAAAATCAACTGTCTGTTTTCTACCAACAAGGATAATGGTTTCTATGAGACATAATAAATTACTTTAAAAATGTGAACAAGTCATCAAACAAAACGGTGCTTGTTTGACCAAAATCGGATCATTGTAACTATGATAAATAAAGATTAAGACAGATAAGATTATATAAAAATTAGATGAGAAATAAAGATCAGTTGAATGCTGATTCATTCTGCCCATTTCACGTTTATTTATTGCCTTTTAAAGTTTTTCTAGATCAAACATTGCTCCAACAAGATGTTGGAGCAATGAGAATTCAGATTATTATTTTTTAATTAATTGTAGAATAAAAAACTGTATGCATGGTTAAACCCTTTGTAGAAGTAGTTGTTGTTGTATCTTTTGCTTATTTCAGAGGCAAACAAATCATCTATCTTCAAACTCATTTCTACACCTCACATTTCACTTAGTGGCTTTTAATTTTCTTTGCTTCTTTTCCACTCTATGCATTGTCTGCACCTCGTTACGCAGCTCAACCGGTGTCGGGCCAAAAGTTTGCCACTTGGTCAAATTAACAAATGATTGCCATCAATTAAGTTCACACCATATTATTTGGCAATCAACAAACGCCATCTATCAGATGGCGCCAACAATAATCTTAACTCAATGCAATAATTTGCCAGACCTCACCCAGACACAACACACACACACACTCACTCAAGCACCGATACAAAGGTCGCTGCGCACCAATGCAAACAATGAATTATGTGTATTTGAATTTGTTCAAATTTGTTGCGACAGACAACATTCGGCATAATTTATTATTAAAAATTAATCAACAATTTACAGCGAACGCTTTTTGAACGATTTGCAAAACTTTTTTTGCGCTCAACACAAAGCAATTTTATTAATAGCGCAAACATTTAAGTGCTTTGCGCTTTCACCCCGCACGCCGCCAGTCTGTGGCGCCGACATTTCCGAAATTGTATCAATGTCGCTGCATGCCGTCGCGCCGCCAGTCGCGCGCATAAATCCCCTTAGGCCGCTGTGCAAATATGTCGGCGCTGCCTTCAATTGTGCTCGTAAATTAAAATTGAAATAAATAAGCGATGTAAGCCAGCGACCAGCGGCACTCCGCACCGACCGGCGCCTTCGACCCGTTCGACAACACCAACGAATGCACAAAACAAAAAACCAACCAATGAAATGAGACTCCGAATTGTTGCTGTTGTTGCCACAGTCGAGTTTTGCACCACAGCGCAGCGTTATTCCTTTTTGTGCGTTAGCCCTTTTCTAATGTTTCCTATTATTATTATTTGCGTTTTTGTCCAAACCGAACAGAAGCAGCAGCAACAGCAGCAGAAGAAGAAGAAGAAGACATAAAGTGTTGGCGAAATGGTGCTGTGGCGGTGGATTGCCTGCGGTGTGTTGAAAAACGTGGCAAAGTGTTGAGCCGCACCGAGTCGATAAATAGTCACGCGCCGAAATTTCACGCCAAAATGTGCGAGCCGACAGCTGAGTGCGAGGTGGGATGGGGTGCGACTTGGCGCCGGTCTGCGGTGAGGGCGAAATGTTTATGGGATCGCGCTTTAAGCACTTTATTTGTGTTGCTGCTGTGCTCGTAAAAGGGTCGCATGTGACAGTTTGACGAAAAAGGTAGCAAGCGAACGAGTGGGAAGAATTAGGCAGTGCGAAAGCCGCAAGAAAAGGTTTGCTCGGGATGTCTTTACTATGTATTTGGGCTACTTTGGTTGGGAAATCAATCAAAGGCGCCGGCTTGAAAAATGTACTTACAGCTGACATCGAAACAGCTTTTACAGTGGTCGTCCGACATTGCAAATGGCAGCTTACCTCTCGAACATGCTCGGAGTAAAATTTTCGCCAAGCAATACTTAGAACACAGTCAACCAAACGTTATGGATAGGTTGTCGCTTTCGTTAGAGTTTTTCGCGTTTTAAAGCATTGATTGATTATAAAAACCAAGAAAATTATATATAGAAATGAAGAAAAGAATGTCGGGGTTTATAAAAAGTTATGTTCATCTGTTAGCCGAGTTGTTTAAATATGTTTGTAGGATAAACAACATTCCAAATTAAGCAAATTATTAGTTATAATTTTGGAATGTAAAAGCAAATGTTTGTTCAAAGCATACAAAGGCCAAATGGTGATGGACGGAATGAAAAAATTCAGGGATTAATAATTATATTTAAAAGACATGTACCACTGTGCTACAGTAGTTTTGAGCCATACAAAAGATGTTATAGGCTTAGAACTAATGGCATACTCAGCTTTTTATTATTATACTGACTTTAAATTGTTTAGAACACACACATTTAAAGATTTAAAAAAAAATATTTTGTGTTATACAATAACGAAGATATGGGTTTCAAATGAAAGAGGAAACTTGTCAATTTTAAACTAAATTATCTATTGTATTTGGAACTTTCGGGATCAAAATATGCCAGTAAGTAATATATAGCATAGTACCTCAAAAAATATAAATTTCTTTCTAATTTTACAGACAAAAAATTATTGCGTATTCCATACTAATTCTTTGATTTTTTAACTCTAAACCAATAAAGATAGAAGAATGAAAGATTGAGGTATTTTACTACAGGCCGAGATCCAAAACATAAATTTTTTCAAAACAATTGGCTAGAAAACTTCAAAAATATTGAAGGATACATATTTGAAAGGACCTTACTGATCTATTTTGATCCTGAAAGTTTAAAATAGAAAATTTAAGTAGAAAGCGACAATTCTACTCTTTCTTTTGATACTAATATCTTTCTCATTGCATGGACATAAATATAAAAAATAAATTCTTTGATATGTGTATGTGTAAAATTTTTTAATCGGATCAGAAAATAAAAAACTGATTATGCCATATTACTATGAATGACCTCCAGTTTTACGCCTATATTATTATTTGAATGGGTCTCGAAAAAAGTGCGTTTTTGTTGCACGGTATGATATGTACAGGGTGGCGCAAAAGTCATCACCTTATCGGCAGATGCTGTAACTTTTGCAAATGGCGGCAAAAGTTAATTTTTCTTTGACATTCATTTGTTCATTCACTCATTCATTCACTCATTCATTCATAAATAAAATAGAGCCAAAGAACATTGGGTGACAACTTTTGCGCCACCCTGTATATATCATTGCAAAGGTTCTTAAAAATTCAAAATATATTTTGAATTTAAAAAAAAATTTCATTTAAAGAACATCCAAAAGATATGTTAAAAGTTTGAAAACAATTTTATTTCCTTTTTTCAGGAATTCTGAAATTATTTTCAACATTTTTTGAGCACTTTCTTTCCATTTGCTAAAAATATGGATTATGTTGCTTATGAAAAGCTCCCAACCTGCCGTTCGGAACCGGCATTAAACTGTAGGTCCCTTCAACCCGCGTACAAATTCACACGCACAACACGGGTAGTTGCGGGAAGCTAGGCCTTAGTCTCGCGTAAGCGGGCTGTCGTGCCAGTCAATTATTATTAAATTATTAATTATGGATTATGTTGAATAATTTCAATGTGTTTTTGACTTTGCTATTCAGTTACTGACAATAATGTTTAAATTTTGTAAGCTCCAAAAAGTTGCAATCACATCGCAACTCGCTCGCTTTATTTTTTATTTTTTTTCCACTTAAAAGTTTAAGATATGGTATTTTTTATATTTTCCTCGTGTTTTAGAATTTTCTAATCATTTGCTTACAAAAAATTGCAAATGTTTGGGCATATTTTGAAAGATCAAAAAATTTGCGATCAGATGACATCCTGGCCGCTTTGATTCGCATTACGTCTTTTTGGTATTTGTTTCGGGCTTTGAGTTTCAGACTATTTTATGTTGAATCCCATTTGCTTTTCTCTTCAGAAAGTGATTGCATAAATATGTGCAGTTTGACAATGTAAAATGAAAATTTCGTGACAGCAAGAAAGAGATCTGTATGAGCTATGTGGATTCCAGGAGTTCACCGATGTAAAATAAATAGAAAAAATTACGCGGCACGAATACAGTCGCTTAGTCAATGCGACCCAAGAAGTTTTATTGTAACGTCACTGATGTAAAATCCATTCTTAAAATTTATATGAAATATATAGATATAATCTTTAAATATTTTTAAATATATTCTTAAAATTTACATATTCCTAAAATGAACCACTAAGCTTGAGCGAAGAAAGCCATGAAGCGAAAGACGATGTCTTCCGTGCAATGACCAAATCACAGAAAAACGACGAAAGCAACAACTACAACGATTTAGTCGAAGAACAACAAACTAGTGAAAGAACGGATCTCCATTGCATGGATCTAGTCGGACAATAACTAAGAAGTGACTCTATTGGGAGAACCAAGTTGAAGGAAAGGCGGTGTCTCTGTTGCAATGATTAGAAAATGAATAAATGAATGATTGTCTCTTTTGGAGGTACAAAGTCGATGGAAAACAATTAAAAGAAAGATAAAACTGAATAATATCGAAGAAGTGGAAGATCCGGTCTCTATTGGAAGGACCAAGTTGAAGAATGACCGTGTCTTCGTTGCAAGGACTAAAACAAATGAAAAGAAAGAACTAGTTAGAAGAAAGAGAAAGAAAGAAAAAGAGAAAAAGCGATAGAAAACGAAAAAAAAATACCAAATTAGAGAATATCTAACGAAGAAGCTAAAGATCCGGTGTCTGTTGAAAGGACCAAGTTGAAGAAAGATTCCAAAAACCAATGAAAAGAAAGAATTTGTCCATGAAAACGATAAAAAGAACGAAAGTTAAAAAGGAACACCAAACCGGAATATAACGAAGCGGTAAAAAAAGTGGTGTCTGATGGAACGAACAAGTTGAAGATACACCGTGTCTTCGTTTCAAGGACTAAGGTAAAGAATACCGACAAAGAGTAGAAAATTGTCTCTTTAAAAGGTACAAAGTCTAGAGAAAACAATAAAAATGGAGATAAAGCCGAATTATAACGAAGTTGTGGAAGATCCGGTCTCTGTTGGATGGACGAAGTTGAAGAAAGACCGTGTCTTCGTTCGACGGAGAGCAGAAACTTGTCTCTTTCAGAAATACAAAGTGAAGGGAAAACAATATTAGAAAAGGCTAATACAGAGAATAACGAAGAGGTAAAAGATCTGGTGTCTCCTGGAAGGACCAAGTTGTAGAAAGGCAGTGTCTTTGTTGCAAGGACTTGAGCAAAGAAAACCAAAAAAGAGCAAGTACTTGTCTCTTTCGGAAGTTCAGAGTGGAGGGAAAACTATATGAAGAAAGACTTAAACAAAGGATCACGAAAATGCAAAAGATCTGGTCTCTGTTAGAAGGACCAAGTTGAAGATAGACTGTGTTTTCGATGCAAGGACTAAGATAAAGAAAACAGCCAAAGAGAAGAAACTTGTCTCTTTCGGATGTACGAAGGCTTATCTCTTTCGGAAGGAAAGGATGTCAGTAATTATGCTGAAAGGGTCAAGTCTATAAAAGTTCAATCCAAAGTTTAGTGAAGGCTTATTGTGGTAAGTCGAATGTATTCTTGTGCACAGTTTTTGCAGTGTTAAACGATGCAACTCTGCTCTAAACTAGAATTTGCATGCCCTCGTGTAGCCGCCATGTGTATTTAAACTATTTATAAATTAAGCCTTGCTGTCAACAACTTCCGCGTTGCTTTCATCATACATGCACGTCGAAAAAAAATTGCAATGACATTTTTTTTCATGCTATACACTTTTTTAATTAGTCGCACACCTGCACGGACTCATGGGTAATCCCTGTTAGGGCAGCAGCCGCGACACATCCTATTGGCATTGTCGCGCAGAATGTCATCCAAAGGTGGCAGCGTTGATGTTTGGCTGGAACTCGAGCTGTCGCGACGCCGCACAGTGTCGCGAGTAGGGACAAAAATGGTAAAAATCAATGTTACAAAATGACTAAACTGAATATGACAATCGACAGATAATATCTCAACTTAGAAAAATCCGTTATCCGATCTTCAATATCCTACTCCGTTCCATTTTTATGTAGCTTCAAAATTGATGTTAAAAAATACGCATTCGTTCCAAGTTTGTGGGTAATTCTTTATGCTGAATGAAAAATCAAATAAAAATATAATTTATACACTAATATAGTCATGTTATATATTAAATAAAACTTTGGAATTTTTCCTGTATGGCAGTACTATTTTTGAGTCTGTGCTTTGAAATAACTTTGAAATCCCGTTACATTGTAAAATTACAATTTTTTAATTAAACATTTTTCGGTTTGCTTCTAACAAAGAACCAAAAGTTTGGTGGAAAAAGTTTAAAAAACGTCAAAAAACACTTTTTTAGTTCCAAACCTAAATTACTCAAAAAAGTATGTATTAACATAATCCAGAGTAATTTTTTGCTTATAAGTGCTAATTTGGTGGGTATTCGCATTTTTCAAGTGACGCCTCCACTAAAAATATGTGATTTCATCGAAGTGTGGCGTAAAGCTGAATCCAGAAAACGGTCAATGATGTTAATCATGAACAAAAGCAAAGTTTGCGTCCCCACCTAAACATTTACTTTTTGCAGTGGCACCTACAGTAAAAAATGGTGATTTTTTCGAAGTATGGCTTCCGACGTTCAATGAAAGTAGCGGCAAAGCATCTGCTGAAATGATGAGCTGTATAAAGGACAAGGTTGGCACATTGTTCGTATCATAAAAAGTAGGCCGAATGCCACGCCCACTTTATAAATTTAAACATTTATACCAAAATATGATATCACAAGCTGAAAAAATTAAACATAAATTCATAAAGGAACAATTTTGGCCACTTTATATATATGCTCCAGCTGCCACGCCCACTTTAAGGTTTTAGAAAGCTTACCAATTAAAATTACATCGTGGAACGAGTATCGTAAACAGCCGTCTAAAAATACAGTTTTAGTTGTAGTAAAATACGAATATTTTTGAAAGTGGGCATGGCAGACCGCCCATTTTTAGTGTGAGTTTTTATGTCATTATTTTAAGCTCAAATACAAAATTTAATAATTTGATCACTAATATAAGAAAGTTATTACAATATTACAGTTCCTTTCGTATGGGAGGTGGGCGTGGCAGTAGTCAAATTTTGATGATGTTTTGTAAATTTCTTAATTTCCACCACGACAACAATCTCACCAAGTTTCATCGAAATAGGACAACGCTAAGTATTTTTGGCCACGGCTTATATTGGATCGCGAGACTGTGCGCCGTCACCTGTCAGCAGCCGCCATCAAGTGTCGGTCTTTGAACGCTGCAGTGTCGCTGCTTTATTACATGTGGCGTACTATGACAACAACAACTACGGCAACGACAGCAGCAGCAAATTTCCAGTCGCCAGTTGCTGCTTTGCCCACTTTCCGCTTCAAGTGTTGGTACTTATTAAAATTAGTATTTGTGCAGAGCTGGGCACGCACACAGCCACAAAAAAAACCAGACACACCGATAGACAGACAGACAAACAGCGAGAGAGTGCACCGCGTAATTTGCCAGCTACACTTTTGCGTCTTGTGGCAGCTGACGCGGTGGCAATGTTAAAAATTTCACATGCAACACACATTGCGTCGCTTTAATCTCGCACCCAACAACGCTTAGCAACTTCAAGTGCAACCAGCTGCTGCGACTGGTTGTACAGTTTGAAAGCGTTAAACTGAAGATTTGTTCAAATTAAAGTAGAGAACATAATTTTGATATTAAAAAAAATAAATAAAAATATGAATTAGCGACTTTTGTATTTATTAAAAAGAAAACAACTGACAGATTTCGTTCAATTTCGATTTCGTATTTTCTAAGATCTAGAAACTCAAGAAGGGACCTTAATAGAATTTTCTAGGACCCCCTCATCTTTTTTCGTCCACTAAGCCACTGCCACGTATGACGTTCGGCAATTGTGGCAGTTGCTGCATTTGGTGGCCGTAAAAATGCTGCGGAAATTTAAAACGCAACGCGCCCACTTTTTGGTGCACTAAAATTACTGCACAAGTGTGTGCACTTCCTGCATGGTCTGTGTGTGTGTGTGTGTGTGAGTGCAACGGCAGCGCTGACTGCCGACTGTTGCCGACTGCACGACCATAAGTGGTGGTGTCTGCGTGGCGCACAAGTGCGTCTGTGCTCGCTCGCGGGCATCGTTGCAACGCAGCAGCAGTTGCATGTTGCATACCTTGAGGCGTTGGCGCTACCTGTCCCAATGGTTGGCGTACAAGTGTGTGTCGAAGTTTTGCCTTGGCAAATACACAACTGAGTGGAAAGATGGGAGTGTGTGTGTGTGTGCGTGTGTGGCAGCAACAGTCGCCAGCAATGATGATAAGGAAAACGTTGAGGCTCGCTGCCTGGCTGGCTGGCTGTCGCTGAAGGCGATGACCGTGTGATTTGTTGCCGCGCGTGTGCAGAGTGCACTGCTGAACGTTTGCCGTTGACGCGGCCGCGCTGTTAAGATTCGAGTGCATGTTGCTGGTGTTGAAAATGGGTTTCCTTATTGTTGTTGGTTTTGTGGGTTTTTATGCAGCCGCATGCATTCTTAAAGCACACATCACACATGCGCGTTTAATAAGTCCTTTTTGGGTGCTCAGCTGTGGAGGTTTTAGTGTTTGAAAAAGTAAATAATGATTGTGTTTTCTATACAATTCAATGAATTTCAGATGTTATATTAGATTTAATATTTTTAAAATTAAAATTTTAGAATAAAAAATTTTTTTTATATAAAATTTAAACTAAAGCCTACTTTCAAACCCTTTCAAAGCCGAATTTTACCCTGTGTCTCGATATTACTTTTTGATATTGAAATCATGAAATATTTACCTAAGAAGTGTGCGCACGACATTTGAAGTCGTAACGCCTCTTTGTTAGAGTTCTACAGCTAATTTACTTTTGAACAATTTTAGCTTAAAACGAGTTAAATACATTTTTTATCAATATTTTTTAACTACAGAAAAATTATCTAATACTTAAGGAAAAATACAAAATTATCACATTTTGATTTTATTTAACCATTGTTAAACAGGGTTTTGATCAAACGCGCCCAATTCGTAGACTTCAATTAGAACATAAACTGTCCCTGATATCGCTGCAAATTATTGGAAATTATTTTGGGGAAAACAATAACATTTTTACAATTTGCTTTGAATTAACTTCTAAAAATATTAATTTGTTGGTGCCTACTTAAATTGAACCCATAAATCAATCGTAGCTTTTGCTATAAGCTCACAAATAGGCGAAGTTGTTCTCAGGCAACTTTGGGCCGAAAGTGTTAAACTAAAATTTGATAAAATATTCATACGGTTTTTATTTAATTAACTTTAGTTGATTTCGATTTTAACAAGCAACCAATAAATAAAAAATTAAACGTGAAGCCATTTCTGGTCTATACAAAATATATTTTTATACAATTTTCCCTTACATGAACTTTAATCAATTTTAAACTGAACTTTCAACCGCCCTAATACCCAAATAAACAATAATAATCATAAAAAACAAACTGGTTTCACAAAAAGTCCTAACCAAAAAAAAAAAGCCTTTACCAACAACCAACACTTAACCCCGCACAACATTGCAACATAAAAAGCAAATTATAATAAAACTAAGTACGGTTACGTTAAGCATGGCAAAGTCCGAATATAAAGCACCCTACACGGGAAGTTTGTGTCGCCAGTGAAAGGATCAGGAGTTGAGGACGTCCCATCACCTTTTGCGGTGACTAATTGCAGAGACCTTTCGCGGCAAGCTGTAACCCGGTATCGGATTACATAAGTAAGTAACTATATACTGCGCGTACATACATTACATGATTGTCTGTACAGTGTAACATAGTTTATTGCTATTTTCTAAAATTTTCAGTAGTTCATTAAAGTTTGAGTAGTTTATAAAGTGACTAGTAAAACAATAAGTTGAAAAATAGTAAATAAAGTGACTACTCGTTTAGAACTGCATTGAAGATTTTCAGTGTGTTTTTTTTAACACAATCCAGTGAAACGAATTACGCCTGCGTTGAGGCAGCAGAAATTATTTTCGTAACAACGTAGATAATGATGATGATGATCATGATGATGATGAAAAGCATTCAGTTCATTCGGATCATTGTGCCATACCCCAAGGCGAACGGTATAAAAAAGAAAGGGATAGGAGAGAATTAATATAGATAAACGATTGTATAAGTGAATATCTTTGAACTGAAGACAAATTAATGGATAATGATGTGCATTAGATATACTTAAATGACTTCTCTATGAATAAATTAAAACAGTCGGAAACGATGAGATCTGCAAATGGACGAGTGAAGAACCCCAAGACAAGCTGATTAAGCAAAGAAAGTGGTCGTGAATATGTCGAAACATCACAAGAATGTTGTTTGACTGAAAAATCCAAGCAAACATAAGGTTACAGACGGCTGAAAAAAGCCTGGATGAGGTCGATGCTATGCAAACAAGAGGCAAAAGGTCAACATTACATGGAACAGTGTCAAAACATCAGCTCCAAGTGGAGCCAGATGAAAAAGCCTTGTTGCGGTCCTATGCTCGCAAGCGAAGTGAATCAGGAAAAAAATGAATAAATTATCAACAAGAACGATCGATGGAAAAGAGATTTAATGAATTTATATGAATCGATATGGATTATGATTGGGATTTCGGTTGTCTAACAGAGACAGAAGAACGTATCACAACTAGATTGGGTAAGGTTAGGTTAGGTTAGAAATTATGAATTCCTTCTTATATTCCTCTGGAGCTAACCAACTGTCTCAATCCAGGACAAACAAGTTCGATCTCTTAATGAAAGAATGCAGATCACAGATTTCAACCTTTGTTGCGCTAGCCAAGTCCGTCAGAAATCTTGACCCCAGGGATGGAATTAGCAAATTATAGACTTAACAAAACACTAAATTGATATAGAAAACAAAGTAATAACCAGGCAAAGGATTTTGAGGACCTAAAAACCTATAAAAAAGGAAAAATAAAATAGCAAAAAAGGCACGGAAAGGCACTAAAAACTGCAAAAAATACAGAAAAATGCACTAGAACTGCATAAAAAGGCAAAATAGGGCATTAAAAACAGTTAAAAAGGCAAAAACAGGCATTTCAAAATAAGAAATACTAGAAAATCTAAAAAAAAAAAGAAACGGTATGCATTTTTTTAATAATTTTATTTCATCTGACGTATGCAACATACAATATTTATACCTCGTTTTTTGAAAAAGAAAAGGAACATCAAGGTTTTCAAAGATAGTTTAAACACTAAAACTAAGATATTTTATTTGAAATGTAGGCACATATTTTAAATTCATATTTTAACTTCTCACATAAAAGCCGTACTTGTATCACAAAAAAATAAATAACATTTTTGAGCTAACCGAGCTTTTTGATTTTGGCATGTTTTTTTCTTTAAATTTTCCACTGCACAACAAAAAATAACGGCTTAGGAATGATCAAATCAATATAAAAGCATCGGTAAGTTAACGAAATTGCAATGTTGCCACTTAATTTTTTAGTTTAAAGGTATTTTTGCGAAACAAAAGGGAGAAAATATTAAAAACGAAAGAAGAATAAAAAGGCGCTCGACACATCTTGAAAAAGGCATTTATCGGTAAAATAGGCACTAAAAAGGGCATTTATGGGTGAAAAAGACAAACTGCCTTTTTAAGGCAAAATAAAAGTGGTATGCATTTCTAATCAGAAGGACCTAATTCGTGCTCATTTTCAATCAGAAATGCTCTATTTAGCAGCAAACAAAAAAGGCAATTTCCACAAAATCCTTTCCCAGGTAATAACACTAAATTCTATACAAACCAAATTTTACTTTAAGTGCTAAGCAATTTTCAGCAACAAAAGCTTATCACCTCTCGAATGTAGGACATGCTAAAAAATTAATATCAACAAGAAAATGTACAAAAACAATAATCAGAAAAAAGAAACAAAATGTTAAGGATGAGAAAGTGAATAAAGAATTTGAATATTAATTTGCATTTCATGCTAAAATATAATTACAAAAGCAACTATAAAACCAACACTAGCAACAACAAAATGAACAACACAACAATAACATCCATGATGGTAGTAAAAGTAAAAGCGGCAAGCACCAAGCAGCCACAGCAACCAGCAAAACCGCGACCAACAACAGCCAACAACCAGCGCAGAAAAACTCACTGCCGCATTTGTTTGTTGTTGTTTTGCTGTTGGTTTTGATGGTTGGCGTAAGCATGAGTTTGTGTGTGTGTGTGTGTGTGTGTGTATGTATTTTTGCTGCTGCCATTATTTTTTGCGCTGGTGGTTTCTGTTATTTTGTGGTTCATTTGTGTTGTTGAATCAACAGACGCCTCGTTCCGCCGCCCGCCGCTCGCCGCCCAACAGCTGTCAAACTCACACCAAACGGCAGCGTGCTGCAGGTTCGGAGCGGAGGTCGGGTGCCAATGCAGCTGAGCGAATGCAAATACGCATCCGTCAAGGCTCGCCGCCGCGTGTGCGCCTGCACTCAATTTCCAGCCACAACGAAAACACACAAAACCTCCGCGCGTAGTCGCTGCTGTTGTGCCAAGTTCGCCCACTGCCGCTGTAGTTGAAATTAAAATAATTTGCATTACGTGCAGCTGTATGCGTGCTGCACATGTGACTGTGTGCGTGTGTGTGTGTGTGTGCGTAGAGTTTGAACATTTACAGCGTAAATGTTGGAATGGCGCAGAAAACGTTGATGCTGAGGGCAGAAGGAAAACTTTATAGACGCAACTTTTTCTTGCGTAGCGTTGCTGATGTAATGCAAAATTCAATATGCAAAAAAAGCGCCGCATAAAAATGTATTTAAGGGTAAATAGTTGGCATTAGTGGGTGGCCCCGGCTGGCAGCCTGAAAGTAGGCATTGCTGTAATTGTTGATTGGCCTCGAAGTGGGTCCTTCTTGCGCTGCTCAGTTGGCTGTGCCTGGCAGCAATCGCACACGCGAATGTCGACAGCAGGCAGCAATAATTGCTGCTACTCGATTGTTGCAGCTGCTGCAATTGTTGTTGTTTTTCTGTTGGTGGGGCGCTGTTGCCAGATCAGCCGCTTGACTGCGGCTGCTGCTGACAATTCTTCTGTGCCACTGACCTACATATTTTTCCCCCTTTAGTTGTTGTTGTTGTTGTTGTCGTTGTTACTTTTGTTTGTTTTTGTTGTTGAAGTGGCTCCATGGCGAGGTTGCTGCTGTTGAATTGCTTTCTGTTATGGTTGTTGTTTTTGCAGAATATTTATTGTTAATGTTGTTGCTTTTATTCCAGTGTTTATTATTGTCGTTGTTGTTGTTATTGTACCCAGTTGAGTATGTTTATTATTGTTAAAGTTATTGCTTTTTGTTCTGGTTGCTGATGTTGCGCTTGTTGTTGTTGTTGGTGTCGGTACTGTTACAGCTGTGGTGCATGTTGTTGTTGCTACTGCTTTCGTCAATGTTGCCGTTGTGGCTTTTGTTTGTGTTGCTGTTGCTAAGGTTGTTGTAATTGTAGTCATTTGCTGTACTGTTGTTGCATAGACGGCGCAATATTTTCTGTTGCTGTAGATTTTGCTATTATTGCTGTAATTATTGTTGTTGTAGTTGTGGTTATAGTTTTGAACTTTCAGCAAAAATTAATTAAATTAAATTAAATTAATTAACTTAGAAAGTTAAAAACAAAAATTAGAAAGTTGAACTAAAAGTGATAGAAAGTTAAAAAATCACAACAGTGAAAATAAGTTTGATTTTTTTATTAAACATTTATGTTTATTAAGAATATTATAAGAATATTTTTGTAATTTTTATTTAAAATTTTTTAATTTTCTTAATAAATTTTGTTTGTTTTGTCTGTTTTTTTTAAATTATGATTTTTAGCATTTTTATTTTTACTCTAAAGCAAAAGTTTATTTTGTGTATTTTGTATACTTTATTTTGTTGGCGTTCTTGTTTTGTTTGCTGTTGTCATAGCTTTTCATTCACTAAGAGAAGTACTTTCCATTTTTAACTTCGGAAAAAATATAAAATTTAAGAAAGTTAAAAATCAAATCTTAAAGGTAAGAAACAAAATTAAAATTGTTTTCCTCTTTTTTAATCATTATTTGTTTTTTTTAATCATTTATATTATTATGTCTTTTTTACATATGGCTTTATTTTGGACTTTAATTTTTACTCTAAAGAATGATTATTTTATATATTTGCTACATTAATTTATTTTAGTGGCGTTCTTTGATTTGTTTGCTGCTCTCATAGTTTTATTATTTACACTAAGAGAAATGCTTTCCAGTTTTAAAATTAAAAAAAAATTCCGCAAATGATAAAAATTTAAAACAAATAAAGAAAAAAATGAAAAATTTAAGAAAGTTGAAAAATTAAAGCTTAAAGCTAAAAAACAAAATTAAAATTTTTTTCCTCTTTTTTAATCATTATTTGTTTTTTTTAATATACATGATTATTAGGTCCTGGAGAAGACCCATGAGAACCAAATCGATACACACCATCTCTTCATCGATTACAAGGCAGCATTCGATAGCCCGATAAGGGATCGCCTATATGCCGCATTGTCTGAACTTGGTATCCCTGCAAAGCTCGTTAGACTTTGCAGAGCGACGTTGAGCAAAACGCGCAGCTCCGTCAAGGTTGGAAGTGACCTCTCCGACCCCTTTGATACCGTTCGAGGTTTCAGACAGGGCGATCCTTTGTCCTGCGACCTCTTCAACTTCACCATGGAGAGTGTTCTGCGCAAGGCCGGTGTACATCGTAATGGCACAATTTTCAACAAAAGTGTCCAGCTCCTTGCCTACGCTGATGACATTGATGTCATCGGGCGTAACAAGCGAGATGTCACCGCTGCCTTTGCGGCTATCGAAAGAGAATCTGCCAAAATGGGTCTGGTGGTAAATGAGGGCAAGACGAAGTATATGCTGTCTACACGCAGGGACTCGCAGCGGCTAGGGTCTCACGTCGAGGCCGACAGGTATACCTTTGAAGTTGTCAAGGAATTCGTCTACCTTGGCACCGCCATCAACAGCAGCAATGATGTCAGCCTGGAGATAAAGCGAAGGATTACTCTTGCCAACAGGTGCTACTACGGTCTCGGTAGGCAATTGAGAAGTAGAGACCTCTCTCGACCGACAAAACTTGCGCTCTATAGGACGCTTATCTTGCCCGTGCTTCTCTATGGCGCTGAAGCATGGACAATGACACGAAACGACATAGCGGCCCTTGGAGTGTTCGAGAGGAAGGTACTTCGCAAAATCTTCGGCCCTGTACGTGTTGGTGACGACTATCGTATACGAACCAATAACGAGCTGTATGAGCTGTATAAGGACATGGACGTAGCGCAGCGAATTAACATCCAGCGGCTACGCTGGCTCGGTCATGTCTGCCGTATGGACGACGAAGCTCCGGCGAAAAAGGTGTTCGATGCGATGGTTGGAGGTCGACGGCGAAGAGGGAGGCCGTGTCTCCGGTGGAAGGACCAAGTTGAAGAGGCCCTGTCATCACTTGGTGTGACCAACTGGAGAAGGCGCGCGCAAAGCAGAGGCGCCTGGAGAGAAGTTTTGCGGCAGGCCGTAACCCGATAACGGGTTGTTATGGCCAGTTAAGTAAGTAAGTAAGTAAGATTATTAGGTTTTTTTAGAAATATTGATATTTTTGGACTTTTATTTTTACTCTAAAAAAATGTTTTTTTTATATATTTCTTATATTAATTTATTTTATTGTTTTATTATTGTTATTTCTTTTATTTTATTTACACTAAAAGAAATGCTTTCCAGTTTTAAAATTCAGAAAAAAATTCAGAAAATGATAAAAATTTAAAACAAATAAACAGTGAAAATAGTTTAACAATGGCAAAATTTTAAATTTTTTAAAAATTTAATTTTTGCGATATTTCATTATTTGTTTTTTAGAGACAATGATTATTTCCACATTTGTATTTTTTTTTTAACAATATTATTTTATATTCAAAAATGTTTTTAATCATTCTATAATTTGTTTTTTCAAATTGTATAATTTTTTTTAAAGACATAAAAGACATTTAAAATACATTTTTAAAAGACATTGCATAGAAGTTTGTGAATTAGTTTCGAACAAGCTTCATCTGCTTTTTTAAGGTCCCCAAATTTGCTTGCTGTGCGCGCCTGTGCATGTCGCCCAGAAATTGAAACCAAAATTCTACCAATGACAACAATCATAACAACAACAACAACAATCATGCAATCAAAACAGGATATGAAAAATTTCTGCAACTGTCAAAGTCAGCAGCTGCGTTATGCGAAAAGCCACAAAAATACCCAAACACACTCACACCCACACACACACACCACTACCTACATTTTTATATTTCATATGTAGGCAAGTATGTGTGAGTGCAACAATGCGCACATATACGCCGACTTAAGTACGTTGTGCAAGTTGCGTGTGGTGGAGAATGCCACCTGCAAACATTTGCCGCATATACAAACAATTGCATTTTTTTGTTTGCATACTTTGCGGAGGCTGTGCCTTGATTTTATCATAACGCATGTAAGAGTGCAAAGCAAAGAGAAAATTGAAACATTTCAATGAGTACAAGTTGGAGGGCTTAGTAGGTTTTGGCTCTCTGTGGTTGTTAGCGTTAACGGCGATGACGAAGAGCCCGATTAAGCAACTCTGTAAGAGAGCAAAGATGTGCTGCTTGCTGCCGCAGACCAAACTCACCACAGTGTGGTGAAGATTTAAGACTGCAGATGGCGCTGTAAAGAGCAAAGACAAACTGCCATGTACTGTGGGAATATTGGTGCCAAAATAATGCAGGGCGCGTAGGAAAATAATGAAGATATGTAAAAGTTCCAGTTTTATTGCGGCGTTAGAGATTAGATAGAGTAAAGTTCAAAATGGGAACCGACCAAACCAACCCAATCCTATCGGAGCTGCGATTCAGCAAAACTCTGGTCATATCTCTTTTTCCTTTCTCAGCTGAGGGGCCAGGGTCAATATTTAAATCCAATAAAAAGGCCAGCCACGAAAAAAGTTCCATAAACAAATAATTACATATAAGAGAGAGTATATGATTGACACTTATTCAAGGACGCACCTTTGATACGGGTTCGTCTAATTGTGCTGAACAGCCAACACGTTCAATATTGCTTCAACTGCCTTCCCCTCCATGTTTGTTCATGGCATCCTGCTTGGCGCTGCGACAACATTTTCAAAAATCTTCATTTCTTTTGCAAACTTGAATTTCTTCTCGACTACGCCACCAGGCTGCCACATATTCCCACGGTTCATGCCCTTCGCTGATGGGCCTTTTAATGTGTCTGTCCAGCTGTCTGCCGCTCGTTTATCCAAAACTTCCACACTGCCGCACGGTTTAATCTAAGTTCTGTGTTCTCGTCGCATTGTTTGCGTATTAGCGTGGGAATTTTCGGTCACAGCAGTTTCATTTGCTGTCACACTGTGCGACTGTATGACAGCCAGTGTGAGTCTGTCGGTTCTGTGCGCGCGTCCGATTTGTTGTCCCTCCGAAGGACATCTGGCCCGCAAAAAAATTTTAATGTCGCCTTTGTTTTTGCCTATTAGCCTGCATTGTTGTTGTTGTTTTAGTTGCTTGTTGCTGATAGCGACCGGACAATATGCACCTAAAAGGAAACAGATAAAACAAAAGCAACGTAAACTAAAAACTGGACAGTGAGAACGGAGATAGAAGGACATTGGAGTGAAGGTGATAAAAAAAAAATGCCAGAGCAATGGGTAGCAGCGACTTAAAAGTGCGGTACGACGTATGCACAATGCGACTTTTGCTCCAAAGCAGTGGCGCACGCAGGATTTTGTTTCGGGGGGGGGTTCGTGTAACTTTTTTGAGAACTTTGAAATAGAATAAAATGTACATATATGTAATCTACAGACTGAGATCCAAAACATGTATGTTTCCCCTACCTGACATATTTTGGTCATGAAAGTTCAAAATAGAAAATGTATTTAAAGGAGACAGTTTTTCTCTTTTATTTGATACCCATATCTTCATTATTGCACAACCGCAAATATTAAAAAAAAGATTTGAAATGTGTATGTGCTCAAAATTTTAAAGTCCTTAAAAAATCACTTTGGGTCAGAAAATGAAAAACTGACTATGCCAGGTAAATTACCTCTAGTTTCACGCCTATATCAACATTTGGATGGGTCACGGTGTAATAAATGTAAAGTTGGTGTTTTCACTCAGTGCATCATAACTTTGTAATGTTTCTTTCGAATCCATTGATGGTAGGCTTAATATTTGCGCAAATAATATTTTTTCATCTTAGGTCTTAAAACCAAAGGAAATAATTTATTTTATCTATAAAAAACATTCAAAAATTTATGATTTTTGAAAATGGTCGAAAAATTCACTTTTTACAACTTTCATCGACAGTAATTTCTCCAAATCTCATCTGATTTGGACAATCTGTATATCTCTAGAAAAGCTAAGGTTTTATCTTCAGATCGACGGACATCTTGTGTTAGTCGGATGGTTCGTTTACAAGATATGTGCTCATAACTGAAACAACAAGGTAGAAACTGGTTTTTCGGAGATTTGAAAACGCTTCTCAAAAAATTTTTTTGATCTTCACTTTCGTGTTCAGCGGCCCAAAGTTAGTCTAGGAAACACTTTTTAGGTGCAGTTGTAGGACATTTTAGTACCAATTTTGAATAAGTACGAAATAAACACTTAATTCTGGCTTAATTCTGGCGTTGAAGTTAATTTCTGAACTTTGATGTATTCAGAGACCTACAGTAGAATTTTATGGCGAATATTTTCGTGGTACATTTTTTCCTTAAAAAGTCCTGTTTTACAGGACTTTTTTGGCATTTTAGAAAAAAAAAAGGGTCAAATTGACCCATATAGTAGTATAATAGTAGCAGCAGGGTTAAAATGCTCCACAAATATATTCTTCGTAGTATTTTACATAAAATTGCTGAACACATCATATACCTAAAATGTGAGGTGACATGGTTTTCGTATGTCGATTCACCATAAGAATGTGCCCCCTAAAAAAAAATTCAGACGTTAACTTTCAAAACGCGAATACACGTATATTTTTTTTGGTCCCCTCTACCAGAATCCGTTGTCAGAACCTTGTTAATTTTTTTGTGTTGTGCAGTGTAATTGACTGGCACGACAGCCCGCTTACGCGAGACTAAGGACTAGCTTCCCGCAACCACCCGTGTTGTGCGTGTGAATTTGTACGTGGGTGGAAGGGACCTACAGTTTTATGCCAGTTCCGAACGGCAGGTTGGGAGCTCTTTCATAAGCAATTTTTACTCTCAGAGGTTTGCCATTTCCAGCTGAGATGACAGCCACCGAAAGAGAAAACGAGTTTTCCCGTTATTTTTGTAGGTGTTATTACAAGCAGTATTTGAACCTGGGTCGCTGCCTTCGACTCGCGGTCCAACGCACTAACCAACTGAGCCACGGCGGCTGCCGTTTTTATAATAAACAAATATTTATTGAAGGGGGTTGAGCTCCCACAAGCCCCCATCGGGTGTGTTATTGGATCACGTAGAGTTTAAGATTTATTTTAAGTTAGAATGAAAACAAATAAATTTGCAGGGAAAGTTCTTTAATGAATTATAAAAGGTGAATTGCTGAAATGTTGCATCGAAGTTCTACTGACTAGGAAAATGACTCCACACCATGGGAGATAATCAAGGATTGGAAATTTAAATTAAAAAAACCTTTCACCTACATTTTACCATTTAAGAAGGGATGGCCCATTGTGAGCCAATTTGGCCTCCGAGTGGAAGTGCGGTCTCTGTGCCGCACACACAGTTCCCTACCTAACCTTACCTACATCCTTCATTCCACTTCACGTCATTCCTTACTCAACTTCAATTTTCGACTTCTCTCTCCTCTGTTTTTTCTGTATAATAAATGTGTTTATTTCGATCAGGACATTATCTCATGCAGCTTCTCGAAATCAATCGTGCATGCGAATTGGTATGTGGATGAAAAATACCTTCAGAACTGATTCTAAATGGTTGGTTGAAAGGTTTTTTATAAAAATTGTATTCTAAAAACTTTGCCATTTCTTGCTGTCATTGAGCATTACTGTTCTTGACTCAATTTGCCACAACATACTGCAAGGCAATACTGGAATATTTGAGAACAAGTTGCGCTTCAATCTTGGTATACTTTTAGGGGCATTGGTAATCGCAAAGACATCTTGAGACGATACTGAGATGTTCGAGAACAACTCGGGGCGATACTGGTATGTTCAGGAACGAACTGCACTACAAGCAAACAGGTCTAAAAGGCAGCCAGGTACAGCGCAAATGTGCAACATGAAGTATAAAGTGACTAGCAGAATAGTTAATTGAAAATTCATAAATAAGGTGACTGCTAGTTGTAAACTGCATTGAAGAATTTTTGTGCGTTTAATTTTTGAGCAAAATCCAGTGAAACGAATTACGCCTGCGTTGAGGCAGTAGAACTAATTTTCCCAACAATACATAATCTGTATTATAACTCTTTCGCTACAGGTTCTTACTGGGGAAAGTTAAAAAATTAATTTTACCGCTTTAGTCTTTTGTGTTGTTATATCAACAATATTCCATTCCAAATTTTTCTAATTTCTATTACCGAACACTGTTTTCTAGGGTGTTGTCATATGACAGCAGAAATTGCCTTTTTTGTTTGCTGCTAAATAGAGCATTTCTGATTGAAAATGAGCACGAATTAGGTCCTCCTGATTAAAAATATACCACTTTTATTTTGCCTTTTTTTGCCTTAAAAAGGCAGTTTGCCTTTTTCACCCATAAATGCCTTTTTTAAGTGCCTATTTTACCTATAAATGCGACAAAATGCCTTTTTCAAGATTTGTCGAGCGCCTTTTTGTTTTTCTTTCGTTTTTAATATTTTCCCCTTTTTGTTTCGCAAAA
The DNA here is from genome assembly GCA_963668005.1 of Melieria crassipennis. Taxonomy (NCBI): domain Eukaryota; kingdom Metazoa; phylum Arthropoda; class Insecta; order Diptera; family Ulidiidae; genus Melieria; species Melieria crassipennis. The sequence continues at coordinate 25,133,891 of OY764962.1, read as the reverse complement.
ATACCTTGAAACTAAAAAAAAATTAAGTGGCAACATTGCAATTTCGTTAACTTATCGATGCTATTACATTGATTTGATCATTCCTCAGTCGTTATTTTTTGTTGTGCAGTGGAAAATTTAAAGAAAAAACATGCCAAATGTGATACAGGTACGGCTTTTATGCTTTTATATGAGAAGTTAAAATATGAATTTAAAATACATATGTGCCTACATTTCAATTAAAATATCTTAGTTTTCGTTTTTAAACTATCTTTGAAAACCTTGATGTTCCTTTTCTTTTACAAAAAACGAGGTATAAATATTGTATGTTGCATACGTCAGATGAAATAAAGTTTTTAAAAAATACATACTGTTTCCCCTTTTTTTTAGATTTTCTAGTATTTTTTCTTATTTTTAAATGCCTGTTTTTGCATTTTTAACAGTTTTTAATGCCTTATTTTGCCTTTTTATGCAGTTTCTAGTGACTTTTTCTGCCTTTTTGGCAGTTTTAGTGCCTTTCCGTGCCTTTTTTGTTATTTTATTTTGCCTTTTTATAGGTTTTTAGGTCCTCAAAATTTTGTTCCCTTATAATAATAATAGGTAATAAATTATAATTATAAATTAAATAAATATATAAATAAATTTATTATAATTATTATTATTATTAATTATTATAATTATTATTTATTTATTATTATTATTAATTATTACTATACATGAAATTAAATAAATATAAATTATAATTATAATAATAATAAATTATAATAATAATTTATTACGCATAACTGAAAATTGAATAATTGAAATAATTGAAATTGAATTTGTTATTAACTTCATCTAAAATCATTTGAAAATTTTATCTGAATTGAAGTAAGAAGGCAAATGAAAAATTTCTCTTATCTTTTCTTCTTCTTTTTGCTTTACCATGTAACAATATAACATTTAAGAAACGTGTATATTTCTCTTCTCTAAATTTAAATATTAATTTTATTAATTTTTTATTATTCCTAAGACTTTAAACTATTCCAAGGACCATTAAAAAAATATATACCTATTATATTCTTGAAACCACAGAGAGTTCAAATGTCCACAAATTACCATGTTGCCATATGGCAACAAAATAGCGAAAGGGTTAACCTATGAACTTACGCAATGTTTGGAACAAAGAGGCGACTGCAACATTGCCAGATAATCCAGGCCAATCGTATTAAGAGATGTAGAAAGCTATTCAACGTAGGCCGGAACACCGTCTGCCCAGTGGTTGCTATACCTAACGTTCCATCTGTCTTTGGTTTACTTTTTATGATTTTATTTTTACTTTATGTAAGTTGATAAGTTTAAGTGCTGAAATTTAATTGGATACGTCAACGACAATTAGCTCTTGAATATCATTCTGACCCTGGTGAACCTTAAAAAGGGAAAGCAGATTGGGTTAGTAGCAAAAGTTATATCCAGTAGCGGCTTAAGAGGGGGGGCGGAGGGGCGGACCGCCCCGGGCCCCGGGCTGCGGGGGGCCCCCGAGAGAAGCTTGTAACTATATACAAATTTCAAGTTTTTCAAAACTGAAACTTGTAAAAAACTATTTGCGCTCCACAATGGTTGATGAAAGACTAAGTCGTTTGTCACTTTTATCAATTGAAAGAGACACAGTATCGACAATTGACTTTGAAATGGCAATAACAAATTCAGTTCAATAAAAGCAAGAACAATAACAATTGTTTTCAAATTTTCAAAAAATTTTTTTAAACTTGTGTAAATTACACAATTACTTAACCTCATTAAACTTTGTAGAAGTCAAACAAATTTACAGTTATTATTATTATTATTATAATTATTGGTTGGATAAAAACACATGTCCTGGAAATCCGGTTTTCGAAGGCAATTCTATGCTCCTTGTAAGTAAGCTAAATATGGGCTTCTTACATGCTGTTATGTAGGGGAAATATGTTTTTTCAGGACTTTTTTTATAAAGTCACTGCTACTGGATTTTATAAAATATTTCTGTACATTTCTGAAGATTTCTACTCCACACGAAAAATATAGCTAAAAATAAAAGTGTTTTCTAGGGGGTAACTTTCTTGAGAACTTGAAATAGAATAAAATTTAGATGTATGAATCTACAGACTGAAATCCAAAACATGTATGTTTTCCATACCTGACATATTTTGGTCCTGAAAGTTCAAAATAGAAAATTTAGTTAAATGGAGACAATTTCCCTCTTTCATTTGATACCCATATCTTCATCATTGAACTACCGCATATATTTAATATTGAAATGTGTATCTCCTTAAAATGTTAAAGTCCTTTAAAAAGGACTTTTGGGTCAGAGAATTTAATACTGACTATGCCAGAATACTATAAATTATCTCTAGTTTCGCGTCTATATCAAAATTTGGATGGGTCTCGGCAAAAAAAAAATTGTTTCGCACGGTGTAATAAATGTAAAGTTGGTGTTTTCACTCACTGCATCATAACTTTATAATTTTTCTTTCAATTCTATTGATGTTAGGCTTAATATTTGCTAAAATAGTATATATTTCATTTTAGATTTTAAAACCAGAGAAGATAATTTATTTTTTCTTTAAAAAAATATTCGAAAATTTATGATTTTTTAAATTGGTCGAAAAATTCACATTGTTACAACTTTCACCGTCAGTAACTTCCCCAAATCTCATCTGATTTGGACAATCTATATATCACTAAAAAGCCACTAAGGTATTATCTTCTGAACGACGGACAGCTCGTGTTAATCGGATAATTCTTTTAGGAGATATGTGCTCATAACTGAAACAACAGGAAAAAAATCGTTTTTCGAAGATTTTTCGAAAACGCTTCTTCAAAACTTTTTTGGTTTTCAGTTTCGTGTTCAGCGGCCAAAGTTAGTCTAGAAAAAACTTTTATTTTTAGGTGCACGCGATTGGCCCATTTTTTGTCGACAATCGAATCCTCCTCCTCGGGTAGCTTAAAAAAATGGCCAGATCGTAGTAACGAAGCAAGATTTTCTGTTTTTTTTCGAGATTTAAGATGGCATTTGGAAATGACGAATTTGCTCCCCCAAAAGTTTTCCTAATTTCACGAAAGTTTTATCCATTTTTCATTTTTTTCTCTGGGATTCTATTGCTTTCTATAAAATTTCAAGCATATATACGTTTAAAAATAATTTGTCTCGTCGTTTAAAAATAAAAGTCCGTTTACTGTTCAATGGAATACAAATTTTCAAAAAAAAAAGCCAAAAGCATAACCGGAAATTCCCCTTATTAGTTTTGTACGCAAACTTATGCTGCACCGTTTTATGGGGCCCCCCTCAGCCGTCGCCGCCCCGGGCCCCCGAGCACCTTAAGCCGCCACTGGTTATATCCATTTCGTTTTCCTTAGAAAGGAGTCTAATTTACTTAGATTGGTGAAAAGGGGCTCTCACTTTCTTATATATGAAGTTTTTTTAGTTCATGGATAGCGTTCCTACTGCTAAGATTCCTCCGCAGGTCGGGTAGATTTAAAGCTAATTACAAGTCGCAGTATAATGGACGCATAACACCGTGTGACAGAATTTTTCAAACCGGAAAAAATCCATATGGGCGTGAAACTAGAGACCAAATATAGTAATACTGCGTACTCAGTTTTTCATTTCTACATCCTTTGTCCTTTTAAAAGGGCTTCAAAATTTTAAAGGGGATACAAAATAAAAAAATATAAAAAATACTTAACCTAGTTAAAATATGGCGATATGTATATCAAATGAAAGAGGAAAGGCTCAAGAATTTAAATAAAACAGATTTTTTATCTATTTGTAAAAAACGGATATGAAAAAGGTCCTTTGAAAATTTTAATCCTTTATATCTTTGAAAATTTATGTAGAAGTTTCTTGAAAAGTAAATATGTTAAAACCCAAAATCTCCTTGATCACATGTCAAAATTTCATTACTCTAACTTTATTAGTTCGAAAGTTATTAAAAAAAGCGGAAGCTGCAAGTCTAATGAAGTACAAAAATTCTAATTTATTTGCGTATCAGTATTTTAAATAATAAATAGATACAAAATCAATAAAGCGAGAATAATGAAATTTTGACACGTGATCAAGGAGATTTTGGGTTTTAACATGCTTACTTTTCAAGAAAAATCTACATAAATTTTCAAGGATATAAAGGATTAAAATTTTCAAAGGACCTTTTTCATATCCTTTTTTTACAAATAGATGAAAAATCAATTTTATTTGAATTCTTGAGCCTTTCTTCTTTCATTTAATATACATATGGCCATAGTTTAACTACGTTAAGTATTTTTTATTTTTTTTTTTATTTTTTATCCCCTTAAAAATTTTGAAGTCCTTTTAAAAGGACAAAGGATGTAGAAATGAAAAACTGAGTACGCAGTTATAATATGTTTGGTCTCTAGTTTCACGCCCATATGGATTTTTTCCGGTGTGAAACATTTTTTTAATTTTTGTTGCACGGTGTAATCTATCTGAATGCTACACTTGTTAGGCTCTTCTGACAAGGGGGGAAAAACATATTTGAAGAACTGTATCTCAGTTATTTTGTATTGAGTTTCAACATCTTTTCTGATACAATATTTCAGTAAAAGTTAGGTAAGTTTTCAAAGTAAGTATTCAAGTTAATTACTAATAATTTATGACAACTCTGTCCAACAGTTTCTTATGCTCCACAGAAATGAACTCAATTAGAATATCCACTAATTCTATTCATAGTTAAGAATAACAATCCAATTTTAGTGTATTTAGAAACGATTCAATTATATTCAATTAAATTTCATCGAATTTACTGGATCAGTGCTCAGTTAGGTGAATTATTGAAACTAATTTTCAACTGGAAATTGCTTATCAACTAAAAAATAATTGTACCAAGAAATACTTCTAAGCTTTTCTATGGTATTAGACATTTTCTGGAAATAATAAAAATGTGAAATTTCCCAGTCGCCTTTGAGTTCATTGGAATTTAGCAACACAAGTAAATCTAAGCAAAAACACTGTAACCGCAAACAGCTGCCAAGATTATTAAAGCCAACACACAGATAAGAGAATTTCTGGCAAATTCGTTCACTGAGCAATATCACGTTTTAGATTTTTCTTCCAGCTAAATTTTATAGTTTTGCGTTCTTTACAAAATGGTTTTTTTGTAGACTGTTTGATCGGAAAAAAGTTTGGGGCATCCTTGAACTTTTGCGGCAAGTGCAAGCAGACAGTTTCACACACACACACACACACACTTATTCGATACCATTTCCATACATTGAGAACGCGCCCAATGACGACGCTTTCTAATACGTTTTTCGCGTCTGTTTTTTTTGCTTTCAGCCTTCGTCCTAGAAAACTCGTCGCACATATAACACTTTTCACTTTTGTTGCTTCAATGTACTTTTTCTGGCTGGTTGTTTGTTGTTTTAGGGGAAATTTGTGCGCCCAAAAATTTCCATCATAATCATTTGTGCGTAGTGCCAATAGCGACGGCAAGCTTCGCGCGAACTTTGCGTATTGAATTTCAATTAAATTGAATTGAAAACTTGAAATCCTCGCATCCTTTCAAGTTTGTGTGCGCAATTTTGCCACTTGACTGCAAAATTTTGACTTTGCGCAAATATTTGCGTTTCTATTACGCGCTCAATTTCGACTTTTACTTTAGCGTTAACAGTTATAGCGCAGCGGCGTCAAAGTCAGCGAGGTGCGATGGGTGGAGGTCGGTGAAGTGGTCGTGGGTGGGGGGAAAGGGGGAGTGGTGCTACTTGCTGCACCTTGCTTTTTGACATTTGATTAAATTTCTTCAAATATTTTTTCATAAATTTGTGTACTTTTGATTTTGTGCGGCAGCAAAATCAAAAGTGCGCACAACCGCGGCAGCAGCAACAACAACAACACTAATAACAGCAAAAACAATAATGACAGCGACATGCGCAACAATATTGTATGAGCGCTACATGTATCACGTTGACAGCGAGACGAACTGACAGTCAGTTCATTTGATTAGAGCGCAGTCGGTGGTTCGGAGGCAGCCGACAGCCGGTAAATGTGTGTGTGTGTGTGTGCGAGTATATGTGGGTGTGTGAGATTGGCTTGTTTGTTGGTGTATGAAAGGTGTGTATTAGGAAATTCAATTCCGAATCCAGGGATCCCGAACAGTTTAAATCACAGTGAAACTTGGGGTTTTCCTCTCGGATTGGAAAATCTTCAACTCATTAATATTTCAAATATGTTTTGTAAGTATGTGAGTTGCATATACAAAAATCAGAGACTTAAAATAATTATTATTCATATTTTTGGAACTAAAAAAATTGCCCTAATTTAAGAAATTTTTATAATTATTGCTTTCTAATAATTATTCCCAATAAAAAATTTTTTACGTCGCCTTTAACTATTTTCATGTAATAAATATTTTTGCGTTGCATAATAACTCTTATAAGTAACAAGTATATAGTTCGTTGTCGATAATTATTATTTTGAGACATTTTTCTTTTACGTTTCTCATAACTTTTATTTATGATTTTTTAAATTTACGTTGCCGATAACTATTATTTTGAAAAAAAATTTGTTTACGTTCAATTACCATATTTTGGGTTTGAACTGAGTTTTAATTATTTCAAATTGGAGAACGCAAATTAACTGCAGAAAACCAATTTCCAACAACAACTAAACAATTAAAAATCAATTCATACTCAAAATATGGTAAGGAAACGTAAACAAAAAAAATTTATTTTATAAAAGTTATGAAGCAACGTAAAAAAAATTTTCTTTGAAATAATAGTTATCGGCAACGTAAATAAAAAAAAAACAAAAATAAAAATTATGAAGCAATGTAAAAAAAACTTTTTTTAATAATAGTTAACGGTAACGTAAATAAAAAAGTCAAAAATAAAACTTATAAAGCAACGTAAAAACAAAAAATCCCAAAATAATAATTATCGAGAACGAAAAAATTTGTATTTCTCATAACAGTTATTATGCAACGTAAAAATTAACTGTCGCAAAAAATAATTATAACCAATGAAAGAAATTTATGTTACATTTTAATAGTTAAATTGCAATTATTTTCTTATAAAACTTATAATAGTTAAGTCCCCCTAAAATATATATATTTTTTTAAACAAAAATACAGTTTGAAGCATGCAATTTTTAAAGATTACAGTTTCCCGGAATCTGAAGACTAAATTTTTCAATCTACATAATTCCGAGATTACATAACCTTTCCGGGATTCAACTCTAGTAGTGTGTAGGTGTGTTTGTGTGTCATTTGAGTCTGCGGCAATTGCCAGCAGCATTGCTTAGTTTCGGTCTTTGGTGCATGGAATGTGCGCGGCAGCTGCGACAATCGTCAACGACACTGTAAGCCTCAGTCAACACTTGTCTTTGCTGTGCTAATTAATCGCAACGCTGCAATAGCTGCAAACCCACTAACAACAACAACAACAAGTGCAACAATAAACAACCGTAGTGATATATGGTTTATAACTATACACACACACACACACACACACACACACCTACAGCACACAATTCCTAATAGCATTGACTTTGGCTCGTGTTTGCTTGTTTGTTGTTGTAATTATGAAATAAGCAGTGATTCACTAAGCAGATATTTGTCCATGTTGTGTAACTTTGTATGCGCCAAGACACAACAACACTTTTGTGTGCCCAAGTGGACATACGGACGTATGAAGAGACGTAGGTAAGAGTGAACAGACAGACGAATTGCCGAACGGACGGACATACTGGCAGTTGTCTGCATAGACAACGTTTTACACAATTAATATGGAAACTTAATTAGGGCCAGAAAATGATGGCCGAAATTTATGAACGAAAAATCTAAGACGAGCACACACACACGCACATACACCGGCACACGCGTGCCGGGCCATGCGTTTACTTGTTTGTTTGTATGTAAATTAAGTACTTAACGTGTTTGCTAGCGAAATTATGTCAGAAAATTGATCGACGCATTGCGGCATCCTTAAGAAGTGCCAAGGGAATGGAGTGCATGTGGGAGTATTTCACGGCCAGTGGATAGTCGCTCAGATTGAGTATGAAATGAGCTCATAAGAAAACAAAGTTGAGAAAGTAAAATGAGGCAAACAATCGATTTAAGCATAGTAAATGAGCCTAAAGTGACAGAGGATGCTGGATAAAAAGGAACAATGCTTATACGGGAAGAGTGAGTGAGTAAATATGGGTTGTAAAAATTAATTAACAATAATTATTAAAGTTTAATGGGCTGCTTTGTGGCTTAATTTGATTTTTGGGAAAAGGTTTTTTCTAAGAAAAGAAATAAAGAAATTAAAAAAAAATATACATACTTTGAGATATTTCCGAACTAAGTTTGTCAGAGTGCACAGTGATTCGACTCCATACAAACGCGAAACAAAATTAGAAGGAGTGGTCCCTTCCTCATAAAATTTGGTATAATAGTTAATCATGGTCTACTGAAGTGAAATCTCCATTTTGTTTTTCTTAAATTTTTGTAGTTTGGCAATGGCTGGGACTTAAATTTGCAATTTTCGTCATTTTTGGAAAGCTATAGTAACAAGTGTACTGGCTAGATTTTCCATTGATAATTGCAATTGAAATTTAATTGAAATTGTATGAGGACACCTCAGTTTTGCAAAAAAATGATAATAATAGATGTATGTTTCACATTTATGCAGATTTTTCGATTTTTCATGCAGATTGCATACTTTTAAGGATGAAAAAAAAAAAATTTTTTAGAAAAATAGGTTTTTAGACCACTTTTCAAAACGAATTATTTTCTGAGATCGGAAGATATCGGAGGATGTAAGAAAGAATGCTTCTTAAAAAAAAAAAAATACAGGAACATACTTTCACATACTCTTCAGATATTTTCCTCTAAGTTTTGTTAATTTTCAGATTTTTAATTTAGAAAAATATTTTAAATTAAAAGTGAAGTGGAAGCCTCAGCTTCGCAAATTTTGAGAAAACATTAAAAGCGAAAATAGCCACATCATTTTTTAATCTATATTGAAAGTTTTAGCAACTTCTTGGTAAGCATGAATTTTGACAATTTTTTTTGCTCAATAGATTAAAAAACAGAAAATATGTGTTTGCATTTTTTTGTGAAAAAAGTTTCAACTTTGAGCCGCTTTTGCACACATACTAAATAATTTTTAGCACAGATTTTTTGGGGTTTTCTTAGTTGGAGTTTTATCTTTCAAATGACATCAAAATTGTTAAATTCTGAGACTATAAATTTTTCGAAATTTGTCTATGGAACGAATCACTGTGAGGTGGTGGAAATCTTCGAAAGATACTTGGGCAACACATCAGCATGTCGGATTCTTAATGACTAAAACCACCCCCTCTTAACCCTTCATTCCCTTTGCCGAACTATCGCTAAGTAGTTGTGTTGTGTGTTTGTGTGTGTGTGTGTGTGTGTGTTGCTAATGTTGCGACTAATGAGGCAAAGTGGACACGAGTGCACGACATGGCCAAAGCGCTGCGCATGTGTGCGCAATATCAGTGTCAAGTTGCAACAGCAACAACAACAACAACACTTGGAAGTATAATACCAACAACCATGACTATATAACAATAACAAAGAGCAGAAACGCCAACGTTAAAACTATTTTCGTTGTTGAGCTGCTGCTAACGAAGATGAAAATGTCTGAGCGTCTGGTCAGGTGACTTGGTTGAGAAAGGTGAAAGCGTGGCGTGGGTGTGACTATGACTATGACAGCAACAATAACCATAACTATAGCAACTAGATGAAGCAACAACAATGGAGGGAGGGGGGTCGACTACAGCAGCAGCTACAATGACCATAGTCACTGTGATAGACAAAAACAACAACAATGAGCATAACAGTCACAACAGCGCAGTTGCTGACGAAAATAACAACAACAATACAAACACACTCGCACAAAATGAAAATATACACAACAACAACAACTACAAACAACAATAGCCGCCATAACAACAGTCACACTAAAGCAAACAAACGACTACGAACGTGACAACAACAATAGCAACAGTAAGACTCTTTGCCCGCCAGGGCCAACGCTGACAATTGCAACCAGCCAACGACATTGTGACGCCGCACAATAATGGAGCGACGCATTCGACATTGTCACGCACCATAAGTCATGGAGCCGCATCGTCAACCGTTTCGCACCTGAATTGTGACACACGCGCTCAGCGACGAGCTACACTCGGAGACAATTTCAATGGAGGGGGCCCAACTATGACAGCAAAGCACAGACAGCGCCGCTCGTGGCACAACTCTTCATATACATTTCTGTTTGTGTGTGTGTGTGTGTGTGTGTTTGCGTCATGTACCTTCGTCTTACTTGTTGTGTTCGCTCAGCATTTTGATTCGGTGCCAGTTAAGCTGGTTAGCGACACAGGGTCAGCTCTGTTTGTCTGTCTTACGGTTCGTCCGCATGTCTATTGCCAGTCAGTACACAACGGCGAATATAGCAAATGTCCAACTGCCATGCAACTGCTTTTCATCTGACAGCTGAATTGCCACGTCTGTCTGACTATTTTTCTCCATCCTGTCCCGTCTGTCCGTCTCTCAGCTCTCAACATTCAGCTACGTCGCACAGTGTTGCGGGTTCATATAGGGGAGGGACAAAAATAGAAGGATTGGTCGTACATAAATGAAATTTTGTATACAATTATTGTATGAGTAAAGAACTTACTGTGCAATACTTCAATGAAATCGAACCAAAACTTCGACCACCTCCCATACAAACGGATTGGAAAAAACTTCATATTCATGAAAATTATCTTAGTTTATAAAAGCTGCATTCAAAATATTTGTATTTTAATAATAAATTTATTTATAAATGTGTATATAGATAAAATGCGCTTTTTTCAAAAGTGATTGAAAATAAAATCTCGATAAATTTCTCCACAGCTGCTCAGAAGTTGCTCTTAGAGGGTTAAAATCTTAGACTGACCCCCCACTAATTTTTCCTCTTAAATATTTCTTTCGAACATACCTACACCTATCTCCAACATTCAATGAGGCTCCCATACAAAATCATCGTTTTTAGAAAGTGGGCTCCCGCTGCTCTCAGGTTGGTCCCAGAGGTACCATATGTAAGACTGACCCCCATTTATTTTTCCTTCCGAATATTTTTTCTATACACACCTAACCGCTACATCCAACTCTTAAGGTGGCTGCCATACAAAACTAGTAATTTTCAATGGAATTGGCTCCACACTTCCAAATGTAGTAAAGTAAGCGAAGAAACATCGTATCTGGGAAAGTACTGAACCGATTTAAATGATTTATTCAAAAATCGTCAACATTCCTAAATGCCAAAAATACAAAATTAATTAAAGTTAAACAATTTACCACCAGAGGGCGCCTCCCATACAAATGAAGTAGTTATGTTGTCAACTTTTGGGTCTGTACGAAAAAAAATCAAAGTGTACTGTCGAAACTCCATTGACCCCTCTATTTCGAATATAATAGTAATCATAATTGGTTTTCCGAAGCTATCTTCAACAAATTTTTCCATCCAACCAACCAACCAAACGGTGAAAATATCGCGAATTTGAACTCAAGTCTTCACGGAAAAATGCCAATAACTTGCATTCGCGCAAATATGCGCAGCTAAAAATTGTACAGCATAATGTACATACTTGCTAAAACAAAATATCAAAAAATTTCAAAAGCGATACTTAGTTTTTTTTTTTAAATCACATTTAAAGTTTGAACTCACTTTTTATTCACTCGTTTTCTTTACTTTATTTTCATCATAACGGTACTGCTCAGAGGTGAGAGTAATCAGCAAAATTTTGGTCTTACCAGACCTAAATTATATGAAACTTATGACAATAGTAACTTTTAGGGACCTGCTCATAATTTATTTTTAAATATTCAGCCTCAAATTCAAAGCAAAAGTTTGCTGTTTGTACACAATTTTTTTCAACGTTGGAAGAGCGTACTTTAAGAGCTCATAACTTCTATGTTATCCAATAGTTTTTCATAAAATTTTTTATTTCTCTTAATTGAAATATTTCCAACAAAACCTCATACTCAGATTTTTGTGGTTATAACATTGCATTTTGGCATTTTTGTCACTACTCGCCACACTGTGCGTCGTCCCCCTTTCGCTTTGTGTCGTCTGTATCTATGTGTGTCAAATGTAATAAGTCTGCCTGGTTTGGAGCTGGCCCAGGGCTAATAACGACAAAGGAAGACCAACAGTAGCAACAACAACGCTTCTGACTTTGTCAATTTAATTTATTTTGCCGCTTTTGCACTCCACTCAGCATTCGAGCGATACACACACACCGATATGTTTTGTGCCCCATTTGCTCTACAATCGTTCTTCTTCTTCTTGCTTCAGCTTTGCGTCTCGAGCTGAGGTGGCACTTGGTGCGCTGGTCGTGGAGGCGCGTAGCGTCCTGGCTTAGTCTGTTATGAAAGTTGATGCCAATTTACGTTTTCATCATATTGCATTGTTCTGTTTTTATTGTTGTTGTTGTTAAATTTTCTGTTGTTGTTGTTATTAATAATGGCTTAGCTAGCTGCTTGTCTGTTCTTGTTATACTTTTAGCTGTAAATACCAAATATACATATATATGTGTGTGTGTGTGTTTATGTATGTATGTATTATGATGAGTGATATCCTTTTTTTGCTTTTGCTTTTAAAAATGTTTTCATATTTGCAATTTTTTAGACTCTGCAGCAGCGTATGGTAGGTTGTAGTGGCCGCTTTTGTATGAGGCCTCACTTAGTCCTCTATATGAGCCCATTGTGACATCACAAAATCTACCTGTTTGAAATGTGTATGCAACAATGTTTTTTTTACATGTGTAACAACACATATTTCACTCGAAACTGGCGAAGGGGGCAGGGAAACAAACAGTTCAACGCCAAATCCGAATGGCGGCAGATGAGTGTTTTACCATCCCGGGTTAGAAATCGAAATTAGGGCCTCTGGTGTGAGAGCCACTCTGCAGCAAAGTTACACTAACTTTGTTGCAATGCACAGTGATTCGTTCCATAGACAAAATTCCAAAAATTTATAGTCTCACAATTTAACGATTTTGATGTCATTTGAAAGGTAAAATTCCAACTAAGAAAACCCCAAAAAATGTGTGCTAAAAATTTTTCAGTATGTGTGCAAAAGCGGCTCAAAGTTGAAACTTTTTTCACAAAAAAATGCAAACACATATTTTCTGTTTTTTAGTCTATTGATGTGGCCAATTTCGCTTCTAATGTTTTCTCAAAAATTACCAAGCTGAGGCTTCTACTTCTTTTTTAATTTACAATATTTTTCTAAATTAAAAATCTGAAAACTGGCAAAACTTAGAGGCAAATATCTAAAAATTCTGTCCCTATTTTTTTATTTGAAGAAGCATTCTTTCTTTGTCGAATTATCCTCTGTTATCTTTCGATCTTAGAAAATAATTCAATTTGAAAAGTGCTCTATTCAACCAATAAAGATAGAGTCATGAAATGTTGACACGTGATCAAGGAGATTTTGGGTTTTAACATACTTACTTCTTATGAAAATTCGATGTAAATTTTCAAGGATATAAAGGATTAAAATTTTCGAAGGACCTTTTTCATATCCTTTTTTTACAAATACATTAAAAATCAATTTTATTTAAATTCTTGAGCCTTTCCTCTTTCATTTGATATACATATCGCCATATTCTAACGAAGTTAAGTATTTTTATATTTTTTTTTATTATTTATCCCCTTCAAAATGTTGAACCCTTTTTAAAAGGACAAAGGATGTAGAAATGAAAAACTGAGTACGCAGTATTACTATGTTTGGTCTCTAGTTTCATGCCCATATGGATTATTTCCGGTGTGAACCATTTTTTTTAATTTTTGTCGCACGGTTTATCATAAGGCGAGAGATATCCAGAATCGCAAGAAATTAGAAGTCAGGGGATATGGAACTCATATTTACATAGTTGAAGTATTCATCTCGAAGATATCACTTAGGTCATCTATGCTCCACTGTGGTTCTTATAAATCCTGTGGGAAGGTAGAAGTGATAGACTTAAAATTTAGCACACTTAGGCCAAAAATTATGCCCATTGTGATACAAGACTCTGAAGATTCTGAGAAGAAGATTCTGAGACTATATATTTTTTATTTTTGTATATTGAACGAATCACTGTGCTTAGGTTCACAAGTCCATCTTTCTATAATCCTATCATCCTTTTGATATTTTGTCGATCTATTCTCCCTTCCGCATACGATTCTATGGGTTGACTATCCGATCGGTCTATCATATCTGTACCAATCAATTTATCTAATAATCCATTGGTATTCTATTGGTACCCTATTGATCTGTTATTCCATCAGCAAAAGAAACCATGGATTGACTATCCAATCGGGCTACTATCGATCTACTTTTCAATCACTCTATCAGGCTATCGATATTCTATTAATACTCAATCAGACTATTATCAACATGCAATTATATTAGTTTACTACAATGCTATCTGTCTACTATTAAATTTATGTATCATTCTATTGGTACTCTATTGATATATTATTCTATCAGCCATTAAACTCCATTAGTTTACTATTCTATCGATTTACTGTCCTATTTAATTGTCCACTTGTCTCTTTCGTGCAATGATGAATGGCATTTCCGTCTATTCGGGCACCAATGAAACTCGATATACCATCTGGTATCTGTTGCTCGTCGATTACTCATTCACATTTCAGGGCGTGTAACAGTCGACTGTTTATCAGTTTAACTTCCATCACTCAACTTCATATTTATTCACTATTCCTCTGTCAACTAAACGTTTGTTGACTCTTTCTCTCTCTCTCTATATGTGTCCATAGCAAAGGGTGTGTCGTAGCCATTAGCGCTGCAGGTCATAACCAGACCAATGCCACAAGTTTTCTACGTTTGTGTCAAGTAAGAAATTTAAACCGCACGCGCAAACATTATGCGGCTTATGAAGTCGCTGAAAACAAAGACAAAAACAACACAATGCGACAACTGTTTAGCAACAATGCGCGCTGCTGCCATTTGAGCGAATTGAGCAGAGCGGTCACAGCTCATGAAACGCGCCGCACTCGAATGCAATTTGTCAACATTTGAGCACTTTGCCAGCGATGGCAGCATTTTGTTGGCATGTCGTTAAATTGATAGAGCTGGAAGCTTGTTTAGATTAGATGCGCGCTGCCATGGCACTTACAACAACGAAGAGTGAGTGTTAAATTTTGCATGAGAAACAAATAAATTTTGCTGAAACTTGAATTTTTCATTTGCAGTATTCAGTTAAAGCGAACAAGTGGCACACTTACAGGAGAGACAAATTTAGGGATCGTGGGTCTTCGATGAGATGATCTGGTATGCTGTTTCTATGTTGGTGGCTTAATGGGCTGAAAGGTAGAATACGGGATTATTTTTTATAAAGAATTGCAATAAGTGAGTAAATTTAATTTTCTGACTGATGGTGGGATCTGTTGTACGAAGTGATTCAGCCCGTTAAACTATCAGCATAGAAAGGAATCAATTGTTAGTGGATGTTTTTTGGGAGTGAATATAAAAATTATTATTTACAGAAATTTTTAATCAGAGATATTCAATAACTGTTTGTTTTTTAAAACTACAAATATCATAAAATTCAGAACTTGCAAAATCAGAAATAAATTATGGATGGCAATTTTTTTTAATTGAAATAAGAAATAAATTATGGATGGCAATTTTTTTGAATTGAAAATAAAAATGATTATTCACAGATATTTTTTAGTCAGAAATATCCAATCATGGTTTATTCTTTAGAAGAAAATAATAAGTTTTGCAACTATTAAACTTTTATCAATCAATACGAGTAAAGTGCTGATTTACATTTTTCTAGAACAAATAAATTCAAATCTTTATATTATGACTGATAAATTTTAGATTTTAAAATGACAAATTTTAATTGTCCGACTGACTGCAGGGTCTGTGGTAATAAGTGATCTAGCTCATGTCAACACAGTTAGAAATCAATTATTGATGGATATGTTTTTCTAAATTAAAATAAAACTGATTATTTTCACAAATTTTGTAATGAAAGATATTTAGTGAATGTTTATTTGAAATACTACGAGTACAATAAATTTTAGAACTTGTAAAATCAGAAATCATAAGTTTCATGATAGAAAATTTTTTGAATTGAAAAAAGAAATGAAATTCACAGATATTTTTTAATCAATGATATTGAATTAATTTTAATGGTTGATTCTTAAGAAGAAAATAATAAGTTTTGCAACTAGGAAACATTTATCAATCAATCCGAGTAAAGTGGTGATTTTTGATTTTCTACAACAAAAAAAAAAATCCAAATCTTTAGGTACGATTGACAAATTCTAAAATTTAATCAACAAATTTAATAAGTGTCCGGCCCATTAAACTGTCAACATAGATACAAATTAATTATTGATTGAAATAGTTTTGGATTGAAAATAAAATTGATTATTTACAGTTATTTTTTAATCAAAACTATTCAATCATTGTTTTTTTTCTTAAGACTAAAAATATAATACATTTTACAACTTCGAAACTTTTATCAATCAACACAAGTAAGGTGTTTTTGTTTTTGTTTTATAACAAAGAAATCCAAATCTTTAGGTACGATTAAAAAATTTTAAATTTTAATTAACAAATTTAAGTTATCTGACTCACTGCCGGGTCTTATGTAATAAGTGTCCAGCCCATTAAATTGTCAACAAAGATATCAATTAGTAATGAACATTTTTTGAATTGAATATAAAAATTATTATTTACAGAAATTTTTTAATTCATTAATTTTAATTAATTAATTTTAATCAAAACTATTCAATCATTGTTTTTTTTCTTAAGACTAAAAATATAATACATTTTACAACTTCGAAACTTTTATCAATCAACACAAGAAAGGTGTTAATTTTTTGTTTTATACCAATGAAATCCAAATCTGTAGGTATGATTGAGAAATTTTAAAATTTAAATAACAAACTAAAATTATCTGACTGACTGCAGGGACTGATGTAATAAGTGTCCAGCCTATTGAACTGTCAGCAAATATATCAATTAGTAATGAACATTTTTCGAATTGAATATAAAATTTATTATTCACAGAAATTTTTCAATTAAAAAATATTCAACCATTGTTTATTTCTTAATACTAAGAATACTTATAATAAATTTTAGAACTTGGAAACATTTAACATTTAACACAAGTAAGGTGTTAATTTTTTTTGTATAACGAAGAAATCCAAAAGAATCTTAACCCTTTCGCTATTTTGTTGCCATATGGCACATTGCTACTTTGTGGACGTGTGCATCCTCTATGGTTGCAGGAATACATTTTTGGTTGGTCCTTAAAATAATTTGAAGTTTAAGGAAAAATACGAAATTTGAATATTTAAGTTTAAAGAAGAGAAGTATACATGTTTTTTAACCCTAGAAGGGTAATCATATTTTACATACGTTGTTGGTAATCTTCGTCGAATCGACGAAGTCGTATTCAACTCCGATTTTTGGAAGTATTAGAAATCGTATAAACTCAAACTTAATTTTATAATTATGGTTAGACATTTTTAAATAAATAATTCGCAAAAATAATTTGCAAAAAGTCACGTTAAAGGTATTCTTCGTCGTTTCGACGAAGCCTAGTTTTGTTTTTCTATAAAAAAAAGAAAACTAACGCTGCGCTCGTGCTGTAAAACCTTGTATTCCGGGAAAGCACATCGCCAACTGAGATCATACGAAAAGAGAAAGCAATCAGATCAGAGAATAAGGAGAAATTTAAAGAAATGTGTGTGGTGTTCGTCGAATCGACGAAGATTACCTTTCTAGGGTTAAAGGTATATCTTGACATAGTAAAGGAAGAAGAAGCAGACAAAATTAGAGAACTTTTTAATTTGACGTTTTCTTTCAACTTAGATACTTTTTTTTTAATTTTGGCTGAAGTAAATGAAGAAATATTCAAATTTTCGTTATGCGTAAAAAGTTTGATGTTTAAGTAATTATTACAGCCATAACGATGTGGTTGCTCTCATAGAAAAACACTCTAAAATACAGGGTCCTAGTATACAAATTAAAAAATTTCTCATGGAATGTTGCTAATTTTACCACATAGAAGCCTAAAACGTAAAGTTTAAAATTTTAACTTTCCCCAGTAAAAACCTGTAGCGAAAGGGTTAAGGTATGATTGACAAAATATACATTTTAATGCAGCAAATTTAAATTATCTGACTGGCTGCAAGGTCTGAGGTATTGAGTGATCCATTCCATTAACCCTTTCCGACATGAAAATAATCCCGTTCTGTATGAATTGTATGGGCTGTAGTCCAATATATTGGACATTGTGACTGAAAGGGTTAAGTGTTCAATTTCAACGTTCAATTTTTTAATACTAAGAATATAATAAATTTTGGAACTCGGAAATTTTTATCAATCAATACGAGTAAACTGGTGATTTCTACTTTTCTACAAAGAAATCGAAATCTTAAGGTTATGCATTTTCTTATCAACAATATTCATAAATTTCACCAGCTACTCATATCTACATTGGAAACGTATAAGTAAAGACGTCAGAGCTGCATTAAAATTCCTCCATGAATTAAAAGTTACTCATACGCCCCACACTCGTCGTTCCGCACGTAACAACGAAATGCAACAAAGCCAAATTTCTATTGCATGGAAAATCGCCGACTGGCCTTCAAGGATAACGTCTCATAAATACTGCGAGTGCGCGCTCTATTATTATTTGACTCGCTCCCAGCCCCCGCGCAGTCCCCTACCACAGCATAATTACTGCTAATTACCCAATTACGTAGCTTTTGTATGCTAATGACACATTTTTCACAGCGCAGCTAAATCAAAATGGCGCTCTCGCTGCCTCACTGTCCCACTGCCCGCTGCGTTGGCCTCCAATGTGCGTCGCTTTGTGTCGCCGCGTATTGTGTGCTTTGTTTTCCAATGCACGTCAGCCCGCTTGCTCTATGCCGCATTGAACAGCAAAAAGCATTCTTCTTGCGGGCGTTTTATGGTTGGTCGCTTCAAGTTGCCAGCCGGCTGGCGCGAGTCTTCAAGTTGTGGCCAAAAGTGCAGCAGCCGTCGTGTGTGTTGCAGGCGAATTTTTGAAAAATGCCGCCCACGTTGCTGCCGAGCTTGCAGCCAGTCGAGGCACAGAGTAGCCTCTGCTTGGCGTAAATAGAGCAAAACAGAGCAGTACGCAAATGTTTTGCATGGCGGTGCGGCGTGGAGTAAAAATCGTTAAAAATGGCACACGAAATGGCAATGACAGTGGTGAGCGCGGCTGCTGGCGTGCGCTGCAAATGAGAAGAAAATTAATGATGGCATAGAACAATTTATTGTTGCGCCCCTTTGCGTAGAATGCGCCAGAAATTTGTGTCTCTGTGTGTGCGTGTGTGTGTGTGTATGCGCTTGAAAACAGGGAAGGGAAAGAACGCAGCGCGTGGTGTGGCAATTTGTGGTTAAGAACTTTTTTCAAGACGTTGGTTGGCTGGCTGGCTGGCTGACTGCTTGGCAGGTGAATAATGAAGCGTGGGTGGCGCCAAGTTGAACGTTTAGTGTCTGCAGTTCGGTGTCAGAGTCAATGCCATTATTGGCTATGACGTGCGCCAAACTCGGCAATAAATTGCTGGCGCAAAGCAACATGCCGACAATGAAGTGGTTGAGCAATTTTTTATGAATTTTTTAACAGTTGCGGTAAAGCTTGCTCGAAGACAAAAAACTGGCTAACAGCAATGTGCGTATAAGTTGTTAAGCGATTTTGAAAAACAAAAAAAGTTTTGATGGAAAATTTTCAAACATGAAGCGCTGCCGTTTCAACTTGTTGGTTGCCATTGGCTTTGGTGTTTGTCGAGCACAATAATAAGCTGCGCAAATATTTGATCTCTCGTCGTCTCTCGTCTTTTGCCATCGACTAATTAATTGTTCGTAATCAGTGATAATGAATCGTTAATTGCTTATTACGCTGTGTACAGAATTTACAAAGTTTTGATTTATTATTAAGTTCAGGAGGACAGCATGGCGTATGCGTAACATTGCTTGTCAGCCCATCAGCTGGCGCAGAGTTTTGTTTTCAGAAATGAGGTCGCTACGTGAGCATTGGAGCGTTGGGGCTGATGGCGGCTGGCGGCTGGAGGCGTTGTGCTTATGAATTTGTGCCAAATGAGATTTGAACAAAGTGCCGGACTTGAGCGTTTAATGTAGCGTAAAAATTAATGCTTGCTAAATGAACTTTTGCACAAGTGAGGGTTGCCACTTGCAAAACGGCGAATTGAGTGCGCCATGAGCGTTGGCATCTTTCAAATTATCAAAGTATGCGGGAGTTTGTTAATTAACAGTGAGTAAACACGATTATCGCTGACTCATGCTTACAGCTCTGAACTAATTATGACTTAAAGTTTTAACCCTCTTTGGCTTTAAACTTTCGACTCTTTTCATAATATCCCTTCAGCATAGGTAATACATTTAGCATGAAAGAGCAAAGACAATAAGAACTTGGAGCTTTTTTTTGTTAAAGCTGTGTGGACGATGGACATTTTTATAATTTTCAGGCTTTTAGGCGCAGCATTTTGTTGAAGTTAATTGTGCAAACGTTCGCAAACAAGAATTTTCTCTTTGTACCCCAACTTGCTCCTCCTTCTTGGCATTTCTAATAACAAATACCACTTGAGACTTTCTGACTCCTTATTGACTGACAAATGCTAAGTTCAATCTTTCAACATCTAATTTATTGATTGCCTCCGAAGGTGAATTAAATTTTTCACCAACACAATGTTTGCATGGCCGCGCACTCAATCACTTTGCATGAGTTGCCAATATGGACCTGAAGTAGATTGCCGACAGCCTAAAGTATGTGCGAATTAAATGGCTTCAACGGCAGCAGCTGCACACCGAATAAGTAAACAACACGATCGGCGACGCGTACTTGAGGCGCTGCTTTTGTTGCTTTCCTTTGTTCGACATGCGGCCTATTTATTAATTTTCGCGCCACATATAAATTAGAAGGAAGTTCGGCTGCTGATTTGTCAATTTTGGTTTTCTTTTGTTGCTGCTGCTGTTGCTGCGGCGCACAGTGTCGCGATCCCATATAAGCCGTGGCCAAAAATACTTAGCGTTGCCCTATGTCGATGAAATTGGGTGAGATTGTTTTCCTGGCGGAAATTAAGAAATTTACAAAAAATCAATAAAATTGGACCACTGCTACGCCCACCTCCCATACGAAAGGAACTGTAATATTGAAATAACTTGCATAATATTAGTGATAGATTTATGAAATTTTGTATTTGAGCTTAAAATAATGACTTAAAAGCTTACACTAACTAAATGGGCGGTCTGCCACGCCTATTTTCAAAAATATTCGTATTTTACTACAACTAAAGGAGGCTGTTGACGATACTTGTTCCACAATGTAATTTTATTTTGTAAGATTTCTAAAGACTTAAAGTGGGCGTGGCAGCTGGAGGATATTTATTAACTGGCCAAAACTTTTCCTTTATGAATTCGTGTTTAAATTTTTCAGCTTGTGATACCATATTTTGGTATAAATGTTTAGATTTTTAAAGTGGGCGTGGCATTCGGCCTACTTTTGATGATAGAATAAATGTGCCAACCTTTTCCTATACACAGCACATCATTTCAGCAGCTGCTTTGCCGCTACTTTCATTGAACATCAAAAGCCATACTTAAAAAAATCACAATTTTTTACTGTAGGTGCCACTGCAAAAAGTAAATGTTTAGGTGGGGACGCAAACTTTACTTTTGTTCATGGTTAACATCAATGCCCGTCTTATCTTATAAAGACGTAAAGACGTAAATTTATAAGAAAATCAAGTTTTATTGACCGCTTTCTGGATTCAACTTTACGCCACACTTCGAAGAAATCACGTATTTTTAGTGGAGGCATCACTAGAAAAATGCGAATAACAACCAAATAGGCACTTATAAGCAAAAAATTACTCCGGATTATGTTAATACATACTTTTTTGAGTAATTTAGGTTTGGAACTAAAAAAGTGTTTATTGACGTTTTTTAAACTTTTTTCCACCAAACTTTTGGTTCTTTGTTAGAAGCAAACCGAAAAATGTAATTTTGCAATGTAAGTTATTTCAAAGCACAAACCAAAAAATAGTACTGCCATACAGGAAAAAATTCAAAGTTTTATTTAGTATATAACATGACTATATTAGTACATAAATTATATTTTTATTTGATTTTTCATTCAGCATAAAGAATTACCCACAAACTTGGAACGAATGCGTATTTTTTAACATCAACTTTGAAGCTACATAAAAATGGTACGGAGTAGGATATTGAAGATCGGATAACGGATTTTTCTTAGTTCAGATATTATCTGTCGATTGTCTTATTCATTTTAGTCATTTTGTAGCATTGATTTTGACCATTTTTGGTCACACTCGTGACACTGTGCGGCGGCTTCTCCAGCCAGTTAATGCAATACAAAGCTTACTTTTTGTTGTTGGTTTTATTGCTGCTATTAAAATTGTAATAAATAAACAACAACCAGTTACATTCACTCACGTCCCTCACACACGGCACAGAGCGCGCCTTGGAGTATGCAATAATTCTATTTTATGTGCACATTAAAAGTGACAGAACACAAACAACTAACAACGGCACATAGTATGAGCATGTGACGTGACAGTGACATACACACACACACACACACATACAGTGGTGCACTTACACTTGCACTTAGATCCACCTACACCATTTACAAGCGACAAGACACGGCAGCAGCAGCAGCTCGTCAACCAGTTTGTTGTGAGGGCCGGCAATGGGGCCAGGCAGTTTGGCGCTTCAGGTAGGCTGAGCGCATTGCTGGCTGTATCCAAAAGTAAAAATAGAATATGTTAAATGACACGACAGACGTAACAAATGCCTGAAAGTAGGCAACAGCCTAATTTCGAGGCATCAAAACAAGTCTTTTGGCGCAATTATTTGCAGCATATGGCTGCAAAACGGGGTCTGGGTGTAAGAGTGTATGAGTGTGTGAGTGTGTGAGTGTGTTTGTGCGCAACTGAGATCTAAAATCGGCATGCAGGGTAAGCAGGCAAGAGTACTCATTTGTCTTGGTGTCCTGGTGTGTCTGTGAGGCGTTTTGTTTTACTACTGAAGCCACTTATGGCAAACAAGCCGCCGTACGCGCACCTATGCAAAAACATAGGTATATATGTATGTATATATGTGTTAGTGTATATGTAAAACTAAGTTTGAATTTAAAACTAAGTTTGTGGAGATCAGAGTCATGGTTTTGTGTACAATTTTTCAACTTTAATATTCCGGGACACCTCATCTTGTAAAGTTTAATGAAAAAATACACGATGTGTATGTGATGTAGTTACGAGTGTCAAGTGTTACGCGTGGGCAGACGTGCCGTTTTGTGCTCCGCGGTTTATATTGTTTTTTATTGTTTCTGTCCGTCCCTCGCGTGTTTAAATGTTCGTCCGATTGACATGTCCAGTTTGTTGATTCGCCGCGTGTGCTTAATAATAAAATATCCACTAATAATATTAATAAATAATTACAAATAATAAAAACCAAACGCAATAACTGCCGTTAACTTCTTCTCGCTGTCCGCTGAACTGACCTCTGCGTTGTGTTTGTTATGGTTTATTTTCCTTGTCTCCCTCCTCCGTCCGTATTCAGTGGCGCTACATGCGGTCGTGTTCGACACTGAGAAATTGACTGTTCTGTGGTAAAGGCATAACACTTACCACAGAGCATAATCAATTTCTTAGTGCGGCAGATCGCATTCCCGGCTACTTTCCTTGTCCTTTAACCCACCCAGGCCATGGTGCTGGACAAATTTCGCATAGCCTTCTGCAACGTGCGCGGGCTCAGGGCGAACTTTTTTGCTGTATACGCGTTTGTTAACCTCCATAAACCCCATGTAATGGCACTAGGTGAAACCCAGGTGTGTGGGGATGCAGATCCACTGGATTTTCACATCCCTGGTTACCACCTACTGCCATTATTCTCTCCTCACAGGGGTCTTGCCATTTATGTGTGCAGTAATGTTGCGTACCAGTGCCAGCAACAACTATACACGACGGATGCCGAATTTAGCTCCATGTGGGTTAAATTCAATATCCAGTCGCACATTCTGCACTTCTGCTTCCTATATAGAAGCCCGAATTCAGGGAGAGATTATACTTACAACAAGTTTGATCTTCTCTCTGATTCTATTTCTCGTATTTTGGAATCGTATCCGAATAGTGAAATTGTAGTTGCTGGTGATTTCAATATTCATAATTCCAATTGGCTACGCCATTCCAGCCACACAACTCCTGAAGGCTTATTTGTCGAGCTCTTTGCCGAGTCTAATAACTTGACTCAAATAGTGCATGAACCAACGCATATCCCCTGCGTTGCGGGGCAAGCTCTCAATACTCTAGACCTTTTTCTCACTTCACATCATGAAAAATATGATGTTGAAATGCACGCACCTCTTGGTAACTCGGACCATTGCACCATTTTGGCGTCTTTCTCATACTCTTCTATCCGCAATGCTTCGCCATTAGCCCCAAAGCGCCTAGTGTGGATGTATGATAAAGCTAACTGGAGTGGACTTAATGAATTTTTCGCCCACTTCAATTGGAAATTGTGTTTTCTAGATAGAAACATAAATGCCGCAGCCAAAATGGTTGAAGAAATTATTTTATTGGGAATGCGGTCCTTCATCCCTAATAACAAAATTTGCATTAAACCTAAGGACAATCTCTGGTTTAATGAGACATGCAGAATTGCTGTCAGGTCTAAAGAGGAAGCTTTCAGAGCATGGCAGGCAAATAAAAATGCCATCACTGAACAGCTGCGTAAACAGGCTAGAAATCGATGCAATGCCATCCTAAGGCGCCAAAAGTTTCTGCACGAACAGCGCCAAAGGAAAAAAGTTCTTCAATGCCAGCGTGGTAGTAAGAACTTTTGGTCATTCGTTAAGAAGGTGAAGAACCAAACATCGTCTTCAATTCCAACTCTTCTTAACAATGATCAAATCATCACTCACTCGGTTGATAAAGCTAATTTGTTGGCTAAAATTTTCGCAGAGAATTCCTCTCTGCCCCCCAGCGATCAACCACTGCCCGTGGTCGAGAACGTATCTTGCTCTATGCCAGAAATTCATTTTCGGACACGGGTAGTTAAAAGAGTGCTTGCAAATCTCGATGTAAATAAGGCTTCAGGGCCGGACGGCATTCCAGCCCTTGTTTTGCAAAAGTACGCCACCTCACTGGCTTGTCCATTACGCAAACTTTTCAGCATGTCATACGCCACAGGTGTATTTCCGACATGCTGGAAGGTTGCAAATGTTCAACCAGTTCCTAAAAAAGGCAAGACTACTGACCCTGCGAACTACCGACCTATAGCAATCTGTTCGGTGCTTTCCAAAGTAATGGAAAGCATTGTCAACTTCAACCTTGTGAAATATCTGGAGCACAATAGACTGCTAAGTGACCGCCAATACGGCTTTCGAAGACAGCGATCGACGGGAGACCTTATGGCGGTCCTCACCGAGAAATGGAACCATAGCATTCTAAACCTCGGTGAAAGCAAGGTTGTTGCATTGGATATTTCTAAGGCCTTTGACCGGGTGTGGCATAAAGCACTCGTGTCTAAATTGATTGCCTATGGCGTCGGTAGTATCTTCTCTCGTTGGATTACGAGCTTCCTCTATGATCGCTCTATTCGTGTTGTAATAGACGGCATAGCCTCGGAAAAGCATTCCCTTAGCGCGGGAGTGCCGCAGGGTTCGGTCCTTTCTCCAACCCTTTTCCTTATCTTCATCAACGACCTCCTGTCGTCGACGAAGAATCCCATCTACTCGTTTGCGGACGACAGCACCATTTGTCATTCATACTCCTTCACAAAGCGCCCCAGCTCTGTTGAGATTGAGAGAGAACGGCGCCGTATGAATGACACACTTAACAGCGACCTACAAACAATCTCCAAGTGGGGTCAAGCGAACAGGGTCGATTTTAATCCTCGCAAGACCCAATGTTGCCTGTTATCCCACAAGCGAGTCTCCTCACATCCCAACACATCCCTGGTTATGGGTGGTGTGGGTATTGCGGAATCGGCAGCTCTTGATGTTCTGGGCATGTCCATTAAGAACGATCTTCGTTGGAACGATCATATTTTTGGCGTGTCGAAAGAAGCAGCCAAGTGCCTCGGCTTCCTAAAGCGGTGCAAAAAATATTTCACTCCGTCTGATCTCCGCATTATTTACACTACCTATATCCGACCTAAAATGGAGTTTAACTCGCACCTCTGGGCGGGGGCTTCAAAAACCCATTTGGAGTTCCTCGATCGGGTGCAAAACCGTGCGATTAAACTTATAGGTGACAGTAGGGCATCCAGCTCTATTGACTCCTTGGAACATCGTCGAAACGTGGCATGTGTGGTGTTATTTTACCGGTACTTTTTCGGTAATTGCTCAGTGGAGATGAGCAGCTTGCTGCCATCACTCCGGGTATTCCCCAGGGCAACCCGTTTGAACACTGGCGCCCATGCATTCCACGTTGAAACGATGTTCCAGCGCACTACGCACTACAGAGAAGGTTCGTTCCTGGCCCGTACAGCGCGATTATGGAATGGTCTCCCTGCAGATATTTTCCCCAGCACTTATGATCTCGATGGGTTCAAGGCAAGAGCCCATAAACACTTTACTCGTAACCCTATCTCCTAACCTTTATATCCTTCCTGAACCAACGCAATGCTTCGCATTAATAGGGGTCATCCCCTGCGCGTTTGTTCCTGCTTAAAAAAAAAAAAAAAAAAAAAAAAAAATGTATAAAATGTATGCATGCATCTGTGTGTATGTTTTGTTTGTAAAGTAGTAAAGTGGCAACGTATTTTACAGCATCAAACGCTCTTTAGACAACACACGCGCCCGTCGCCGTGTGTGCGGCATGCAACATTTACGAACACCGTAAATGCGTTTACATGAGCGTTGTGGCGCCACGCAACAAACTTTTCCAGTTTAAAGTAAGTAAACGACAGTGAATTAATTGCTGGGAAAATTTGGCATCAAGTTTAACAATTTAAATTTTATACTTACGCGACACTGGCGGCTAGTGGTGGTTTTGTTGTGGAAAGTTTTGTTAATTTATATACTTTAAAATATTAAAAAATTATTTAAAAAAAACTGCAAAAAATATAAAAAGTCAATCGAAATGTATTTGTGTAGTTAGTTTAATTTATTTCACCAATATACAGTTTTTATTTTGTATGTTTTCCTCGCTCCGAAGGTAAAAGTCTTCGAAAGACCCAATTTTCATGGACTTTGAAAAGCAAGTTTAACACTAAAAAGACCGCAAGTTTTTCATACGTAAAAAGAGTACATATAATATCCGTTTATATCTCGAAAATTACACATTGGATTTGGCTAATTGTAATTGTAGAACCCTAATTGTAGAACTAACTGCAGAACCCGATAAAAAAATAAAAGTCATCAAAGCAAATGTTGATAGAAATAGTAAGGAAAATACATTTTTAAAAATTAAAAACCGTCAAAATTACTGCAATGGTCTTTCTAGTGTTAATATTTCATCAGCCTAGAAAAATTTATTGAGTAGTTGACGAGAGAAGTTAGGCAGTTGGGTCTCTTTGAGAGCCAGAAAAGCATTTGAATTTTGTTTAAATTTTTGGAATCTTTGGATCTCTGTTACTCCTGTGGGAAGTAATTTTCCCAGATGTAGTCTAGTTTAAGTTTGGCCCATATAGAAATTTTACTAACAAATTCTGTGCTTCTATTCAGTTCTACTTTTTTGAATTACACCTTAGTTACGCTTTTTTACACTGAATTACAAGATTTATTTAGCTTAGTTAGAATGATCCGATTGAGTTGGAAAGTGCGTATTTTTGTTCAATAATTTCTTGCTATTTTAAAAGTAATTTCCATATGTCTCTCTGAAAGAAACTCTCGTCTCCGTTGGCAAAAAACTGGGGCAGCCCATTTTCACGAGCTTCTCTTGGATTTTCTCAAATTTTTTACCAACAAAATCATTCACAAGACAGGAACAGCAGTAATCCCTAGGTACCAGATTCAGACTGTAAGTTAGATACAAAAAAGAACCTCCCAACTCTCAGCGCTTCTGGTGAGTCACTATCGATGTGTGTGGCCTAGCGTTGCCCTGATGGAACGCAGTTCCTCTCCTATTGGCCAAAGCTGGCCGCGTCTGTGCAATTGCTTCCTTCAGAGAGTACAATTTTAGACAGTACAGCTCCGAATTCAAATGGTTCCAAACTTTTTTTTAATAATTTAGCTCCTGGGCCATCGAAACATGCTTACATGATGGCCAAACTCAACGATTTTCATGGTTTTATAGACATTTATGACAATTGTCCTGCCAGAGCTTTGTGTATCTTTGATATAAAATTTACCAGAACGGAATCGCCGCAACCAAAATTAAGCGTGATTGAATTGGTTACAGTCTCAGAACCATAAACAATATTCACACTTGCAGCCGCTTGATTCGCCTTTATTTAAAGGCGAAAATGGAAAATGAACAATTTTAAAATATGGCTTATTTTGTCTTTGATGGTGTCTATCTTTGATGTATCCTATAACAAAACTGAGTCAGACTATCAAAGAATTGTCTGAGCAATTTTTTTAGTATACATTTTCATCTTTCTAATTTTTCCATTTTTGAAGGCCAATCAAACAAAATTGAGTCAAGCAATGACGAAACTGTCTGAAATGTTGTTTTAGTACGAAATGTTATTTTTATATGACAAGTTATTTTAATTCGATATCTTATTTTTCTAACTTGCCCATCTCATACTTGCTCAAACCAAACTGAGCCAAGCAATTAGAAAACTGTCTGAGAAGTTGTTTTAGTTTGAAATTGCATCTGTCTGAGAAGTTGTTTTAGTACGAAATCTTGTCTTTCTAACGGCAGATAGTTTACCCCAATCGCACTAAGACAACGCTAGATATAGATTACCAAAGCTTTCTATGGGACAAATAATGGATTTAATTTTATTACATTTTATATTGGGAGCTTTGAGCAGTTTGAGGCCATAATAGGGACAAAATTCCTTGAAATGTTGTAGGCTTTAACAACCTGCAATTTTTTTTTACTACATCAGAAACATAACCTAAAAAAAATAATAATTTATGTCTTATTTTTTTTAGTGAAAAAAGGATCTAAAAAAATACATAATTTAACATACATATTAAAAACTTTGTCAAACAGTCACGAAAAATATTTGTCGACGTCAAATATAACCTAAAAAATGAATTTAAAATTTTATACAAAAACCACATTTTGTAGTTCTTGAGTATCACGCAGGTAGAAAAAAATTTGGAAAAAATATAAGTATATAATAATAAAATATATAAAAATATATATTATTTTGTAAATCACTAAATGAGGAATATGAGTATATACAAAATTTGGTGACTACTTATACAAAGATTTTAACAGAATACAAATATTTTTTAAACAGAACAAAAATCATTTTTATGTTACATTCACTTCTGTGTTGCACCAAATTTTCTGATAATAAAACTAAATAAGTAAAATAAAAAATTTGTCTAAGTAATATCCATAACATGTCATCATCCCATACAAGCCAAACAACCAGTTCGGAAGTTATTAGTTTTTGTTTTTATTTATTAAATTAATTCTCTCAGATCGGGAATCGAAACTATTAAGAACTAAAAGTCTGAGAAATTGTTATTTGCATTCAAATAATATTAAAAAATATAACAAACGAAATTTGCTTGGGGCACATTGTTCTTGTTTATTCGGCCTTTCCCTTTAATTTGGTTTTAATTTTTATTTTCTGTTTCTTTTCACACAAACTATATATAAACATACAATTTACATCTGTTTGTATGTGTCTGTGTCTCTGGGAAACCAATGGCAATGCTATCAATTTCGGCAGCACACCTCACATTTGCGGCGTGGCCTGAGAGCCACTGCGGCATGCAGCATTCATTTACGCACACACACACACACACACAGAAACACACACGTACAAATATTTCACATTTCTCATGCCAATTAAATTGTCCGGTTTTCACTTGATTTTGAATTGCATTTTGTTGTGCAGTGCAAATTTCTTCAAGTCGACTTTCTGAACCAGTCCTGGGCAGTGCGTTTTGTTCTCTGCCTGTGTGAGTGTGCGTGTGTGTGTGTGGGTTTAGTTTGTAGTTTCGAGTCGAAATCCATGCGAAATTTGTAATTTTATTTGCTGTGCAAGTACATATATTTGAAATGTGGTTTCTGTGATATTTTCCACACTGATTTCTATTGAAATTTAATTAATTTCGCTTTTGCTGTGAATTTTTTGATGTATGAAACACTGAAATTCACTCATGCAAAGGTAGACTTTGTGAGATTATATGAACATTACGGTATAAAGAAATAACAGGAAAAACTTGTACACATGTGTGTGTGTGTGTGTAGCGAATTCAAAAGTGTATTTTAAGCTTTAACTGGCATTTTCCTTTTTTTTTAGATTTCTTTGTCAAATTGTATAAAATTGTCTAAATAAGTTCATGTAAATTGTTGTATTTCCTTACAACGTCGCTTTGATGTGGTTTTTAGTTTTGTTGTTGAAATCAAGAATTGAATTGCTCTCATTGATTAGTGATTAAAAGTAAAATCAGTGTTTATAATGCATCAAAAGTTAACTAAATAAAATGCAACAGAGTCATTGTGCTAATTGGTTTTGAGTTTATTAAAATTTATTTTGTCATTCAAAGGTTTCGTGTGTTTATTTGTGAATGGCCTTTGAAAGTGTTCGATTGGAGAGAAATCCATGATTAAAATTTTTTTAAAAGTTCAAGATTCAACAATATGTGTTTTTTAGGGACACAGTGGCGGATCCAGGGGGGGTTTGGGGGTTGAAACCGCCCCCCCCCGAAATATGTGGATCGACTATAAAACTACATACAAATTAAAAGACATTTTATAAATTTTAAGGAATTACTTTCTAAAACCCCCCCCGAAATATTTTTCTGGATCCGCGCCTGTAGGGACACATTGGGCATTTTAGTATTTAAACGTTTTACTTCGATGACCTAAACATGCTTAAGTCTTCTGTGAGCATCCACTGAAAACATCATAAATAGCTGAACTTTTCATGGTCTGGTCAGACCACGGTGCAAAAAAGAGGATAATCGAGGATGGTGGTGGTTAATATAATTTTTTTAAAATTTTGTTTATGAGTTCATATATATTTGAGTACGTATAAATGTGTATGTGTGTATGTGTGGGCGTGTAAGCATGTAAAAAAAAACTAGAAGGTGTGCATACAATGATCTCTCTTGCTTGCTTTTATTTTATTTAGGTAAAAATAAATTTGCATAAATTGCAAATTTCAACTACAATGAACTAGTTTTAAAATTCAAAAAATACAACAGTATGGAAAGAAATAAAAAATGATAAAAATGTAAAATACATTGTTTATAGATTTGCTGCAACTGCTTGACCGATGCAATGATTCCAAATAACTGAAATTACTCAAAAACATAACATAACTCAAATGACTAAAAACATCGTATTTTTATATAAATAACTATTATTATTTCTGGATTCCTTGCACTACTGACAATTGTGTTTTAAAGTCGAAAAATTAGCTGATTCGCACATATTTTAAAACATTACTTCATTAATAAAATATTGTCCTGTGACTACATTAATTGAGCTCAGCACTGAGTTTTATTCCAAAGGCACATAAGAAATAAAATTAAAAAATTCACTACTATAAACTTACTTACTTACTTAACTGGCCATAACAACCCGTTATCGGGTTACGGCCTGCCGCAAAACTTCTCTCCAGGCGCCTCTGCTTTGCGCGCGCCTTCTCCAGTTGGTCACACCAAGTGATGACAGGGCCTCTTCAACTTGGTCCTTCCACCGGAGACACGGCCTCCCTCTTCGCCGTCGACCTCCAACCATCGCATCGAACACCTTTTTCGGCGGAGCTTCGTCGTCCATACGGCAGACATGACCGAGCCAGCGTAGCCGCTGGATGTTAATTCGCTGCGCTACGTCCATGTCCTTATACAGCTCATACAGCTCGTTATTGGTTCGTATACGATAGTCGTCACCAACACGTACAGGGCCGAAGATTTTGCGAAGTACCTTCCTCTCGAACACTCCAAGGGCCGCTATGTCGTTTCGTGTCATTGTCCATGCTTCAGCGCCATAGAGAAGCACGGGCAAGATAAGCGTCCTATAGAGCGCAAGTTTTGTCGGTCGAGAGAGGTCTCTACTTCTCAATTGCCTACCGAGACCGTAGTAGCACCTGTTGGCAAGAGTAATCCTTCGCTTTATCTCCAGGCTGACATCATTGCTGCTGTTGATGGCGGTGCCAAGGTAGACGAATTCCTTGACAACTTCAAAGGTATACCTGTCGGCTCCGACGTGAGACCCTAGCCGCTGCGAGTCCCTGCGTGTAGACAGCATATACTTCGTCTTGCCCTCATTTACCACCAGACCCATTTTGGCAGATTCTCTTTCGATAGCCGCAAAGGCAGCGGTGACATCTCGCTTGTTACGCCCGATGACATCAATGTCATCAGCGTAGGCAAGGAGCTGGACACTTTTGTTGAAAATTGTGCCATTACGATGTACACCGGCCTTGCGCAGAACACTCTCCATGGTGAAGTTGAAGAGGTCGCAGGACAAAGGATCGCCCTGTCTGAAACCTCGAACGGTATCAAAGGGGTCGGAGAGGTCACTTCCAACCTTGACGGAGCTGCGCGTTTTGCTCAACGTCGCTCTGCAAAGTCTAACGAGCTTTGCAGGGATACCAAGTTCAGACAATGCGGCATATAGGCGATCCCTTATCGGGCTATCGAATGCTGCCTTGTAATCGATGAAGAGATGGTGTGTATCGATTTGGTTCTCATGGGTCTTCTCCAGGATTTGGCGTAGAGTGAATATCTGGTCGATGGTGGACTTACCAGGTCTAAAGCCGCACTGATAAGGTCCAATCAGCGCCTTGGCGAGTGGCTTTAATCTTTCACATAGTACGCTCGTCAGGACCTTGTATGCAATGGGAAGTAGGCTGATACCCCTGTAGTTGGCGCATATTGTTGGGTCGCCTTTCTTCAGCACAGGACAAAGGGCACTGAGGTTCCAATCGTTGGGCATTCGTTCCTCCAGCCATATTTTGCAAATGAGCTGATGCATGCACCCAATCAGCTCACCGCCGCCGGCCTTGAACAATTCAGCTGGTAGCCCATCCGGCCCTGCAGCTTTGTTGTTCTTGAGTCGCTGGATAGCGACCCAGACCTCGTCATGGCTGGGCGGTGGCACATCCACACCGTCGTCGTCGATTGGTGCCATCTGGACATCTTCACCACTGGCGGTATTGTTCCTTTCGTCGCCTGCGAGCAGCTTGGTGAAGTGCTCCTTCCACAACCTCAGCACACCCTGCGCATCCGTAACCAGATCCCCGTTTTCGTCCCTGCAAGAAGATGCCCCGGTCTTAAATCCTTCCGTGAGACGCTTAACTTTTTGGAAGAATTTTCGGGCGTCATTCCTGCTCCTGCACTCCTCGATTTCCTCACGCTCGCGCCTTTCTTGCTCCCGTTTCTTGCGTCTAAAAAGGCACCTCTCTTTCTTCCTCTCCTCCCGGTATTTTTCTGTCATGGCTCGCGTGGCGGCCGACTGCAGGGTCTTCTTGTAGGCAGCATTCTTCACTGCAGTGGCTGCGCGACACTCTTCATCGTACCATTGGTTTTTTGGTGGTGGGCGTCGAAAACCAAGGACATTTTCTGCGGCGGCGCGCATAGAGTGGGATAAGTGAGCCCATAATCCGCCGATGTCATCAGGTGGAGAGGGGGAGCGACCGAGCTGGTTAGAGAGTTGAGCGGA
The DNA here is from genome assembly GCA_963668005.1 of Melieria crassipennis. Classification (NCBI taxonomy): domain Eukaryota; kingdom Metazoa; phylum Arthropoda; class Insecta; order Diptera; family Ulidiidae; genus Melieria; species Melieria crassipennis. The sequence goes on along the minus strand of OY764962.1, from coordinate 25,100,097 downwards.
ATAGGCTTCGGCTACCCCTTGTGATCGCAGCTTACTGATGTCCAGCTTTCTTCGCAAACTAGGTTGTGCGGTCTTCGCTGCGCAAAGACGCATGCGTACCTTGGCTGCAACAAGGTAGTGGTCCGAGTCGATGTTGGGTCCTCGGAACGTGCGCACATCTAGAATGCTAGAAGCATGCCTTCCATCAATCACAATGTGATCAATCTGGTTGCGGGTGGATTGATCGGGGGATAACCAGGTCGCCTTATGGATATCGAGGTGCTGGAATCTGGTGCTACTAACTACCATGTTTCGTGCCGCGGCGAAATCGATCAGCCTCAGACCGTTGTTCGAAGTGGTCCCATGGAGGCACTACTATAAAGCAAATCCATAATTGAGGCAAAAAACACAAACAAAGCTCACACTCAGAGCATTTGAAGTAAACTTTATTGGTTCGCTGTTGGCTGTTTACGCTAATTGCACTACAACTTTGTAGCATACTTCTAGGGAGCAGCGTAAAAAGTTTCTTAACATAAACGAATTATGCAAGCATGAAGTATTAAATTTATTGTTCTTATATTTAATGTTTTACACTTGTCTTTTCTTGGCAGTCTCAACGGCCGCCGACACCACAACACGTCGTCGGCAATTAAATGTGGCACAGCCGGCAAGGAAATGTTGAGCAATATTTTCGCGCTTATAATTGCATAAACATGTCGAGTTTTATTTAGCAGAACAAGGCGAGAAAATCACAAACAGTGCAAAAATACATACAAATGAAATATGAAGGCGAAACGGAAGGCAGTAGTCGGCAACAGCAGCGGCGGCGAGCATTAAAGTCAGCGCCAGTTGGTGGAGTGTTGGCAGGACTTAAGTAGACGGCAGGCGTAAGTGTGTGTGTGTCTATTGTAAAGCATATTTTTTTATTTCCAAACCAACAGCAACCAACGAAAAAAAGAACACAACAAAGAAACAAAATTAAAGCGGTTGGAAAAAGGCAGCGAAAACAGTGAAAGAAGAAACGCACCGGACGCACAGTTGGCAATTGGCATGGAAGACCAGAGTGTGTGTGTTGGTTGTTGTTGTAAGGCAGCCCAGCATGCACAACACCTAACCTCACTGTTAAAGAGAAACGAACGCACGAGAAGCTTTAAAGCGTTTAGAGCACAGCCAATGCTTACAATTGTTGTTGTTGTGCGTCGAGAGCGTGTCGCAAGGGACGAAAACGTGGCTAAGCGTGCAAACATAATTATAATGTTAATGTTTTCTGTGCAATTTATGCGAATAATTCAAACCGCAAACAAGATAAAAGTAAAACAACATAAACAAACCAACAGCAATGCCAACCGGAAGTGGCAATAAGCACACAGAGCCAATAGCCAAACAGTGCCAACAGCACCGATACTGTGTAAAACATGTTTGGCACAACAACAACAACAACAATTTATGGAAAACAATTTATGTGGCAAGATTGTATGTTGGATGAAGAGTACAGTGGTTTTAAAAAATTAGTAGGAATACAAATTTGTTAAAAAAAAATCAGAATATTAGTAGAAAAGCTGCTATGCCACTGTCTGTCCTTAAATAAACACTTTTATGGACTGTTGGGGTCAAATTTTTTGATGGACTCGTGATTAACCCTTTCGCTATTTTGTTGCCATATGGCAACATGCTACTTTGTGGACGTCTGCATCCTCTATGGTTGCAAGAATACATTTTTTTGTTGGTCTTTAGAATAGTTCGAAGTTTTAGGAAAAATACGAAATTAATAAACTGAATATCTAAGTTTAAAGAAGAGAAGTATACACGTTTTTTTAATGGTATATAATGACATTGTAAAGGAAGAAGAAGCAGAAAAAATTAGAGAACTTTTTAATTTGACGTTTTCTTTCAATTTAGATACCTTTTTTTTAAATTTTGGCTGAAGTAAATGAAGAAATATTCAATTTTCGTTATTCGTAAAAAGTTTGATGTTTAAGTAATTATTACAGCCACAACGATGTGGTAGCTCTCATAGAAAAACACTAAAATACAGGGTCCGAGTATAAAAATTAAAAAATTTCTTATGGAATATTGCTAATATAACCACATAGAAGCCTAAGACGTAAAATTTAAAATTTTAACTTTCCCCAGTAAAAGCTGTACCGAAATGGTTAAAGACGATAAAGATCTTTGTTCTATAGTACACAGTTTTCTCACCAAAATCAAAATGTTCCCAAAAGATGTCGTCATGTTTCTAGAGGAAACCCAAACAATAAAGAACGACACCAGAATTAAAATCGAAAGACTACATAGAGAACCCAGTAGAGACTCCAAGTGGAGATTTTAGTAAATAGGGCCTTCTTTTTGGACAGACCTCTGTTCTACACAATTTTCTCACCAAAACCCAATTGTTCTCAAAAGATATCGTCTGTGTCTAAAGGGAACCTAAAAAATAGGGAAAGATACCATGCATGCAAATCGAAGGGCTACACAATGCACGTAAAAGAGACTCCAAGTGCAGGTTTTAGTAAATGCGGCCAAGTTCTTTGATGGACTTACGGATATAGTTGATTCACATATCTCTGTTCTACACTAATTTTTTTCTTACCAAAACCAAATCATTCAGAAAAGATTTCTGTTTCTACAGGGAAAGTTTGTTTCTATAGGAAGAGACACCAGCATTCATCGAAGGCCTACACAATGGACCCAAAAAAGACTTCAAGTGGAGATGTTAGTTAAGTTAGTAAAGTTCTTTGATGGTCTCGGGAATAAAGATGATGCACAGATCTCGGTTCCACAAAATTTTCCTATCAAAACCAAGTTTTTCCCCAAAAGATGTCGTCTGTTTCTACAGGGAAGCCAAACAATAAAGAAGAAGACCAGAATTCAAATCGAAGGGCTATGGCAATGGACCTATGGAGATGGAGATTTCAGTAAATGGGACCAAGCTCTTTGATGCATTCGCAAATACAGTCGATGCACAGATTTCTCATCTACAAAATTTTGTCATCAAAACCAAAATATTTCATGTGATTCTACAGGGAACTCAAGAAATAGGAGAAAGCCAGAATTCAAATCGATAACACCATAATTCAAATCGAAAGGCCTTCACAATGAACTCAAAAGAGTTTCAAAAGAGTAGTGATTTAAGTAAAGGTGACCAGGTTCTCGCAGATAAAGTCCATACACATATATCTGATCTACACAATTTTCTTGCCAAGATCTAATGGTTTCTAAAAGATTTCGTTTTATTCTTTGGGGAACCCAGCAATTAGGGAAAGACACCAGAATTCAAATCGAAGGGCTTCATAATGGACTCAAAAGGGGTTTTCGAGGGGAAGGGAGTTTTTTCTACCCTAATGTAATTTAGCTAATATAAGACTCAACAGTCGGAGGTTGAAACTCACTGAACGAATTGGTATTTCTTTCTATATTTCTCACTCAAATAACTCGTAAACCTCTGACTCGATCGCGATCGTTCTTTTTATGCCACCTGTGCCCCTCTTACTTTCTATTAATTGACTTTTCTTAGTGAAACCCTCCAAAGGTGCCAGAAAAAATGTTTACTTCATAATAAGTTCTCGCCCACTGTCAATTCTAAGATTTCCAGACTATGCGATATTGATATCTATTTGAAAAGTGACCCTATTTCCACTATATCCAATGAGAAAATGCTGGACCTTGAGAGTTAAAACCTCCGTTGAAGCGATATCAGAGAGTAGAAGACTAACATAAGTCTAACTTAAGTTTAGAGGAGGCAAGCTGTGACTAGTGAAGTCTGTCACTTACTTTGCTAGTCACAACCTGACCCCGTCTACACCTTTTCAAGATCGATTGGAGAAACCATAAAAGCAATTTCGGAAAACGTAAATTCAATTTCAGAAACCGTAAATTCCATTTCAGAGTAAATGTTGAATTTAGTTTTGTTGCATTTACATGGATTTAGACCAACAACTTTGGATATCTCAACTTCAATGTTCTAACTATTTAAGTGTTAGAGATTTACTAAAGTAAAAACTGTGCTGTTATATTGCCTGTAACTGCCGATCTTATGCGTAAACCTATAAGCCAAGGCGGCTGTTTAGAAAAAAATTATATCCAAATAAGATTACTGCTTCTGTAATCATTCAGTAACCAGAACCGGTGGAAGAGCAAAGCCAACTCCAGACCGCAATGGACAGAGAAGAAAGTTGTCCCACGCTTCATGTGATCTCAAGTGAGATCAAATATGATCTCAAATGAATCTAGTCTGAGTAATCTATAATATAAATTTTTTTTATTTTTTTTAGATCATTTAAACAATTTCAATAAATTATAGAAAGCTATCGATCGCTGGATGAATTTTTTTTTATTTTTTTGTAGATCATTTACACAATTTCAATAAATCATAGACCGCCATCGATCGCTGGATGAAAATTGTGTTTCTTAAATTCTTGTCCCACTGTGTGCACTGGTAATTGGGCGAGAAGTTAAATGATGAAAAATCAACACCACACACCATTGCATCGTTCGCTGTAATTGCAGCGCCCACAAGTGACGCTCAGCGCATTGTGGCGGCCTCGCAGTGGACCGCAGCGGCATGTGGTGTCTGCTTTGTGGCGGCACGGAAAGTCACGGTTCATGGCGGCCGGCTGCTGCTGTCGATGTACCTTGACTGCGTGGACTCGAAGTGTGTGCGAGCGGAAGGAATTTCCTTTTCTCTGATGGTCTTTGCCCCTCGCTGTGCCATGTGGTTGTTTGGTATTTTTAATTTTGCCACTTTTGCATTTTGACCCTTTTTTTCCGCGTGTACATTTTTGCATTTTATTTTCAGCACGTATTTTTTTCTGCTATCTCAATTATTTGGTTTGTTTGTCTACCACGGCAATACCAGCAACAACTACAACAGTTTTGGTTTTTTGTTTTTGCAAAACCTGCGAGTCCTTTTCGGCAGCGCTTAGCCGCATAAATTAATAAGTGCGTAATTGCAAAGTTCGTAAAGTTTGGCGGTTTGTTTGTTGTTGTTTTTTGCTTTTTATTATGGAAGCCACTTCGTTATTTTGGGGCAGTCAGTTGTGTTGTTTTTATTGGCAGTTAATATTTTAAATAAAGTGTGCACCGAGTGTCGAGTATCGAGTGTGTTGAACGAGTTGGTGCCCGACACACTTAAGAAATTTGACTGCTTTTAATTGGTCGCTTTCCATTAGAAGTTTTTTATTTTTTAGTAATCTTTCTTGACTGCCGCACCTGCAGTTCACTCGTTCTCGACATTTAGTTGAAATCTTGTTAAGTCGAATTAAATTGGCGAGGGTTAAAATTGTTTTTAAGTGGCAGAAAGGTTGCTGACAGCGTAGGTCGAGGGGCCAAATGGTTCAATGGCTCAGTGGCAAAAGTGGTAGGAAAGTGTATTTAGAACTTTGTGTAGTTATTTTTTTGGAAAGTGTTTGATGAGTAACAAAATTAAAAGTTACTTGTTGAATTTTCAATGTCCAGAAACACTTTTCTGAAATACTGAAAATCGCCTTTCACTCTCTTCAAAATTAACCTTTCAATTAATTGAGATGTATTGTTATAAAAACGTTTTTTAGCTTTCTTAATGGAAATTTTGCTTCATTTAAGTAATTTGTAATAGTAAAACAAAAAAAAAGGTTAAACTTAAAAAGTTGTCAATTTTGCAAAACTTACTTCAAATGCCCAAAAGGAACCAATTTGACTCTCCAAAGGAAATTTTCAGTAAAGGTGTAAAAAACTTGCAAAAATGTGTTAATTAATTAACGATTTTACTGACAAGCGCCTATTTGTTTTATTGATCATCATTAAGTAAAAAAAAATTTTTTTTTATAAACAGTCAAAATTATTTCATCTGAGCATTTCATCAAATTTAATACAATTTAAACGTTTCTAATAGGATTTCAATATTTCATATGAAGATTTGCTGCACCACAAATATGGCCAACCTTAACCGTTGCGGAACTACTGGGATAATATGTACCACTAAGTTTTTAATGCCCCTCAAAGAAATTCTGTGGTCAAAACCGATAAACGCCTAAGTCGACTTAAGACATCATTGAGTTAACCCATTGCTGCCGGGTACCAGTTCCGCCCATATCATTTTGATAAAATTTCATACACGACCTAGAAGTGACCCAAAATGATCAGAAACAAAATTTCAGCTTTATATCTCTGCACGTTGCTGAGATATTCATTAGGTATTTTGTACCCATTACGCAGCAATGGTAGCTTTTTTCCATACTTTGTGAAGTGATCAGCTAAACACGTGAACAAATGTTGTATTTTTTGCAGGTGAGTTAGGAGGCAGATTTTTGTGAAGTTCTAAGGCCACTACGTTTCGCCAAATTCACGATTTTCGGAGTCTCTAACTCTAGCTAGATGGCGAAATTTTATGGTGACCTTCACTAGGTTAAGGTAGTTCCATCTTTACCCTAACTATCCCTATCAATGGTTTTGAGAGATCTCAAACATTGACTTTTTTGTGATTTAAAAAAAAAATCAATTTTCATGGGTAAAATGTTACCCATTAGGCAGCAATGGGTTAAGGGTGCTGCTGAAAATAATACTTATGAACCTAAGCGATTATTGCTTTTGACCACAGAATTATTGAGATCGTATGACTCACACAAAATATTTATTCGAATTATATGTCCTCGGATAAAATCATCCTTTTATTTAGTATTTGTGGGCTTGCAACGTAATTTTCTAGCCCCAACTTTCATAGCATGGGAACATTTCAACTACTTGTAAGAGCATTTTGGTTTACATAATTAAACTCTGTCCCGAAAGGGATAAACTTTCGTTGTTCTATAGAACTGCTTTCACTAAAAAGAGATCAGCTAAAAACGAAGATTGGTGTTCTGTTTAAATGGCACCAACGCAAGAAGATTTGGATGCTTTCGAATGACTTTTGCCAAAGCTGTATGAAGGAGAAAGAGCAAGAAAAGGCACTTCACCTTCAATGCACCGGTCTTCCATTATGTAGACGAACGAAGACTCGCCTGGGAAACTTTTTCTTCAACTATAAGTATAGGGAATCTGACTATTAGGACTATACACAGTCTACCAGGCTTTGAAAGGAGCTAAAACTGGTTCAATGAGTGAGCGGTCTTAGCTCGATTGATTACACTATCACCAGTGGCGCAACCAAGGGGAAATTTATAGGGTTCCAACCCCTCTCAATTATATGTTTGTCACAGAAATTTTGTGTGGAAAATATGGTTTGAACTGTTATATGACTCAAAAGTTGTATATGGACCCTCCCATATCCGGGAATCTTATTGGATTTTTCAGCGTCTTCTTTTAATCCTTTCGACAGCTTGGGTAATGTTGCCCTCTAAAGCGAAAGCATGTCCTTTCCAGCGGTGAGCATCTGTAGTGGAAATAATCTATGTTTTCCGATTTTATGTCTCAGCCTCTGCAGAAGTCACTCTGGAAAAATCTCAATCTTTTGTTGTGGGGGAAGAGGTCAATAACTATGAAGGTAGGCAGGTTTAGTAGTCATTTTATGAAGTTCACTTAGACCAAGTGGCCCATTATGTTACCATGTAAAAACTAATTAATTTTAATTGACTGGCACGACAGCCCGCTTACGCGAGACTAAGGCCTAGCTTCCCGCAACTACCCGTGTTGTGCGTGTGAATTTGTACGCGGGTAGAAGGGACCTACAGTTTTTATGCCGGTTCCGAACGGCAGGTTGGGAGCTTTTTCATAAGCAATTTTTACTCTCAGAGGTTTGCCATTTCCAGCTGAGTGGACAGCCACCGAAAGAGAAAACGAGTTTTCCCGTTATTTTTCTTTAGGTGTTATTACAGGCAGTATTTGAACCGTAAAAACTAGCCACATTAAAAACCCAGTTCGTGCCTCTTAGGAATCTAAAAAGATTGTTCGGCAGTATTTTTTCCAAAGCTTAGAAAGTGTTGCCCTACAAAGCGAAAGCGTGTCCTTGCTAGCTCTGGGCATTAGCAGATGAAATGTTCTATGCTTTGCAGTCTTCAAAATAATATTTAAAAAATATTTAATGTAAATATTTAAAAAATTAAAAAAAAAATTTTCATATGAAAAATTAAAAAAATTCATTTTAATTAAAAAATATTTTTTTATATTAAAAAATATTTAATGTAAATATTTAACAAATAAAAAAAAAAATTAAAAAAAATTAAAAAAATACATTTGAATTAAAAAATATTTTTATATATTTAAAAAATATTTAATATGTAGAAATGAAATAAAAAACACATTTTTTCATTCCCCCCGAATCATCATCATTCTGAACTAATCCCAGTCTGCTGGTAAGTAAACCAGTGAGTTGACTTTAGAAAACTTCCTAACTAAACTTTTTATAGCATTTTCCCAACTGCTTAGTAAAACTTTACTATTTTAAAGAAAATTGTCAGCAAGAAACTGAATATATCAGCAATGAACTGCTGGTCTCAAGCGAGAAACTAACGCAACATTCTTAACATATAACCACAAACCTTCTACATGCAAGTTAAGCAAATGACAATAACAACGAATAAATTGCAGCATCAATGAAACAGCAGTAGAGGGCCATGAATTATCAACAAACTAAGCAGCTACAACAACAACAACAAAAGCAAGTCTACAAAAAAATCAACAAAACTGAGCCACAGCAAGTTGAATACGCAAATTTGTGGAGCTTAATGCACGGACCGCCATTGCAACATATGTCACTGGCTTGGCGCATTTTTTGCGCAGCTCCATGCTGTTTTAGTACCGCAACAACAACAACAACAGCACTGCCAACAGCAAATTTACTGATTACAGCAAACTCCCTGTGGAAGCCTGAGCGAGGCTCAACATAAAAATTACAGCGCCTCAAACTTGAGCTAATGTGAGTCTGTGTGTGTGTGTGTGTGTGTGGTACATATATGTATACTATAGTTGCTGCTGTTGTTTTATGTGCACTTTGTTGCCAGTGCTCCCTGTCGAACAGACTTACATACATTATGAATTTAACTACGGTAAGGAATTTATAAGGCAACACAACTGACTGAGATCGACAGTGGCTGTGGCTGATAGGCGTTGTCGATGTACATACAGTGTTAACATTGTACCACATGCCAGTACGCAGACACACATGCACACACACACTCATGCACTGTGTCTCTGTGTGTATGAATGGCGCAATAAAGCTGCGGCGTTGTAACTTTTAAGACCGCGTCTTGGTTGTAATTTGTACATCGGCCGCTTTATGGAGGAGGTGTTGTTGCAATGTCAACATACGCCTAAAACATACATGTATGTATTTGCCTGTGTGTATTTGCATTTGTGAGTGTGTGTGTGCTGGTACTGGCGAACAATTAAGCATCAGCTGCGTTGCGTCGCAAAGTTTGTGTTGTTGTGTCTGCTTAATTAGATCGACGCCTGGCGTGAGCAACATGTAAGCAAATGTTGCTTGCTACTTTACAATGGACATGCACACATATGTACGTAAGTTGAATTACCGTTAGTTATAATTTTGGTAGCTGGCTTAGTTACTGTAGAATTTTTACGATATTGCGCCAAGTGCGCCCATAACTGAGTTGGATTTATTATTTAGCAAGATAAGCAAATGCCTCGTTGTGGCCACAGGGACATTCAGTGCTCACTAAAGAACTGAAAGTTAGATAGGAGGAGAAAAAGTTAGATAGGAGAGAGGAGATATTAAGAATGGCTGGAATATTACAGCTGTTAGTGTGGTTTGCTTATCTTTGTAGAAGAGGTTCAACAATAGAATGACGGGTTAATTCAAATTTTATTAAGTACCCATATGAATTTTGGTTACAAAAATGGGTAGGGTAAAATTTTGTAATAATAAAAAATAGTTATTGTATTTAATTTTCTTAAAAAAAATAATAAAATTCACTCAAGATTTTCTTTCAAAAAACCATGCAATAACATAACAAAACACTTCAATGTAGTCATTTTGACTTCCTGTTAAGGTTTTTAAAATTATTTCTGAGCATAACTACAACACATTGTCATGGCATAATTTTAGGCGCACTATCATGAAGTTAAAAATGTGTTAAAAAAGTTGAACTGAACCACCAGAACTGACCTGCTGTAGGCTGGAAAAAGACAAGTCAACATTAAATACTCGTAAACTCACTTTCATTAACCCAGATATGACCATCGTACCACATGTAGTATACCTGTTTGAAGGTGCAGTGGTAACTGAGCTTTAAATTTGCTAATCGATGTCCTGAAATATAGACATAGTGACATATAGCACCTTCGGCATATATGGATTAAGACTGAATGAAAGTTTAAATTTAATATAAACTTAAGATGGAATAAAATGAATTGTGTGTGTTATATGACAAATTGTTTCATCTTGAAGTCAACAGTTTCTATTCTACTGACAAAAACGACTTTCTCGCCTCACTATGAGAGTTCAAATTTTACATAACTGTTGCATAAGTGGGGATAGATCTTACTAATGCAGGCATTCCAAAAACGATATTAAAGATTTTTTCTAAATCGTTGATTTCAATAGCTTATAAAGGGATAGTTTGACATGTAAAATAAAAAAGGTATAAAGATTTAAAAACTTATATAGGAGTGAAACTAGAGGTCATTTGTAGTTAACTGGGCTACTCATTTCTTTGTCTTTAATTTCCTGATCCGATGCCTTTTTAAAAGAACTTGAAAATTTTCAGGACCTACACATTTTAAAGATTTTTTTTAAAATATTTTTGGTTGTGCAATGATGAAATTAGGGGAATGAAATGAAAGAAGAAAAATGTCGCCTTTTGACTAAATTTTCTATTTTGAACTTACAGAACCAACATAAATATATCAGTAAGGGCCTTTCAAATATGTATCTTTCGATACTGTTGAAGTTTTTTAATAAATCCCTTTGAAGAAATGTATGTATTGAGTTTCGGTCTGCAGTTCAAAAGTTATTTTAGTTATGGTAGGAAAAACTGTAAAATCTAAATTTGGCCACAGAATTCGGTCACAGTGACCACAATGCATGGCTTTGGGTGATGTTTTTCTCTCTCTGTTTTAATTGTTGTTGGTTTTCCATAAAACAAAGATTTACATACTTAGCTTAGTCCCAGATAAAAAAGTCTAAGAGTCGCCCTATCCTGGGAGATATTTCACATCGCCTTATCCACATCTCTTCTTCTAGAAAAAAACACGTTTTAAAAACTTTTCTTGCAATAACTCAAATGAAATGCCAATGTGTAACTATTGCGCCGTTTTTTGGAGCCACGTGTCATTTGGGTCCATGATTTCCAATTGAGCTCCAAAAAATCAATTATTTTTTAATGCAAGAAATCAAGAATGTTGGGTCTATTAGCAACAGTAAAAATATCCTCACTTGACGGCAGGTTTCGGAACTAAAAAGTGACTACAAGATCAGCTGTCAAACCACTTTTTGGTAGAATTTTTTGCAGAGTGGCTCGATTCAGAGCGGGGAGATTTTACCACACTAAAACTTCTGTAGAACAAACGATCGGCTGTTGAACTTTTACAGGATCATCTTTGGACCTACGTCCGTGATTAAAGGTGAATTGGCCAATTAGTCTACATGCAACGAGATTGAGAATCCCTATTAATTATTTTTTCAGAAGTTTGCAGAAAAAACACGAGTGGACCACACTGGAACACTGCCTTTCCGGCGGCCCTGCCTTAGCGTTGAAAGGACTAAGCTCCTTAGGGAAAAGTCTTAATGGCTCTCTAGCTGATGTATGTATGTAGACTAATGCGTTCAGATAAATGAGTTCAGCGAAGGCGAAGTCTTACCTACACCCAATCTATGTATAACAAATTTTAACAAGTCCAATGCATTATTAAACATCCAACACAAACATCGAAAAATTATGGCATTACTTATTAATTGTGTAATTGCATTTAGTGATTAAAATCGTATAGATGTATATATATATTCGGATAATCCGTAGAAGGTAAGTGGGTAGGTAACAGAGATTGCAATCCCGGATAAGTTTAAAAATCCCGGGATTTTTCGGCATTGAAATATTATTTTAAAGAACTAAATCAGACGTAATTTTCAATCAAATATTTTATTTTGCATTAAATAAAATTTTTTACTCTTACCTTAAAACTGAGAACAAAATATTTATGACAAATAACATAAAAATTAATTTTATTGCCAAAGAACCTGGCAAAACTGCTGATAGGAAGCATCCTTCTGATTCAATTTTAAGTAGCATTTTTTTGAAAGTTTTTTACTGTTTTTGGCAATTCAAAATAAGTAAAAATCGGTGTGAGTTATATCAATAATTTAAATTTCTCTATAGGTTTAAACCTCAAATGAAATTTTTATATCAGATTTTTCATTCTTTAACCCTCTTCTTTACATCCGTTTTCCTGTGTATTGTGAATGTGACAAATCACACCTTTTTCCAAATTACGGCTAAAAAAGCAAAAACTAAGCTTTTCCTATGTTTCGATCCCGGAATCTGATTTTATCAATTCTGGGATTTTTCGAGATTGAAATTGTTCGGTATCCCGGGATTTCAGGATCCCGGAATTGCAATCCCTAGTAGGTAGGTATTACAGACTGGCCAATTGGACATTCATAGAAATATTTTGGGTCATATCGCTAAGGATCAGATCCACTTATGAGTTGTAATAATGACTAATGCCGTTGGCAAAACTTAATAATGGCTCGAGTCATGGTACGAAGACTTCTTTCAGTCCAGCGAATCGAGATGCCCCACTGCAACCAGACGTTGTCGAAATTCGAAAACAACTTTTATCGATGCATTTATTGGTATCGATGCATTAATTGGTTTGTTTGTTTACCAAAAACTTGAAGTATTTCTCTTTCAAGTTCTGCATTGTGTACAAGCAATAATTACATATTATTCATATCAAACTATGTATGTGTGTGTCAATGTTTGCCTAATGAGCTCTTCCGTAATTGAATACTTTTTCAAAAATTTAACGCAACACTAACTCGCACTGACAGCGCAGTCTTCTCAAATGCATTGACATTGACACTGATGCGCTGCCGCACTGGCAGTAATTTTAATTCGAATTTCAGGTATGCAGATACATCTCCAATCACACACCATACCAAACAGCTAAAGTATTAAATTGACTGTAGATATGTGTGTGTGTGTGAAAGCAGTACTTATGTGCCCATATTTATGCAAATAAATGCCTGCACTGTATATGTATTCATGCAATTATTTATCTATGTATGTTCGAGTATATATGTGCATTGCAAATTAAATGAGAAATGAGAAATTCAGCTTAAAATCTCATTGAATTGAAATGTTTGATGGATATTGGCATTCACAGTCGTTGCAGTGTGAAAATTCGCCTCATTTGGCACATAATTTGCCAAACAGATGCACTCGTTTACTGCTATCTATACACACATAGACACACATTTTAACTTTATACAAATTTATAATTCCATATTTAGAAAAGTGTGTGTTTGAGTAGTACAACTGACCACAACAATAAAACAAAATGTTTCCCTTTCAACATTGAAATGTTGTAGTTCAAGCGCGAAATTAAATTTTGCGTTTAGTGTTTTCATAAAATTTTTAGTACACTACATGAAGGAGATTAGCTGAAATGCGCTCAAACGTGACTAATTGCCAGCTAAATACCCAACAATTTATTTCAAAACTTTTCATTGTTATTAGAACCGAGTCGAGTTCATTAAGCTTTGCGCTGTGCAATTTTTTGTTTATTGATTTGCTTAGTGAATTTGAAATATCTAGTTTTTTTTTAAATATATTTTGCATCAAAAAATGTTAGCAACAGTGAACGATTAAACCTCCAATGGAAGGTGAGCTGTCATTTTCAAAAAAAAAGGAAAAATTCGATTACAATAGCTCCATGAAATGTTGAACATAGACACTTCATGTCCTCGTTTATGTTCAATAAAAATATTTGCAATTAGAAATAAGTGAAAATTTACCTCTTCTGGGCAACAAGCAAGAAATGGTGAGCTAGATTAATAGAAATCTTTAATTTTCTATTGGAGTCGATATACCCGCGAAACTAGGAGCCAAATGTAGTAAAACTGCATTTTTAGTTTTTCTCTCCGACGCGACGTCAGGATTTTTTTTAAAAAGACTTTGAAATTTTAATGAAATATTTATTTCAAAAAATTATTTTAAAACTTGAGCGCAATGTAGAATTACAATATGGATATCAAATGAAAGAGAAAAATTCTTAGAATCGTATAAAATTTAATGTTTTGGTGCAAAATGACAAAGAGGTATTGAAAATGTTCTTTTAAAACTTTATACTTGAATATCCATGGAAATTTCCAATAGTTTTTTTTTTTTTTAAAAATTCATTTCAAGGAATAATATGTATAGTACCACATCCTCAAATTTCGTCCTTCTAACTTTATTAGTTTCGGATATACAAAATTTAATACATTAGTATTGTTATTCGACATTGCGCTCAATTTTTTAAATAATTTTTTTTGAAGTTAACACGTCCTTGAAATTTCAATGTCCTTTTTAAAAAAAATTCTGACGTCAGAGAAAAAACTAGAAACGAAATTTAACTGCATTTAGCTCCAAGTTTCGAGTATATCGATTTCGCGTGTTTAAAATTTGTTGTTGTACGGTGTTATCATATGGCCTAGCATCCTTAAAGTATGCAAATGTATTAAAATAGTTTTCAATTGGACGCTACTAAATTTCAGAAACTTAAAATAATTATTATCCATATTTGTGGAAATAAAAAATGGCCCTAATTTAAGAAATTTCTATAATTATTGCTTTATAATAATTATTCTCAATAAGAAATTTATTATTATTATTAACTATTATTTTAAAAAAATTGTTTTTACGTTGAATTGATTTTTAATTATTTAAAATTGAAGAACGTAAATTAACTGCAGAAAATTTCCACCAACAACTAAACAATTAAAAACCAATTCATACTCAAAAGGTGGTAAGGCAACGTGAAAAAAAATGTCTCTCATAAAAGTTAAGAAGCAACATAACAAAATTTTCTTTGAAATCGGTAACGTAACTAAAAAAGCCATAAATAAAAATTATGAAGCAATGTAAACATTTTTTTTTAAATAATAGTTATCGGCAACGTAAATAAAAAAAAGTCATAAATGAAAGTTATAAAGCAACGTAAAAACAAAAAATCCCAAAATATGATTATCGATAACGAAAAATATATTTATTTCTCATAACAGTTATGATGCAACGTTAACATTAATTGTCGCAAATAATAATTATAACCAATGAAAAAAAATTATGTTACATTTTAATAGTTAGATTGCAATTATTTTCTTAAAAAACTTATAATAGTTAAGTCCCTGCTAAATTTTAAGAACGTTTAGTATCCAATTTGCACTAATTTCTAGATTCTATACGAATACAAAAATATTGAGAATTTGATATAAAAATTTAGAATTAAATTTTAATAATTCAGTACAAATATTTTAATCTCACTTGGCACATTTTTCTCTTATTAGCGAACGAATTTTTTTAAGCTTACATGCCTTAATATTTTCGCGCATTTGTTCAAAGATTTCATATTAATGCGCAAATTAAAAAGCAATTAAATTGATTTTTTTTGGGAAAAAAGGTCATCGCATACAAATGTGTGTGAATAATTGCGCTGCCAGCGCAGCGTCTAATTATGCGCACATGCTAGCAAAAAAGCGTTGTAATGCACATTACACTCACACACACACACACACATACACACAAGTGCCATTAACGCACACAGCCGCAGACGAGCCGTAGTTGCTTTGCAATTGTGGCAGCAGCTGCAACATTTTGCCCGAATGCAAATAAACAAACGGCAGCGTAATTATGGTCCCCACACCAAAAACATACACATACACATACAGTCCATACAGCAACACACACACACACAGACACAATGGCAGTGGCATTTGTGCTTACACACGCCACAAATGCGTGCGACGAGCAGTCTGCAATTATGGCATGCCACCAATGCACGCACACGTACACACACACACACACACACACACACACAGACCCAATGACATACGCTGCCCTGAGCCATTGTGTTGCATGGCTTTTGCTTTTGTGTTTGTTTTGCGGCCGCTCGCCTGATTCTAATTTATACAATTTGAAAATTTCAGTTGCATTCAAGCCGAGACTACATGAACACACACACACACATACACACATATGCAAGTCTGTGCCGATAGGCAGAGAACCGCAGGCGCACAACAACAACTCGCTGCATTCCTGCATTCCTTCCACTTACACAACCAAACAAGAACACAGAGCGACTGTGTGTGGTCAGGTGGTCGTTTGTCGTTTTGGGGCCCATCGGTCTTTGTCATTATTATGCTATTATTTTGTTACTGTTATTGTTGTTGTTATTGTTGATGGTGCGTATCTATAAAAGTGCTGAATGCTGCAATGTTAATTGCAAAATGTCAACGCATTTTCTTGGCAGCACCAACCGTCGTGTACCGAGGGGCTTGTGCGTTGTGGTGCCGAGGGGCTTGCAGTCGGCAGTTTATGCAACACTTGAGCTGCCTTTTGTGTCCATTTCCGGCACTCACATTTGCACCCATTGTCATGTATGGACCGCGGCGTCGACTGTGCGGCGTCTGGACACATTGTGCGCAGTGGCTTTCAGTCGTTTCTGTGGCGCTGCCATGCTGACAATTTTAAACAAAGGATTTCGAATTTGGTAATTTGGCGACAACCGAGCGGTGAGTAGAAGATCAATCACCATGCACCAGAGACAGGGATAGGGAACGCTACCTTGGGAACAGCTCCTATTTTTCCCTGATGACTTTCTAATGAGTGGACCTTCCTCTGCTTGCACTGTAATGATTGTCTGAGCCAGCATTGAACGCTTTCAATTTAGTTGAACCGACTAGCAGAGTTATACAAGCTCTCGAAAGTTGTAACAAACGCATCTTCTATATCCAAAAAGGTGACTATCGCGTAGTCGTACCTTTCGATAGTTCGCTTATTACTTCCAACAAGGTTCTGCAGAGCCAACTCGCACGATTTCCCACTTTGGTAGACATGCTGTCGTATTGGCAGCACGGTTGCCACTCGACCAACATTTTGTTAATTTTTTTTTAATTTTGTTAATCATAAGAAGAGAAAACGAAATTTTGGCCTTTCGGTTCTTTCTTTCCTCATTTGACAAAGTTTAATTTTGGAGTGTTTCGCTCTTTTCGTGTGAGTAAAAAAAATTTAAAAAAAACAATCACGCGTTGATATTGCATACCAATTTTTTTTTATTTTTCTCCTCCACTAAAAACCTGCAAAGTTTTTAATATCTCTCTTCGCTGCAAAATTAAAAATTATATACACTAGAATGCACTTACAAAAAGTCATCGAATACAAATAAAAGTAACCAAGTAACCAAGCACAAAAAATTACCCATTTTGGTTAAAAGTAACTAATTGTGGCAACCCTGATTGGGAGTACAAATTAGTTCGATAGGTTTTTTTATGGTCAAAAATGTATTTACTTTAGAAAAAAAATGAATGGACAGATAAGTCAAAGTATTATTCATCGTTTCTAATTTTTCCGCTCTCTCTGAGTCAATTTTTAAATTTCATCTCGGAAAAATGTATCGTCTTTTGAGGCAATCCAGGTATTCTAAATACTCCACCATTTCTGGCTGTTTTTCAGAGCATTTTTACAAAAATATTGGCAATATCTAATAACATGCCAAAATATAAAAAAATTATAAGACTAAAAACATTTCTTCGATTCAAACTTTATTTATTACTAGCAAAGCTGCGGGGGCTTTGCACGCAAGTTTGACCCAGGCAGTCCAAGTAAGGAGGTATGTTTCCATTTTTGCAAAAAAAGTGAACCAGCGAGCTTTCAAATCGTGGTGCATTCGCCTAAAGAATCAGTAATCAGAAACAGCAATGCCCAGAGAAATCGACGAGTGCAGTAAAATATTCCACTTGAGCCTTTCCAAACCTGTTTTGACCACTTTTTCGACATGAAGCCCACACGGTAGGCAGGAAGCATCGATAGGTAGCACAAAAATGTCGACAAAAAATGCAAGCTGGGTTGTATTTGTTGATGATTAAAGGTGCAAAAACCGTTCGAATTGAAATCCTACCTGCTCCTTTTCAAAATTTGTTCATAATATTCATATTTTTTTTATATTTCAGATCGGGACAATTTGTAACACAGGACAACAAAATCGCACTTTTTTTCTGTTGCATGGAGTTTTTCTACTGTTTCTTACTAATTTGGGTGCGCTGATTTCGAATCTATCCTCAGATGTTTTCTAGCAGCTCCAATTATTGAGATATAGGTACCGTGTCATTTTTTCAGTTTTTCCTCTACTTTTTTCATATTTTGTATCGTAATTTCAAAACCAATAAACCGGTTGACATCATTTTCACTTCGTTGCATTAACAACACCGCACGGCTTCTCTTTCAATGCAATTTATTATTATAAGTCTTAAAACTCCGCCATAATTGTACCTCAAAGTCGGAAAATATGGGATTTTAAGGCGTTTTCCTTGATGGTCAATAACATACACATTTTTTGTTAATCAATTAATGAATTAGGTGTATAATGAAAGCTAACACATCAAGCAATACAACAAAGCCAAATTATTTGGCGGAATACACATTCGCATCGAAATAATAGCAAAAATGTACCATAGTAATTTTTATCACTTTTCATACTTTTTCCTTAAAAAATTAGGCGGCTCAAAAAATGCTCTTTTATATGTTCCTTTTATAGTCTGAAATACAACCAAAAAAAAAAAAACCCAAAATGAAAAGCTTTGCATATTTTGAGGCGCCTCTCTTGCAATTCACTCGAAATTTCATCGAGTAATGCCTGCAATTGTTTGCCCTCCAATTTTTGTTGGCTGTCCAGAGCGAGCATTTTCTTCAGCGCTGAAATCAGCATTCTTGAAACTTCAAAACATTTCTCCATATGAGTTGTCAGTTGGAGCATTATCCTCATAAACTTCCCCAAACATTCGATGCACTTCAGCTGAACTTTGCTTTCAATTAAAGCAAAAAACTAAAACACAAAATAAAAAAAAAACAAGATTTGTTTATAAACTTAAAGCGATATTTAATAAATAAAATAAAAAAATAATAAAATAAATAAATTTTGACAAAAGTTCAATCTCTCTGAAACTACCACAACCAGCTGTCACTATGAACCATTCACAATAGCCAGAGGCATCTGTTGAAAATGGACCAAACTATTAAAAACAAAATTGTATTAAAGATTCCACCATTTCTGTCACTTAAACACTGAATTTGTACAAAAATGTTGAATGTCAAAAACGAAATTGCATTAAAGATTCCACCATTTCTGGCACTTAAATACTGAATTTTTACAAAAATGTTGAATGTCAAAAACAAAATTGCATTAAAGATTCCACCATTTCTGGCACTTAAACACTGAATTTTTACTAAAATGTTGAATGTCAAAATGAAATTGCATTAAAGATTCTCCCATTTCTGGCACTTAAATACTGAATTTTTACTAAAATGTTGAAAACCCCTTATATGCTAAAGAATAACTGACATGTATAAAAAAAAAAAATTCAGGTTGTTCTTATTGCTGGACAATGACAGCAAATCCCACTGCCGGATCCACACTATGTGACTATATGACTATGTAACCTTTTAACTTTGCTTCTTAGACTGCAGACATTTTTTTCAGCTCAAGTTTTATTTATCATTGACATTTTTTACTTAAATTATAAGAAAGCATGAATTCTTTTACCTAAACTTTATTTAAGAATGGCAAACCTTTCACTTTTTCAGGCTTTTTCTAATCAAAATGCTAAATCATTTCAAGAGTTTTGCTTATTCTGCTTCTTTCACTTAATTTTTTGCATACAAAAAGCGTTAGAAATAAAAATAAACAAACAGTTGACGTCTGCTGCGAAAGCAATGGAATTAAAATCTCTTAAGTAGCAATTTCGCAATGTAAATAAACAGAGGCACACATGCGCAAAAAAACAAATAAACAAATAAACGCTGACACATGTGCAGCTTTACGTAAGCGGCAAGTGGCGAAATTTTCACGAAAAAATAATAAGCAAAAAGCTTAGTCGCACTTTAATCTTTGCTGGCAATCACAAATGTGAACATGACAAAAGCAACAACAACAACAACACAAACAACGCATTAAGATTAACCGATGGCGGGTGAAAATATTTGAGTTTGTTTTTGAAAAATCTGCAGGAGCACGTCGCCATTTAATCAAGCAACCGCCTGCCGTCTGTCGTCTGTCGTCTGCCGTCGGCCGCATGCTGGCTGCCGTCTGCGTGAAATTTTTATTTGCTTCGTGCGTCTGCTTGCAGCTGTGTGCCAAAAGTAAAACATTTGCAGATGATGTATTGTCGCCTGAGTAAAGTATTGTTGTAAGTCACATTTCAATTGGACCGAAAAGGATCAAAGATGAAACTCGAACATATAACAAAAAAAGATCGACAATGGTTTCTACGAATGGCTGTCGGGTCTTCCAATCCTCAGGACCGATCAGAGATGGAACACGAACATATAACACAGTGACAATGGAAATAGATCGAAAGACTAAAAAGATTGACAATCGTCTCCACGACTGGCTGTCGGGTCTTGTAATGCTTTGGACCGATCAGAGATGGAACTTGAACATATAACATAAATAGTGACAATGAAAACAGATCGACAGACTGAAAAGATCGACAATCGTCTCCACGACTGGCTGTCGGGTCTTCCAATCTTTGGCAACGACCATGAACCGAAGAAATTATAAAAACTCTTTAGAATTCTTTTTTTTTTCGTAACTCTCCACATTGTGCGTACAAATTTATATAATAATGAAAAGTGCCTACAATTGTTTGTTAATTTCACCACCAAAAAGAAAAAACATTTTCCTATCATCCAAAATATAAAAAAAAACAAAAGCAATATGCATAAAAAATTCCACAATCAATCTAAACTCACATCAACAACTCGAAATCGTTTCATTGTCACATACGACAATATTTTATTGCACTTGAAGTGTTTGTAACGCAAATAATTGTTGTTGTTGTTTTCTGTGAAATTTTTCTGTATTTTTATTCACGGCTAACGTTGTGTTTCTGCTTTGTTTAACTGAAACGGATTTGTGTTTATGGTGGCGTTGTTGTTGGCAGCAGCAGAGTCGCGAAATTGTAACTTTCAGCTCAACTGAGACTTTTCACTTTTCAGCAAACGCACCAAATGCTAATCTTGAATGTTTTTTTTTTTTTACATTTTCCTTTTAACATTGCAATACACGCACATCTAAAACAACCGCTGTGACATGTTTAATTTTGTTGATTTCTAAGGCGAAATAATATTTTAAAAGTGTACAGAAAAATTACTGGGCCTGGCGATGAAACAGAACGAAAGACGCAAAAAAAGAAGAATTAAGTTGAAAATCATTTCGACTTTGATGGCAGCAATAGAGCGTTGAATTACATTTGTATTTGTGTGTTGTGGGGTGTTTATTTTTGTTTTACGTGCAAGAGGTAGAAATCTTCAGAGATATTGATGGTAACCCATAAGCATGCCGGATTCTTACTGACTAAAACCAGCACCCGTTAATCTGTCATTGTGTTGTTGTTATTAAATTTGTCGCCCAAGACCGACAACAAATATTGTTTTAGTTATTTTTTTCTTTTTTTATTTAGCTGCGCTACTGCTTCACTGACATAATTTGTTGCGCTCAAATATGCAAACAACACGTCGCACAGTGTCGCGAGTCCATAGTATCGAGGGACAAAAAAAGAAGGAATAGTCGTACGACAATAAAATTTTGTACATATGATTTTGTTATAAAGAAAAGTTAATACACCAAAAATTACTTTAATCGCCCTACGGGCACGCCCACCTCCCATACAAACCAAATACTAAGTTGACAGTATCTCAGAAACTATAAAAGATATATTGATTAAATTTGGTACATTTACTCACATCATCAATATAAAGGTATATACCGAAAATGGTTTCGATCAACCTACAAATACGCTTGTCATAACAAAAGGAAATATTGAAAAAACTGCAATTATCTGTGTATACTTATGCGCACCTAAGTAATTTCAAACCCAAATAGAAAATAATAACCTAATAATAAAACCTTTTATTAAACTCAGTAGAGCATATATTTTCATTCAAAATTACAATTTATTAATTTTTACTGCTAGGATAATCGGTTTTCGATCATGAATTATTGGAAATTAAACCCTCTACATCTATTTTTGACACAATTTTAAATTAAAATTTTTTTATATTGCAGTATATCAGAGGTTCGGTTTTCATGTTTAACTTTAATTTTCCTATTAACTGCTATAATTGGTTCTGAAGACAGTAACAAGTTTTGCTTCTTTTCGAAAGGTGCCTTGATTCGATGGCAAGCCAGTCAGTATTACCGAAGCCTTCCATCGAATCTACCTTTTTCTTGTAATTTTTCCAAATCAAGTGGTGTTTGCATATTATTACGTACAAAAATTGATAGTTTAAGCAAAACGCAGCAGTGGTCGCTATGTTTTCCTGCCAACCATGCTGCGAAAAGGTCCCTGACTGGTGACTGGTGACTGAATACGTCACTGAAAATGTTGAATTTCTTAAAAACGTGCGAGTTTGTGCAGCTGAAGTCCATGGTTCCTATTAATACATACTTTCAGCTATATCACCCTGTAAAATCTCGAAGTAGTAAGAAGTAGGTTTTTTATAAGTTTATCTAAAGTTTGATGACACTGCACTTTTATTCCTACGAATTGAAGTTTCTTCAAGCAGCGGTACAAGGAATATGGAAAGCAAAACAAAAGAGGGTAAGCTTCCAAAAAGTTGCAAAAATAGTAAATTTATAGAATATATTTACTTAACATAAGGTTCCATGGGAAATTTTTCGACAAAAAACCTCGAACTTACATTCAACAAATTGCAATAATTTCAACCCAAGTCACCAACCTTAACAAAGTGCAAGTTTGGTGGCCTGCCATCGGTATATAAATTGATATTTTTAAAATTCGTTTTCACATTTTAGTAAATTGAGGTATTTACTTCATAACTACAAACTTATTTTTCTACATTTACGACATTCATTTTTTTGATTTTTGTCCCTACTCGCGACATTGTGCGTCGTAAATAAACGTTCCAAAGGCGGTGAAAGTGCGTCGAAAAAAATATTATTAAAAATTTAATCATGTACAAGAATTTTTCACAAAATGTATCTTATTTGTATTGTTTAAAATTCTAATCTGGTGTTTAGATTCCATAAAATTTTAAATTTTCTTTAATTGAAAAATTTATTGGATTTAACTTTTCAGGTATGTTATTGAAATAATCATTGCCAAGACATTCCTGCATAAGAAATAAATCTATATAACTATAGAAAAATTAATCGTGGTCCGTTCGGCTGCTTAAAACTTGAAAACGACTGGACCAACTTGTATACTTCCTTCGGCGGGTTTGTTTGAAATTGTTACGTGAAGATTTAGGAAAAAAGAAAAGTCGGAAAAAGGGGGCGTGGCACCACAAGAATACATTTTTAGACAATAACTTTGGAACTGTTAGTCTTACATCAATGAAACTTAATACGAACCCACCATCTAGTCATATCTTTTGACAGAGAGAATGGGGCGCGTATTTAACAAGGGGGCGTGGCACCGCCCATAAAACTTAAATCTTTTATATTATGTGGAATAGCTTCGGAGTTGTAAGCCGCGCAGCATTCAAATTTGGTGTACCGTCGTTTCATAGATGTGTCATTCTAATGAGATTTGATCGGCGTTTGTCAAGGGGCGTGACACATTTTTTATGATCCAACAGTTATGCAGTACACACACACACATCAGTGAAACTTGGTACGAACTTTCCACTTAGTAGCACAATTCGACTAGAAGAAATTTGTGAGCATTGGAAAAGGGGCCGTGGTACCGCCTCCATTTATACAAGGTGCGTCCCAAAGTAAACAGGACTTTTGCAATAGGGACGTTTCTGGTGGCGCCATCTATGTGTGAGGACATGCGTTGGAAAGGTACATCTTTCATTCACATACTGTCTAAATTTCATGACATTTGGTCTAGTAGACGCCGAAATATCCCGCTCAATGTGACAGTATGTTTTTAACTTTGGTACGAGAATGTCGATCGAACAAAGAGCTAATATTAAGTTCTGTTTTAAACTTGGTAAAACTTTTACCGAAACGTTTAAATTGTTAAAGCAAGTTTATGGTGATGATTGTTTATCCCGTGGCCGTGTTAATGAGTGGTTGAATTGATTCAAGAATGGTCGTGAAGACTTGAATGACGACGAACACGTCGGCCAGTCGAAATTTGTGATTACTGACGATGCCATCAAAACTGTGCGTGATTTTATCAAAATGCAGCCAAAATCATCATTGGAATTGATGGAAATGGAATTGAACATCTCCAAAACATCAATTGATCGCATTTTAACCGAACATTTGGGTCTCCGTAAAGTGTGTTCTCGCTTCATTCCGCACACTTTAACCGACGACCAAAAAGCGCAGAGAATTGAGCACGCAAAAGACATCGTTCGGGAAGCCAGACGTGATCCAAATTTCTTGTTCAACATCGTAACCGGTGACGAAACGTGGTGCTTTCAATATGATCCCGAAACAAAGCGTCAAAGTGCCGAATGGAAGCACCCAGATGAGCCAAATCCGAAAAAAACCCGCCGTGAGAAGTCAAAAATCAAAACTCATCTCATTTGTTTCTACGATTCAAAGGGAATAATTCATCGAGAGTTTGTTCCACCGGGAAAAACAATTAACGCTTTGTTTTATGTTGAAGTTTTGAAGCGTTTGGTGCATCGCATTCGTCGTATTCGTATTCCCAGAATATCGCGAGGAAGGAAGTTGGCGTTTATTGCATGATAATGCACCGGCTCACAGAGCCCTAGTTACGACCGATTATTTGACCAAAAATCGCATTTTTACCATCAATCATTCACCGTATTCGCCTGATATGGCTCCCTGTGACTTCTACTTATTCGGTCAGTTGCATTTGCCGATGAAAGGAAACCGTTATAAGGACGTTGAGGACATCCAAAAGGCTTGTACCAACATTCTGAAGGTGATGCCGGCCGATGACCTAAAACACTCATTCCAAATGCTTTTGGACCGTGCAAAACGTTGTATCGAAGCAGAAAGAGAGTATTTTGAATAAATAAAAAGAATTATACAAAAATAATCATCCGTTTTCTTTATTTTATAAAAGTCCTGTTTACTTTGGGTTGCACCTTGTATATACATAGATTGTTTGTCCTGACTGACTGACTGATTGATTGATTGATTCATCATCGCTCAGCCCAAACTGCTGAAGCTACAAATATGAAATTTGAACTGTAGGTACATCTTGAAAAATGAACCTCAGCTAAGACGGGATTTTTTGAAATTCGGGGTGTAAAGGGGTAAAACATGTGTTAAGGTGTTGTAAGAGGAAAAGTGATTTAAGAGACATATTGATTTCGAACTTCCTGAAAATACTCTAAATCAAAAATAATTCGACACGTATTTTATAATTTTTCGAAAATCAAAATTTATCTGGACCAACAATGGGTTAAGATTTGTTTAAGGGTAGACTCGAAAAAACATGAACCGATAGGCTTATTGACTTCAAGAATTGTGAAAATACTTGAATTAAAAAAAATTGGACACGCGTTTATCATTATTTTCAAAATCGAAATCTAACCTTTTAACTTCAAACTTGGTGCAAGTACTTCAAATGTAAAATAACTCGATACGTGGTTTTCATTTTTTCCGAATATTAAAATCGGACGGGGTCAACGACCGGTTAAAAGTTTGTATGGCGAAACTGTAAAAAAAACATGAATTAATGGGGCCACTGACTTCAAATTTTCTGAAAGTACTCTTAGTGAGAAATAATTTGACACGTGTTTTTCACTTTTTTGAAAATCAAACCTAATGGGGTCAACAATAGGTTAACAGTTTGTATGGAGAAACACGATTTATTGGTCCTT
Source organism: Melieria crassipennis (assembly GCA_963668005.1). Classification (NCBI taxonomy): domain Eukaryota; kingdom Metazoa; phylum Arthropoda; class Insecta; order Diptera; family Ulidiidae; genus Melieria; species Melieria crassipennis. The sequence continues at coordinate 25,074,223 of OY764962.1, read as the reverse complement.
TTGACTTCAAACTTGGACAAAAAGCACTTCTATCGGGAAATAATTAAAATGTGTTTTTAATTTTTTTAAGAAAATCTAAATCTACCGTGAGAAACTAAGGGTTAAGAATTTGTTTAGGGTAAATGTGAAAACTCATGATTTAAAGGGCTTTTAACTTCAAAATTTTTGGAAATACTTGACATCAAAGATAATAGACATATGTTTTTTTTAAATCAAAATCTGACGGGGTCAACAATGGGTTCAGAATTTGTATCGGGTGAAACAAGAGAGCTTGCGTGCGAGGCCGCGGGGCCCAGTTAGTAAATAATAAAATAAATAATAAAATAAATATTAAATACAGTATTTACGTAACCGACACAACAACAACTACAACAAAAACTAGCAAAAAAATATAGCAACAAATATGTAGCAAAATAATTTACGTCCATAGAGCCGATAAAATTGCATATACAAAAAAAATTAAAGACATAAACAACGATTTTTTTATTTTTTTTATAGAGATGAAAAGCATCAAAAGCCACGATTTTTCCTATGTGTTTCTGTATGTCTGTGTCCCTCATGCGAGATAAGCGCACATGTACAGTTGCACGTTTGACACGAACGGATGTGCGGTCAAAGCGGATGCATAGCGCCAACAAACGCACACACACACACACTCATCAACTGAAAATAGGGTCAAGCGCGCTCCGTCGCTGTTAGGTTGATCCGCTGCAGTTTTTTTCAAATCTGTTTTATTTTTATTCACACACACACAACAACAATGCATTGGCAATAGTATTCGACAGCATTGAAACTGCCTTTGTTGTTGTTTTATCGTTTATGCGAATTCACGCGCCGCGTATTGCAGTCGCCGACACCGGCTGACAATCGGGCAATGGCCACTGACAGCAGTTCGATATCGGTTTTTGTTTATTTCCAGTCATACATATTAACTGCGCTTTGCGTGTTTGTGTGCGTGCATAATGATGCCGTAAATAGTGGTAACTGTAATTGGCGTCCATAACGATGGCACATTTAGCAAAATCGCCCGAATACATGTCACGTTCTGGCGTTTATTTGATTTGGATTTTTTTAGTTCATTTTTATGCATAAGCGACGCATACGAATGCAGTTGGATGAGTTCGACAAGTGGCATAAATATGCTGAAATGAAACACACACACACACGCACACATGCACACTGATGCTAGCATGTGCCATCGATGACCAGTGAATTGATGCAAATATTTATACTTAAATATTGAATAGTTGGCTACGGTGTGAGCGGTGACGAAAGGACATTTCCTCTACGTACATACAAACATAAATGTTGAGGTAAGATTGCAATGGATACGAAGTGCCATGGAATTAGTAGCAAAAATGTATAGAAATTAAACTATGGGTTTGCCACAGATTGGTCAGTCTAAATAATTTTAGACCCATTAAGTCAATACTTTGATATGTCGATGCAAAGAAAGAAGAGTGGAGTAGTAGAGTAGTTTTCGTTAGGTTTTGAAAGTTGGAATTCTTGTCACAGTTGCCAAAGTTAAGACTATGAGTCAGACGAGATATAAGTCACATTCTCTGCCATGGAAATCGCATTTTCTTCTTCCTTTTCTCGACATATAACCATTTTTTGGTCTTCTTTTTTCGACCACTGGGACAACCACTGATCAGTCAACTTCAGAGACTTGCTAGAATTTATTCCAAAAACAAATTGGTTCGTGTGGGCACTCCAACTTGCAGTAATTCAGATAACTTTTTCCTTGTAGTATCACAACGAGCCCATTTTGTGGCCTAAGTGTTTATTTTAACTAGTCCTGTGCCCAGATAGCCACTTGAACCTAACATAACCTACCCTGGGAAAAATTTTTGCAGTGAATACAACACGAAAAATTCACATTTTCAAACCTTTGTTGGGCTCATGTCTGAGCAAAGAAAAATCAATCTCCCGGCCTTAGAAACCACTCACATATTAGTAGTCCCCCTCTTCTCAATCAGTTTCAGTTTAAAAACACACCGGCAGGATAGTTTTTGTTAGGATCAAAGAAAGGCAAATATACCAAAAACGAAAACGACAAATTAAATAAACGAAATGAAGCTAAAAATATTACAATTAAAGTGCTTTGCTGTTTACTATGGAAAACCACATTTGGCTGTTTTCGAAGCAAATCCATTTAACGTCTCGATGAAACTAACTAAATAAGAATTTTTACAAAAAGGTATCATTTTCTCTGGGCAAAGCACTTGAAAAAGGTAGACATATCACACAATGAGATGAATCTTTTCTGTGGGTGAGCTGATGAAACACGGAGCCACTTTCTTTGTGTCTGCCTCGAGTACGTCACGTGTGCAGAACATCAGTACCAAATGTCGCAATGAGAACTTGAACTGCTGTATTGAGAAGCGACCATCTTGCCTCGTTTCGATTTGACTAAAAAAAAATTACAAAATTTCAAAATAGGAGGTCTCTTCGCAGTTTGTATTACTGACAAAATATTTTAATGAGTTAAGAGTGAAAACATGAATGAATGGAATGATTTGTTGCATATTTATAGGCCAACATATTTAATTACAATATTTTTCAAAAAAAGATCAGATCGGAGGATGCTTTTACATTATTCGAGAAAGAGAGAATGCTTCTTAAATTATAAACAAATTTTTAATAATTTTTAGATATTTTTCTCTAAATTTTACAAATTTTCGGATTTTTAAGTTTGAAATGATTTTACATTAAAAATAAAGAAGGAAATTTGAAAAATTGCAAATTTTGAGAAAACATTAAAAGCGAAAATGTGCGCATCCATTCTTAATCTATTTTTAGATTTTTAGCAAGTTTTTCTTAACTAGCTATGTATATATGTATTTAAAAGATTTTTTACTCAATAGACTAATTTAAAAACAGAAAAAATGTTCTTAAATTTTCTGTGAAAAAAGTGTCGACTTTGAGCAGCTTTTGAACACACACTAATTAGTTTTTTGCACAGATTTTTTGGGTTTCCTTAATTGAAGTTGTATCTTTCATATGACATACAATTCTGGTACTTATAATTTTTTTTTAATTTTGTATATGGAACGAATCACTGTGCCATGATGCGAAATCGACACTTTTGCGGAATACAAAATCACACTAAATGCAGATAGAGTCTGATTCTTCCTGAACTTAGAGTCATTCACACTAAATGGAGATTGAATCTGATTGTCTCATTTCTTTCAATGAGAATTAAACTGAACTTTAAATCAGTCACACTAAACGCAGGTAGAGCCTGATTGTTCCGGTTCTTCCAATGAAAACAAAGCCCAACCTCAAGTTAGAACGGAGAGAGAATGTAATTGTCTCTTTTCTTTCAATGAAGACATAGGTCAACCTTAAGTCAGTCACACTAAACGCAGTCTAATTGTTCCGGTTCTTTCAATGAAAACACAGCTTAATTCTAAAATTACATTGGATTTTAGTAGTGTCCGACCGAATATTCGGTTTCGGTTTCGGTTTCGGCCCAAATAAGTGGTTTCGGTTTCGGTTTCAGTTTCGGCCAAAAAATGGCCGAATAGCCGAAACCGAAACTTTCTAGAATATTTTGTACATTTTATTGTGTAGCAGATATATAGTAAACGGAGGAGTAATTTAAATGCCAGCAATGTAAACAAACTTCTTTTTTTTAGCATATAATATTAAATTATTTAATTTTGAATATTATCGAGTAAGGTACGAAAGGGTGATTTCTTCTTGTTTACGTTTTTAAAAAATGAATAAATTGTTTTTATTAATAAGTATTTTTTTATTTATGCTATGTTTGTTTGTTTGTTCTTTATTTACTTAATGTAAAATTCGTTTGTTGAAAAAAGTGCTTGATATGGTGATTTTTATTTCAACTAGAAAGTTTCGGTTTCGGTTTCGGTTTCGGCCGAATATTAAAAAAAAACCGAATATTCGGTTTCGGTTTCGGTTTCGGCCCAAAAAAGTGGTTTCGGTCGGACACTAGATTTTAGTATAAAAAATGAATGGTAAATTTCAAACAAAAAGCTAAATTTTTGATTAAATTTTTTCGGATTTTGAGCAAATTTAACGCACAAACTCCCCTCCCACCGGCTACATTCCTGATACATTACGATTTTTCATCCATTGGTTTTCGTATTTGATCTTCCCTCAACAGTGGTGGATTTAGGGGGGGCGGTTTTTGGGGGTTGAAACCTCCGCAAAATATTGGCATCGACTTTAAAACTACCTAAATGCAAATTAAAAGTCATTTTATGAATATTAAAGAATTACTTTTTGAACCCCCCCAAAACAGTCTTCTGAATCCGCCCCTGTCCCTTAACAATCAACTCCTTCAATTGATCTTCCATTCAGGAATTTGAAGAAGGAATCTGACAAGATTTCATATGAAAGCTCTGTAGGCTTGTCAAGCCTTCTTTTGGTTCACAACTTTTTATAGACGTTGCTGTAAAACATTACAACTCAAACAACGTTCATAGAAATGTTTGAGTTCGTAAATTGCTTCAAATTGTTTTCAATTCTTTGTTCTTGTTTCTCCTTTCGCTATAAATACAAAAAAAACATGTAGTAGAAAAATAAAAGAAATCCACAACAAGCCCGCTTCAAAACGCTAACGAAGCCAACAATGGACAGCAGCAAAACTGGCCAAATGCAATTGGCATGGCCTCTTTTACTTGGTCTTCTTCTTCTTCAACAAACAAACAGAAAACTAGAAGAATGTGCGCACTTTTGTTTTGGTTGACATTTCGTACGCAGCTGGACACATGTCGCTGCTATCCTTTGACAATGAGACACTCGACACGTTGACACACTCAGTGCGTCGTTGTTGTACTGCAACCATGTCACGTTGTCGGTCTGAGTACTTCAAGTGGTGTGCAGCAAATAAAAGCGCGCAATTTTTCTTATTTTTTTAAATTTTTATTTAGTCTCTGTGTTTGCGTCTGTGTGTGTGACACACTCAAACAAATGTCAAACTGCCGCGCTTGCCAAGTACGCGCTCCAAGTTTTCAGTGCCTAAAAGTGCAAGCGACCAGACGGCCAAATAACAGCGGCAAATATAATCTGCAGGTCGAGTTTTGTTTGGGCAGAAGTTAAGAAAGTTTTTAAAGGTCAGGAAAATATTGCAAGGCATTAAAGTTAAAGATTTTAAAAGGATCACAATTATTTGTATGTGGAAACAAGTTGTAAAAGGACATTAAAATTAACACAGGTAAACATGAAGATTCTTTCTACAATATATTTTTTTGATTGAATTGAATCATAGTAAGAATAATGGCACCGTTTTGTTCCATAACTTGTTGCTATTTTGATACTCAACCCAATATGTCTCTCTCATAGAAACTGTCGTCCCGATTGGCAAAACAACTGCAACAGTAGATTTTTACAAGATTTTCTTAGGGCAAATGTATCACCAACGAAATCATTTGCTATAAAGAAAAGTTGATAATTGCTTGGTACCAGGCCAAGATTATTAAGAACCTCCCAAGCAAACTCCCAGCGCTTCTGGTGAGTCACTGTCAATGTTTGCGGCCTGGCATTGTCCTGATGGACACAATTCCACAATTCCTTTTTTATCATCCAAAGCTGACCTTTAGACGGTCCAATTACACTACTCGACAAAAAATGCGTTAATCGCGTGCTCCTAAAAACAAAAGTATTTTTTAGACTAATCAAAAAATTTTTGCTCAAATAATATATCTTTCATTTTAGATTTTAAAACCAGAGGAGATAATTTATTTTATCTATAAAAAAGTATTGGAAAATTTATGATTTTTGAAATCAAGAATCTTCCCATCAAGCTTCCGGAGCTCTTGGCTCTTGGCTCTGGCATTGTTCTGATGGCATATAATTTCATCTGGATATTCCATCTGTTCGTTGGCTTCCTTTATACTTTCCAATCATTGATTGTTCAAGTCCAAATAAAGATTTTGACCATGAGGGAACAGCTACTAGTAGATGATTACCTGCCAATCCCACCAAACAGCCAGAAAAACCTTCCAAACCGTCCATCTTGGCCTGGCTCCACTTTTAGCTGGCTCACAGCAATTCGATCACGATCACGTCAAAACTGTGTCAATCACAAAACTGTCTGAAAAGTTTTTTAAGTACGAGTTCTTATTTTTCTAACCTTTCCATGTTTGAAATGAGCTCAAACAAACCTGAGTTGAGTTATCACAAAATCCTATATTTCTAATGCTTTCTAAAATAGCCCGATCGCACTCAGACAATGCGAGGTACAGTTCACTTAAGCCATCTGTAGGACAAATGATTGATGTAATTTCAAGATTTTCCAATGAAAGTGTGAACCCAAATTGACATACATACATATATGTATACATATCTTATGTACGCATTACATAATGCAAAATATAAGAAGACTTGTCTGAAATCCTTTTAGTGCACTCGACCGCACGCGAAATGATTGCAGCGGACAGATAGACAGACAGACGAGCTGTATAACAGAGATGTTTTCGCAAGCGATTGCAGTCTTTCTCTCGATTAATTTTTTAATTTATGTGCGTGTGAGTTAAATTGCATGCAAAATATGCGCATTTTTACGCACACACACACACACACACACACACACACCAACGCACACCATCTCATATAAGTATTTATATGCTTGCAGCCAGCTGAAAATAAATATTTAAAAAAAATGTCGAAAATGCAATGCACGCCATTTGCAAACTCTTCCGCTGAGCGGAAATGTGGCGGCATTGCGTGCGCACTGGAAACCGATATCGATGCGAGCGGACGATATGAGCGACAGAGCGTGGCGGCAAATGCGGTTAAATTAAGAATATTCACACAGACTCATACATGCATGCACACACATATATACATACTTATAAATATGTATATATATACATGATGTGTTCATTACACTTTTGCTTGATGTGAGCGCAGAACAGCGCAGGAATGTACGAAAAATTGTGCAAAGGAAGTGCCCAAAGCTGATTGAATCGGAGTGCATGGGGCAACTAAACTACTGGGGCAAGCAAACTATAAAAACAATAGCAACAATATCGAAATAAAATGCGTAATAAATTATTTTCATTGCATATATGTATGTATATTCCTATATATATGAGTATATATATTATGTTGAGTTTTTCAAGACAGCAAACTGACGTTTATGGCTTCTGCTTCATTACGCTCGCGCACAAATGTATGCAATGAAAACTTGTTGTTGCCAAACATGTCAGCGGTCGAAAAAAGCAATGCACTTCTTTTGTGTACTTGTAACTGTTTGTCTGGCTGAGTGTCTGAATAAATGAGAGGAAATAAATTTTTCATATAAAATTAAACTAACTAAAATTAAAAAAACTAAACTCTTTGGAGATGAATTAAAAAATGGCTTTGAACTGGTTCTAGCCCTTTTGCTACTTTGTGGACATCTGACGCCTCTATGGTTTCAAGAATAAATTTTTTTCCTGGTCTTTGGAATAGTTTGAAGTTTCAGAAATAATACGAAATTAATAAATTTTTAAACATTTAAGTTTAAAGAAGAGAAGAATGCACGTTTTTTGAATGTTAAGAAAATATAATCGTATAGAAAGAAAAAAAGAAAGAGAGAAAAAAGAAAGAAGAAGCAGAAAAATAAGACATTTTTAATTTGTCTTCTTACTTTAAATTAGATAATTTTTTAAAAATAATTTTAGCTGAACTAAATGAAGCTATTTTCGATTTTTAGTTATGCGTAAAAGAAGAAAGAAGAAGCAGAAATAATATGACAAATTTTTTTATTTGTGTTCTTACCTAAATTGAGAAAATTTTTTAAAAATCATTTTAGCTGAAGTAAATGAAGCTATTTTCTATTTTTAGTTATGCCTAAAATAAGAAAGAAGTGAAGAAAAAATAAGAAACAATTTTTATTTGTCTTCTTACCTAAGTTGCGATAAATTTTTTAAATAATTTCAGCTGAAGTAAATGGAATTATTTTCTATTTTTAGTTATGCGTAAAAAAAGAAAGAAGAGGAGAAAAATAAGAGAAATATTTTATTTGTCTTCTTACCTAAATTGCTATACATTTTTCAAATAATTTTAGCTTAAGTAAATGAAGATATTTCCGATTTTTAGTTATGCGTGAAAAAAGAATGAAGAAGCAGAAAAAATAAGAGAAATTTTTAATTTGTCTTCTTACCTAAAATTAGATAAATTTTTTACAAATAATTTTAGCTGAAGTATCTAAATAAAGATATTTCCGATTTTTAGTTATGCCTAAAATAAGAAAGAAGTGAAGAAAAAAATAAGAAACCAATTTTTATTTGTCTTCTTACCTAAATTGCCAAAAAAGTTTTTAAGTAATTTTAGCTGAAGTAAATTAAGCTATTTTCTATTTTTAGTTATGCCTTAAATAAGAAAGAAGTGAAGAAAAAATAAGAAAAAATTGTTATTTGTCTTCTTACCTAAATTGCTATAAATTTTTCAAATAATTTTAGATAAAGTAAATGAAGATATTTCCGATTTTTAGTTATGCGTAAAAAAAGAAAGAAGAAGCAGAAAAAATAAGAGACATTTTTAATTTGTCTTCTTACCTAAATTTAGACAATTTTTTTAAAAATAATTTTAGCTGAAGTAAATGAAGATATTTCCGATTTTTAGTTATGGGTAAAAAAGAAAGAGGAAACAGAAAAAAGAGAAATTTTTAATTTGTCTTCTTACCTAAAATTAGATAAATTAAAAAAAAAATAATTTTAGTTGAAGTAAATGAAGATATCTCCGATTTTTAGTTATGCCTAAAATAAGAAAGAAGTGAAGAAAAAGTAAGAAACCATTTTTAATTGTCTTCTTACCTAAATTGCGATAATCTATATATATAAAAAAAAGTTCACTTCTTGTGTGTAGCCAGTGTTTGCGAAAACGGTTCATTCTTTTGGGAAAATTTTTTTCGTATGTGATAGAAGATGTTAATGCGGTGGTTTATAGCGATATTACATGTTTGTACGGCAGGTGGGCGTGGCACCTCCCATACAACCTAAATTTTTAATATGGTATATCTTCGGAATTATAAATCGGACAGCATTGAAATTTGGTACAGAGTCGTGGCGTAAACATGTCGTTCCACCGGCAAAATTTTATGGGCGTTGGACAAGGGGCGTGGCACTTTTTTAATTCCGGTATAACTTTGGAACTAGAGCGTTCACATCAATGACAATTGGTACAAACTTATTATTTAGTCGTGTCCTTCGACAGGTGGAATGAGGTGGGTTTTTGACAAGGGGGCGTGGCACCGCCCTTACAACCCAATTCTTTAATACCGAATATCTTCAGAATTATAAGTCGCACAGTATTGAATTTTAGTACAGTGTCATGGCGTAAACGTGACATTCCACCGGTAAAATTTAATAGGCGTTCGACAGGGGGCGTGGCACTTTTTAAATTCCGGTGTAACTTTTGAACTAGAGCGTTCACATCAATGACACTCGGTACAAACTAACGATTTGGTCGTGTCCTTCGGCAGGGGCAAAAGGGTGTATTTTGGAGAAGGGGGCGTGGCACCGCCCATACAACTCAATTCTTTAATATGGCATAGCTTCGAAATTATAAGTCGCTCAGCACTGAAATTTGGTACAGTGTCATGGCGTAAACGTGTCATTCGACCGGTAAAATGTAATGTGCGTTGGACAGGGGCGTGGCACTTTTTAAATTCCGGTGTAACTTTGGAACTATAGCGTTCACATGAATGACACTCTGTACAAATTTATTATTTATTTTGTGTCCTTCGACAGGGGGAATGGGTTGAGTTTTTGACAAGGGGGCGTGGCACCGCCCATACAACCCAACTTTTTTAATGTAAAATAGCTTCGGAATTATAAGTCGCACAGCATTGAAATTTGGTACAGTGTCATGGCGTAAACGTGTCATTTTACCGGTAAAATTTAATGAGCGTTGGACAGGGGGCGTGGCACTTTTTAAATTCCGGTGTAACTTTGGAATTAGAGCGTTCACATCAATGATACTCGGTACAAACTAACGATTTGGTCGTGTCCTTCGGCAGGGGGAATAGGGTGGATTTTGGACTAGGGGGTGTGGCACCGCCCATACCACTAAATTTTTTAATATGGTATATCTCCGGAATTGTAATTCGCACAGCATTGAAATTAGGTACAGAGTCATGACGTAAACGTCTCATTCCACCGGTAAAATTTAATGGGCGTTGGACAAGGGGCGTGGCACTAGAGCGTTCACATCAATGACACTCGGTACAAACTAACGATTTGGTCGTGTCCTTCGACAGGAGGAATGGGGTGGGTTTTTGACAGGGGGGCGTGGTACCGCTTTCATTTTTTTATACATAGATTGTTTATCCTGACTGACTGACTGATTGATTGGTTGATTTATCATCGCCCAGCCCAAACCGCTGAAGCTACAAACATGATTTTTGGACTGTAGGTACATCTTGAATAATTAACCTTCGCCAAGAAGGGATTTTTTGAAATTCTGGGTCTAAAAAGGCAAAACCTGGGTTAAAGTGTTGTATGAAGCAACGTGATTTAATAAACATATTGAATTTGAACTTCCTGAAAATATTCTAATATAGATCAAAACTTATTCGACACGTATTTTATAATTTTTCGAAAATCTAAATTTAACTGGCCCAACAATGGGTTAAGGTTTATTTACGGAAAGACTCCGAAACAAACAACACGAACCGATTGAAATAAATAAAATTAGACACGTGTTTCTCATTATTTTAAAAATCGAAATCTAACTGGATCAACGACGGGTTAAAAGTATGTATGGAGAAACTGTGAAATGAAAAATATGTATTAGACTTGACATCAAACTTGGGGAAAGTACTCTTTGTGAGAAATAATCTGACACGTGTTTTTCACTTTTTTGAAAATCAAAATCTAACGGGGTCAACAATGGGTTAACAATTTGTATGGAGAAACAAGATTTATTGGGCGTTCTGACTTCAAACTTATCAAAAGCAGTTCAATCGGGAAATAATAAAACGTGCTTTTAATTTTTTTGAAAATCTGAATCTACCATGGTAAGCCAAGGGTTAAGAATTTGTTTGGAGTAAATGTGAAAACATATGATTTAAAGGGCCTTCTGACTTCAAAATTTTTAAAACAGTCGAAATCAAAGATAGACACATGTTTTTTGTAAATCAAAATCTGATGGGCTCAATAATGGGTTAAGAATTCGTATCGGGGGAAACAGGAGAGCTTGCGTGCAAAGCCGCAGGGCCCAGCTAGTTTTGTATATAACTTTTTTTTTAAAAGAAAGAAGAAGCAGAAAAAATAAGAAACATTTTTAATTTGTCTCTTTACCTAAATTTCAATAAATTTTTTATGTAATTTTATTTTTAGTTATGCGTAAAAAAGAAAGAAGAAGCAGAAAAAATAAGAGACAGTTTTAATTTGTCTCTTTACCTAAATTGCAATAAATATTTTATGTAATTTTGGCTGAAGTAAATGAAGATATTTTCGATTTTTAGTTATGCCTAAAAAAAAAGAAGAAGCAGAAAAAGTATGAAAAATGTAGATATATTTTTTAAATAATTTTAGCTGAAGTAAAGGAAAATATTTTCGATTTTTAGTTATACGTAAAAATTTTTATGTTTAAGTAATTATAACAGCCACAACGATGGATTCTGTAATATGACAGTAAAAAATCCGGCAGTAAAAAATTTTAGAAATTAACATGGAATATTATTGATTACTATCTTCAAGTACACATAGGATTTGGCTTATTATTCAGAAAATGAATTTTTTTAAAATACAAAATTTAATTTTAATATATAAAAATAGAAAATACCGATATTTAAAAATGGAAAACTGTCAAAATGATCGCAATGGTCTTTCTAGTCTGAAAAAGGTTTGACCATTTATATGAATTTTCACAACATGAAAATTTAAAAACACATGAAAAGCAATATGCGGTTTGAAATCATACGACTGTATTAAATCGATGCGTATTAACTTAGAGCGACTTAAGCTGTCGCATAAGCATAGTAACAGTTAGTGAATTCTAAAATAAGAAATTTTTTAAAATTGTGCCCAAATGTCTAATTTGCAACTAGTTATGTTTCCACTGCATTAGAACATTGCCTGAATTCTTCACTTGTCACAACATTTTATTGAAAGAAACTCTGTCCAAGGTTGCCACCAGGTTATGTCCCTTTTTCGACAAAAAGACAAACTACAAAAACCATGAAGAAAGCTGTCACCTCCTTTTTACACCCAGCAACGCCCACTATGTCACCATTACACAGACAATATACATATTTAAGAGTACATATGCACGCATCGGTGTATGTTCATGTGAGCACACACTCACACAGCTTTAACGAATGGTTCAACCGCAATTTTGAAATAAGCAGATTGCTTCTCGAACGCATCGAAGTATGCGCTGAAAATGCAATCGGCAACCGCTGACCGAAAATCATTTGATTGCCACGCACAGCAGTGCACATTCATTGTTTGTATGCGTGTGTGTGTGTGTGTGGCAAGAAAGCAACAACATTTGTATTGTAAAAATGAGCGCATCGACTGGATTCGACATTTGCACGATTGACGTTGTGCGCGCAAAAGTATCCCAATAAGAAGAAGAAGAAGAGCGTCCAACCGGACGTATGAGTTAAGTGCAATTACATTGCCATATCCGACGACCAGAGGCGACCTGGCCAACGGTCGCTGGCCACTCTGACCACTGCGGCCAGCACCGCAGCAACGAAATTGCAAACGGATCCAACGTAATGTCATTTCGTCGTTATCAACGCCATTTCCAACGGCAACAGCGACCACCTCAACGCCGGCAAATGCTGACACTTTAGCAACGCTGACAGTGCTGTATGTTTGTCTGTTTGTCTGGCTGGAACGTGCCCTTGTCAGGCTTTGGTCACAAGCCAACGCTTCGCTTCGTCGCGCTGCCACCGAAGTGCAGCATCGCGACAAGTCAGTCACTGCTGCAGCTTCAGTGAGCTGCTCGAGTGTGCATGTGTTGTTGTTGTTGTTGTTGGCTGATGCGCTGCGCTTTCTGCACGACTGCGCAGACGCCACGGACACGTTTCAGTGGTGTACAAGTAAAAAATCGCTCACTGTTGGGCGCTGCCCTTACAGTAGAAATGGTCGTGTTTATGAAATGGAAAATGTTGGGAGTAATTTTTGTTAAATATTTGAACATTTGAATCAAATGAATGAACCTCAAAATTAATAAAAAAATATTTGTATATATTTTTATAGTTGATTTATTTTGAAGTTTTTATAAATAATTTAATATTTTTAATTTTCACATATTTAGAATAAAAAAAATGTTTCTTTGAGAAATATTTCATAACTTTTATAATTTAATTAAATATATGAAACAGAAAATTTTTAAAGTAATTTTTGTTAAACATTTGAATGAAAACTTAATTGACAAATATTTTAATATATATTTTAAAATATAATTTATTTTGAAATTTTTGCAAACAATTACATTTTTTTTAATTTGACATTTTAGTATTAAAAACATTTTTTTTTAATAAATATTTAATAATTTTTATATTTTAGTTAATTTTTAATTTTTATTATTATTATTAATTTTTTTATTTTTATTATTAATTTTTATTATTATATATTTATTTTAATTTTTATTTTAGTTAAATTTTTATATTTTAGTTTTTATTTTTAGTTAATGTTAGTTCTGTAGTCTCGTAAAAATTGTTGGTTGTCCACTGATATATGAATCAGAATTGACTGAAAGTTATTACATTTTTCTTTTACAATTTACACGCATTTTAATTTAATTTACCTTATTTTATTAATTTGAATTTTTTGTTTGTTAAATCTTGTTTCTTAAAAATGTCCAATTTTTATATTTTATTATTTTAACTTAATATTCGGTTATGTTCAGGGAATGGGAAATTGCGACGTAATTTTTGTTAAAGTTTCTTTAACACTTCTGTTACCTTAGGGTCATTTTCGAGTAAAATTTGACTTTAAACAGCCGTAACTTTCTTATTTTTGGTAAAGAATTGTTTTCCTTTGGACTCAGTGACTAATTTTATGCCATTTGAATATACGCTAAATTTCATTTTATTTGCAACACTGGTTTACGTGCAAATGAGCAACTATACAAATTTGACCTTTGGGTCATTTTATGACCCATAGTACTGAACGCAAGAAATTGATCGATGCGATGTGAATTTTATTAGATTTGGTTTCAAAGTGTAGTGGATAAATGTTTCTGGGATTTTTGTTTTGTTTTGTGTTGGTAAGAGGGCGTGGCACTAGCTATACCACCCTTTCTACTATGGAGTAAAATCGAAATTATGAGTCATACAACATTGCAATTTCGTGCAGTGTCCCCATGTAGACATATTGTTCCACTGGAAATATTTCATGGGCGTTTAATAATGGGCGTGGCACTTTTTAACGATCCAAATTTTGCATGTAACTTTGGAACTATAAGTCGCACTTCAATGACACTCAGATCGAACTTACTATTGGGTCATGTTTTTCGACAGGAGAAAAGGGAGGAATCAGAAAAGGGCATTTAATAAAGGGCGTAGCTTCGCCCACAGATCCTAATGAGCAGTACAAGAGCCTTTAAGCTTCAAAGGATCGAAACCCAATAGTAGGAAAACTTTATGTTTGCTGGTATGAAATCTTGATTGAAGCTTTCAATATAAGTAAATAGTACATATAACATATTTAGTACGATTTCTAGCAAGTAATAAATTTCTAAAAAATTTCAAAAGGAGTGTGAACAGGCTAGATCAAATTTCTGAAGCATATTCATGTCAGCGACAAGCAAAAAATTTACTCGTTGCTGCAGTTTGCAACTCTATTATTCCTTGCGTCACCATAGCATATGTGATATTAAATTCATCCCTGAAATGATAACGTAACGCTGCTTATTCTATAAAGAATTGGAAAAGTTACTTTCTGGGCTTCAATTTCAATATAGAATCGTGTGAGTTATCCTCAGCAGTACATTCACTAAAGAAGAAGATACTCAGTGAAAGGAAACGATGGGGCGCAATTCGGGTCAGCCGAATATATTAATTTTCTTCTTCGGGAAATCGAATAATGTTAATTAATATATATTATAATTTGTATTGGTTCATTGGTGTCAATATCTAGTATGAGTTTAATATTTTGGCATACTTTTAAAAATTAAACCTCTAAACTGAGTAATTTTTTGTGGGTCACGGGAACAGGATTTCCTGCGAAATCATTTATTTTTGGGCGATTAACAATTAATGATTATTATCTGTTATGTATAATATAATTGTCCAAAAATTAGTTGCGATATAGTTTTAACTTCTGAAGAAATCGCAAGAATTAAAGTGCCCGAGAAGAATATCAAAAACCTGGACATGGTCTCCATGTTGAACATATTTGACTCCAGTAAGGCCAAATAGTCGCTTTACAATAATAGAAGTAATAACTAATTGTTAAAACCACAATGTCTTCACTTTTTTGAACAAAATACAAAGAAATAAATCGGGGTCATTTTATGACCCAAAGGACAAATGTGCGAGTTTTTCCTAGGGTAACAGAGGGGTTAATTGCGTAATCAAGTTTGGTTGTTTGTTAATACATGAACCAAAATATTGATAAAATTTTTTTAAATTTAATTTTTTTTAACTTTTTTTATTTGAATTAATTTTAAATTATTTTATCAATTTTTATTTTTTAATTTTTACACATTGGTAACATAAAAACGGCAGTATTTTTATATTTTTACTACATTTTAGGTTATGTTCATGAAATGTTGTATTATGGCGCAATGTTTGTTAAACCTTTTTAAATTGCGTTATCAATTTTGGTTCTTTGTTGATATATGAACCAGAAAATTAAGAATGAATTATTTAAACTTTTTTAATGTATTTTAAATTATCAATTTGAATGTATCAATTTGAATTTTTGAAACTTTTACATAAATATATTAATATTTTATTTACATTCTTGACAACATTTTTATTATAAATATAATTGAAATATTTTTGCAAATTTGTTATTGCAATAAAATTAAAATATTTCAATATTAATTAAGAAAAAACTTAGCTTAGTTACTTAAGAATTTTATAATATATTAAAATTTGTATTTTACTTAGGTATTTAATTTTTTCTAAAGGATAGAAATCAAATCCTTTAGCTGGTCACATGTTTGTACATTTTTTAATATAATATATTTAAAATGAAAATTTTCTTTTTAAGAAAATATATTTCTAGTTGTTTACAAATTTTTAATATTTTGCAATTTGTGTTTTCTTTCATATTTACTTTTTAATTGTTTGTGAAAGATTTGATTTCTGACTGGCCACATTTTTGCAAATTTTTTTATGAAATTATGAAATTATATTAATTTATATTATATTATTGTAATTGAAATAAGTATATCAAATGTTTTCAGAAAAAAACTTTCTAGTTATTTAAAATTTTTTTGTTTTATGATTTAATTGTTTGTGAAATATTTCTGTGATTTCTGACTGACTCAATAAATTTAAACTTTTACCTCTTCAGCAAAGAGTTAAAAGTTTACACGATGTCGAACAAGGAGTAGCATTTTATAACCCCACCCCACACCACTCTCACATAAATAGAATTGGAATTTTTAAATGAAATTTTCGTAACGAATTTATAGCTGCAATCTGGAGCCGAATCTGAGCTTTTCTGCTTAGTTACGCGGCCAAATTGCAGCAGAATTTGCAGACCGTTGATTGATTTTGAATTTTGTATGCGTTGATTTCGTATCGATGTCGCTGTCATGCGTAAACTCATACACACACACACACACACACACATATATATATACCAACTTGCAGTGCTTATGTATTGCATATGCCTCGGCGATCACCTGCACGAAAATTGAATTCTAACTGCGTCAAATTGCGTGCCCGAATGTGCGCTGACGCGTTGCTGCACAGGCTTGCAGCTGTTGTTGTTATTGTTGTATCACTGCCTGCTGTAGCTGTTTTTGGTGGCTGTGCCTTGTAAATTACATAAAATCGCATGATCTGCCATCAAATTTATTAAAGCGGAAATTATTCATTGCACGGTTCGATGCGTTTTATGCGCTCGTCGCTTCGCTTCGCCTCGACTCGCTGTTGCTCACTCTGTCCTTATGGATGCGTTTGCAGGTCGCCTGCAGCATGAAATGCTTACACACAATCACACACACGCATACATACATATTACATAGTAACCACTGCAAGCCGCATGCAGCGCATTCTCAGTGCTTCTGGTCCTACGTTCGTATCGATGTGTTTTATTAAATTGTTCCTTAATTTGTTGAACTATCCATGTGTGGTTCTGGTAATGCTGCTGCTTAGGCAACTTCATGCATGTATGAGTCCGTTTGTGTGTATATGATTAGACACATGCATTCCTATGCAAGTGTGTAGATGTTCGTTCTGCATGTCCTGGCGTTCAGTTTGCGAGCGTCTGCGCTTAATTGAGTTTCGCTGCAAGTGCTAATAATAATTTATAAAATTACACTACTCGACAAAAAATTGGTCATTCGTGTGCACCTAAAAACAAAAGTATCTTCTAGACTAACTTTGGGCCACGGAATACGAAAATAAAAAATTCAGATATACAAAATTTTGTTAGAAGGAGACAATTTTCCTCTTTCATTTGATATCCATATTTTCATCATCGCACAACCGCAAATATTTAAAAAAAATATGTGAAATGCGTATGTCCTTAAATTTTTAAAGTCCTTTAAGAAGGTTTTTGGATCAGAAAATGAAAAACTAACTATGCCAGAATACTATAAATGACCTCTAGTTTCACGTCTATCAAAATTTGGATGGGTCTCCGCAAAAAAAACAAAAATTGTTTCGCACGGTGTAATAAATGCAAATTTGGTGTTTTCACTCAGTGCATCATAACTTTGTCATTTTTATTTTAATTCTATTGATGTTACACATAATAATTGCTCAAATAATATATCTTTCATCTTAGATTTTAAAACCAGAGATCATTTATTTTATTTATAAAAAAACATTCGAAAATTTAGGATTTTTTAAATTGGTCGAAAAGATCACTTTTTTACAACTTTCACCATCAGTAACTACCCCAAATCTCATCTGATTAGGACAATCTGTATATCGCTGGAAAGGCTAAGGTATTATCTTCTGACCGACGGACAGTTTGTGTTAGTCGGATGGTTCGTTTACAAGATATGCGCTCATAACTGAAACAACAGGGAAAAACTGGTTTTTCTTCGCTTCTTAAAAAAATTTTTTGATTTTCAGTTTCGTGTTCAGAGGCCTAAAGTTAGTCTAGAAAACGTTTTTATTTTTAGGTGCATTTTTCGTGTCGAGTAGTGCTATTGTTCAATCAATGTTCCTAATGCATTTACCGCCACTGTTTTTGAGCTAAAACATTGTTACGGTCACTGGTCAGGATTGATTGATAGAAACGAGCATTAGAAATTAACACTTAAAGGCAAAAGTTTGCATGTTATTTACTCATTTTTTTATATAATTTAATTCAACTCCCAACTTTCTCCCAACATCTCTCGTTCCAAAAAATCTTACAACCAGCAGACTTGTTTCAAATTTATTGATATGCCAATTCTGCCTTAGATATATTCTATGCCATGCTTCGTTTTCATGTCCAACTGTTCTACACTCGTCTGTCTATAATTATGAAAACTGTAAACTAATAGCAAAGCCGCATAACCATGAATCATGGCAAAATGAAAAATTTGGCATTCATAGACCGATGCGCATTGCATAGCAACGAACAGACGCTCCCACTCACACAAACACACGCACACACTCAAACATGCTCACAGCAAGCACCAGTCGAGTGCTGCGGTCTCCACTCGACGGCAGTGCATATTTGTGTGTGTGTGTGTGTATGTGTGCTTGTCATTGAAGCCATCAACGCCGCCATAAATGTCGAGCGATTCCCATAACAGCAACGCAGCCGCTCTTGAAGGTTGTTCGAAGCGACGTTGTTGTTGTTGAAGCTGTGGCTTTGGCTCTGTTGCATGTAAATATTGCTGACGCTTCTGGACGTTTTGTAACGCAAATGCAAACGCATACAATTTAATTCATTGCTGCTGCCGCTGACATGCGCCGCTGTGTCATCAGCAACAATCGCTGCGACTACATTCGAAATATTTTGTGGGTTAATTGTGCGGCCCATTGCACTCGGCGCACACTGAATCCAGGTCAAGTTACACTGTCAACGATGCAACGGCAGTGCCAGCGATGCAACAACAAAGCGCAGCATCGCGCAACACAACAACCAGCAGAACAGCAACAAACTGCTGCAGGCGGCGCAAAATTGTTGCAAGTTGCAGCACTGACTACAGCATGCAACAACAACAACAATCACTCAACACTCGAAAGAACATTTTCAACCAAAAACGAAGCCAATTTCGAGCGCATCTTTCCTTTGTAGTCCTGTGTAAAGGGGCGAGGGCAATGTCCTTTGGCCGTTGTAGCTTTTCTTCGCATTTGACATTGCGACACACAAATCGAACGAAATTCTATCATGTCGAATAGTTTGAAATATTTGAGAATTCTTTTTTGGTTGTTTGTAAAAAATAATTACACCACGTTTGATGTCGCCGTTAAGTGTCAAGTGATGTGACGGGCGTCTGCACGCTGTCACAACCAGTGCCGAATTTAGGTGTCCAAACGCGTCTCGGTGGCACTTGGCTGCGTTCGTGGGCGTTGGCAACGCATTTAGCAGTAAACGTTATGGTCGTTCATTCACGGACTAATGGCTCCTTTGGGCAATTCTGTGGCGCAGGCGTTGCGATCAAATGGCTATCGCGTGCATTAGCGTCGACGACGTTGTGGCGCAAGTCAAGTCAAACAACGGCACAGCTCACTTAACGTAAGTGATTGTCATTGAAAGAGGAGAAGTTTGCACGTGTGAGTGCGTATGTGAAGGAAGAGGACTCGCAGGCGAATGAAGAATTTTCGAAATGCCATCGAAAAGCCATTGCCGACAGGACATTGAAGCGAAAACGCAGGCACGCAAGAGCCAATTGACATTTTTGCCAATGTCCAGTTCGGTGTGTTGAGGCTGGTTGTTGACCCACGGGTGGGAATGTAATTTCATTGTTGAGTATTAATTTTATTAAATTGTTTGTCTTGTTATCAGACTTTTCAACTTTATTTAAGCATTTAAGTAACGAAAAATTAAGGAATTTCTGAAAGAATTTAGCACTTTTGAATTGCTAACTCTAACTCAACTTCTAATGAGCGAAATTGAAGGATATTTTTACACTTTAGCACTGAGTGATTAGTGATAACTGGTTGATGAGTATGAGTGAATGGACGTTTTTCCTTTCTTCAGGTCTGACTTTGTTCCTCAAATCAATAACAATTAGTGAGTGAGTGCTGAGTGATTACTGACTGATGAGTGAGCACTGAGTGATGAGTGATCACTGAGTGACTAGTGATAACTGGGTGATGAGTATGAGTGAATGATTGAGTGTTTTTCCTTTCTTCAGGTCTGACTTTGTTACTCAAATCGATAACAATTAGTGAGTGAGTGCTGAGTGACCACTGAGTGATGAGTGAGCACTGAGTGATGAGTGATCACTGAGTGACTAGTAATAACTGGGTGATGAGTATGAGTGAATTATTGAGTGTTTTTCCTTTCTTCAGGTCTGACTTTGTTCCTGAAATCAATAACAATTAGTGAGTGAGTGCTGAGTGATTACTGACTGCTGAGTGAATACTGAGTGATGAATGATCACTAAGTGATGAGTGATAACTAGTGATGAGTATGAGTGAATGATTGAGTGTTTTTCCTTTCTTCAGGTCTGACTTTGTTCCTGACAATTAGATAGTGAGTGAGTGCTGAGTGATTATTGACTGATGAGTGAATACTGAGTGATGAATGATCACTGAGTGATGAGTGATAACTAGTGATAAGTATGAGTGAATGATTCAGTGTTTTTCCTTTCTTCAGGTCTGACTTTGTTCCTGACAATTAGTAAGTGAGTGCTGAGTGATTACTGACTGATGAGTGAATACTGAGTGATGAGTGATCACTGAGCGACAAGTGATAACTGGGTGATGAGTATGAGTGAATTATTCAGTTTTTTTCCTTTCTTCAGGTCTGACTGTTCCTCAAATCATGAACAATTAGTGAGTGATTGCTGAGTGATTACAGACTGATGGGTGAATACTGAGTGATGAATGATCACTGAGTGATGAATGATCACTGAGTAATGAATGATCACTGAGTGACAAGTGATAACTGGGTGATGAGTATGAGTGAATAATTGAATGTTTTTCCTTTCTTCAGATCTGACTTTGTTCCTCAAATCCTGAACAATTAGTGAGTAATTGCTGAGTGATTACAGACTGATGGGTGATCACTGACTGATAAGTGAGACCTGAGTGATGAGAGTGAGTGAGTGATTGATTGAGTGTTCTTTCTTTTTTCAGATGACTGACTTTTTTCCTTACATCATGAACACATTGTCGTTGTTCCTTACTTCGTAGTTTCTGCCCTATTCGCATCTACTCTGCTGTTGTGCTTCAAGTTAAAAATCAATTGATCATCAATATTGATTTTATGGACACTATTTCAGACATTCTTTGCTACAAAATCCAAAAGTTTAGTCTACCTGAATCACGTCATTGAATTTAGCTGTTCAGAAGAGGAAGGCTGAAGAGGAACTTTAGTTAATTTGAAGCTCAGCAGAAATTTCATTTTAAAGCATCACATAAATGTATTACCTTTATTTATTTTATTCAAAACGACGACAACCTTGTCTAAGCTAACAATCAGCTCAGTACTAACGTAATTAGTTCTGTTGGCCACTCCTTCAGCTCAGACAATGACATTATCAAAGCCATATTCCGTTCTATTTAAGTAAATATTTTAAAGTATATATTGTAATATTGTAATTTGTCTGTAAATAAAGTTCAGAAGAGAGTTTTTTTCAATGATACACCAAATTGAAAATCTATGAATATAAAAAAAATTAATTAGTAATCTAACCCATTGTGGGGAATGGCTGCCAGCTGCTCATAACAACTGATTAAATTCTAAAATTTATTGATTAATGTTGATAAGATGGAAAACAATTAGAAGTAAGGAAAACTCTGAAAACTTGGAATAGTTTGATTTGGAAAAGATGGTAAATAATATGAAGGAAGGAACAATTTAATAATTTTGGAAAAATGTGCACGTCAAGCCCTAACAGGGAATCGAACCCACATCCTTTGAGATGGGAGTCCAGTGCACTTACGTTGGGCAATCGAGGCGGCATACAGTAGCCGAATAAGAACAGCAACAACACCATCAGCAATGTCAATACAGACTCATCGAAGACATCAACCAACGATATCAACTCCTCCTTTCTATCAGCAATGTTAGTAATGACTCATCGAAGATACCAACCATCTGATATCAACTCTTTCCTATCAGCAATGGATAGAATTCATAAGACGCTCATAAAACTCAATTAAAAAAATACTCACCATACAGACAGAGGTTTCTCGCTTAGGAACGATAGATGGCATCATTTCAACTCTCTTTCAATTTTGACTTATTTCTGACGTTCAAGTTAAATTTTGAACTTTAGTGTATTCAGAGACCTATAGTAGATTTTTTGGGCGAATATTTTCGTGGTACATTTCTTCCTTAAAGATCCTGTTTCAAACGAAATTTTTTGTCATTTTAGGCAAAAATGGTAAAATTAACCCATAAAAAGAAGAGCTAGAGGGTTAAATTGTTGCACAAAAATTTTTCTCCTAGTATTTTACATTTAATTCCTGAATAGATTCTATACCTAAAATGTAAGATCACATGGTTTTCATAAGTCGATACACCATAAGAATGGAGAGGAGCTCTTTGACGTCCTCTAAAAAACAATTCAGATGTAAACTTTCAAAACGCCGATACACGTCTATCGTAATTCGTTGTCAGAATATTTTTATTGTGGAAGTTTAGAAATTTTATTTTGTTTTTGTAATAATTTGAAATGTAAAAATTTTCTTTTACAAACTGCACAGATTTCAAGAAAAAAATTCAGTTTTTTAGAATCAGATGAGAATTTGCATTCTACATCTTTGAAAAAATTATTTTACAAGTGTTTCGGGATTTTGCTGACAAATTTTTTTTCAAAAATATTGACATTTGAATTTTTGAAAATTTTTTAGATTTTCTTCAAACCCTTTGTGTTCGAAATTCTTGATCTCCTGTTGTAGTGATCGGATCGATGTTGGTCTTTTTATTAGCTTTCGAATTGTAGTACAAACATTTTTGTTATTGCCAACAAATGAAAACTTATAACAATTTAATTGTTTTAATAGCTTTCTCATGGTCGGCCTTCAATTTAAAAAAGTACCATATTTTATTCATAATATACCTATTGTAATATATAGTGGGGCTCAACTAGATCGGTGCTTATAAAATATTTTCTCAGCGATCTCAGACTCTCACACTTGTTTTCCACTTGTAAATGGTTACCATGTTATATGAGTTTGAAAATTTGTGTTATTTACATTAATGGATAAAAATCATGGCTATAAACCAACAACAATTGACCAATAAAAGAAAAATATCATTGAAACCATTGCAATGGTGAAATCCAGCCCGACTAATGAAACAGAGCCATTAAAATAGGAAATTTTGCATTGAGTCCCGTAAAAAAAGCCCCGATATGAATGATATAATTTTCAACACATTTGAATGTATTTAAATTTGTGGTGAAACTATTTGTCATAACTCACACTCAATTATTTTCAATCAATCTTAAAGTTCAGACACATTGAATGAAAAACTCTTTACATGGAATGCTACTTACTTTCCTGTTGGTTGATATTTAAATTGTTGCTATTCAAATACGATTATGTAAATAAATACATGTGAGTAAATATATACTTGAGTATGTGTGCATTTGATTTAAGTGAAAACATTCGTCAGTCCTTAAGCACTTCAAAGTGATATCGACATCGCAACACACCGCCAGCACAATTCCCACTTTGCCCAAAGAAGAAAATAAAGCGAAATAAAATGAAGACGAAATTTGAAATACTTTACCCATTGGGAGCGAACATTTAGCAGCATGAAAGCCAGCAAGCCAAGCAAATTGTGCGCGTACACTTCAAAGTGAGGCGCGCAGCAACCCATTCCAGCAGCACCGCAACACATTCACTCGACTCACAAATACATTGCCGCGATGCGATTTCAACGCCGGGAAATCGATGGCGATTGCGATTGCGATACTTGAGCTGTCGTCGAGAGATGCGCAACTCTGACTTGGCGCCGGCTGCGTTCGCTCAGCTCAATGCAGCGCGGCTCAACTTGCCGCAACGCGGCTTGACTCGCACCCGTGCAACCAAGTGTCGCAATTTAGCCCACTTACCACCACACCCCCCACACCTGGTCGCCATCGCTGTTCGGCCGCCTTTCCGCATCCGTATTGGGAGCTGTTAAAAGCGGATATTTCATTGTGGAAGCGCACAGCCGTTCACTGCGTGGCCGCAACTTCAGCTGGCGTTGCTTTTTTGTTTTTGTTTTTAGTGTGAGGGATTCATTTCGGCAACACGCTTTGCTGGCTTCACATTTCTTTTCGGCTGTTTTGGCACTTTTGTCTTGCGCCGTTTTCTCTGTTATTATTGTTGTTGTTGTTGTTGTTATAGCCTGCCATCACTTTTTACTTTTTTATTGCACGTAAAAGCTGCCCAAATTGATTTTACTGAAATTTATACGCTGCGCCGCATGTGGGCCGCCACGTAGTCTTTTCCCAAAGTCTGCTTTTAGGCGCATCGCCCAGTTGCCGTGACAGTTGATGTCTTCGTTGTTGTTTTCCCTCCCCTTTTTCCGCTGTATTTCTTACGCTTTTGTTTCATACTCGAATGCGGCGATTCGCTGCGTGGATGCGTACCAAAAAAAATTACTGAGCACGAGACCGGCGTCGACAGCGGCTGCCACAATGGCGCTGGCGAGTTGTATCAATGGGGCCATAATTCAATTTTCCGTTTGTCGCTTTGTCAGTTTGGCCTTAAGTTTTCCGCAAAATAACAAAAATCAATTTTAGCGCTTTTCTTTCACTTTTTCACCGCCCACTCGGACAAACTCACTCACACACACACACACACACACACACACACACACACACACACTCAGTTTCGCACTTAGACTTTGCACTCGGCACGACAGCGCAAACTCGTCTGTGTTTGTGTTGTTGTTTCTGTGCCTGTTATTGTTGTTGTTGCTGTTGCTCGTTCCGGTTCTGGTTCTGCTTTGTGTCGCTGCAATCTGTGCGCCGCAGTGTTGATTTTGATTTATTATTATTATTAAGGCGAAATGTTGCTGAGCGAGTAGCGAAATTAATTTTATCGCCATTTGATTGCTGCACGTTCGATTGGCGCTCGCTGCCCGGCTGCGAACGATTGCCGTCAATTGACAGGTGGCAGCAATTGACATGGCAACCGGTTTCAAACTGTTGTGCGTAATTTGATTAGTGGGCGGCAACTTTTAGCGGCAGCGTTGCCCAATCGATGGAAACTTGGCGTGATGTGTATTTAATTGCGGCAACGGAAAAATATTAATTATAATTATTTCATATAATCGGCAGAGCAATTGAGTTAAGTCGAGCTTTCAGGAAACGATGCTGAGAAAAGGGAAAAGTTTGTCTTTGGTTGGTTGAGCGAGACTAAACAATGTGACTGTCTCGAAATCGGTCAAGTGGAATGTTAATAGCAACCATTTTAGGCATAAGTTAACATGAATTTCATTAGTGTTTCCAACTTTTTAAGAGTCTGTGGAGTCAGTGAGATGGTAGGGTACTTAGTTATCTCATCGAGGATATCAAAGTTTGGCATTTTGTGTATGAAAAGTTGTTATGGAAATGTTTGGCGTAGTTGAAGAGATCAACTACAGTTTACATAAAGTCAGTTTACATAAACACTGAGCATCGTTTATGTGTCGATCAATAATTTTGGGTCCTTATTTTTTTACAGCATATCAAAGCACAGCTTTTAGCATTCAATTTGCCACAAAAATGATACCAAAATCAGTCAATAAACTTGGTTTCAAGTCTGAAAAGGCCAAACTATTGGCCCCTTCTAAGAAGTACTATAAGTTCTTCTTTTCTAGCTTTCTATGGTAAAATGATTTGGAGCAGAATTCTGTGCTATCTGTGACCCTTTGTGCAAAATAACCTCGAGTGTGCGTACTAATTATTTGTTCAGATCAGTGTTGCCAGATCAGGAAATTTCCTCCTATATTTAGGAGATTCTTGGCTTTTTAGTAGAATTTTTAGGAGGAAGAATCGTTCAGGAGAAAGTTTAGAAGATTTATATTTTTTTGTGTTAGGGGATTTTTCGGATCCTTAGTGGATTTTTGGGAGATTTTTAGATAACGAAGTATGATGTACTGGGAACAATGGCAACAAAATATATTTTGGCAACTATTTAAATAGTCAAAGCACCCTGTTTCAAATTTTAGTATTTTGTTAAGATTTAGGAGAAAGTCATTACAGGTATCTGGCAACACTGGTTGAGATAGCCAAGCAGCCATCAAAGCACTAATCTCATATTAGATAACCTCAGGGTCTCGACAGTCCAGTTGGTAGTGCTCTGGCTTCTCATACCATAAGCCCTCGGTTCGATTCCCAGCTCGAACCAGTGAAACACTCATCTACTTCTATCGCTGTCCACATGAAATGAGAATGAGAATTATTCACCTCCAAGTGTGAAAGGAAATCGCCAAAAAAAAACCATCGTTCGGATTCGGCTTAAAACTGAAGGGTCCCTCCCCCTCTTTCCCCATCCGTTTGAAATGCGTGTTGTAACACATGTTGAAAAAATTGTGTTGGGAATTTGTGGTATCGCAATGGGCCCATCTAGAGGCCTAAGTGTGTCTCATACACGGGTACACAACTCACACACTGGGCCTATATAACCAGGTCAAAATCATCTGGGTCCCAAGACACAGAGGAATTGACGGAAATGAGGCGAATAGTCTTGTTAGAACTGCGGCAGCCAAGATCCCCTTGGATCGGAGCCCTTCATTGGACTTGGCACGAACACTCTAGTAGAGTCACTAAGACTTGAGTCTAATGGTTTGGGTCTTAAATAATCGAAAATCTTTATTAAAGGTTATAATTTTAGATGGAGTAAAGAATGCCATAGACTGGGGAAAAGCCAGCTTAGAAAGGTTCCCGGCAGACTTAGAAAACATATGCATACAATCGGTTTAGAACAGGGAACTATCTGTAGACTCTGCGGAACAGCAGAGAAGACTGTTGAGTACATCATACTGCACTGCGATGCGGTACGTCCAAGTAGGAGACTATACATGGGCCAGTACTGGCTTGCAGAAGAGGACATCAAACACCTAAGCCCCCGAGAGTTACTAAACTTCATTAGGTCGGTGAATTCAGGTTCTCTTGTAGGGGATACAATAGATCATCTTTATATTATCTCCTATTAAGTAAATCTATATATCTACGAAGTGTGACAATAAAGTAATGAGACTGATTTTATTGCCGCGCTTGTGATAAACCTGCGACCTTGAAGTGTCCTTCCCCTTCCCCGGCATCCTTCTCCCCGCCATTGATATATACCATACCATCACTCTAGCTTGTTTAGTTCGCCTGCTGTGTCGTGTTGAGTAGACGTGTTCTTTAGTGGTGCTCGTCGCGAAAATGGCCTTTTTGATGACCGTTCAATCGTCTACAAAAAATTTGTTCCATCGGGGCAAACCGTAAATCAAGTCTACTATCGCCAAATACTCGAAAGATTGCGAAAACGAGGCAACAGGGTGCGCCCAGACGTGGAATCGTCTACAAAAAATTTGTTCCATCGGGGCAAACCGTAAATCAACTCTACTATCGCCAAGTACTCGAAAGATTGCGAAAACGAGTCCACAGGGTGCGCCCACACAACGCTCGTAACTGGATCCTTCATCACGACAACGCGCCGTGCCACACCGCCCTCAGCGTGTCGCAGTATTTGGCCTCTAAAGGGATCGCCGTGTTGCAACAGCCGCCTTATTCGCCCGATATGTCACCCTGTGACCTTTTGTGTTCCATAGAACAAAATCGATGGTCAAAGGAACCCATTTTGAGTCGATTACGGGCATCCAGGCGGCCGTGACGAGGATACTTGCGGACATCCCAGTCGAAGCATTCCAGAAATGTTACGAAGTATGGAAAACGCGCTGAAATCGTTGTATAGCTGCCCAAGGGGACTACTTTGAAGGGGCTGGTAGAGTTGTAGAATAATTTTTAATTATACGGTTTCTATGGAATCAGTCTCATTACTTAATTGCCACACCTCGTATCTATGGCACGATCTATAAAATGGTACGAAAGAACACAAATCTTGAACAATGGCCGCATTACCACCTGAAATGTTGAAAAAATAAGTGATACAAGTTCAGATATAACTACTGAAAAAACTGTATAAAAAAACTGCATGACTGCTCAGTCTGTGGACTACTGTTTCCGATCAGTGACGGGTAAGGAGTTCAAACCACATTCAAATATTTGTTTTGCATAATTTTTGGGTGTCAAATATGGTTTCAATTGGTACTGAACTCAAATCCGATACTACTCTATACACATTTAACTTTGATTGTAAACTGTTTTTTGCTCTGGAAATATTTAAATTTAATATCTCTATACGAAAATTTCAACAAAACTGCTCTCCTACTGTCTCAACATTTGCGTTAAAAAATCGAAAGAAAAATGCAAGAAAACAAACATTTTATGAACTCTAACAATGTCGACATAACTTGCAAATAAACATAAAAACCATTAAGCAGTGCACAGTTGTGATGCCCCTCCCCCGTCGCCGTCCCTCTTTTTCGCTCTCGGTACACTGCTGCAACTGACAAAATACAAAAGAAAAAGGAAAATCACATAAAATGCGCTTTTACCGAGCAGCGATAACAAAAGTGCAAAAAGACGCCGAGCGATGACAAAGGACGGTGAGAGATGGTGAATGCCGCAGGGCACAGGAGGCGAAAATCATCAGCTGCTTTTGTTGCTTTTTAGCATAAAAAGTCATTAACGTTAATTGTTGTGTTCATTTCGTAGTCAAAGTGCGCACCCGTCGGTCTTATGGCGGCGGCTGGTCGGCATGTGGCGGTGATTATCCTGCAGGATAGTACAGCGTCAAATGCACTAAAGTGAATTAAAATTGCAGTCATGCATTTTTACTCGCGCAAAACACACTCACACACACACACTTGCACACATAACCGCTTCCGGTGTTGTTTTGCTCGCTTTGCTGTCGGTGATTCAAATGTGATTCACTGAATGTGGCGGCTGGA
Organism: Melieria crassipennis; assembly: GCA_963668005.1. Lineage (NCBI taxonomy): Eukaryota > Metazoa > Arthropoda > Insecta > Diptera > Ulidiidae > Melieria > Melieria crassipennis. The sequence goes on along the minus strand of OY764962.1, from coordinate 25,045,028 downwards.
GAGGGTAGAAGGGGGCTCTCGGGTAGTGGGCGCCAATTGAGTGCGGTTTTTCGGTAGCGTTGCCCGTCTGCTGTTTGTTTCAGTTCGGCATTGCATGGGTTGACAGTGCAATTGCCGTTATGTCAAGTGTCCGCACATTTCGAACGGCATTTGGCGTGGCCGCAGCTGGACACTATTTGGCCGTTAAATTGGCTCACTGCCGTTGGCACTGGCGTCCGAGCCGCCGGCGGTCATAAGTGAATGCGGAATTCGGTTTGTGGCTTTTGCCGACAAATCGCGTTTCAATTTCAGTTTAATGAGATTTTTAATTAAACGAATTAATGCGAGTAGTGAGAAGGAAAATATAAAAAAAAGGTTTTCAGAGAGAATGTGCAATGAGAAAGTGTGGTACTGAAAAGGACGCGCAGTTAGGACTTTTGGGAAACGAATTTGTTTTGCCATACTCGTTTTTCTACATTAAATTCTAAATAACTTTTGATCACAAAATTCGCACGCATTTGATCACAATTCAATGGAACTAAAACGATTTAATTTTTTATGGATATTCATTGTTTTTTCAAAGTAATCTCCTTTCTTCAAATCGTTTTTCTTCATTTAATTCTAAATAACTTCTGATCAAAAAATTCTCGGAATTGTTCAATGGAACTAAAACGGTTTAATTTTTTATGGATATTCATTGTTTTTTTCAAAGTAATCTCCTCTCTTCAAATCGTTTTTCTTCATTAATTTCTATATAACTTCTGATCAAAAAATGCTCGGTATTGTTCAATGGAACTAAAACGGTTTAATTTTTTATGGATATTCATTTTTGTTCTTTAAAGGAATCTCTTCTCTTCAACTTGTTTTTCTTCATTTAATTCTAAATAACTTCTGATAAAAAAATTCTCGGAATTGTTCAATGGAACGAAAACGGTTTAGTTTTTTATGGATGTTCATAGTTTTTTCAAAGTAATCTCCTCTCTTCAAATCGTTTTTCTTCATTTAATTCTAAATAACTTCCGATCAAAAAATTCTCGGAATTGTTCAATGGAACTAAAACGGTTTATTTTTTTATGGATATTCATTTTTGTTCTTTAAAGGAATCTCTTCTCTTCAACTTGTTTTTCTTCATTTAATTCTAAATAACTTCTGATCAAAAAATTCTAGGAATTGTTCAATGGAACTAAAACGGTTTAATTTTTTATGGATATTCATTTTTGTTCTTTAAAGGAATCTCTTCTCTTTAACTTGTTTTTCTTCATTTAATTCTAAATAACTTCTGATCAAAAAATTCTCGGAATTGTTCAATATGTAAAACATAAACGGTTTAATTCTTTATGGATATTAATTTTTTCTTTTTTTTTCAAAGTAATCTCTTCTCTTCAAATCGTTTTTCTTCATTGATTTTTATATAACTTCTGATCAAAAAATGCCCGGAACTGTGCAATAAAACAGAAACGGTTTTATGTTTTATTAATATTAATGTTATTTCTATCAAAGGAATCTCTTCTCCTCGAATTAGTTTTGCCATACTGGTTTTTCCAAATTAAATTCTATACAACTTTCGATCAAAAAATGCCCGGAATTCTTCAAAAAAACGAAAACGGTTTAATTAATAATAAAGAGTAATTTATTTCCTTCAAAGTAATCTCTTCTTCTTCCAAACAATTCATATACATATTTAAACGCTTCTTCCAAACTTGGAAACTCTTTTCATAGGTTGATTTTAGGATATCTTTCAGCTCTTTCCTTTTTCCCCCAATCATCTCAAAACTGTTTCCGAGAAATGGTCGGGGGAATAGGAAAAAGTCACAAGTAGCCATGTTGGGAGAATGCGTAGCTTCCAGAACTGTATGAACATTGTTTTTGCTCAATAATCCAGTGTACCAGATGAGATGAGATGAGATTAGATGAGATGAGATGAGATGAGATGGGTCGGGTTGGGATGAGATGAGATGTGAGATGGGTCGGGTTGGGATGAGATGAAATGAGATGAGATGAGATGGGTCGGGTTGGGATGAGATGAGCTGTGAGATGGGTCGGGTTGGGATGAGATGAAATGAGATGAGATGTGATGAGCTGAGATGAGCTGAGATGAGATGAGATGAGATGAGATGAGATGAGATGAGATGAGATGAGATGAGCCTAGATGAGACGAGACGAGACGAAACGAAACGAAACGAGATGAGATGAGATGAAATGAGATGAGGTGAGGTGAGGTGAGGTGAGGTGAGGTGAGGTGAGGTGAGGTAAGGTGAGGTGAGGTGAGGTGAGGTGAGGTGAGGTGAGGTGAGGTGAGGTGAGGTGAGGTGAGGTGAGGTGAGGTGAGGTGAGGTGAGGTGAGGTGAGGTGAGGTGAGGTGAGGTGAGGTGAGGTGAGGTGAGGTGAGGTGAGGTGAGGTGAGGTGAGGTGAGGTGAGGTGAGGTGAGGTGAGGTGAGGTGAGGTGAGGTGAGGTGAGGTGAGGTGAGGTGAGGTGAGGTGAGGTGAGGTGAGGTGAGGTGAGGTGAGGTGAGGTGAGGTGAGGTGAGGTGAGGTGAGGTGAGGTGAGGTGAGGTGAGGTGAGGTGAGGTGAGGTGAGGTGAGGTGAGGTGAGGTGAGGTGAGGTGAGGTGAGGTGAGGTGAGGTGAGGTGAGGTGAGGTGAGGTGAGGTGAGGTGAGGTGAGGTGAGGTGAGGTGAGGTGAGGTGAGGTGAGGTGAGGTGAGGTGAGGTGAGGTGAGGTGAGGTGAGGTGAGGTGAGGTGAGGTGAGGTGAGGTGAGATGAGATGAGATGAGATTGGATGGGTAGGGATGGGATGGGATGAGATGAGATGAGAAGATACGATATGAGATGAGATGAAATGAGATGAGATGAGATGAGATGAGATGAGATGAGAAGATATGAGATGAGATGAGATGGGATGGGTAGGGATGGGATGAGATGAGATGAGATGAGATGAGATGAGATGAGATGAGATGAGATGAGATGAGATGAGATGAGATAAGATGAGATAAGATAAGATGAGATGAGATGAGATGAGATGAGATGAGATGAGATGAGATGAGATGAGATGAGATGAGATGAGATGAGATGAGATGAGATGAAATGAAATGAGATGAGAAGATATGAGATGAGATGAGATGAGATGAAATGAGATGACATGAGATGAGATGAGATGAGAAGATATGAGATGAGATGAGATGAGATGAGATGAGATGAGATTGGATGGGTAGGGATGGGATGAGATGAGAAGATACGATATAAAATGAGATGAAATGAGATGAGATGAGAATATATGAGATGAGATAAGAATATATGATATGAGATGAGCTAAGTGGACCGGTGCGTTGTTGTGGTGAAGAAACCACAAATTGTCTCTCCACTCTCTGTCTCTGGCTTGTTGCCACAAACATTTTCCCTCAAACGCTTCCATACGTTCTCGTAATACTCCTTTTTTACTGTCTAGCCTGACAGAAGAAATTTAAAGTAATCCACTCTACGGTAACCAACCCTGAGGCTTTCAGCCATACAAACTTTGTAAATAATATTTTGGTAGAAATCAGTCAGTAAGTTAAACTGAATTTTAATCCTAAATTCAGGTTCAATTCTGAATGGTATAAAACTGTTGACCTATTCTAACTATTCTACTCTTTCTATTACATATAAAGCTAAATGGTAAAATGGTGACTAGTACAAAATACAAACGTTGAAGAAGAAATGTAAACGTTGAGCAACAAGTTCTCAGAGCTCTGACATAGCTATTGAAAAATTCAAAAATAAAATGAATATTTTTCTCTATTTTCTTTGAAATAACTAAATAATGTCGACAAAATATTCCTTTAAACAAATATTTAAAATTGCACTCTGCTGGTATATTTACCTACATGGTGAAGTAATTTTACTTCTTCGTCTATTTTCGCTGCCATTCAATAATTCCACACATATTTGTCAATGACACATACTCACATATACTCTCACACATTCTCACACACACTCTCGTCCAATTCGTAGTCGTTCCCAACGCCCCACAGGGAACAACCAATAAAGGTGAGCCGACATTTCTCAGTCCGACCATCAAAATGTCAACTCTTCACATTGAGCGCGACCGTACAACTTAACCCCTTTCGGGCCGTACCGCCACCAAAGCAAATTAATCAAATAAATATAAAATGCAGCAATGGCAAACGTCAAGTGGTGGAAAAACACAGAAATTCCGCACGAAGCGCAAACTTGACTTGGCCGAGGAATGGCGGCGACAACGGCAACAAAAACAACAACTACAACTACAACGACAACGATGATCATGTCGACGACGACGATGGCAAAGACGAAGGAAACGAAAACGAAAATGACGTCGGTGGCGTCTAACCGCAAACTTGCCGCCAGGTAAGCGATACTTTATAGCTGTGCGAGCTGGCTGGACTGCAGCCGCCACTGACGCGCTGAGGGGCGCAAGGTTCAGGTTGCTGCATAAATTTTGTAGAATTTGACGGCGAAAACCGAACGACATGGCTGGGGATGAAAAGTGAAGTGCGGCAACGGTGGTGGCACGTATAGGATAAACGAATTAAGTGCCGTCCGCGCGTGCCGTGTGTGTTGAGGCGAATTACACGAACGTCGGCGGGCGAATTTATTGCGCGACTATAAAGCGCCGACAGCAGCGAGTGGCAAAGTGCTTCTGGTATTGTAAAATTCAGCATTATCGTAAAAATACGAGTATATGCAACACAACACAACAACAACCAAACAAGGACATTGCTGCCAGGTGTGACGAGGCACTAAAGCGAGAAATCGCTGCTTTGGAATTGAAACTTTCGACCTCAGGTCTCAGCCACTGACAGCAGCTGGTCAGTTTGAAGTGACAACAACACGCAGCAGGTTTTATGCGCGTCATGTGACACCGTAAAATAAGTAAAAAAAAATAAAAAATAAAAATTTCATAAAAACAGGATTTATTAATAGTGACAAGCGGCCATCGCTGTTGGCAAACTAATCGAGAATGAAAATCAGCGCCCCCGCAACTCGACCCTCCCACATGGCCATCGCACTGCAAAGCATAGCGACTATCGAGCCTTTCAATATGTCATCAGTGCACAGTGTCCCAGTTGCTGTGATGATTCTTTTTTTTTTGTTGTTGTTGCTGCTGTTCTTGTTATTGCTTCATGCATTGATTTTGTGTTTGGTGCCTTTGGATTGTTGTTATTATGCTCGGCTGTTGCCATTCTGCCGAACAGTAATGTGCCTGCTCTGCGTACAAAAGTGTCAAACATGTGGCTTTTCTTTCCTCCAGTCTCCGCTGGCTGCGGCACTTGGACCGTAATATGGCATTTGCATGTGTTGCAGTCGCTGCGGCACAGAGATCGCTGTCCGGCGTGTTTGGTTAATAAATTCTGAAAATACACGTTCTACATGTGCGGCATGCAACAACAGCAACATGAGCGACAGCAGTGACTGACTTAATTCCTGCTTTTTGCTCTTTAGTGTAGATTATGGATGAGTGCTGTGAGTACGTTGTGAGTCGTGTTGCAGGCAGCAATAACTCTTTGCCTTTCTAGCTGAATGGGTTTGGGGCAGCGAGTGAGCGGAGTGATTTGAAATTCGGCTGCGCATTGAAACAAGCACAACAACAGTGCCTGAAGAAAGCACACAAACAACAAAGGGTCCATAAACAATGATAGTGGATTTGAAATTTTTTAAATCCAATACTGTTTTTTGTCTCGAAAACGAGTAGTATTTCTTAAAATTTTTGCGATGTAAAACAATTTCATTTAATTCAAGTTATTTATGTTTCAACATTATTGTTTTAATACATGTAGGTACAAAAAATGTGATTGAGTTGTGATATTTGGCATCGGCTTAATCAGTATTCAGTATTTTACCCTCTAGTTCCCAAAAAGGCCTGTAGACATCCTAAGCTAAAAAAATTCTGTAAATTACACTTTATGATTTTTTTAGCTGATTTTACACGTATGGAAAGGGGAATCTCCATTTTATAAAATAAATGTATTCAGATAACGCTGCCACATGCACAACCGCAGTAATTGTAAGACAAAGTTGAAGTTTCGTGAGAGAGTAAGCAAATCATAATTTTGTAAATTGTGTGAGAAACAAAAATTATTTTAAATAAATTGTGTGCCTCAATAAAACTAAAAAAAATATTTGTGAGTAGCTGTGGATGTGTTCTTTGAGAAAATTAAAAAAATTATGGAAAAAAGTTGTTACACTCCTCCTACCTAACCCGAACCCTAGAGTGTCTGTAGGCCTGCTTGGGATGAAAAGCGTAAATAATTTACGGTCATTGATGATATTTTTTCGCTATTTAAGCATTATTTTTCTATTTGCACCGACATTTTGATACACCGCAATGTAAAAAGATCATATCACTGCAAAAATTTATACTAAGGCGTAGTCCGCGGGGGTAGATGAGAGAACTAGTCCCCCTTAGTCCTTTATTTCATGGAGTAGATTTGTCGACATCTGTGTGAAAAGATTAAAAGGCATTAAAAAATAATAAGAACCGCCATATATGTATATATATGTACCTATACCGATTTTTTTTAGTTTTCCTAGTTTACAAACCCCCAAAAAGCAGTGTATAAACTACCCAACGACACATTACCCCTCGCCTTACCCCCACCCCTTTTTATTTATTGTCTATTACGCGTATCAACTGAAACTGTTACCGTTGTTTATGTTTTTTTTTTTAATTAAAAATTTAAATTCATTAAACAAAATTTTCATATGGGATTTTTTTGGCTTTGTTTCCCAAGCAGGCCTCTAGGCCTTCTACTTTCTACACCCTCTATCACGCCTCCTATTGACATGCAATTTTTTTTCCCGAACAAACATTACTTCTATACCACAAAACTATCACTGGTAATTTTTTTAAAACGATTTTGATTTTGTTTTGTAGTGTAATCTTTCTAACAGTATTTTTATATTTAGGTATACTTTAAATGAATTTTGTTATTTATTTCTTTTTTTAATTTTTTATTGTTCCTTAAGAACTCATATCGAATAACGGTACAAAAAAGGGTTGATAACTTTTCTAATGTTTTTATAATTTTATTTTAATTTAAATTTTGTGTTATTCTATTCTATTCTATTCTATTCTATTCTATTCTATTCTATTCTATTCTATTCTATTCTATTCTATTCTATTCTATTCTATTCTATTCTATTCTATTCTATTCTATTCTATTCTATTCTATTCTATTCTATTCTATTCTATTCTATTCTATTCTATTCTATTCTATTCTATTCTATTCTATTCTATCCTATTCTATCCTATTCTATTCTATTCTATTCTATTCTATTCTATTCTATTCTATTCTATTCTATTCTATTCTATTCTATTCTATTCTATTCTATTCTATTCTATTCTATTCTATTCTATTCTATTCTATTCTATTCTATTCTATTCTATTCTATTCTATTCTATTCTATTCTATTCTATTCTATTCTATTCTATTCTATTCTATTCTATTCTATTCTATTCTATTCTATTCTATTCTATTCTATTCTATTCTATTCTATTCTATTTTATTTATTTATTTTTATTTTTTTTAAATGTTATTATTTTTTATTCTTCCCTAAAAGCTCATATGGAAGCAGTAAGAAGGGTTAATAGTCTTAATAAATTTTTTTTATTTTTTGTTTAATTTAGTTTAAAAAATTCTAAATATCACAAACGATTTTAGCTCAGAAAATGCTGCAATAAAATAATAAAATACCGCGAAGCATTCGTTTTGGCTCCCTTGGATATTCTAGTGTTACTTAAGTCAATAATTTCAATTTAGAAAAAAAAATGTTTGAATGTGGTCCATGGGAAGTTCAAGTAGTGTAAAACGCAGATTTCACCAATGCTGCTAATCTAGCGAACTGTTTGAATTAATATCAAAGTTTTCGTGTTTCGTAAATTGCGTATCTGTGGCAACACTGCCTAAAATTTGACGGTCTATGTCCATATAGACTTTAGATCGTAGTTTAGGCACAAGTAATACCCACATCAAGTAATTTAATCAGTATCGTTATACATCCAGAAGCTTTCTGACATGAAAATAAACCCGTTCTGTATGAATTTTATGGGCTGTAGTCCAATAAATTGTGACTGAAAGGGTTCGGCATAAACCAGTCAATTGATAGACTAGTAGTTCTAGTGTCAATAAAATTCTATTGCAATCATTTTCGCAAATATGTGTGCACTGCACCCTATACGAACATACTAGGGATTGCAATCCCGGGATCCTGAATGCCAAATCCCGAAATCCCAGACAATTTCAGTAAAACTGGTCCGCGATTGCAATCCCTAATATTGTTGTAGGCAAGTATAAGAATATTTTATTCAAGTTTTCCAGCACAACTTTGACTTAATTTATTTTAATAAAATTCTTCTATTGCAACCATTTTCTTTAAATTCATGTTTGCAACTTTCAGTTGGTCGAGAGCCAACAGCGGAAATATGGACAACATTATCAACAACTAGTTTCGTACATGCAATGGGCTGCAATATGTGTGCACTGCATGCTATACATAAGTACATACCGTATATATGTACATATGTCTGTCTGCTGCACCATACAAGCACCACGCATGCATCAATGACTTTTTAATTTTCAGCCAAAGGTCACAGCATAATTAATGATGCAACAGCAACGATTTGTGGCGCACGCAACACATCCCGTGAGGTCAGGTCGCCTGCGCTTCGCAGCTGCCAATGACACGAACGGCACCAGTCAGCCTGACGGCAGAGCCAGCGCAAGCCATCGACTGCATGGCCACACATCAAAGTGCAGCAGACAACGCAGCTGGGGGGAGAAAAACTAAAAAAAAAATGTATGTTGCCGCAGCAAAATCGACAGCAACAGCAAAAAATGCTCAACGCAAAACTGTCAAAGACCAACGTACCAGCGGCAGCGAGTGGCACAATCAGAAAATATGGCAACAACAGCGATCCATCAAATGGACGACGCAGGGTCGGTCGCCTGCGTTGCACATGGGGCAGCAAATGTTTAGGTTGAGTGTAGGGAAAATGAAATGATTGAAAAATATTCCCCTTTTTGCAGGCGAAAGAAATTTGTGAATTTTTGAAGCGCGTGCAAGTGTCACAATTTTGTGACATTTGCTTACTAGGCAGAGTGCACATTTTTTGAGCGCAATTTCGTTTTTTGTTTGTTGAGTGTGGACGGGTTGAAGGTTGCATGGACTAACAGAAAAAGTGAAATTTTTTTCGATGATGGCAGCGCATTTGGAATTTTTTAAATGTTTTTTTTTTTTTTGGTATTTTTTCTAGATTTTAGTTGGTGTCGCTTAAGTGCATCCGGCGAAAATTGCCGGCGATTAGTTTTGCTGCCTATGAGATTTCAACTCTCAGCTGCTGCTCAAAGATCTCTGCCAGAATTCACGCCCGAACAGAGACCGCAACATGCAAGTTAAGGAATATCGGCAGTTGAAACCAGCCAGCGCTGCGTTGCTGCTGGCAACGATGAGGAGACGAACTGGGCTCGAGGAAGAGCAGCAAGAAGTGCTCAATTAAGTCGTCTTAGCTGCGCATCAGTGAATAATTTGACAGGGTTAAGGGTACTTAACTGACAAAGTTTATAATATTCTCTTTATGAAAAATGTCAAGAAAAGAAACTAAAATTATTAAATTACTTACATTTAAAAACTTCGAAAAACTCTCATAGTCCTCATTGAACTTTTGCAGCAGCTAAGCTGTCTAAATTAGCACCCTGTATACCAAAGCACTGCTCCCAAATGTGCGCCTCGAGTGCTGTGCTGCATTGCTCTATCGAAGTCTTCATCTGCCGCAGCGCCAGCGTCGGCCGCATTTGCGATAAGCCAAAGACGCAGACTTTAGCAAAAACAATAACAAAACGACAGCAGCAGCGCCAGCGCCAGCAACTCAATCAAAGACACAAGCAACTAATATGAGCAGCCGTAGCAACAATCGGCCAAGTTATCTGGCGCTAAGCTGCCAAAGCCTTATACGAAAGTTTAGTGTTCGGCGAGCGGCAGACAAACAGCCAAACGACGCGCCCGGGCCAATCAGCTCAACAAGGCGCAGCAGTCGCGTGTCGCGTGGCTTAGCTCTGACTTTGCAGCGCCGCCATTGCTGTAGCACGTACGTGTGTTTGTGTATGTGTGTGTGTGTGTTTGGTGCTGGCGCTGATTGCGTTTCCTGCCTCACAGGCAGCACTGCACATTATAGTTGCTTGTTGGCTATTGTTATTGTTTTTGTTGTATTGCTGCCATTGTGCGATAACTTCTACCGATCCCGCCTCCCACCTTCCTCTGGCCCAACAACACTATTTCCTCTCCCGGCTTCGTCTATGTGCTTCCAGATGTTTGCTGTATGCAGCTGAGTCCTGACGTTGGCTGCTTCAATTTAAGTTGAAAATCCTTTCGTGCTTTTTTGCATCGCGGCTGCAAGGAAATCGTGCGGAAATATGGCAGCAGCATCAAAGATTGCTTATCGCAATTACTCATTTATCGCGCACAAAGACAAATGCCCCAATGCGAATGCCAGTCTGACGTCTAGGCAGGTGTTAAATTGCTGGAGTTGTTGTTTTTTTTTCACTCCGTTTGCTGTTGCTGCATATAGTCCTTGAACGTTGAGGAAACAGGTGCCAACATTGAGTGCTGGCGTATGAAACTTGACGAAAGGCAAAGGGGAAATTAAAGGAAATCATACATACTTCAAAAACAATGAAGAAGAATAGAGAAGAAAGTATAACACCGTGCGACAGCATTTTTCAAACTGGGAAAAATCCATATGTGCGTGAAACTAGAGACCAAATATAGCAATACTGAGTACTCAGTTTTTCATTTCTGCATCCTTTGTCTTATTAAAAGGACTTCAAAATTTTGAAAATTTTGATCGTCATATTGTATCGTCAATGACGATATGACGATATGTATATCAAATAAAAGAGGAAAGGCTCAGGAATTTAAATAAAATAAATTTTTTTATATATTTGTAAAAAAAAAGTATGAAAAAGGTCCTTTGAAAATTTGAGTCCTTTATATCCTTTAAAATTTATATAGAATTTTCTTGAAAAGTAAGTATGTTAAAACCCAAAATCTCCTTGATCACGTGTCAAAATTTCATTGCTCTAACTTTATTGGTTCCAAAGTTATTAAAAAAAAGGCGGAAGCTGCAATTCGAATGAAGTAAAAAAGTATCAGTTTTGAGTTGAGTTTAAATTATAAAAAGATACAAAATCAATGAAGCGAGAATAATAAAATTTTGACTTACTTTTCAAGAAAATTCTATATAAATTTTCAAGGATATATCTCCTTTTTTTACAAATAGATAAAAACTCAATTTTATTTCAATTCTTGAGTCTTTCCTCTTTCATTTGATATACATATAGTCATATTCGAACAAGGTTAAGTATTTTAATATTTTTTTTCATTTGTATCCCCTTCAAAATTTTGAAGGAAAAAGGATGTAGAAATGAAAAACTGAATACGTAGTATTACTATGTTTGGTCTCTAGTTTCACACCCATATGAATTTTTTCCGGTGTGAAATTTTTTTTTAATTTTTGTCGCACGGTGTACTATATGGTAGAGTATAAAGATGTATTTATGTAGGGAGCAAGAAAAGGATAGGCAGAGAAAATGAAAAGGTCGAAAGATAGAGGAGAAGGATCGAGGTCCAAGGATAGTGGAGAAAGCACAGAGAAGATGCAAGCTGTGATTCGAATAGAGAACAAAGAATAAACGATAGAACATAGAAAAAGTAGATACGAAAGTGTGGCTAACAGAGTATGAAAGTTGTGATGAAGGAAGTGTGAAAAGAAGGATAACCCTTAGAAGATACGAGTAGCTAGCAGAGTGTACCTAACAAAGGATAGAAGTTGTGAATTGGATAGAGGATGGAAGGAATGTAACTGAGAAGTGAACCTTTGGTCTAAAGTGAACGAAGGATATAGTTGAAATAGAACGCCGAATTGATAGCTAAGGATATAGAGTAAAGAATCGAGGAAAAGAGGCAGAGTGTAAATAATAAAACATAGGGGGTAGAGGGTAGATTGTGGGTAAAGGAGAATGAAAGCTGTGGTTTGTAAAGAGTTCTGATAGAGAACGAAGGTCATGGAGTAAAGCATAGACGAAAGATAGCAGAGTGTAAATGGTTACCCACAGAAGAGAGCAGACAGAGTGTTCGTTCGTTAACAGAGGATGGAAGTTGTGGTTTGCATAGAGGATGGAGTGAAGGTAACTGAGAAGCAGTGGCGTCCCCAGGATTTCGGGAAGGGGGGGGATATGCCAAAAAATCCAGTTTAACGCAATTTTTATACTTTCATCTTTACGTATTATTTTTAATACATGTTGCATAAAATTGTACATATGTATGTACAGACATACATGTATATGTACACATATACAAGGTGCAACCCAAAGTAAACAGGACTTTTATAAAATAAAGAAAACGGATGATTATTTTTGTATAATTCTTTTTATTTATTCAAAATACTCTCCTTCTGCTTCGATACAACGTTTTGCACGGTCCAAAAGCATTTGGAATGAGTGTTTTAGGGCATCGGCCGGCATCGCCTTCAGAATGTTGGTACAAGCCTTTTGGATGTCCTCAACGTCCTTATAACGGTTTCCTTTCATCGGCAAATGCAACTGACCGAATAAGTAGAAGTCACAGGGAGCCATATCAGGCGAATACGGTGAATGATTGATGGTAAAAATGCGATTTTTGGTCAAATAATCGGTCGTAACTAGGGCTCTGTGAGCCGGTGCATTATCATGCAATAAACGCCAACTTCCTTCCTCGCGATATTCTGGCCGAATACGACGAATGCGATGCACCAAACGCTTCAAAACTTCAACATAAAACAAAGCGTTAATTGTTTTTCCCGGTGGAACAAACTCTCGATGAATTATTCCCTTTGAATCGTAGAAACAAATGAGATGAGTTTTGATTTTTGACTTCTCACGGCGGGTTTTTTTCGGATTTGGCTCATCTGGGTGCTTCCATTCGGCACTTTGACGCTTTGTTTCGGGATCATATTGAAAGCACCACGTTTCGTCACCGGTTACGATGTTGAACAAGAAATTTGGATCACGTCTGGCTTCCCGAACGATGTCTTTTGCGTGCTCAATTCTCTGCGCTTTTTGGTCGTCGGTTAAAGTGTGCGGAATGAAGCGAGAACACACTTTACGGAGACCCAAATGTTCGGTTAAAATGCGATCAATTGATGTTTTGGAGATGTTCAATTCCATTTCCATCAATTCCAATGATGATTTTGGCTGCATTTTGATAAAATCACGCACAGTTTTGATGGCATCGTCAGTAATCACAAATTTCGACTGGCCGACGTGTTCGTCGTCATTCAAGTCTTCACGACCATTCTTGAATCGATTCAACCACTCATTAACACGGCCACGGGATAAACAATCATCACCATAAACTTGCTTTAACAATTTAAACGTTTCGGTAAAAGTTTTACCAAGTTTAAAACAGAACTTAATATTAGCTCTTTGTTCGATCGACATTCTCGTACCAAAGTTAAAAACATACTGTCACATTGAGCGGGATATTTCGGCGTCTACTAGACCAAATGTCATGAAATTTAGACAGTATGTGAATGAAAGATGTACCTTTCCAACGCATGTCCTCACACATAGATGGCGCCACCAGAAACGTCCCTATTGCAAAAGTCCTGTTTACTTTGGGACGCACCTTGTATATATATACCCAGCAAACCAAACGATATTGAAACGATATCGTTAAAGCGAGAATTTTTCTCGTTTTCGAGTCTTGCTAAAGTGTCTAAAATGATATCGAGAACGAGAAAAATTACACTATCGTAACGATATCGAGAATTTCGAAAATCTCGATATCGTTGCGTTACTGAAATTTTCTTATCCGAGATATCGTAACGATGTCGAGATTTTCGAAATTCTCGATATCGTTACGATAGTGTAATTTTTCTTGTTCTCAATAGCATTTTGGATACCATAACGAAAACTTATTTTCCTTCTGAAAATTGAAATAAAACGCATACTTGACAGTACTGTCACATGGCCAGTTCATTATTCAAATCAAATAACGATTATAAATACAACACAACAACTCTCAAACTCGGGTTTGAATGCGCGCACGTTCACGTAATGACAACTTTTCGTTTGACAAAAAAATATTTAATTTCATTTGAAAATTTTCAAATTCTTCAAAGCAAAAAATGCAAGCATTATCGAGATTATTTCGAGAAACTGTCGCTAAAAATTTATATCGAGAAATTGTTTGCAGGGTATGTATATGTATGTATATGTATACAATTGCTAACATAAAATTCTTAAAGCGAAAAATTCAAGGTACATGTATTTTTAAGTAATAGATCCCAACTAAAAAATTCAAGTTTGCTTTAAGTTAGAACATTTTGAAAACTCCTTCTAATAGAATTACGGAAAACTCAAAAGACTTATTTTAAAAAGCATAAAACATGTATCGGAATTTTTTTCAAATTTCAACAGCTGATGCAGGATTGGCATGAAGCCTGCGTTTGACTACTACTTTAAATAGTCGATACTTTTGGGAACACTGAAAATACAACTATTCTGCGAGAACAAATGCAATACTGATTTTTTTATTCATTTATTCTTAACCCTTCTGCGGGCATCCGATTCTGACCATACCATTTTGACCTTTGGATGCACTTTAGTAATTTTTGTGGTTAAGCTATCGAGATCATATTTCATGATATCCTCAACTGATCCTTTCTAAGCACAAAAACCAAAACCATGGCCTGGCCGCACCATGGTGTATTTTCATAGAAATTTGGCAGTTAACATTTTGTTTGTTATTTCCCACATAATTATTGTCGGAATGGCTTAAAAATATTTGTTCAGCCCTTTACGGAGCATAGGGCTTCAACTAGGCTTTTCCATTTGACTAGATTTGAAACACCTTTTTCGTGCCATCCCATGTAATGGTGACATAAGTAAGTTGGCGCAAAATTTACCTGGTTCAAGTGTTTTTTGATCGCCTTGGCTTTTATTTTCTTTTGGTTTAGCAAATTATAATTTTTGGTACAAAATAAAGTCGGAACATATTCAAATTTAATATTTATCCATTCATAGTTATGTTCGTGTTTTGGTGCCAATTCAGTTACATTCCTGAAGTGAAGATAGTATTTGTGGTCCTTTTGTGTCTGGTTTCTTATCAATTCGATTAGGTGTTTTCTGTGGCAGAGATGGAAAGAAGACAATGCTATTTTAAGGATCAGGTGGACATAGTTTTTGAACTTCGACGCTGGAGTAAATCAGAGACGACAATTTCTCTGAAAAAATTGGTTATAATAACGGTGCTGACAATTTCAGGCTTTCATTTGGCGCTGAACAAAACGAAGCTTCTGATACTGATAAAAAAAATTATCGTTTAGATAGTTCAATGTGAAGATAGCGACGTCAGTTCAGCATGAACAATAACATGTTCTGCATGTTTTTCTTTGGCAAAGCAGTTCAGAATTGTTAACAAGTAACAGTGCAAGGAATTGAGAGTCAGTCATGATATTGCATTCTATTGTTGCAATAATTGCATTGGTTAAGCAGTTGAAGCAAATCCATAAAAAAAGTATTTTACATTTATAAATTTTTTTATTCTTTTTTTGCTTTACTGTCGTATTTTTTGAATTTCAAAATTAATTCATTGAAGTTGAAGCTCGCTATTTACTTAATTATTCAAGTATATTTTTACCGTTTTACGTAAATAAAATGTAGGCAAGCAAAAGAAATCATTGTGTTCACACTTTCTGTTTTTTTTATATCCTTAACTACAATCCTAGACTATCCTCTTGTTTACACCATGGTCCGGCCAGATCATGGGATGTTGAACCATTAGGTTTTAAGTGGGTACTCACAGAAAAGATAAAGCAAATAATAAAAATTGTTCACAATTCTATATTGTTACATCAAATTGTATAAATGAATTTATCCACCAAGGGGGGGGATCCATCCCCCTAATCCCCCCCCCCTGGGGACGCCACTGCTGAGAAGGGAACTTTTGAATTGAATGAAGGATATGGAATAAAGTATATAGGAAGGCAGGGAGCAGAGTGTAGATAATGAACCACAGAGGATAGAAACCCGATTGTAGGTAACAGAGGATGGCAGTTGTAGTTTGAATAGAGGACTGAATAGAGGACGCAGGATATAGAGTAAAGCATAGAGGAAAGAGCACAGAGTGTAGATAATAAAACAGGGAGGACGGAGGACAGATTGAGGTAAAGGAGAATGAAAACTGTGATTTGAAAAGAGAATCCCTCAAGGCTGTGATTTTGATAGATAACGAAGGTTATAGAGTAAAGCATAGACGAAAGAGAGCAGAGTGTAAATGTTAATCCACAGAAAATATCAGACATAGAGGTAACATAGGATGGGAGTTGAGGGATAATACACAGAGTACTCGTATAGAGGACAGACGTAGTAAGAGTGAAGATAACTGAGAATGGAACGTTGGTTTAAAGTGAACAAAGGATATGGAGCAAAGCATAGAGGAAAAAGAAGAAAGGGTAGCAAACAGAATACGAGAGTTGTAAGATGGAAAAAGAAGAAACGACTGAGGGTAAAACATCGAGGAAGAGTGTAGATGATGAACCACAGAGGAAAGAAAGCAGATTATTGGTAACAGAGGATGGAAGTTCTGGTTTGAATAGAGCACTGAATAGAGGGCGCAGGATATAGAGCAAAGCATAGAGGAAAGCGGACGGAGTGTAGCTAACAGAATATGACAGTTGTAGGTTGGATAGAGAAGGAAAGATTAAGGGTAAAACTTCTAGGAAAAAGTGCAGAGTGTAGGTGATAAAACACAGAAGATGGAAGGCAGATTATGGGTACCGGAGAATGGAAAATGAGAGTCTCATAAAGGGATAAATAAAGAGGGCAAAGTACAGAAGATAGGATACCGAATATAGATAAAAGGGGACACAAGTTTTAGTTTGGACAGAGAATAAATGAAATGAGTTATGGGAACTTTTCTAGTTTCCAATGTAAAAAAAAACCTCACCACTCGCTCAATAAATATGCATTTTCTTCTTTATTGGGATACCCTCTATAACCAATTTCTACACAGGAAAACAGAACAATGTAAAATGGACGCATATGAGGGCGTGGCTACAGTGCAGAGCACAAATAAGTTGAACAACACTGACTGAGATAAACTTATTTCGATATTTTTACTTTATTGAAAATGAAAAAAACTAAAACAAAAACATGATGCAACAGAAAAATTTATTATCCTGCCAGGATACGCATTTTTTCCTTTACAGAATTTGTTTTTGTTGCATTGGCTGCTACGGCAAATTGAAATTGCAAATACAACGAGTCGATTTTACATTCAGCGTGCGGCGAACGCCATTTGGCCGACACATGTTGCAGCGTTGGTCGTGTTGTTGGTCGTGTACATGGTCAGCTTGATTTGCAGCACAGCTGCAACAGCCAGCGGCCATTAGCTGTGTGCCAGCCGAAAAACAGCTACACACAGGGCAGCAACAAAAAAGCAATGGCAATTTAATTACTGAATAAAGCGGCCACACACACACAAACACATACACACAAACACATACACACACTCATTACACACACAGCAATCCTGCTGCCAAGTGTCCGTGGGCGTTGCCGCAAGCTGCCAACAACAGAAAAAAAACACTAAACAACAATGCCATTTTGCACATTGTTGTTGTTTTTGTTATTGTTGTTTTTGGCCGCTATTGAAATTTACATTTTCAATTGTTTTAAGTGATGCTGTGCAGATTGTGTCACAATTGCAACACGAAACAACAACAACAACAACAAATCAGCGACAAGCAAAGATATTCAAAACCAAATATGTAGCAGCCATAAAAGAAGTAAAACAACAACAACAACAAAACGCAAGTTGACATGGTGAATTGTGCGCAGGTGAAAGTTCGATTGCTGCGCAACCACGCTGTCATTTGGCTGTCATGTCGCTGGCGCTGGCGCTGATGACATACCCACATGTCGACGCCGGCGGGCGGTTGTCCGTCCGTGTGCGCGCATTTATTGCGATTTTATGAAAATGCTTGCACCGGGCGGCAGCACCAAACAAAGACCAGCTGCCAATGGACTCGGCACAGTGGCCGGGAGAGCTGCGGTTTTTATTTGCAATCGTGTGCAGTGTCGCTGTGGAAATAGCTGCTGGTAGTGGCATTGTTGTGGTTGTTGTTGTTGTTGCAGCTGTTGTTATGAGTGACGGCAATTTAATTGAGGTTATGATGCAATGTCACTCGTTCCACAATTGCGGCCAACTGTCGAACGGATGACTTTTAACATCGTCAATAAACATGAGTGCAGCCTTTCACATTAACGAATGTTTTATAGAATTTTTTAAATATTAAATATGAAAGATGCGGATTCCCCCTTCGCTGTCATGTGTGATGACTATTTATTTGCATTTAATAAAAAGTAATTATTGTGAGTAGAGACAAGTCAGCAATTTTCAGTGGACTCATTAATGCGATTTATGTTCCTGTATTGTAAGAGTTCGGCGGCTCAGAGTCAAAGACCAAAGGCAAACCGGCCATTGGGTGGTGTCAAAGACAAGTCATGCAAAAGTACTATTGTTGCTAAAGAATTTCCTATAGAAATTCGGGACGAATAACTACTCGGTCTTCAATTAAAAGTTCAAAAGTTCAGTTGAGTTTCAGAGTACAGAAAGTTTCCCAGCATCATCTTAGATCATAAGTACTTGGAGGACTAATAGAAAACTCACGTCAGATCTTCAGCGATCGCTCCAAGTTAAAGGGAGCTGTGGTTGGAGGCATTGTCTCACACTCACATGGAATAAATTTGTCATTTAATTTATCATTCAAACTGTCAAACCAATGGACTGTAATTCAAGTAAGCCTGTTTTTTAAGCCTTTGAAGCTGTTTTGAAGTGGATCAAAAAGCGAAGAATCTCAGACGAGATGTGTATTGACTTAATACCTGACAGGCCGGCTTCGATAGTCCACCGGGTAGCGCGCTGGATTCTCATACCAGAGGCCCAAGGTTCCATTCCATGATTCAATACAGAGATTGCGCCTTCCGAGAGAAAATCAATTTGAAGCCGCACCAGTGACTTCATCGGAGAATATGTAGGGATTCCATCAGTACTTTTTAAATTCTTTCATATTAAATTTATATTTTGCTTCACTCTTTTGAGCAAATATATGGCTTTCTTGATACTTTAGCCCCTATATATGTATATATATGTAGTTGCATAACAGTTTAATAGAAATTTGTATATCTTTACAAAATAAATTGTAAATTCATATTATTCATTCATATGAATAACACAAATAAAACAGGTGAATTTCAGGAGGAAACCCTGCAATTCAATTCAAATTTCGTGCTATGTTTTTATTGGTTGAACATTTTCTTGACCAAAAATTTTTTTTTTGTAAAAATTATGCCGCTTTTGCTTGTTTGTTTTTGTGCTTTTGTGTTAAATTTAATAAATAATTTCGAATTTCGAAAGTCCTCGCGTTAAGAGGTGCGTGTAGTGAAGGAATCGCGGAAAAATTTTCAAAACAAAAAAACGAGAGTCATGCGATGTGCAGTGGGCCTGTGTCCACAAAATAATGAAAACAAAAAAGGTACATGAGTGGCGACGTACTTTTCGAATCGAAAATAGAAAACAAATTTATTAAGTAACAAAAGGTGAATAAATATTTGATGTGAGCCGAAAGCCTTTGATGCTAGCGCTTACATTTTGTTTGTAGAATAATTTATTATTGTACAAACTTTTAATAATAATAATAATATTTGATGTTGTCCCACTATGTTGTTCTCTTCAAAATTATATCAACATTTTCAGCCAATAGGAAACAATTTTGTATGACGTCACTGGTGCGGCTTCAAATTTATTTTCTCCCGGAAGGCGCAATCTTCTGTTCAATGAATCTTGGTTCCATTCCTAGTTCGGGCTGGTGAAACACTCGTCTACTTCTATCGCTATCCACATAAAGCAGATGAGAATTACAAGAATCAATGGCGAAAAATCTCCAAGTGAAAGATAAAAATGCCAACCGCCGCACAGTGCTTTGAGAGTGGACAAAAATAAGAACACAAATTATCGCGGAGTTTGACAAAAGTAGTATCATGTTAATGGTAATTGTTTAATTAAGCTGGATCCAAAATACTTTATCGAAAAATTGTCGTGATTAGGAGATACAGCTTGTCAAAGTCTGATATATTTTAACAAAAATGTATGAAGGGGAAAAAATTAAATTTAGGTAGTTTTATAAAAAAAATTTTCCAAAATTTATTGTTGCAGATAGGCTACCAATTTCTTTTAATATTAAAACTACATTGATAGGAGTGGGACCGCTGATCGGCCTTTTTTGTTTGGCATAAATAGTTTTTGTTTTACGAATTTTCAAAAATAATTTTGTTTTATCTATGAAAATGAAAAATAACCAAATTTAGAAAGGATATTCAAATCGAATGACGTGAACTAATTAAGTCTTTTTTGCTCACATTTTGCCTGATTTTGCTTTGTGCACACTTCAGATCAGCAGCAAGCACTCCAGCTGCTAATCTCCCATTTCGCATTCTCCTTTGTGCGATCACTGCTGCCAAAAATTCTTGCTGCAGCCAGCATCCAACACGCACTTCTCCTTCTTTTGCATTGTGCACTTCCACTTGTGTACATTTTCGCGTTTCGCTTTGTGCGATATACGCACTCACCAGCAGCAAGCACTCCCGCTGCTGCTTCCAAGTGCACTTATACTTTGGTACTTCTGCCTAAGCAATTCCCTCTTTCGCTAGCAGAAGTAAATAAACTCAAGCACAGTGGGACGAATCGCCTTTTTTCGCAGCATATTGAACAATTTTCTAGTACTTAGAAAATTTTCAATAGTGCTGCATATACTCATACACTGCACATCTGCTGCCACCCCAAGTGCATACAGTGGGACAAATTACCCATTTTGCACACAAAAATTGGTTGTACACAAAATTATTTTCACACTTTTACGTTCACTGACACAATAATACAAATAAAAACACATTTAATACACATTTGACTACACATTTGTTATATTATAATAATTTTAACATACATTCCCAATTCCCACATACATACACATTTCTATTTATTACCCATTCCCATTTACAAAAAATTTACTTGTTTCCCATATACATATATATTTCCCTACACGTTTACATACACGGGTGTAAACTTTTCTACTCGACAGAGATACAAATTCGTTTCAACGAATTTTCCCATTCCCAACTCTTCCCATACACAATTATCGTTCGCGCGGACGCGGTTAGACTACACGTCTATTTCCCCAATACCCTACATTTACATACACATATATTTACTAGTATTTAATCTTTTTACCCTCTGTCGAGCTTTTTTAAACAAAATGCCTGCTGAGCGATCCCCTAAACGCCAGCTTGTCACAATGGAGACTCCTTCCTCCAGATATCCAAAGTCAACCAATGCACGTTTGACAGTTCCTGTCACTCGGGAGCCACCCAATACGCGCTCCAAAGTCCCTAGTCCCAAAGCAACCGATCCCAGTGTTGCAAAATTCATTTTTGAGTCAGATAGACTCGTGCAATTATGCACAAAATTTTCATCGGCTCCCATTGACGATTTGACCAAATCCCTGGTCCAAATTAAGCAGAAAAATCTGCAAGCTCAATGGGAGAGGCTTATGCGCGCACATGAGGCAGTCTTCATTGCTGAAGACAATAGCCAGCCCGACGGTTTCAAAGAGTCGGCTAGGCAAAAGATTGACGCCTGCACAGACCAGTACGAGTTGTGCATGGCTCAGATGTTGG
Organism: Melieria crassipennis; assembly: GCA_963668005.1. Lineage (NCBI taxonomy): Eukaryota > Metazoa > Arthropoda > Insecta > Diptera > Ulidiidae > Melieria > Melieria crassipennis. The sequence goes on along the minus strand of OY764962.1, from coordinate 25,023,261 downwards.
ACATCATTGAGATGCTCCAAGCTCAGTCCCCCCAGCCCGCTGCGCATATGGAACCGGTTCGACCCCTAGAACCAGAAATTTGCCTACAAGTTCCGCCTTGTGATACCGAAACCTTCTTCGGGGGCTATGAGCAGTGGCCGTCCTTCCGGGACATGTTTACGGCAGTATACATTAACCACCCCCAGCTCACTCCAGCCCAAAAATTGTATCACCTCCGATACAAAACGCAAGGCAAAGCCGGTGCTATTGTTAAGCAATATGCATTAACCGATGAGAATTTCGGACTCGCGTGGGAAGCTTTAAAATCACGCTTCGAAAACAAACGCATACTCATTGATACACAAATCCGAACCCTTTTGAATATCGCTCCTGCCCACACTGAAAATAGTGAGGCACTTCAGCGGATCCAGAATACTATAAACAATTGTCTGTCTGTTCTCAATTCCCAGGCCGTAGATACAGACAATTGGGATCCGCTGCTAGTTTACATATGCTGTACCAAATTGCCCCAAGAGACACTTGCTCTATGGGAGCAATCTTTGACATCCCGGAAGGATCTGCAACCCTGGTCGCAAATGGATGAGTTCCTGACCGGCAGATACGAGGTTCTTGAACGGCTGCAAAATATTCGCCTCGCTAAGCCGAAATTACAACCCTCTACTTCCAATGTCCTCTCAAATCGGCCACACAAATCCCTAAATTATCACACTCAAGTGAAAAGGGACTTCGCGTGCAAACTCTGCAACGCAAACCATCCCATACGGACTTGCCAGAGCTTCAAAAGACTCACCCCCCAGAGTCGATTAAAATATGTTAAGAAGCACAATCTCTGCGTAAATTGTCTTGCTACATCTCACCTACTTGAGGATTGTACAAGCAATTTTACGTGCGTATATTGCCAGAGGAAGCATCATTCCCTGCTTCATTTCCCCACAGGCAATGCGCAACCCTCTCAATCGCTTAATCGGTCACATTCGACCACTCCACAGGTCGCAACGGCTCAAAAACCAATGAACATCAACTCCGCAACTCATTCCCCCCTTTCGGATGTGCAACCCCGCACATCTTCCAGGCAAAGTACGCTCCAAGTACAAGCCCTCCACTCCAGTAATGGCACCCAATCCCTTCTGCCTACGGCACTGGTGTCTATTGAGCACTTAGGAAAGTTGTTTAAGGTTCGAGCGTTGATCGACCAAGCCTCTCAGCGTACCTTCATTTCATCGAAGGTCCAGAAACGCCTCAAATTGCCAATCGAGAAATCTCCCTTCCAAGTCTCGGGCATGGGCGGTCAGATTGTGCAAAATGCCAATCATACATGCTTCTTGACATTGGCAGTCCCTCAAACGAGCACGAAACTCCCCGTGCAAGCAATCGTGCTCCAAGAGCTTACGAAATTGCTCCCACCTTCTCATATAAACCCCCCCAATATGAAAGATTTTGCCATGCTAGAACTCGCTGATCCAAACCCCTTCGAGACAGCGCAGATCGATATAGTGATTGGCAGTGATCTCATCCCGCAGATCATGCTCGAAGGCATCCACCGAAATGTATGTGGCAGCTTACTTGCTCAGCATACAGTATTCGGTTGGGTATTAAGCGGTCCAGTACCCCCTTCGCATTTGACATGTGCCACAGAGGTACCAAGTCTCCGTATGCATACTGGAACCGCCCTTCGAAACAATCTTCCTGCCCTAAAGGAAGCCCTTTCGCAAGTGATTGCCGCCCTCAATCCCGTAGGGTTTCCACCCCAGGAATTAATGGAAAATCACTCTGAACCCACCACTCCTGCAAACTCATTCCCAAACCGGCAAATTCCCCCCTTCGTTGCCAACCGTTTCGAGCCCGCAGGATGGCTTTCGCCTCTAATGAGGTCTCCCAAAAGGGTTCGACAAGAGCGTTGGCTTGACGCCACGCGTTCCACACTCACAGCAACTGACGGAAATTGCATTCCCTCGCAGTTCCTCATTGCACCTCCTCCATCCCGGGTCCGAAAAGAGGACAATCGCCACTCCAGTGCGACTTGCTCCAAGCGCTGCAAATCCCGCAGACGTCGGACTGATCGGGTATAAACTCCAAGATCTATAAGATCTCCATCTCGGGTGGAACGGCTCCAGTAACTCTCATGCTCACACAGTTCCAATTCCGGATCAAAGAGCCGTTGACTGCCACCACCCTCTCGAAGAGCAAACCGACATTCTCGCTCGGTTCTCTTGCTTCTTTCGAGTCCCGCGAATATGTATATATGCACCAAAAATTATCCATACACACTCCACAAATTCCCCAACACTCAGAAAAAGTAAATGGCAACTTGGCCAATTTTTAAATTCATATATGCATCTTCCCATATTCCCCCGGCTGTAGCTTAAGCGAACCCCGCAGCTTAGCCGTTTCCTCATTCCCACGATGTCGCCTCAAGACTTATTGTTTACAAGTAAATGACATCTCATCCTTTTGCAGATCAGCCGACCATGGCAGCAGGTGCCTCCCAGACCGCACGGCCGGACCGATCATCCCCAGCAAAGAGTTTATCGGCGCACCCCTAAGCGCACCCACAGCCAGCCAGCCGTGAGCCGCACCACCACCAGCCAGACCTCAGCCGCGTCTCGGCAACCCTCTACCCGGACACCACATCAATTGCACTCTGCAATGGCGGCCGCGATGGCTAAATGAGTGCTGTGATTGTTCAGTGATCTGTCGATCCCACCACTAATCCCTTCCTTTCCTTGTCCTTTTGTACTCATGTTTCCCCCTATTCTCTGCTCCCCGGCTTTAGCCGTTTGTATCGTTCAATGGTTCATGTATTACTTGTCACTCATTATTTACCCGTCGAATAATAAAGACCCAAAACCGAAAACATACCGATCGCTTTTTATTTAACCGCTCCGCCGACGTTAAACAATGACTTTTTGAAATAGGCTTTCCTCTCTTAAATCCGCAAAAAAAAATTCTGCGTCTTTTTGCGCCTTTGAAAAATATTCAATTTTTTTGGAACTACTAAAATTGCAACCAAAATATGTAACCAAGTCAATGCCGCGAATTATGAATGTTTTTTATAAAAATAGGTTTGGCACGCCGATTTAACCCTTTATGAGCCATACTATCCAATTTTTGCATTATTATGGAATTTGTTTGTTGAAATGTGATTTAATATGTATATATTCTAAAAAAGGAGGAATGTCAAAATTTGAGGAAGCTCTAATTTTGAAGAATCATTTCTATCATAGTCTCGCAGTTATGAATTGAGCTGCATTGTATCTTCATGGATGTGTCATCTCCATGTTAAGCTGTAAGGATATCAAAGAAAAAAATTATTTCCTTAAAGCAACTTCACCGCCCTGGGCCCTTCACCCGTCTCCCTTTAAAAGGCCCCTTTAACCCTTTAAAGGCTTGAGAAAAACCCTGAAATACGTATTTCGTTATTGTTTTTTTTAGTACAGGTCTCCCTCGTATAGCGCGGTACTTCTACAACGCGTTTTCGATATAACGCGATTTAAAAAAAACAGTTTTTTCATTATGTTTTTTAATGTTTTAAATAAAGTATGCATTTTGATTTTGAGTTGGAATGTACATACATCTTTAATTTAGTACCTATTTTATTTTGGAAAAAGCTTATTGGAACATAACCCTAAAATTTATATGAAAGTTAAGTCTTCTATAACGCGAATCAAATAACGTGGATTTTTCCTGGAACGTAACCACCGCGTTATACGAGGGACACCTGTATATGTATACATACAAAATTTAAAAAAATTACGACCAAAAAACAATTTCCAGCCACATAAGCTTCACCACAGCCTTTCCTATCAAGGTCGACGTTTTTAAAATAATTTTTAAGTGTCCAATTTTTAAAATACAACTTTTGACCAAATTTCATCATTATAGCTCCAGCGGTTTGGGCTCAGTGATAATAAAATAATCTGTTATATATATTCGATTTTTGTAAACTATATATTTTTCAAAATGTCAGCTGCCCAAAATTACTTAGACTGCAAATTTTCAGCGAATTTCAAGTACTCCATAATTTTGTATGGATTCGAAGTACTGTGTGACGCCAGAAACTTAAGGAAGGAACCAGTTTAGTAAGTTTTAAAGTCGCGTTCCAGAAATTACAACGTAAAACTCAACTTAACTCCAGCTAACCTAACATTTGCTTATCTCATCTCGAATTCAATAGAATGTCACATCACAATTGCAGACGTTTCACTTCTATCGCGTCTAAGTGAATTGACAAATTGTTAAATCCCTGGAAAATCCGCGCAATGTTAACACTTCGCACATTGCACACCTTAAACTACCACAGCAGCAGCTACAACAACAACAATGAATATGAGACCATAAACAACAATAAATACGCGTGAGTAAATAACGACGAAAAAGCCAACCTAAATTGGTGTTAACCGATACACGCGCACACAGATGAGGCCAACAAATGACATACACTCACACACACATTCACTCAGGCACATATAACTAGTACATACATATATATCCAAATATATATATATATATAAGGAACATGAATATCTAACGCATGTCAACGCATAAGCGCGCAGTCAGTCACTTGAAATGCTTTTAAGGTGCGTTAACACTCTAAAGTTAAATCCATGTGAGACGCGACGAGAAAAATAAGCAGCACAGCGCCATTGCCGAAATGAATAAAACGTGTGGGAGCGGCACATGTAAAAGTATAAATGTGATTTCAAACTTTTTAACTTTTTCGATGACGTTGAAATTGCCCGAAAACGCGCAGCAACACTGCGATAAGCTGCAAAAAAAAACAGATCAAGCCTTAAGTTACGCCCCTCCCCCTCTCGCACCAACCACACACACACACACACACTCGCCTTGTACACAGTCGAAGCGTTTTACTTTATTTGTTGGCAATTGAACGCTTTAATGCAATAAAAGCGCTTTAAAGTAATTTAGACCAGTCGAAATGACGAAAGCGACGACCGGAAGTGAGTGAACCCGAACCACAAAAGTTGTGTTAGAATGGCGAGTAGCCATGTCGGTCATATCGAGCGTATGCCAAATGCTATTAGCGCACTTAAACCAGCGTGTGGGTGAATGTGTTTGTGTTTGTATGTGTGTGTGCGTGAATGCTTGCCAATAGCCACAAAATTGCATTCAAAGGCGCTAATTGCATTCGAAGATTTGCAACTGGCAGTGCCTGCCAAGTTGGAAACCGCCAGCCGGCCATCAACAACACTCAATGCCTCTCGGCTGGCTTCCCTCACTCATGGTCAACAATTTTGTGCCTGTTGAAGAGGTATGGAAGTTGTACGTTTGCAGAATTCTATACAACAGGAATTATTAAAAACTATTATGGTAATTTTTTGGGAAACAAAATAAGATGGGAAATATTACTATATATTACTATATAATAATATGTACTAAAGTGATTAATTTTTAAAATATCCCAAACGCCCCATAAGCAGAAGTTTTTAAGCTTCAAAGACGAAATTAAGATGGTAAGGTCACAAGTTAAGAAGACCTAGGAAGACCATTCGAAGCATACAAAGTTGGCGCTTGCACATACAAGTTTTGCTCGTGAATGGAGGCTTTGTTTACTCGGAGAGAAATAAAATTTAAAGACGTGGTACTGCAGAATGAGATCCATTTTAATTTTATATATAAGTTTAAAGTCAATGGGGCCAATGAATCAAGTTCTTCTTAACCCTTTATTGATCTTGCAGATTTTTGTGAAATAATATTTGTCTAATTATTTCTCATTTGAAGTGCTTTCACCATATTTGAAGTCAATTCAATTTGAAGCAAACTCTGAACCCATCGTTGACTCCGTTAGATTTTTATTATCGAAAAAATGAAAAACAAGTGTCGAATTATTTCCCAGTTAGAGTACTTTCTCCAAGTTTAAAGTCAATAGGTCCATTAATTCATGTCTTTCACAGTTTCTTCAAACAAAGTCTTAACCCGTCGTTGACCACGTTAGATATTGATTTTCGAAAAAATTAAAAACACGTGTCGAATTATTTCACATGATAAGTGCTTTCATTATATTTGAAGTCGATTGGCGCATTTAATCATGCCAACTCTTAACCTATCGTTGACCCCCAAACTTTTAACCCATCGTTGACCTCGTCAGATTTCAATTTCCAAAAAAATGAAAAACACGTGTCGAATTATTTCTCACTAAGAGTACTTTCACCAAGTTTGAAGTCAATAGGCCAACTAATTCATGTTTTTTCACAGTTTCCCCATTAGATTTTGATTTTCAAAAAAAAAAGGCATGTATCCGATTATTTCAAATTTAAAGTACTCACACCAAGTTTTAAGCCAAAAGGCGTAAAAAATAATATTTCTTCTTAGAAACTTTTAACCTTTGGTTCACCCCTTTAAGTTTTGATTTGAAGTGTTTTTACCAACTTTGAAGTCAATAGATGGTTTTTTTCGTAGTCTTCCTGTGTACAAACTTTAACCTCTTCCTGACCCCGTTAAATTCTGATTTTCGAAAAAAAATAAAAAATACGTGTCCAATTATTTTTTATTTAAAGTGTTTTCACTTTCACAAATTTGAAATCAATAGGCCCATTAAATCGCGTTTCGTCATACAACATCTTAATCCATGTTTAACAGTTTTACATGGAATTCAAAGATGTACCTACAGTTTAAATTTCATGTTTGTAGCTTCAGCGGTTGGGGCTGGGCGATAATGAATCAGTCATTCAGTCCGTCAGGACAAAAAATTTTGTATATAGGATATAATTTTTTTTTTAAATTTTTAAAGTTAGTTTTTTTTTCACTAACATAAAAATTCATATTAAAAAAAAAAAAATAATAAGTGAACATAAAGTTTTAAAAGGACATTTTCATTACCTTTTCGTTCTTGCTCAACAAAAAGTTAATATTTTTTGAATTCTAGAGAATTTTTTCTTTAATTTGATACTCATATTGATATCCTACAGTGAACTAAATTTTTAAAATAATTTTTTGAAATTTTGATGTCCTTCAAATTTTAAAGCTCTTAAAAAAAAATTCTGACATCAAAGAGAAAAACTAAAAACGCAACTTTACCATATTTCGCGCCTAGTTTTGCGAGTATGTCAATTTTTTAGTTTTTGACGAATTGGTTGTCGCATAAATTATATAAATAAAATAGAAATTTATTGATGTCTCAAAAGTACTGCAAAGAATGATTAAAACGCAATCATTGAAAATCGAAATTGCAAAATTGAAATCGGTCATTTATAGACATGCTTTCGAAACTTTTTCCATTTGTTCGTTCGTCTACTCTCAGCTGCCAAAATCCTTTGCACGTCAGCCAGCGGCAGCTGTTGCTGCTGCTGCTTTACTCGGCGGTCGCTTTGACGTGACTGCATTTAACGAGCGCAGCACTGCTTTCAGGCGGAGGAAGCGCTCGTATAACTTAATCAGCAATTCGAAGCATATCAATGCGAACGTTTGATGGAGAAGCGTGCGGATTGAAAGAGCGCCGCTTTAACGCATCGACTCGCTGCCTGACTGCCAGATTGAGTGAGTGCTGCCGCGCAATGAGCCGTGCTGCACGATTGGCGATTGTGTGCGGCTGGCAGAGTGACAGACTGTCTGTGTGTGTGTGTGTGTGTGTGCAGTTTGAAATTGCAAAAGTTTCTAATGATGTGGAACCCATCAGCGCATTGCGCACGCGTCATCACGCCACCACTGCAGCCGACAGTTGGCACCGTCGCTCGGGCATTTGTGTTTGCATTAACGTTTGCGTTTTCGGTTGCGTTCCTCCTCCTCGCTTTAAATTGCTGTCGTTTGTGGCCTTTTGTTTAACAAGCAAGTTGCATTTGTATGCAGAACGGCATTTAATTTGTCGGAATTTGCAACTTCATTCGACTTCCATGGCCTCACGTTGCCAGCAGTTGCCACGTCTTTCGGCAATTTGCACATTGCTTTAGTGTGAGTAAATGTGTGCCAGGATATTAAAACGCAGTGCAAAAGATGAACTGAGAGAGACTACATATTGCTCGTAGGGTTTTTGAAAGCGAATCAATTTTACAAATTCAAAAAAAGTTAAATATGTCATGTCTTTTAATATCTTATCTTTTTTATATTTTAAACTAATTGAGTTAGAAGGACGAAATTCAAGGATGTAGTAGTGTACATATTAGTCCTTAAGTTATATTTTTTTCAAAAAAATATTGGAAATTTGTAAGGATATCCAAGGATAAAGTTTTAAAACCATATTTTCAATACCTCTTCGTCAATTTGCACCAAAACATTAAATTTTCTAAGATTCTAAAGATTTTTCTCTTTCATTTGATGCCCACATTGTTATTCTACAATGCGCTCAATTTTAAAAATAATTTTTTGAAATAATCATGTCCTTGAAATTTCAAAGTCCTTTAAAAAAAAATCCTGACGTCAGAGAGAAAAACTAAAAACGCAGTTTTACTACAATTGGCGCCTAGTTCTGCGAGTATATCGATTTTTTCGTGAGTTTTTAAATTGTTTGATTTTTGTCGCACGGTGTTATATCACCTCTTCTTCTTGCTTGGTTTCATTGTCCTTTCCTTTCGTTCCTTATCTGTCCACAACATTACTTAAACATTGGCGCTTGCAGTAGCATTGCAAGACGATCACTGAAACCTTCTATCCACCGCAATTCCGCGCCCTCTCCGCATCGGCCATGCGCAGCCAACTTGACGACTGAGTAGCGTCGCTTTATGTGCTCGTAATGTAAAACTGCCGCTTTGTGTTTTTAACTCTTGCAATTCCCATTTTTGTGGCCATTGTGCGCGAAATGGGACACAGCTGCATTGTGCAAGAAGTCGAAACGCAACTGAGAAGCGAACAAAAAAGCCCAGAAATGCGAGTAAAAAGCAAGAAATGTAAACTCTGTGAAAATGGTGCACGCTTTGCCGCAGTCATTTTTGCACTCTGCGTGTGTGTGTGTGCGTGTGCGACACTTGCGTCCTACAAAATTAAATGTTGGATTTTATTACAAACAATGCGACTCGAGTGAGTCAACAGCGCTCGCGCGCCCAGAAATGCACACAGCAAACGTGTGCGACCAGATGCAGTCATGATGAAGCGCAAATCCTGCATTTATCCTCGCTCGCAAAACAGGCCAAAATACACACCCGCACACACACACACACAGACGTGCGTGCGAGTGCGCTCTCAAAGAACGAGAGAACAGCAATACATGTTAGGCATAATGACAAATGGTAGCAGCAAGTTGCCGGACGTTAGTCTATGGGCATTGTTTTTGTCCGACTTCAGACAAAGTAAATTTGTATGTATGTATGTGTTTGAGTATGTATGTGAATGGCTGTGGCTGCTTGCGTTTGAACCACCGAGTGCAATAATGCCAAAGTTGTCCATTTCCTGTTGCTGCATGGCATGTTTTCATATTTATTGTACTTTAACTTACAACACCAGCGGCGGTGTTGACTTTTTTGACTTGAATTGTATGTTCCGCTCAATGCAGCGGAAGAGGTCACTGCCTGCTTAAATGGTGTAATTTCACAAGTATTCTAAGGGTTTTTATAATAGAATTGTTTTAATTAAACATTAGAGAGACTGATTCGCAGTGGTAGGCCATGTCCATGTCTGTTCCTGGATTTATTTTATCTGGTTTCTTTCTCTCAAATCGTACAAATATTTCGTGTATGTTTTCTAAAATTCGTATCAATTTCCATACCGATCACCATACCTGTATTTATACCTATATCCACTTGTATTATTATTATTAGCTGTGTTTATATTTATACTCATTCCTATGCCTTCAGCTATATTGATGCTCATATTTTACTTATAGTTTATCTATTTATATGTCTATACTTTACCTATACATACATAGTATATACTGTTACGAATACCAGTTCTAATGGGCTAGTACGCATCTCTGGACTGTGCAATTTAAAATCAAAACACACTTAATTTCTTAAAGGCAGTCAATAAAAACCAACAGTCACTTTATTTCACAAATCTCACACTTTACGGTCTTTACACTTAACTATTTGCTTAATTACTCCGTGTGGCACCTTCACTAGTCAAAATCCGACTGACTCGCTGCGCCGCACCCGGCTGCCTTTTATACCGGTCAGGCCATCGCGCAGATCTTTCTCGCATATTCCGGAGTGGATTAAAGGTTTCCATGATGATCGCGACCATCATTGCCAGGTTAGACTAAAAGTTTCCATCATTGCTAGGTTGGACTAAAAGTTGCCATCATTGCCAGGTTGGACTAAAAGTTGCCATCATTGCCAGGTTGGCCTAAAAGTTTCCCTTATTATCGCGGCCGTCGTTGCCAGATTGAATTATAGCACGGCGCGTAGCGACAGGGTTGCTTTGCACAGCGACAGACTGTCTTATCGTTACAATACATACTAAGTACCCTGTATACAATACCCAGCACTCAATACCAAATGTCAAATCTCAATACCAAAAATTATACCCTATATCCAATAGTCAATACCCTGCATCCAATATCCAATATTAAATACTTTTAATCAAATACCCAATGGAGTACCCATTACCTATATTCAATAGTCTGTTGATAGTCTATATCCAAAACCCAATGCTCAATGACTCTTATCTAATAACCAATGTCATAACCGTTACCTAATACTTAATACCCAATACTGAATTCTCATTATTCGATACCTATTACTCAATACCCAGTATCCAATACCCAATACCTGTTACCCATTACCCAATAACCAACACCAACCAACTCAATACCAATACACCTATACCCAATAATCTATACTCTGTATCCAATAACTAATGTCATACCCATATCCAGTACCGATTACCCAATACCCAATACTAATAACCAAAAGTTAATATATATAATATATTCTGTATCCAATAACCAATGTCACATTCATTGCCCAATACTTAACACCCAGTACCCGATACTTAATACTCAATGCCCAGTATCCAATAGCCAATACCCAAAACTCAACAGTCTATAACCTATATCCAATATAGTTAATACCCTATATTCAATACCCAATATAATCCCCTGATCTCAATACTCAATACCCAGTAACCAAAATCCAATGCAGAATAAACAATAATCAATTCCAAATACCAAACCCAATAATTAAACCGAAACCACTTATTTGGGCCGAAACCGAAACCGAAACCGAATATTCGGTCGGACACTACCAATAATCAATATTCTATACCTAATGCTCAATAATTTATAACCGATGTCAAATAAACAGTACCCAATATCCAACGCCCACTATTCAATATGGCGATAACACGATTTGGGCACTGTTTGGGCTACACAGCACTCACTTTGGAAATAAGTTTTCAATATTTCCCAACGTTGTTCAAGCGTAAAGTGGCTCATTTCGTTCCGCGGAGGTATGATACTGACAATCTGTCAATATTTCGAGCGGGAAACAGGTGTCAGTGTCAAAATAACTTATGATTTAAAAATAAACCACTAGATGGCCCACCCTGTATACCCTATATCTAAATTTCCAATACCCAGGATCCAATACCTAATTGCATACCTAATACTTAATACCGAATACCTGCTATCCAATACTCAAAACTAAACATCTAATTCATGAACCCAATACTCAATGCCATATACAACCCAATTCCCGATATGCAAAACCCAATCCAAGACCTATTACTCAATAACCAATACTCAACAACCAACATTCGATAACCAACACTAAAAGCTAATACCCAGTGTTCAATATACAGTACGTAGTACTCAATACTGAATACCCAATACTTAATATCTGGTACCCAATACCCAATATTCATTGTCGAACACTCAGTATCCAATCCTCAACACCCGTACGACCAATATCAATACTATTCAACACTCTTTACCCTTTACAGAATTTACAATATCCAGTACCCAATACCCATACCCACTTTACAAGTGTATCATCTCTAGTTTTACATATCCACCCAATACCCATTGCCGAACACTCGATATACAATTCTCAATACGTGTACACGCAGTACCAATACTACTCAATACCCAATACTCTGTACCCTATACAGAATACCCAATATCCTGTACCCAATACCCATACCCACTTTACGAGTATATCGTCTTTAACTCTACATATCCACCCAATATCCATTGCAGAACACTCGGTATCCAAATCTCAATATCCAGTACCCAATACCCATACCCACTTTACGAGTATATCATCTCTAACTCTACATATCCACTATTCTGTCTCTAGCTACAAATGTCAATATCCGTTATTCCGTTTCTACTATTTTCCTCTACACCTTCCTTTCCACTTTTGCTCTTTTGCTGCCTTTCTTTTTCATATAAAACTACACAACAACAACGAAAAATCTAAAATTAAAATCACTTCCGTTGCAATTAGAGAAACAAAAATCGCACACACAAGGAAACCATTTGTCAAATATGTTTCATCCATTGTGTCCAGCTTTACACATTTGTCGCTTCTTCATTTTTTGCAAGCATTTGTTTAATTCTTTGTCACTTTTGCCACCCTATTGCCACGCATTTAAATGCGCAAAACAACAACAATAATAACAACAGATGCAACGATTAAAACGCAACGAAAAAAAATGTAAAACGTTATCTGTCATGGCGGCCGGAACAAAAGTGCACAAAGCCGGCGAGCGAAAGAAAGAGAGTGCGCCGCTTCGACAAGAGAAACAGCTGCTGGATAACGGCACATTGCACGGTGCACTTATCTGCTGCTGCTTCTCTGTTGTCGCACAAAGGACAATGCAAGAAATTAATTTTCGGAACTGCGCGCACTCGCCCGCCGTCGCGCTTTGCACGGCAGCCATCGAAACCTTTGCAACTGTGTGTGCGCGCGCGTGTGTGCGTGTATGTGTGTGTGTGTGTTAGTGAGGGGATTTATGTCATACTAATGGCTGGGATTTTTGTTACAATGCAAATGGCAGACATGTTTGGCCAGATTGGTTTAATGCTTTTAAAATGAACAAATCGCACTGCAAAAGCGTCGGCTATGCGCTTTTGTGTGCACACACATGGCTCACGGCCCGATTTGCATACGAACGAGATTTGGCCAAGATTTAAACAGCCAACGGTGTCTTGAGTGAAAACAACAACATGTGTTGATTGTTTTTGTGCAGTCTTCTGGAGATTTTCATATTTTAAGCGTCTTTGTGTTGGCGAGTTGAGTTGTGTTTTACAAAATGATGAAAAAATAAGTAAGTAAATGGTTTTCAAATTTTTTAAAGCATAAAAATAAGTATTAAAATATAAAAAATCCGATTCACTAAAATATCTTTTCTACAGTATCATTCATGAATCATAATTCATTTAATCATCATTCATTTTAATAATTTGCAAGTTTACTGTCGTGAAGTCCTAGGTGGGAATAAAAGTAGGAATACGTCCAGGAGGGAAGGCAGGTGGAACCAATGGTTGGGGTTGACCCCATTTATGAAAGCTGAAGACTCCAGCTACGTTTTAAGGGTATTACTTTTAAAATAAACCTATAAATTCCTAAATGAAAGCCTGTCCCTTTACAATGAAATATAAAAATGTATACTTTTGTTTCTTCTGAATATATTGTTACGAAAATGACTAGTTCGTATCTGATTGTGCTTGAAAATAAAACTACTTCAGTGATTCAGCGCAAACGCAGACAAAAATCAACAATTGCTTTATTCACAAATTTCACACTTTGCTTGTATTTACACTTGTTTCTACTTTGCTTGCTCAGCTAAGACTCGACTCGTTGCGCCGCGCACCGCTGCTTATATACCAGTTTTCTTATCGCGCCGAAGTTTCTTGCAACTTCCAATTGGAACACGCTCGACCATTCTCGCACAGTTCGCGAACCATCCTTGCCATATCGGAATAACACCAAGCGAATTATACCAAATTCGCCGTACTTGAAAGTGCATGCCTAAAAGTATGCTTGGAAAAGCGTTCGTGCATAGACAAGCATTCAGCACATTGCCGCAATCGCAACAATATTTTTAAAATTTTTTTCTAACTTGACTCTGGGTCGAAACCAATTTCATATTCACCTTCGCAATCAATTTAATGTTAAAAAATTTATTCAGAACAAACCAAAATATCAAATGATTTATATTTCATTGTAAAGGAGGCTACACAGGCTACAATATGGAAGCAAACTTGTTGTACCTTAGTAATAGATTTTTTCGAGAAAAAAATCCGTTAAGAAAAAATTTTTATAAAAAAAATGTTTTTTTCGCTTAAACTTTTTATTAGTACATCTCACGTATCTAATGTTACACATAAAAACAAAGGTATGACAAATACCTTTCGTTTGATACCCATATCGTGTAAATCAGTTCGAGATTATTTGAGTTTTTTTGATAAAAACTTTGAACTTTGACCGCAAGCCAGCGTTTCCCAGGCAAAATTTTTAGTTTCTTAGATGCAGGAGCCAACCCTCTATATAAAAGCATACTCATTTATTGTTTCCACGAGGGTTCGCTATACTGTTTTTATGCCTCGACGTAAGTGGGGTGTTTGGGACATTTTTGTCAAAACACAGTTTGAATGTATTTTTTATGGATTGGTGTCTTAAGCAAATTTGTTGGTCGTTAAAATATCTACAAACTTGCCGAAGACAGTAAAGCGATATTCGGAACGATTTAGGACCTATTAGCATTTAAACGTTCGAAGACTTAAGCGACGAACTCGACTAAAATGAGCAAACTTCAAAGTCGGATTTATCTTAAACTAGAGCTAATCCAGCCAAACGGCTGGTGGATATCAACTCAGTATACCTATAGGAAAGTCCTCTGATCCCCCCATGTCTGAATTTTCGACTTGCACAGTGTAATTATTAAAATGTAAAAAATTCAATTCACTAAAATATCTATTCTAAAGTATCATTCATGACTTCTAGCATCTATTCTGCATGCAACCAAACAGCGTTGCCACTCCCCCATTCGTCCACTGGCATAATTAACCACAGGCGACATGCTGGGCAACTCGCATTACGGCAAATGAACGCTTCCTTCCGCTCGGCTGCCGCAGTGACACTCCTTCCATTTTCTTCTATTTTCACTTCCGCTTAATTCGTTCCCATTCATTTGCTGCCAAGCCAAATTCACTAAAATTCTCTTTGCACCGCATGACGAATGCGAAGCGGGCAGCACCCGGAACCGCATGCCAGCACCACAGACACAAACACAAACACAAACATACATACACACACACACATATGTGCTTGAATGTATCAGTGCAAGTGTTTGTGCGAAATGATATCAACGCCGCGTGCCCGAATGCAGCGACTGTTCACAAATGCAATTACGCTGTGAATAAACCAAAAATGCAACCAAACTGTTGCCACGCCCCAAAAACACGTACATCCGTAATGGATTTACACCTGAGCTCTATGCGAGTCTGCATGTGTGTGTGTGTGTGTGTTTATGATGCAAACGAATTGGCCGTCCAGCTGACCGAATCATACGGCCATGCAGCCGTCCAGCGTCATTAACGCCAGTGGACTTAATGAAAAACTAAGCAAATTAGATGAGCATAATTAATGGGTTTGTCAACAGCGACTACGACATCACGTGCAGCAGCAGCAGCAGCAACAACAACAACAGCCGAAACTTCACAGTAGCACTTCACACATGCACGCATACGCCCAAAGATGGGCGAGAGAGATGAGAATCGCCTTGTTTGTGTGTGTTGGATCCTTTGAGCCTGTGCAAACATTAGATTGCCGATTGCTGGTCATTCGATGCTGGTAGCTGGCAAACTGCGACGTTAGCCTTAATTATAACTGCAACTCAGAATAGTTGTTGGTGTGTAAATAGCCGTGATGGCATTAGACTAAAAATGGGGTTATCATAGCACTTAATATTCGTAGCAGCTAATTATAGCAACCAAATAAAATTTTGATATATTGCCTCTTCAATAAATATTGCTTTACTATAAAAGTTTATATATTTTATTGCAATAACCCAATTATTGTAAACGACATTCTTCGAAAGATAGAGGAGTCTAACTCCAACTTCAGTCTAGTTGTTGAATGTTTAATTGCTTTGGGGTTTTTTTTAAGCATTTAAAGTTTACTAGTTAAATTAATAAATCCAACCGATTTTTTCTGATTAAGATTCTATTTGTTGGCTCACTTTTTCAATCTATATTCTTCAGTCTTCTTCTCACCTTCATTCAAACCCATATGGAACTATCATATTACTAGAGTTAACATTTTTGAAAAAAAATTGTAGATGTATTCAGTAAAAAGAGCAACTGGTCTGGCAAATGGGCAAAAGAGCAGATTAGCTGTAAACAACAACAAAATAAATTTGGGGTAAATTAGCTACATGTTTGCTCTTTTGCCACACCAAACCCCTTGAGTAGATTTTTTGAAGCTAATTTGCTCCTTTGCCACATCAAAAATGTTAAAGTCTAACATATTTTTTTGTTTATTTATAAAAATTTTAATTTTTCAATGTTTTAAGTAAATAAAAAACTGCTGTTTTGGTAGCTCTTTAGCAATGTTGCTACATTGTAGAAAGGTAATTGGTTTGCTATTCTGCCTTTTTAGCTCATTTGCCAGACAAGTTGTTCTACCTACCAATTTTTTTCATTGGGTTTTAAACTGAAATTCACCGAAGAATTTCTCTCAGAAAGCCATATAATAAAATAATAAAAATTATAAAATAAATATAATAAAATAAAAAAAAAAATAATTGACTTCTATTGATCATTCTAGTGTTAACCATTGCTCATGACAACGGCGAGCGGTGCCTGAAACACTTCCGTTGTGTTTCTAGTAAAATCAGCGATGTTGCTATTGCCTTCTCTGTCTTTGCAGTTAACAGCTGAAATAGATTTATAAAAATATGTTTTTCACAGCGATCTCTTTTATCTATTGTGATCACCTGGGCTGGTTAGTACTTAGTTTCTCAAGTACTCACTCTGAGTGGCCCAAAGTACGAGCTAGTTGAAGCTCAAAAGTCCGATAGTCAGTCGACAGTCCGACTGTATGGAAGACAGAAAACGAGTTAACGATTTATTGTAGGAAAACGAAGAGCATTAGTAGAATGGCTGCACACAACATCAAATTTGTCATGGAGCAGTGAGTTCTTTAAAAATAGCTGTCTTCGTTCATCATCGGGGTACCTTTTCCATAACTTTCCTCAACGTATCTACAAGCAGTGCAGAGACGAAAACAATCTCTTGGTAGAAGAATACATCTGCAACATTGGCAAAACCTTGGCATCGCCAAACAAGAGACAATCCAGAAAACTTCTCAATAAAATTTATATTAGCGAAGTTCACTCTTCATAGCAATTTTTGAATTTTCGCAATTTTTTCGTAAGCAGTTGTAGCGATAGAAAGCTACGATAGCAACTTTACACATAAAATGCTATGAAGAGTTCCACTATTCCACTCCACTATTAAAACTATGTGGATTTTTTTACGTAAATATGTCAGGAGATTGCACTGAATTAATGAATGAACAGTGCCCATGGGAACTTAAATGTCAGATTCTTCAAGTCGCATATGTATAAACTCAGCACAGCTGTGAGGTGGTTCTACCTACAAAGTTCCCTTTCGTGCTTTATTGTCTGCGAATAGTTAATACTCAAAATCTGAAGCAATCACAAACAAGGAGTTGCTCAGCAGAAATTTAGCTGCTGGACATTTGGTTTCGAAGGCAGAAAATGAAGTTGTTAGGCCCAACTTCCCGCAAAGAAGACGGCTAAGAGGCAGAGGTAGACTGCTCGACGGGCCTCGGGAGACCTGCAGTCAGTCCAACTCTAATTAAGTTTTTAGGAGCTGAAATCAGTGGCTAAGAATCAAATAAAATGACGCGCAGGCATGGTTTTTAGGTATATCAGGATGAGATTATGATGATAAAATCTTCTTTTTAAAAAAAAATATTAAAACTCGAAAAGTTTTAGCAAAGGCGAGACACACCGAGAAAATATTTCTGATGCGCAAATTGAAGCCTCCATAAAACCCAAAGTGGTCAAAAGTTGCGTCTCGTGGTAAGTACCACTTTAACCCTTTCGCTAGTTTGTTGCCATATGGCAACATGCTACTTTGTGGACATCTGCATCCTCTATGGTTGTAAGAATGAACTTTTTTGTTGGTCTTTAGAATAGTTTGAAGTTTTAGGAAAAATACGAAATTAATAAACTGAATACTTAAGTTTAAAGAAGAGAAGTATATACGTTTTTTTAATGGTAGATCTTGGTAGATCTAGTCAAGGAAGAATAAGCAGACAAAATAAGAGAACTTTTTAATTTGACGTTTTCTTTCAATTTAGATACCTTTTTTTTTTATTTTGGTTGAAGTAAATGAAGAAATATTCAAATTTTTGTTGTGCGTAAAAAGTTTTATGTTTAAGTAATTATAGAAAAACACTCTAAAATACAGGGTCCGCGTATAAAGAATAGAACATAGAAGCCTAACACGTAAAATTTAAAATTTTGACTTTCCCCAGTAAAAACCTGTAGCGAAAGGGTTAACTGTAATAGGAACTATGTTCCTCCTCCCTTCCTTTCTTTCTCCTTCCTTCCTTCCTCCTTCCTTCCTTCCTGTATCCTTTCTCCTTCCTTCCTTCCTCTTTCCCCTTTTCTTGCCCCTTTCTTCCTTCTTCCTTCTTCCTTCCTTCCTGCTCCTCTCTATCTCTTTCTATAGATTGTCAGATTAGAACATCGTTAATTATGTGCAAATGTGGCATGATGAGTATTTGATCCGATCTATCTATCTGATGCTGATTATTAAACAATTATCTGTTACCAATGGACAAAAAACCAAACATTATTACTTTCGTTACTTTTCACGAACATATCTCGAGCAATGAAGTCTTCTCCAACTCAATTCGATGAATTCACGTTCCAAAGCAGTAACGGTCGATCAGTAATTAAATCAAATATGTAGGAGGTGACCTCCTCACCTTGCAGGTTTCTGGAGTTTGGCTAATATAGATAAAGTATCTGTGGTACCAATTTGTTTATAACAATCTGTATTGTACTCTCACCTACTCATTTTTATCTTCATTTGGCTCACAGTCTTCCCAGAGTTGCGTTGGTTAAATCCAATTCTCACTGCACATTTACTATTTACTTAATAAGTTCACATAATTTCAAAACTTCCTCATGCAGCCAGCCAGCGGTTACAGTGGCAGCAAATTATTACAACTTGATGTTGCCGCTGTGCGCAATTGTGCAAGTAGTTAAAATTTCAATTTAACAGGCCGCACCCGAAAGCGAACTTCACCTGTTATTCTCTTTGGCCTGGAACAGTGGTTTCTTGTGATGGCGCAGCGACCGAGCACAGGTAAAAAGTTGTAATGAAGCCCTAAAGGACAGTGGCGCATATGGGTTGGTTGCATTTGCATTTGAGTGATTACCTTTGTGGCAAAAATGGCGGCAACTGCTGTGGGGCCACCGTGTACAGGAAGTGCTGCTAATTGAATACTTTTTTTTAGTCAAATCTCGTGAGCGACAACCTGGAACAGACAGTGGCTTTCAATGGGAATGAAAATTACGAATATCTCTTTTCTGTCTGTCTCTTGTCAAGTGAATCTGAGAACTGAGAAACTTTGAATTCTATTTTAAAGTCAATTTTGAGGTTGCTTTTATTTGTTTAATGCATAATTAGTTATTTAAAAAAAAAATGAATATTCATTGACTTAGGCTTTGCAAGTCCCACAAAATCTGCAAATTCCCTCCGTCAAGTTTTCACAATCGTCCCGAGCGTTAATGATCAAAATTGTCATCAATGCTACGTGCCTAAACCGTCCCCAGAGAGTCGAGTGGTGAAATCTCTAATTTCTGTGTGCGCCCACAGCCAACTTGACACAAGCAACGGGAAAGTTGCGGCAACAACGGCGTGTCGCCGATGAGCGATTATGCTGCTGCGCAAATGCAAAGTTGCCGACACCGCTGACGCCGTTGCTGATGTCGGTGCTGGTGACAACTGCCATCAGCGCTAATAGTCAGCGGCGTCAACATTTGACCTATAAAATGTCACTCATACGACATGGGGTGCACGCTGCCAACAGCAAATTGACTGAAGCCAAATCTATGTAGTCGAGCTTCCGCTGCGCTTTCGACACGCTCATTATGTGACGAACACACACACACACACACACACACACGTACACGTGGCACTCGAAGGTGGTTTAATCAACTTTGCAACCGCAAAACTACAACAAAAAGGCACATTCGGTCGCATATTTGCTTTTGCGGCGCTGCTGGCGCACATCAGCGGTCTGAGTGGGGCAGTGAAGGCAAAATTTGCGCGTCTTATTAGCTTAAAATATTAACGGCACACAAGCAGCGAACCATAAAGCTTAACCTGTGGGCCGACGCCATCATCGTCGACCGCACCGACAGCACCGACATTATTACTGTCATCAGCAGCAACAGCAACGGCAATCGGCACACAACGTTCGTGTAATTGTAATTGTATGTGTGTATGTGTGTGTGTGTGTAATTTCAACACTATACGAGTAGTGTTGCCAATAGCAGTGCCAATGTTCGCATCCGCAGCAGACACCATTGCAGGCACAAGTGGCATCGGCTACATGCGCAAATGTTGAACTTTTGATGAATGTTGAATAATGAATTTTGTAATCAAGGTGGCTGTTCCACGCTGACTGTCTGTTTTGTGTGCAGCGGCTTTTGTAAGTGAGTCTGTGTGTGTGTTTGTGTGTTTGTTCGCGTACGGATGCAGCGGATTACTTATGGTTTTAGCGCAGTTGCACAGTAAAGTTTACTGTCGAAGCATGCCAAATGCAGATTTTAAAAAAGCCACAAAAACCACATTCAAGTAATTTGAGCTGCCATTAAAATGCGACTTTTGTGTGCTTTAGTTTTTATAGAATTTGTAATGAACAACTACGAAAACAAATTGACAAGAAGTGAGCATAAAATGTAAATTACCTATGTGAATGATTTGTAAGGACACAAGTAAACAAAATTATAGTGCAGCCAAATAGAACGAAATTAATTAAATTAGATTTATTTGGCAGTTTTAGTTGTTTTCTATAGAACCGCAGAAAAGTTGATGTAGACGTAGACTTAGGTACTTACTTTGATAAATCATTGCCTGGTTTCGGCCACTTCAAGCATTTCCTACCAGAAACCTTCTGCCTAAGATCACAACAAGTTATAAGCCGTTTCTGCTTGATTCTTCTACAGAAGACCAGCTGTGTTTCATTGCTTTCGTCTGCCAACTTTTGTATCAAATCTCCATAGCACTGAGTGCTTTGTGGGATTGTAATCATAAAGCTGCAGTATTAATTTTATAAAGTATGTACTCTCAAGCAGTCCTTAAACCCCTCTTACATTGGTTTAACCCTTTCGACCCCGAATTTTACTCTGTATCTCGATATTATATTACTTTTTGGTATTTAAATCATGAAACATTTGCCTAAGAAGTGGGCACATAAAATTTGAAGTCGCCACGCCTCTTTGTTAGAGTTCTAGAGCTACAGTTTACTTTTGAACAATTGTAGCTTAAAACGGGTTCAATAAATTTTGTATCAATATTTTTTAATTACAGAAAAATTATCTAATATTTATCGAAAAATACAAAATTATCACTTTTTGATTTTATTTAACCGTTATTAAAGAAACAGGGTTTTGATCAAACGCGCCCAATTTGTAGACTTCAATTAGAACACAAACTTTCCCTGTATCGCTGCAATTATTGGCAATTATTTTGGGGATAACAGTTAACATTTTTGTAATTTGCTTTGAATTCACTTCTAAAAATATTAATTTGTTGTTGCAAACTTTAATTTAACCCATAAATCAATCGTAGCTTTTGCTATAAGATGACAAATAGGTGAAGTTGCTCTCAGGCAACTTTGGGGTCGAAAGGGTTAAGTTAGTTTAAATTTGTATTAAAGTTAGTGTTAGGTCATTTCAGTGATCTTAGAAAGCCTCTAATATTCACTAATTTAAGACCATTCAAGTCTTTGAAAAAGGAAAAACGTAAACTTTACAGTTTCCCACCCTGAACTTTGATGACTCCTTCTGCTTTTTATTTGAGAGTACAAATAAGTGTTGTGGGATTTACAAAAGAAAAGAAAAGGCCTAACTAGAATAAAATCGCAACGAACCAATTTGTAACTGCATTCATGTCAAAGTGTCATCAGTCCCACGGTTTGAGCTCTAATCCTATCAATTTTTGTGCTAACAAATCATAATTTTCGGAAAACGCTGATCTTTGTGTACAACAATGCTCGGACAAATGTTGCAAAAGTCGTCCATGTCCAGGAATCATTGATTTTTCTTTACAACAATTCTCGGTCACATGTTGCATAAGTAGTTAAGAAAACTTTGGAGGCGCTTCAATGGGATGTCTAATTCACTCGCCTTAGTCACCACACATTGTTTCTTCTGACTACCAGTTCTTCCGGTTGCGGACTCGGTTCGCGTTCGGTTCGCATTGATTTGACCAATAGTCAAATAGTGAATTTTGATTAAAAACAAAATATGACAGTTTTTTTATATACCATTTAATTTAATTTTATTTTATTTTATTTTAGTTTAGTTTATATTATTTTATTTTATTTTATTTTTTTTTTAATTTTATTTTATTTTGTTTTATTTTATTTTATTTTATTATTTTATTTTATTTTATTTTATTTTATTTTATTTTATTTTATTTTATATTATTTTATTTTATTTTATTTTATTTTATTTTATTTTATTTCATTTTATTTTATTTTATTTTATTTTATTTTGTTTTATTTTATTATATTATATTTTATTTCAATTTATTTTATTTTAATTTATTTTATTTTATTTTATTTTATTTTATTTTATTTTATTTTATTTTAATTTATTTTATTTTATTTTATTTTATTTTATTTTATTTTATTTTACTTTCTTTTATTTTATTTCATTTATTTAATTGCGATTGTACCATATAAGACCAGGAGGTCCTTAAATAGTAAGTACATCAACATAGACGAAGGAAATCTAATATAAATAACTTAAGACTAATACAGGTGAAAATGAAATTGAAAATAATATGAAAACGAATTTAAAAAATGATGAAGTAAACGGCCTGCAACGGTTTTATATATACAGTCGGATGATAAAATACACACATAAGTTGATTGTACATAGTTGCCGTAGGGTAGTGACCAGATCTCTGAACAGTAATTGGTCAGCAATAAAAGATCTCAGAACAGCGGGTATGGTATTGTAATGACCGGAAACTATCCCCCAAAGTCAAATATTGCAAAATTACTTGCAATATTTAACTTACTTTGCATTTGAGTTACTTGCTTTTTAATATAAAGCCACGATTCATTGGAATAAAGTTCATGTATCGACTGAATCAAAATATT
Organism: Melieria crassipennis; assembly: GCA_963668005.1. NCBI lineage: Eukaryota > Metazoa > Arthropoda > Insecta > Diptera > Ulidiidae > Melieria > Melieria crassipennis. The sequence goes on along the minus strand of OY764962.1, from coordinate 24,999,994 downwards.
CTCAAACAAGAACTGAGTTTTCAAAATGGCTGAAATTTCTATGAAAACATCCTTTCAAACGAAGCGCAAACAGATTTCCGAACTTTTGTTGACAAGTGTTGCCATCTTCATGTTGAAGTAAAAAACTTCTCAGACTTCTATGTCAAACAATTTATTGATACAAATTTTCATCAAACCAGACTTTGACTAAACAAGTTGGCAGTCTGTAATTCTTAACCAAGAGTTATAGATCAATACTACTTTTGGCAATTTTTTTTAGTAAACTTCAAGCTAATATTTAAAATTTTAGTGGAAAAATTAATTCCAGTGTTTGTTGTATAATTTGCAAATTTTGGTTATTATTGAAACCCAGCGAGAAATGTTTCGATTGGCTTTAATTATTCATTTGGCTTCATGGCCTGTGCAGTCATTTCAATTAATTCCTTTTGAATTTGTTGTGACAGTAAATACGTATCCGAATCCATGCAGCTAATTATTACAAATTTATGAATATTGGCACAATTTATTAGAAACGAACCATCGCAATGACAACCTTTGAGTTCAAACGTTTGCCTCGGCCGTCGTTACCGCGCACAATTCGCAACATTGCCACCGCAATTGGTACCATTACCTGACCAATTGATGGCAGTGCATTGAGCTATGCAAAAAAAATAAAAAAATAAATGGCAAAATTATGCAGTCGCTATGCGCACAATTCGCCCCTCACCGCAGCTGTTGCGATGCTTGGCAAACATTGTCATAGCAGCAGCCGCAGTTGTTTTCATTCGGTGTGGACACACAAACAGCAGCCGGGAGCAGCTCGAAAGTGCGAGGAATGACTGCGGACAAATAGAGCAAATAATTAAAGTTAAATAATTGAACAAGCAAACCGCAAAACTGCATGCGCACACAAACAAAAATACACACACATACACACACACATACCGACCGCATTGACATGCCACTAAAGTGACCAGTGACAAACAAAATAAAAACTTGAAAAATAATCAAGTGAAAAATAATACCAGAAAAAAGTTGAAAAAAATGAAGTTAAAATGCGAAAAAATTAAAAAGCAAACAGCAGCTGAAATGTCAGATAAATATTGCATGCGCGAGTGGGAGTCAATTTTGTGTGTGTGTGTGTGTGTGTACATACGAAAAGTGGACTTTTAATTTACTAAACGCAAATGTCAACATTTGAAATTAAATAAACATGACCCGGGAAATGTTTGATCTCACATAAGCACAAACATAAATATTTGTACATGCATACATATATACTTGTTACATACATGCATACATACTTGTACAGGATGATTCACATTGGATTTCGTTTATTGAAATTAATTTAGTTCGATTAATTAATTAATTATTTAATTAATTAAGTATTGAAAAGCTAAGTCAGAAAGCGTAAATTCAATACTAGAAGTCTAAGTTTAAGCTTTTAGAAATTAAATTCAATTTAAAACGGATTAAACATGGTTAGATATTTTTCTATGGTTTCTGAAATTCCTTAGACATTTTTCTAAACTAGTCTTGGTGTAGGTGCAGAGAGTCAAAGGGTTGTTCTGGCCACTCATTTTGTTCTGACATATCAACACTCTCCACTTGGAGTGCTTTGTCGTATCGACAGCTGGCTGCTTAAAAAGAATTTGAATTGAATGAATGAATGAATTAGTTAATTAATGAATAATTGAATGAATTAATTAACAAATGAATGAATTAATGAATAAAGGAATGAATGAATGGATGAATGAATGAATGAATCAATGAATGAATTAATTAATGAATGAATAAATGAATGAATAAATGCAAAAAAGGAATGAATGAATAAATAAATGAATGAATGAATAAATAAATTAATGAATGAATGACTAAATGCATGAATATGAATGAATGAATAAATGAATGAATGAATAAATAAATGAATGAATGAGTGAATAAATGAACGAATGAATGAATTAATTAATGAATTAATAAATGAATAAATGAATGAATTAATGAATAAATAGATGAATGAATGAATGAATGAATGAATAAATGAATTAATGAATTAATTAATGAATAAAGGAATGAATGAATAAATACATAAATAAATAAATGAATGAATGAATGAATAAATGAATGAATGAATTAATGAATGAATAAATGAATTAATGAATTAATGAATGAATGAAAAATTAATGATTAAATTAATGAATGAATGAATGAATAAATGAATGAATTAATGAATGTATGAATAAATAAATAAATGAATAAATGAATGAATAAATAAGTAAATGAATGAATGAATGAAGAAGTAAATGAGTGAATGAATGAATGAATGAATAAATAAATGAATGAATGAATAAATGAATGAATGAATAAATAAATGAATGAATGACATGGTTCAGCGAGTTCAGCAGCTGAATGTTGATTTGGCATGTTCGAGCCAAATTGCTAAGCTGCTCAAACAGTGCTTGGATCATTTAAATGGGCTGATAGTCCATAATTTAATAAACTCAGATTTAAAACCCTACAAGTTATGTCTCTTCATTTAGAATGTCGAATCACCCTGTATATGTATACACACGCAAAATATCTAAAATTGCACACTTGCTTCCTTAAAAAAAAAATGGAATAAAACATGGAAGAAGCAACAATGGCTGCAGTCGCTCCACAGTCGACTGTATAGGCGCACTAACTGCTCTATTGTTGTTGTTGTTGTTGTTCAAATTGTTAATGGTGTTGATGTTGTTGTTTAAGCTGTTTACGAGTAAGTATCTGCACGCACTGAATACGCGCCACATGCAGGCTGGACGCATTTTAAGCGCACTACGCGCAAAGGTTTCAACTAGACACGACTGCTGCTCTCTCACCTCGTGCACCACTCTGATCTGGTTCCATTCGCAGCTTTAATTTTTTTTTGTGGGGGCATTAGCGGGTTAAGGCGCAATGCTGCGCAACGCCAGGAAGGAAGCGCACGCACTACTCGGCAATGTTCGATGCTGTCAAACAAGTTGGCTCATCCGATAGCGATTGCTATTTGCCTGGTGCGAGTGGTGATTGGTGCAACTGGTGAATGGCGAACGGTGCTGGCGTTGCAGTGCAATGTTGCCATTGTTTGTCTGATGCGAGTGAAACCCGCTGCAAGTGTGTCATGTGGCATGTTTTGTGATTGCCACTGTGGAGTATAGAAACAATGGCGGCATTCACAATCATTGGCAACTGCGCTGGCCGCTGGCTGGGCTGAATGACATGTCGTAAATTAGGATAGTTGGCAGGGACGGATTCAGAAAAATATTTTGGGTGGTTTCAAGAAGTAATTCTTTAATATTCATAAAATGCCAAAAAATGCCTTTTAATTTGTATGTAGTTTTAAAATCGACCCTAAAATTTCGGGGTCAGCGCAGCGCAACGTGGCGTATGAGTGTCATTTAATTATAATAAACACTCATATAATTGACACTCATACGCCACGTTGTGCTGCGCAAAAAAATGCACATATCGCAATTACACAGTTTAAATGTATTTTTTTAGATTGGTGTCTTAAGCAAATTTGCTGGTCGTTAAATATCTACAAACTTGCCGAAGACAGTAAAGCGATATTCGGAACGATTTAGGACCTATTAGCATTTAAACGTTCGAAGACTTAAGCGACGAACTCGACTAAAATGAGCTAATTTCAAAGACGGATTTCTCTTAAACTAGAGCCAATCCAGCCAAACGGCTGATGGATCTCAACTCAGTATACCTATAGAAAAGTCGCTCAGTAGGTCTCCCCCATGTCTCAATTTTTTAGGGTAAATTTCACGCACGGTGTAATTATCGATAACGAAAATAAAATTTGTTTCTCTAACAGTTATTACGCAAAGTAAAAATTAATTGGCGGAAATAATAATTATAATCAACAAATAAAATTTATGTTGCATTCTAATATTTACATTGCAATTATTTTCTTAAAAAACTCATAATATGTAGTTAAGTCTCTGCATAAAACGAAAAGTAACTATTTTGCGCTTTTCAACCCAAGATAGTTGTTACAGATTGTGAATACCGCTAGTATGTTTGCTTTTAATCGAATGCTATAATTTCATGCTTTCAATGCTTTACAAGTTGAATGAATAGTTCTGAAAGCCTCAGCTAATGGCAAGCAATCACGTCTCAACGGCACAAGGAAACGACGAAATTGTTAGAGTGATGAAATTTCGATATTTTCTGGGCAATTCTTTTACAGATAGATGCATTGCCAAGCGCTTTCGACTGCATTTAATTTTTACAAAACTTAAAAACCATTGAGGTAACTAAAAAGAGTTTCTTTGTTGAACGAACCGAGACAAGAAAATCAACATATCGCATCTTTCCATTGGCCCTCACCTATGATTGGATTGGATATTTCAACCGGATATTCAAAGGATTTTAAACAATTATCAAATCTAAATTTTATGAAAGCTTTTTGTTAATGAATGAACTTATATCTTCAATAAATATGATTAAATCTTGAAGAGAAAACTTCCAAAAATTGTATTTTTAATTTTTTGTCCGAACAGCCTAGCAAGCGCAATACCGACAGATTACATCGTGCGACAAAAATTAAAAAACTTGTTCACACCGGGAAAAATGCATATGGGCGTAAAACTAGAGACCAAACATAGTAATACTGCGTAATCTGTTTTTCATTTCTACATCCCTTGTCCTTTTAAGGGGTCATTCTCATGTGAAATTTGGTAAAAATCAATTTTTTTTTTTTAACATATTTGGAATGTATCATCCTTGAAGAAGGTGCTGTCAAAATTTTATTGGAAAATCAAGTATTTCGGCTTCTACAGACCTTTATATAACGAGCGGTCAAGGTTTCTAGCAAGGTTTCAATCAGTTAGTCAAAACTTTAAACGTGTTTTTCTCGGAACGCCTTTTTTTGAAATGGCGGGGATGATTTAAAAAAAACCATTCATCCGATCTCTCTGCGATTTTGTCACGTCATTCTACATACTGTTAGCTATCGCCCCTAGTAAATTCACTCTGATATGTTAAAAATTTCATATTTTTTTTCATTGATAAAATCTTCAAAAACAACAATTTTTTACTGCTCTAACTTCCAATGCCTGCCATTTTGTGAGATTCTTATGAAAAAATTCAAATTTACTACGGGCGAGAGGTACGTTCATACTGATTAAGAATTTCTTTGAAATTTATGTTTCAGATAATCCTGTGACTCAAAACGATCCCCGCCAGCTGACCATGACGCGGCAGAAGCCGTGTCTTTAATCGAAAAAAAGTGTTTGAAAAAATTCAAAAATTTTTTTTTTTTTTTAAATTTTTGTACCAAAACTATGAATAAATTAAAGTGGAATATCTTTTTTTGATAATTCCTCGTATTCACAAAGGAAATAATTTCTGAAAAATGTCCATTTTTCCTGTCCGCGCATGAGAATGACCCCTTAAAAGGACTTCAAAATTTTGAAGGAGATAAAAAATACAAAAAAATATAAAAAATACTTAACCTTGTTAGAATATGGCGATATGTATATCAAATGAAAGAGGAAAGGCTCAAAAAATTAAATAAATTTGATTTGTTATCTATTTGTAAAAAAAGGATATGAAAAAGGTCCTTTGAAAATTTTAATCCTTTATATTCTCGAATATTTATACAGAATTTTTTTGAAAAGTAAGTATGTTAAAACCCCAAATCTCCTTGATCACGTGTCAAAATTTCATTATTCTCGCTTCATTGATTTTGTATCTTTTTATTATTTAAAATACTGATACTCAAATAACATCGAATTTTTGTACTTCATTAGAATTGCAGCTTCCGCCTTATTTTAATAACTTTCGAACCAATAAAGTTAGAGTAATGAAATTTTGACACGTGATCAGGGAGATTTTGGGTTTGAACATAGTTACTTTTCAAGAAAATTCTATATAAATTTATAATGATATAAAGGACCACATTCATTTGAACTCATATAGCTTTAAGTACTCAAAAATCCAGTTTGAGCTTCTAATGAGAATAGTTGTATCGGTTGTATTCCTTATTTTGCCGAAGAAGAATTTCCTTTCCTTTTTCTAGAAAGTACAACACAGATGCATAGAAAATAAGAAAAGCTGTCATCGTCTTCCTCGTTGTAGGAACTCTTGCAGATATCATTACAACAAAGTGTTCCCCACCTCAGAAGCATTTAATTTATTTTTTCATTTATTTCTCTTTTAATACATGCATGAATATTGTTTGCTTTCATTCGTTTGCACTTTTTCCCCATCAGGAAAATTAAAAGCTGAAGGCAATTACAGTTTGCACTGTCATCGTGTCAGCTGACAACAGCCGACAATCGACACCTCACTTAATTTCTTCGCTAGCTCACAGCCGACCTCTGGCACTTTCTTTGGTCGTCTGACATATTAACGCGTAATTATAATTGAATTCTCTAGCAGTTCACCGATGAAAGCGCACGCAGGTGTGGGCGTGGCAGCTGCACGTAATAAAATACTCGCATGACACTTGCATTAACGGTACAATTACGTTTAATTGCTTGTCATTGTGGGCGCAATCGGTGGGGCCACACACATACACACACACACACTGACACACATAGGGTTCGTCTGTTCATGTGTCCGTCCGTTTGCTTAATTGAATTAATTTGCGTAAACATTTTTTAATTGCAACATTGCCAGTGACATTAACCGCTGCACAACACTAACATCGACGAGTTGAAATAATAAGCAATAATTTACAGCATTTTGGTTTGATTTATTTGCCGCATTGCAGTTTATTATTATTTTTTTTTAACACTTCTGTTACCTTAGGGTCATTTTCGAATAAAATTTGACTTTAAAGAGCCGTAACTTTCTTATTTCTGGTAAAGAATTGTTTTCCTTTGGACTCAGTGACTAACTTTATGCCATTTGAATATACGCTAAATTTCATTTTATTTGCAACATTGGTTTACGTGCAAATGAGCAACTATACAAATTTGACCTTAGGGTCATTTTATGACCCATAGTACTGAACGCAAGAAATTGGTCGATGCGATGTGAATTTGATTAGATTTGGTTTCAAAGTGTCGTGGATAAATGTTTCTGGGATTATTGTTTTGTTTTGTGTTGGTAAGAGGGCGTGGCGCTAGCTATAGAACCCTTTCTACTATGGAGTAAAATCGAAATTATGAGTCATACAACATTGCAATTTCGTGCAGTGTCCCCATGTAGACACTGTTCCACTGGAAATATTTCATGGGCGTTTAATAATGGGCGTGGCACTCTTTTAACGATCCAAATTTTGTATATAACTTCGGAACTATAAGTCGCACATCAATGACACTCAGATCGAACTTACTATTGGGTCATGGTTTTCGACAGGGGAAATAGGAGGAAGGAGAAATTTAATAAAGGCATTTAATAAAGGGCGTAGCTTCGCCCACACATCTTAATGTGCAGTACAAGAGCTTTTAAGCTTCAAGGGATCGAAATCCAATAGTACGAAAACTTTATGTTTGCTGGTATGAAATCTTGATTGAAGCTTTCAATATAAATAGTACCTATAGTACGATTTCTAGCAAGTAATAAATTTCTAAATAATTCTAAAAGGAGTGTAAAAAAGCTAGATTAAATTTCTGGGACATATTCGTGTCAGCGACAAACACACAATTTACTCATGGCTGCAGTTCGCAATTCTATTATTCCTTGCGGCACCATTGCGTTTGTGATGTGAAATTCATCCCTGGAATGATAACGTAACGCCGTTTATTCTATAAAGAATTGGAAAAGTTACTTCCTGGGCTTCAATTTCGCGAAAAGAAAGGAAGCCAATAATAGAATCGTGTGAGTTATCCTCAGCAGTACATTCACTAAAGAAGAAGATACTCAGTGAAAGGAAACGATGGGGCGCAATTCGGCTCAGCCGAATGTATTCATTTTCATCTTCGGGAAATCGAATAATATTAATTAATATATATTATAATTTGTATTGGTTCATTGATTTCAATATCTAGTATAACTTTCATATTTTGGCATACTTTTATAAATTAAACCTCTAAACTGAGTAATTTTTTGTGGGTCACGGGAACAGGATTTCTTGCGAAATCATTTCTTTTTGGGCGATTATAAATTAATGATTACTATCTGTTATGTATAATATAATTGTCCAAAAATTAGTTGATATATAGTTTTAACTTCTGAAGAAATCGCAAGAATTATAGTGCCCGAGAAGAATATCAAAAACCTGGGCATGGTCTCCATGTTGAACATATTTGACTCCAGTAAGGCCAAATAGTCACTTTTCAATAATAAAAGTCATAACTAATTGTTAAAACCACAATGTCTTAACTTTTTTGAACAAAATACAAAGAAATAAATCGGGGTCATTTTATGACCCAAAGGTCAAATGTGCGAGTTTTTCCTAGGGTAACAGAGGGGTTAATTAAAAACTCTCTAAATGGAGCAGTAAATATGTCAATGGTTATTTTTAATTAATAACGCAAGTGGGAAATGTTAATTAAAAAGACAACGTTGCACTTGAAGTGACAATCACAAAAATTAAATGAATGAATGTTCATCATTCAGTAATTCAGAAAAAATTAAAAAAAAATTATTAAAAAAAGATATAGTAAGTACATTTTACTTCATAATATTGGTTACAATTTTGGAATTTTTTGTAGATTTTTCTTTCTTAAGAATTTACATAGTTTTCACTCTGCATTCAAAGTAGTTTTAAAGGGGCAAATGTTTATTAAAAAGGCAACTTTGCACTTGAAGTGAAAATCAAAAAATTAAATGAATGAATGATGAAAACAAATTACAAAAAACCAAAAAATTATAATAATTCAATAACTAAAAACAAAACGGAAACAATGCATTTTACCTCTCAAGGTTTGTTATATTTTAGTTATATTTTGTAAATTTTTCCTTCTCGAGAATTTCCAAATTTTTCACTCTGCATTCAAAGTGATTTAAAAAGGACAACAAGAAGTTATAACAGAAAACTAGTGTCCGACCGAATATTCGGTTTCGATTTCGGTTTCGGCCCAAATAAGTGGTTTCGGTTTCGGTTTCAGTTTCGGCCAAAAAATGGCCGAATAGCTGAAACCGAAACTTTCTCGAATATTTTTTACATTTTATTGTGTAGCAGATATATAGTAAAAGGAGGAGTAATTTAGATGCCAGCAATGTAAATAAACTTCTTTTTTTTAGCATATAAATAATATTAATTTATTTAATTTTGAATATTATCGAGTAAGGTACGAAAGGGTGATTTCTTCTTGTTTACGTTTTTAAAAAATGAATAAATTGTTTTTATTAATAAGTATTTATTTATTTATGCTATGTTTGTTTCTTTGTTCTTTATTTACTTAATGTAAAATTTGTTTGTTGGAAAAAGTGCTTGATATGGTGATTTTTATTTCAACTAGAAAGTTTCGGTTTCGGTTTCGGCCGAATATTAAAAAAAAATCGAATATTCGGTTTCGGTTTCGGCCCAAAAAAGTGGTTTCGGTCGGACACTACAGAAAACCCTTACAAATTTTTTTCTGCAATATTTTTTTTTCAAATATTTTAAAGCTATTATAAATAAATAAATTTCACCTCTCAAGATTGCTTATAATTTTAGCATTTTTTGTAAATTTTTTCTTCTTTAAGGTGGAAATCCGGGAAATTTTGCACTCTGCATTCAAAGTGGTTTAAAAAGGTGGAATTTTAATTAAAAAGACAACTTTGCGCTTGAAATGACAATCAAAAAATGAAATGAATGAATGATAAAAACAAATCACAAAAAAACAAAAAAAATTATAATATTTCAATAACTAAACAAAAAGGAAACAGTACATTTTACCTCTCATGGTTTGTTATATTTTTGTTATTTTTTGTAAATTTTTCCTTCTCAAGAATTTCCAAATTTTTCACTTTGCATTCAAAATTATTTAAAAGGACAACAACAAAAAGCTATAACAGTAAACCCTTAAAAATTTGACTGCAATTTGTTTTTGTTTTCAAATATTTTAAAGCTATTATTGCTTTTTTGTTTAATTTTTAACTCACCTCAAACATTTCATGCTCAGCTTAATCAAACCGTCACGGCCATTGGCGCCCATTTTCAAGCATTTCCTGTCACTCGCCACAATTTCCGTTGCACTTGAACGCCCAACCAGCGCAGCTATAATTGCCATAACTTGACGGCAATTTACTTTGATAACAGCCAATTTATATTTACTGCCGCCGACGCTGCTGGCATAGTTTATAACAGCAAAAGTCAACCAAATGCGAGCACTTTAGAAGCAAGTTTCGCGAGCAGGTCACAGGACCTGCTGATGGTCACAGCTTGGCAAGCAGTTAAATGTAATTCTTGATTGCCTTTTTACACGTTCTTTGTTGCTCACTCGGTTGATTTTGTTCAAGTTGATTAGATGAGATTTGATCATAAAATTTTTGATTACCACAGTTTATGTTTAGGCAATATTACAAGAAATTATATTCTACAGTAATTTGACACTTTCTTCAACTTAGTGATGCCTAAACGTAGTGGAGTAAGTAGTATTGTTTTTGTATACACTTCACTTCGCTTGGAAGCATAGAGCAACACAAATCTTTATTGTCAGTTACGTTAATCAAACGAAATTTTGCCAAGATGTCTGATTAGCCTCTCGCTGGTGGTTCTAGGTGATGGATCTGCTGATGGTTAATGGGGATTCGACAAAACATTTTGATTTTTCCTGCGTAGAGACGTAAAAGTTGACTACCTCACAATTCCGATTGTATGGGAGGTGCCCTCTGGTAGTGAATTCTGGAACCTTAGTTAATTTTGTATTTTTTGTATTCAAGAACATTGCTGATAAACCATTCAAATTGGAGTAGTAGTTTTCGAGATACGATGTTTCATCGCTTACTTAACTACTAAATTTAAGTAGCCAATCCCATAGAAAATGGCCAGTTTTGCATGGCAGCGCCCTTAAGACTTGAAGATATCGGGTAGGTTTGTTTGAAAGAAACATTTGGAGGAGAAAGTTAATGAGTGTCGATCTTACATTTGACACATCTGAGGGCGCTCTGGGAGCACTTAGAGCCTATTTTATAAAAACGATCATTTTGTATGGGAGCCCCACTAAGGGTTGAAGATAGGGTATACAAATGTTTGAGGGAATGTTCAGAAGGGAAAACTAGTGGGGGTCAGTCATAGATTGTAACCCTCTAAGAGCAACTTCTGCGCAGCTGTGAAGCAATTTGTCGAATTTCCCAGCTTTTTTGGGAACTGACCTCGATGCGATGTACACAACTCTAAAATTCCCAAAAATTCCCCAAAAAAGAATGCTACCAAAATTGTTTAGCTAATGTCCTTTTTCATGGCAAATATTAGAAGATGTCTATGCAGAGAGTTTATTCAATACATACTGAGGTACCCAAAAAAAAATTTACAGTGAATTTTATTCAAAATTACAAAATAACAAAATTCAAGTTTTAACATGAAAACAATTTCCAAAAAGATATTTGTGTATGTTATTGAAAATTACATTCGAATTAAATTTAGATTTTTAGTCAATTTAAAATGAGATTTTTGGTCAAAAAAATCGTTAAAAGATGGTGACCGATGAAATGGGTTCAGTCAACTTGTGCAGAACAACCTTTCCATAGAGAAATTTTCAGTGAAAATGCAAAAAAATTGATGATGATCTTGATGATGATATTTACATTCAATTTTCATGAATCACAAAGAAGATTTTGGCTGATCTTTTATGAATTAATGCACAATTTGGATGGAAGCTGAGGTGATTACGGATTTCGGTTGGCCCAGAAGTTAGTCAGCGTTTATATCCTGGCGACTGTTTTTAAATTGCAGTTACCATTCATGAACTCTGCCACAGGATAAGCAATCATGACCATAGATTAGGTTCATCAATTGAAATATTTCATTTTAAAACAAAAATTCATATTTGCTCTTTGCTCGATGCACAGTTTTGTACCGATGACACAAATATACTTTCACTTCAAACGCAATAACTTTGCTTTCAATGAACCAAATGCTATGAAAATTTGAGTAAATATCGAAAAAAGATGTACCTTTCCAACTCTTTAAGTCACATATAAGTGGCACCACCAGAAAGTGTTCTATTTCAAAACTTCTGCCTTGTTTGGAACTCACCCTTGTGTCCGTCTCTTGACCGAAATACCCATTTAAAAAAAGTATACACAAACTCGTACAGTCACATTTTAAGTTCATAACTGCAAGAGACTATGTTTTGAAAACACACTTTACATTTATGACTAATGAGTTCTTGGAAATCTTTGAAAGGCTGACAAAAAACGCAAACCAACTACATCCAATTAGAACATTTTCAAAATATTACTGTTTCTTTTTTGGATATTTTTTACATATAATTTGCAATGACAGTGTAAATTCTAGCGCATTCCAGCGTAAACTAATGCCATGGCAAATATTCAGTAACAACAACAACAACAATAGCACTAACACCAACCGACTCCAGTCGGCAGTGTGGCACTTTGCCGCAGTCGCTTAAATATAATTTTGCATTATTTCGCAAATATTTTCCCAGCAATTACATGCCAAATGCGCCCCATTTAGCTGTCAGTGTTGCCTACAGGAAAAAACGTGCGACAAGAAATATGAACGCACAAAAAGGTACACACACACACACACACCGACAGACAGGCAAACACAACTCGACAGCAAATAACGCAGTGAAAATGTGTTGAGCACAAAAAGAGAAAACAGGACATTGGGGAGCAACGGTGGGCGGGTGTCTGGGCTTGAAGCGCTTTTCATCTTGTCATTTTCTTGCGCTCCAGCAATTGGCGCACACACTTTCGCCGTCGGCGTGCGGTTCATATTTAAATTCAATAAACCAGCGAGAAAAAAACGAGCCAACGTTGGCTGCAATTTTTTTTTTTGTGCGCACAATTCGCTTTGTCGGTTTGCAATTTTCGCTGCGCGCCCATTACTCGCTTCTCTTGTTCCGCTTCGGCAAATTTGTATTTTTGCAGTTTGACAATGCGTGTAATTTCCTGGCATTTTGCTGCTTCAAGTGTCAAAGTGTTGTTGACGCTGCTGCCGCTTTGCTTATAAATGCAAAGCGGAAAAAAATGAAGTGGGAAAATTTAAGCCAGAGATAAGTGAAGTAATGATGTGGTTGGAAGGAGTTAGGGGGGCGAGGTAAACAGTTGCGAAAGATGAAAGTATGCTATGCAGATTTGCTATTAAATATTTTATGGGGCAGAGGAAGGATTGAGTTATGTTGGTGGATCAGTTGAATCGACTGATTTGTAAAGTGAGCGTAGATTGAATTTCGTTTCGTGCTGATTGGATCAATTGAAGGTTTTCTATAGTCACAGACACATACATTCACCGAATTATAAATACATATAAACCTACATGCTATACTTAAATTCCAACAAAAAGGTGTTAATACTTATTTTACATTTTGAATTTCATGAGATCTCCCTTTTGGTATACATATTTCCTTTCCACACGGACCACATACAAAAAAAGCTGAAAAACTTAAAGATTCTGTTTTTTTGGGACTGTTGCGCTAATTTAGATGAGAATTAACCAAATTTATCAGATAATACACTAAAGAAGGGAATGTCCTGACTTGTCATTAGTTAGGGTTAGGTTAGGTTAGGTTGGATAGGGAAGTGTATAGGCTTAAAATCGGAGTATAGAATGGCCCAATGTGAATTCCTTCTTTTTCTTCATTTGTCGGAATAGTTTAGCAAGCGCAACATTCAGACATTCTATACGTCCATTTTATACTACGACTATCCATTTTATACTCCCTGTTAATGTGTTTTGAATCTTGCCGACATCCAAAGAAATCTCAATACAAACTGGTGTGAAAGGAGCTAAGATGGTCGCTTCTCAACACATCGCACAATGCGGCCGATTCCCAAAAAGCTGGCCAAAACTCGAAAAATCAAGTAATTGATTCAAAATTTCTTACTCGGGGGTTTTCGGGGTCGCTGATTACGAATTTGATTTTAAAAATTTGAAAATCCACCCCCTTCCACCCCTATTGGCCACACCCTCACGTGAAATAGCGTATATACTAACATAACAAGATGAACATAATCAAGATGCATGTCAATTTAAAAATTGTAGGTTATACAGCAAAATAAATTATTTAGTTTTAATTACATAAAAAATTTTCGTTATCAGCAAGATCGTCAGCATCTACATCTGTCTCTGTCTCAGAGGCCGAACTACAATAAGTACTTTCCAACACTTCTTCCGCATCAATAGATGGAGACAAATCAATTGTATCTGCTGACAAAGACTTCATCGGTTTTGCTGGCAACTTTCTGCAACTTGAAATGTATGGGTAAGAAGCTAATAAAAATCGTTTAAACACGTCCTCCATTGTTTTCTGACGATAGTTCTTTCTAGCGAAGTTCAGGCGATAGATGGCAAAAAATTTATCGCAAGCCTCTTGAGCATCTTCCGACATTTGTCCGATAGGCAAAACGGCATCTTGAATGATTTCTGGACCATGAATCAAAAGCTTATGCACTAAAGTTGGCATATAATACCAATTATATTTGTCTACTTTCATTCTAGCCAACTTTACACTATACTGCCGGAAGTTTCCTATATTTATCTCATGCCCACTTTAAATGGCTTGCAGGATGATGTAGAAACGATATATGATGTCCTGATCGACTCCCGTTATTTTTGCCGATTGTTGATATTTTTCAAAAAAATGTCGTGCAGTATTACCATCATTCGATGTTCCAGATCCAGATTTAGGCTTGTCAACGTTTAACCCCATTTCTTTACTTCGAGCTTACAGCAATATACGCCAAAAAAAAGTCGACTTACTATGGAGTTGCAAGCTTGTTTCACTTCTTAAATGAAGCACAAATCCAAATTTGCATGCCCTGGCAACGATTATAATCGCGTGTAAGTGATTCACTATCAAAATCTTGACGAACTTGTTCGAACGCACGCACCCGAAAGCACAAAATTGCGCGAGGTGGCCACAGAAAAATCGCTGTAAAATCCAGTCGGGCAAAATCGCGCACCCGATCTCTTCAGGGCAGTACTCACAGAAGACTAGTGAACAATTTTCCCAAAGACGGAACCGTGGCAAGTATGGCCTTTTTTTTTTAAGTCTATCGAAAGTTCAAAAAGTTTAGAGTGTGAAATATTATTTCACACTCTAAAAATTGCTCAACTTTGACGGGCTCTACAAGCAAAACTATTTGTCTAATTTAGTTAAGGTTTTCGGATTTCTTAGGTCCAAGCATTTATCTATCGGACAAGTATAACAGTTTTCCCCAAACTATAGGTAGCAGCCTCAGATAAAAGAGAAACGCACCATGTGTATATTTCGTTCTCTCTCTCTCTCGCTCTCTATCAATTGGATTTCGAAAAAAGGGCATAAAAGATGAATAGGCAGCTCTTGGCAGCTGAATCTTGTTTTATTTGATAGATAATATATTTAGTTATAATTTCAATAAGGTTTCAAAGCAGAGTTTTGCAGCGTTTTAATGCAGTATCATTTGAAATGTCTAACTTTCGGAAAAATTATGTGAAAAAATGACACTATTGTTTATGTTTTCCCTAATTCACTACTTAACAATTGATAATTAGTACTTTTTTTACATGTTCTACTCACCTTCAGAAGTGGATTCCATTTGGTCTTATTTGATTTTCTTTATTATATAAAATTTTTCACCTGTACAACCGTTCTCAGTGTATTAACTGTAGAGTGACGCTCGAGCGAAGGCCACATTCCAACTGAGCCTAAGGAAGGGGCGTGACGAATTAGTCATCACTATGAACGATTTTAGTTTCTTGAAGGATCATTGCAGCCAACTCAAGGGTGAAAAACCCCTAAATAGAAACTTGTTTTTTTGGACTTTTGGCCGCACTTTGTGGCTTCGGCCGCTCTGTGCATCGGTGCCAAACGTCCTTCTTACTTTCCTATTTAATAGTTTCAATCTGGGGCTAGCTCTGATGAATTTGTGGATATTGCTTTAAGTTATCTTATTCAAGTCTGCTAAGCAGCTCAGGTAGTGCTGACCCAAATATGTATTCGACAACACTGTGCGACAAAAATTAAAAAATTTCAAAACACACAAAAAAATCGGTATACTCGAAAACCTAAGAGCCAAATGTAGTAAAACTGCGTTTTTAGTTTTTCTCTCTGACGTCAGGATTTTTTTTTTAAAGGACCTTGAAATTTCAAGGACATGTTTATTTCAAAAATTATTTTAAAAATTGAGCGCATTGTAGAATAATAATATGGATATCAAATGAAAGAGAAAAATCCTTAGAATCTTAGAAAATTTAATGTTTTGATGCAAAAGGACGAAGAGGTATTGAAACTGTCCTTTTAAAACTTTATCCTTGAATATCCTTGGAAATTTTCAATAGATTTTTTTGAAAAAAATATATCTGAAGGACTAATATGTGCACTTTAGGATATAAAAAATTGAATACTAAAATAAAATTCAACGAGCTGTTGAATAGAGAATCAACTCACAAGCAGCACAAATGGGAATATTCTCAGTTGGAAAGTTGGGGCAGTGTTGCAAGATCAGGAGATTTCCTCCTAGATTTAGGAGATTTTTGGCCTTTTAGGAGAATTTTTAGGAGGAAAAACTGTTTAGAAGAAAATTTAGGAGAATTTGACAGTGATACATTTGACATTCTTAGTTGCAGAAGTTTAGTTGTTAGCTTATGTGTCTAATTTAATTTAATTCAGCTTCATAATAATTTAAGCAATGAATGAAGAAAGTTTACAAAAGCGAATACCGATCTAATTTTTAATATGTTTTCTTTGTGTTAAGCTCCAAGCTGAATGAATAAAAGTGCTGCAACAAAAAAATTAATTTAATTAATATATGTATTTTAGTTTTCTTATGAAAAGTTTAATTCCCTAGTTTATAAAAAATAAAAAAAAATTTTAGGATATGTTTTTAAATTTTTATGATATTTTTTTAAATTTTTGGAGAAAATTTCAGTTTATTTTAAGATTTAGGAGAAAGTTATTTCAGCTATCTGGCAACATTGAGTTAGGGCCACAGAGCAATTGGTCCGATTACGCCATAAGTACTCTATAACTTTATGGATCAACCTGTCACTTTTCATATACAGATATCGCAGTAATCACAGAACTATCCACTTCAGTAAAGGGAAAGCCAATCCCTTTCTTAGCAACTCGACTGCTGCTTCATTTCTTCTTAATCTTCAACCCGTAACCCGGCAGAGAGTTACGCGGTGGCTTTTTGCGCCTTTTAGTGTGGTACGACAACCATGAAATGCTTTTGATTCAATAAAATCTGTCTGGCTATCTGTCATAGATTTAGTCAGCAACATTCCAAATTTCAAAGATCTCCACTTGAAAGTTGATACAAAGGTTCAAGGTCTGAAGCTGCAGCGGTTTTGCAAGTCTTTCTTTCTGATTGTAAGTGAAAAAAGCGCTGCCAAAATCCGCTCTAAATACTCTCACTAAATATTAGAAATTTTCACTTTCGAGCTATTCGCTCTCTCCAACTCCACAACGCTATCCTGGTCCCTGTTGCTGCAAGTGTTGGCACAATGCTTGCCACGTTGCTTGCACATTTTCCGCATTGCATTTGTAGAACATTCAAAGCATTTGCCCACAATTCCACTTTCAGCTACAATCGCCGCCATCTTTCATCCTGCTATTCGTTTTGCTTATTTGACAATTTTATCAACATGAACCGGAAATGCGGGAAACGCTTATTACATGCTCCAACTAATCCAAAATATGATGAGAAATTATGTTTGTTGGCTGGTTGCTATAACTGTCGCCCGTCATTGCTGTCGTCGTCGTCGTCAACGTCGCGCGCCGTGTTGATATTGTTGCTGTCTGTTGGCGCTGACATTACGCCATCGTGGCTTTTCGAGTGAAGTGGAAAGTGAGTCGAGTGGAAAGCGTTTTTATTGCAACTTTGCACTTGGCTGCGCCACGAAATTCAAATGGAACTCAGCAAATGAGTGAGAAGAAGACGACAACGCAGCAGCACCAGCAGCAGCAACTGTTGCAACCGGTGCGCTTTCTTACTGTGCTTCTTGTTTGTGTATCTTTTGTGCATAAAACTACAGGCTGTGCCAAAGTTTTGTAGTCACTTACGAGTAGATTTTCGAATGCAAAACATTAAAATTAAAGCTGATCAAATAAACCGTTACTTAATTTGTTTATTTTTCTGACTGATTGACTGACTTACTAACTGTTTCATCGACATTCGAATCCAAACTCACGAAGCTTGACAAATACATTTTAAATATTAGCTATATTTTCGAAAACGAAACGAAAACTTAGAAACAATAAAACAATTAAGGCTTCAAAATGTTTTTCAGTTATATGAAGAAACATGATTTAATAAGTCGATTGACATATTGATTTCAAATTTTATTTAACCCTTAAACCCTACAGGAGCCTCTCAAAACATTAACGACAGCTTCAGACCCTTGAGGCCAGGTTCTTCAATAGGCTTACGGAAATAGCTGATAGATTTACACAATTTCCTCGCCAAAACCAAATGGTTCCTAAACGCCCCGTCTGGATGTACAGGGATCTCAACAGATAGGGAAGGACATCGGTATTTTAAGAATGAAGGAATTCGCAATGGACCCAATTGGGTCTCCGGGTGGAAGTGCATGCCGCACACTCCCCTTCTTTAACCCAACCTAACCCTATAGCTTTTTGCTGGGTAAACTTAAAGTTCTAAATTTATCGATTTAGTCTTCTGTGTGGTTATATCAACAATATCCCATAATAATTTCTTTTATTTTTATTTTTATTACCAGACCCTGTTTTATAGAATTGAAGAAAGTGAAGAAATTGAATATTTTTTCATTAATTTTAGGTAAAATTATTAAAGAAATTTATATGAATAACACTAATTAAAAACTGAAGGCTAATTAAAAACGTGTCTTCTTTTTTCTGCTTCTTCTTTCTTTACAATGCAAAGACACTTATGTATATATAAGTAAGTATCTTCTTTAAACTTCAATATTCAGATAATTAATTTCGTATTATTTCTAAAACTTCAAACAATTCTAAGGACCAGCAACAAATTTTTCTTGGAGCCATAATGGGGTCAAACGGCCAAAAAGTAGCATGATGTCATATGGCAACAAAATAGCGACAGGGTTAAGTACTTCAAAAGAGAAATTATTCAACACATATTGTTTACTAAGTATTTAAAAAATCAGCAAATATCTAATGCGGTCAAAATGGCTTAAGTTTTGTAAAAGAAAGTAGGAAGAAGAAAGAAAGTTGGTAGGTAATTAAAAGTAGCTGGTTCAAGCAAAGTTCAAGTAGGTCATGGAAAATGTTAACTTACTCATAAAACCAGTTAGAGCTTCTAACAAGCTTAACGACAAGAATATGGGTTGGGCCCAAGCCATTCTAACAATCCTTCTTGCCTACTAGATCCCTCTTATAAGCATCCCCCTTACTTGTCTATTAGATCCCCTTAAGGGGTTATATACCTTTTTGTGACTTATTTTTGAAGTACATACTTTTAAAAATTTTTCTGCAAAATTTCATCGAGATCGGGGCACTAGAACCTAAGATACGGCCGTTCATAGCGCGCAGTTTCATGACTACTCAATGTCCACCTAAAACTTTAAACGCGATTACCTCGGAATCGTATTTTTGAAAGAATGCCATCGCGGTGAGCACGATATCCCGCTAACCACTACATGAAATTTTGAGGGGTTGTTTGTACATACAATAGCTAATTCGTGAACGAAGGAATTTTTTTTCGACAAATTCTTCTATTTTTTTCGGTAAAAAACTCAACTTTTCGACCATAAAAAATCTACATTTTTGGAAAAAATAGCACTGTAACTGTAAAAAATTTTTGTTTGTAAAATCCTTCGTTCACGAACAAGGTAACACTATGTACTAACGTAGTTTTTTTTTTGTATTTTTTTCAACTGAGCCGTTACCTCGATTTCAAGCTCACCGTCAACCACTGCTAACAAAAGGAGTTCTGCAGCAAGGACTGTAACTTCCCCAATTTTTCGAATTTTCGCTTGAAATTTTATACAAATTCACATAAGGACATGTACTTTTATAAACTTTGTATTGCATTTGAATAAAACTATGGTAACATGCTTAAAAAAAATATTAAAACCCTGTATTTCCCTACAGAAAAAGGTATATAACCCCTTAAGCAAGTAAGCTTAACTGAACTTAACAATCCGTTGCCGGGTTACTGCCTGTCGCAAAAGTTCTCTATAGGCACCTCTGCTTGCGTTCTCCTTCTCCAGTTGGTCACACCAAATGCTAATTAGAAGTCCTTAACTTTGTCCTTCTAACAGAGACACTCTCTCCTCTTTACCATTGAACTCCAGCTTTGGCACTGAACATCTTTTTCGCTTAAAAGTCCATTCGTGAGACATGATAACTGGATACCGCTGGATCCCCCTTGATTGTTGAAAAAGAAGTTGTCCCAGAAAGCGGGTTTTCTCGCAGAGATTGCAGGATATAAGGTAAAATATGCTTTTTCCTCGTCGATGACATTGTTAGAAAGTTTTTAGTTTGGATATCTATTAGACAGAGACGCATTAGAACACATATAAAGGTTCTTAACTGGGCTTCTTTACATAACACATGTTCTCGAGTGGGTTCTACCAATGTTCTGTTAATCCTAATTCGAAAAACCAATACCTCAAACATTGTTTATGAATAGTTGTTGGGATAACTTAAATGTTTCTGAAGCTGTGACTCTACAGAAATTGCAAGATTACATCGAAGTGGGATAAAGATTATTTCTTCAGAATATAGAAACTGAAAAGCTGCAGTCAGAAAAGTGCTTTGACATTGCAAAGCTTCAATAAATGGTTTGGAATATTTCGTCTTATGAAGCTTTGAGTGATTTTTTAAATCTCAAACAATTTCATTGCCTTAAAGCATATTGCACTAAGACGTTAGAAGGTTGCATTGAATGAACAAATCATGTCAATACATATTCGATTAAGACTTTAGAGATTCATATTCAATGATAAACCAAAACTCAAACCAAAAACACAGCAAACCCTTATCATAACCAAGCCAACAATTTTTAACTTCACCTGTATTTCAATTTCTCATCTTTGTGGGCGAGTTTTCTACGATTTTTCATATTAAAAATTGTGTGTCAACATTTCATCATTTTGCAACATTCAGTTTCGCAGCCCGAAGGTTGGAATTTTGTGTCAGACAGCATTCAAGTTTTGGCAATTACTCACAAAATTCACATAGAAGCAGACAACTTTCAAAGGTTTTGCAGACTGCAAAGGTTTTCGGCTTAGAGGAAGTTTTTTGCATTGCTTTCTATTACTGTGACAAATTGTTAATTTTAGAGTTCAACTATGAAGTTTTGTTATGTCAAAGTTTGAGCAATAAGTCGTTGAAATATCAAGAAATACTGTGTGTAGTATTTACGCTGAAATCTTCTCGAAGAAAGTTAAATACCGAGTCTCTGCCAGCTAAAAATATTTTCAAAGAATCCGCTGGAATAAGCTTTTTAGGTTATATTAGGTAAGGTTGGAGTGGCAGCCTTCTGCGTGGAAAGCTCACTTAACCCTTTCCGGAAATTTGTACTATATATCGTAAAATTTGTTCCAAAATTTTTTATTTGACAACGAACGCATTTTTTATGGAACGGCTTTTTAATTCTTAATAAGTAGGCTGTGTTGTATCATTCTGTTTAAATATACAAATCAGTATAGCCGTGGCTACACAGTATGAGTGCGTTTTGTAAGCAGCTTTTTGCAAGAATTTGAAAAACCAGCAAATGACGGTGCTTCTGCGGAGTAATTTTTAAATATGTAATACTTTTTGGTAGCAAAAAGCTAAACAATTTCAAAGTTTGAAACTCAGTTGATTTAGAAAACTTATTAAATTCAACATTTTTTACGTCTAAATATTTTTCCCGAGTCTTTAAAAATAAATTGTACGATATATCGTACAAAATTAATTGAGCTGTTGTTCTTAACTGAAATGATGTTTTTGATATTTTCTTGTATTTTATTGCTAAAATGGTCAGTGAGATTCAATATTTTGAGGGAAAAATTTGTATCTCAATAAATGCGGAAATTGACCGGAAAGGGTTAAGCACAAATTATGGGCCATTGTGAATGGCGAATAAGCTTTTTAATCGGACCTCTTTTTGCACCCTAATAGAAGAAGATTAATCGTCCGGATATCTATTGCAGATATTGTCCTTCTTCCTGATGATTATAATCTTCGATAACTCGAGTGGAACTTTGTGCTTCATGGTCCACAACTTTTTGCACTGTATGGATGTTTGTCCCAAAATTTACCTTCTCCTACTTGCCAAGGCCAGACAACTGCACACCATCTGTACCGCTGCCCAGTGATGCACACAGGGAGGGGGTTTAGGGGGTTTAAACCGCCCAAATAGAAAAATTGCTGGTGCAAAATATGCTTTGAAATGGAATCAAGCTCAAAAGTTGTACGCAAACCCCTCTGCCACAAATGAAATCCTGTTGTGTGCCATTGCCACTGACCCAGTATAATCGAGATTTAGCCTACAAAATTCACCCTTAATGAGATTTAGTCCTGTAAGGTGAAGTTTGAACTTTCCAGGTGTTTCTATAACTGCAGTCAGACTTTTTAAACTTCTCCGATGTAACAAACATGTAACAAAAACCACACATATAATTTTTGACGGGATTTCATTGTTACAGAAATAATTGAGAACGAGATAGAACGAGCTTACATTTTGTAAGCTTACAAGTTTCTAACAAAATAGGATGCTTTGACTATTAAAATAATTGCCAAACTTTATTTTGTTACTTACTTCGTTAATCAAAAATCAGAAAAATCCCCTAACATAAAATATAGATCTCTCAAACTTTCTCCTAAAAAATTCTTCCTCCGAAAAATTCTCCTAAAAGGCCAAGAATCTGATAAATCTATAAGGAAATCCCCTGATCTGGCAACACTGTCCTTGAGACCTTGAAGCTTGATTATTATTTGGAATGTTAGTAATTTTATATGATAATTTGGATGACTTCAAATGGCTCTCTGGACTCTAGAGAGAGTCAAGCAGTGGCAGATCAAATACATTTTTTTTAGGTTTGCAATGTCCTGCATAACTTTGTATGAGGAAAAAATAGATTCGTTGAGAACTTGAAGCTTGATTATGATTTGAAATGCCAGTGATTTGAAATGATAGATGACAAATTTTATTTTCATCAAATTGTTGCTGCTATTGCTACACAATCTTCCTAAAGATATAAGCAGCTCATTTGCTGTCTGCATCAATCAGCAGGCAAATGCAAAAATGCATAAATCGGCTACAAGCTACCGAGAAAAAATACTCAATGCATGCGAATTTATGGCAGCTGCCTGCACACCTACGCAGGCAAATATTTCCAAATCACAGAGAAGCCAGCAGCAGACAAGAGAATAGTAGAAACAAATTCTGAGTAAAGGGAAAAAACCCGATGGGATGGCAAAAAAAAAGAAATGTAGAGTGGCGCACATCATGACACAATTTCAATTTTGTTTGGCAGATGGAGCAAATCAAATATGCTTGATTGAATCTTTGAGAATGGATGTTGTTGTTGTTATTGTTTATGTTATTGTTGTCGTTGTCGCTGTTGCTGCACGAAGCGACGAGAATCCCATCGCATGACGAGAATCCCATCATACAACAACACACATACCAAATTGCCGTCTGACAAACTGATAGAACGACACGTGCAGCCATCGTTGCATTGTGTGTGCGCGTCTGGAGTGGAGCGTGCCGCCAAATTGCGCGATTCGCATTGCACATGCGACGGCAGTGCACGCAACAACAACAACAACAACAACGGTTCGACAGCAGTGACGCGGCGCCTCATGAAAATGTAGCAATGTAAAAAACAAAAACGATGGACGCAACTAGCGGAGGAAGGCGTGCAAAATGGCGGCAAGAAACAAATGGCTGCCAATGTGGCTCACTTTGGCGGCGTTGCAATAACAATGCGTCAGCGGATTGCACGAATGTGGCGAAGGGGGGCGCGGATTGCCTGGCGTGACGGCATGAGTGAATGCGGCGAGCACAATTTATATGCCACCACTGTTTTATTGTGCTTTGACGTATTAGCCGATGGCCATTTTTGATTGCGTCTTCCGCTTTGGTTTTAAAGCGCGTTGGCGTCTTCTGCACAGCGTAGTTGAGGGAATTGTGGCCAAAGCTTTAAATGAGGAAAATATTTAGGTAGGAAGTGGATGGGAAAATATTGAGAATTCTTATGGGAAAATAGTAATTATTTTCAAGCGAGAAGAAAGCCCTTAGTATAGGGTGTTTTTTTTAGAGGTTTGTTTTTCGAATAGAGATAAAACTGGCATTTTGTGGTCAAATCTGGCAACTCTAATGTCATTTATGTTCAGTTTGGTTTGCCATTTCATCATGAACAGGTTGACAAAAGAACAACGCTTGCAAATCGTGCAAATTTATTTCGAAAATAATGGTTCAGTTCGCGAAGTTTACCGCAAGCTCCGTCCATTTTATGGTCGACATAATCGTACATCAGAGCAATTAATTCGGTTAACCATGGGTCGTTTTCGCACTACGTTTACTCTATGTGATAATACGCATCCGCAGAGACGTCGAACAGTGCGCACCGAAGAAACAATTGCCGCTGTAGAGCAAAATGTTGAAGAGGACCCAGTCAGAAGAGGAGTCAGTTACCGTTAATGGAGACCGGTATAGAGCCGTGATAACCGACTATTTTGTTCCCGAATTGGATGACATGAATGTGGATGAGTTGTGGTTCCAACAAGACGGCGCTACATGCCACACAGCGCACGTCACAATCGATTTATTGAAGGAAACATTCGATGAGCGCATAATTTCGCGGAATGGACCTGTCAATTGGCCACCAAGATCGTGTGATTTGACACCATTGGATTATTTTCTTTGGGGATATGTGAAGTCGCTCGTCTACGCCAACAAACCAGAAACGTTAGGGGACTTGGAAGCCAACATTCGTTTCGTTATTGCCGACATACGGCCCCAAATGCTCGAAAAAGTGGTTGAAAATTGGACCTGTAGAATTGGCTTTATTCGAGCCAGCCGCGGCGGCCACATGCCCGAAATCATATTTAAACATTAATGGCATAAAATTATCCTTCCAATAAAGCCAAATTGATGGACATTAAATCGATTTTCTTGTGTTTTATTTCAATTCGAAGTTCTATACCTCTAAAAAAAACACCCGATACAACTATTACACAGCACAACAAAAAACACTTTTTTTCTGTTGCATGGAGTTTTTCTACTGTTTCTTACTAATTTGGGTGCGCTAATATCGAATCTATCCTCACATTTTTTCTACCAGCTCTAGTTAGTAAGATATAGGTACCGTGTCATTTTTCAGTTTTTCCTCTACTTTTTTCATATTTTTAATTGTAATTTCTAAACCATAAAAACCGATGGACACGATTTTTACCTTATCGCATTAACAACATAGCACGACTTCTTTTCTGATGCAACTTATTTTTATAAGTTTTAAAATTCCGCGGTAATTGGACTTCAAAGTCGGAAAATATGGAATTTTAAGGCGTTTTTTTTTATGGTCAAAAACATACACATTTTTTGTAAATCAATTAACGAGTTAGGTGTAAAATGAAAGCCGACACATGAAGCAATACAAATTACAGTTAAATTATTTGGCGGAATACACATTCGCATCGAAATAATACCAAAAATGTACCATAGTAATTTTCATCACTTTTCATACTTTTTCCTTAAAAAATTAGGGGCCTCAAAATATGCTATTTTATATGTTCCATTTATAGTCTGAAATACAAGCAAAAAACAAAAAGATTTTGAATTGCTCTAAACAAAAAAAATTTAAAACTGCATATTTTGAGGCTCCTAATTTTTTAAGGAAAAAGTATGAACAGGGGTGATGAAAATGGCTATGGTACATTTTTCCTATTATTTGGATGCGAATGTGTATTCCGCCAAATAATTTGACTGTGTTGTATTGCTTGATGTTTCTTCTTAAGATATTCATATACTTCGTAACTTGCTTTATGAAAAATCTGTACAATTTTCGCCATCAGAAAAAACGCCTTGAAATTCAATATTTTCCTACTTTGAAACCTTATTACAACGCAAATTTAGAACGCATAAAATTTATTAATGTCAGAAAAGATGGCGTGAGATGTTGTTAGTGCAACAATATAAAAATCATGTCGATAGGATTATTGGTTCGCAAATTACAGTCGAAAATGTGAAAAATGTCGAAGAAAATTCGAAAAAGTGACACGCCCATTTTTTGCGAAAACTAGAGCTGTTACATAAAACGGAGTATGGTTTTGAAAACAGCGTGGAAAAACGATTCAGATTCATATAAAAAACTCCATGCAACAGAAATGCTGTTGTGCAGTGTTATTTATCTGTTTTGTTGGATATATTTTGGTTTTTGGAAATAGTTTCATATTTGAATAAAAATGGTAGCCAGTGCCGCAAGTAGCTCGGAGTGGCTTCACCAAACGGCATCCCACCAATAAAAACCCCTTTTGTGATACCAAAATCAATCGAACCTAAGTCCACTCATTCATTGGGCCAGTTTGAGCTCCTTCGAAGTCTAGTAGACTGTGAATTGTTCCATAGATTGTCTTCTAGAAAATAGAGGACAGATGCAGTGACGCACATAGGATTTAATTTGGAGGTGCGGGGGTTTTGCGTACACCTTTTGAGCCCAATACCATTTGAAAGCAATATTTGTACCAGCAATATTTGTATTTGGGGCTTTGAACTCCAAAAATCACGCCACTGGACAGGTGTATTGAAGGTCAAGTGTCTTTTTTGCTATTGCTCGTCCATGCAGCTTCGACAAAAATCATTAGGAAACCCAAACGTCGATAGAAGTCATTGCATTGGTGCCATTTAAACACTGATCCATTGGAACACCAATCATAGTTCTCATTTGGCTCCTGTTTAGTGAGAGCAGTTCTCTACAATCATCAAAGTTTAAAGTGGGAAAAATTATGAGCGAAGTAAATCCTGTGATGCTTGTAGCACTCACATAGGGCTACAAATTAAAAAAGCGATACCAAACAATGCCGTATCTGACGAATTCACTCTGTCGTGCCCTGCCCAATGAGTTCGCATGCTCTTCAGTTGCCTGGAATATCGCTTTATGTCAGAACCCAAATAGAAATTAGATGAATAGAAAAATTTTTTAAATTAAAAAAAAAGCATTCTTTAATAGTGAGAAGAAAAGTCTTAATACAACTAATTTGTTTACTTGTTCCGTTGGATAGGTTTTTGGCTCTAACTGCCACTGAACTTTCAATTTCCAGGGATATAACAATTTTCATATTTGTATTCATGACTCCTCGTACCGTGAAAGGAGGATTCGCAACACCAATGCTTACAGTTGAACTTCTCCATAACTGATAGACTCAAC
This sequence comes from Melieria crassipennis, assembly GCA_963668005.1. Classification (NCBI taxonomy): domain Eukaryota; kingdom Metazoa; phylum Arthropoda; class Insecta; order Diptera; family Ulidiidae; genus Melieria; species Melieria crassipennis. The sequence goes on along the minus strand of OY764962.1, from coordinate 24,972,636 downwards.
TGTTGATATACAAAATCAATTATGACTAGGAAATATTTTAAAAAGCCGATTTCTATCTGATTTCGGTAGCTCTTTTGGTGTTTTTTTACACCTATTGAGACTGATTTTACCAAAATGGTTAATAATATAACTGCACAAAATTTTCCTCAGATTTGTCTAATACTTTGCATGTGGCTTCATAGATAAAAAAAATGAAGAATGGTACAAACGACTGTCGAAATTGTTTAAACAAAACGAGGCATCTACATTGATTCTGCATCCAAGTTGTCATTTTGTGTTTTAATTTGAAAAAAAACTGCTTTATGTTTCACACATTATGTACACTGACTTTCATACTGATTCCATTATTCAATAAAGCGAAGCAAAATCTCCAAAAACTCCTTCTTTGCTTACGTTGTATCCTTAAAGGGTTGGACTCCATAAACTTGACACTTTATTCTATGCGCAGACTGTGCGACTGTGTGCGTCCTCACACACAGAGATGGTCGTCTTTTTGAATCGCCGCATTCAAAAAGGAATACAATATACATTTCTGAGTGTGTGTTGGTACACGTAGATAAATACAACTGTTAAGTTGTTGGTGTGCAGAGAAGTTGTCAGCGACTTGTTCTTGTTTTCAATATCACGCGCAGAGCCATCAACAACACAACACACAAAACTCGAAAAGGCGTTGCAGAGTGCGCCGTTCATTTCTGACATATACATTTATATAGTATATACATATATGTACGTATGTATGTATACATACATATGATTATATATATATATTTATTTATGTCATAGAAGTGCGAACTGCATAAATCAACTCATACAACACCTTTTGCCGGCGTGTTTTGATTGCTTATTTCGCCACAAGCAACAACAAAATGCTGTCAGACTGTTTTGTATTGAAATATTTTCTAACCAAAAATATGCAAATAAATTTATGACATGTGCCACCATTCATGGTGTCTGTGTGTGTGTGTGTGCGTAAGTGCTCTCTTCGCACATGTGTACTTGTCAAAGTTGTTTTCCGGTTTTGACATTTGATTGAAACTTTTGCATTGTATGCGTTGCCGAGTGCTGTCGAAAAAGTTGCCTCAAGTACCCACATCTGTCATCAAAGCAGAGTGTCAGCAGTCCATTGTTGTTGTTTGCATGTTCAGTTCAATTTAAGTTTGGCCGTCAACGATTCGATAGCATTTGGGCCAACGTTATGTGGGCATTTTAATTATGTAAAATTATGCTGGCTTGACACTGTCGTTTCCTTTGTGTAGTGCAAAAGTCTGAATGAATGCATTTCGAATTGGGACATTTTAATTTCGTTATGGAAAGACGAAAATAAATTTAAATGGTAATAAATTTTGCACATTAGTGTAAGAATAATATGTGTTGGTTTGCGAAAATTTCCTGTAGGCTGTAGAGTGAAACAAATTTTGTCACCTATTGTCACACAACTATTGTGTGACAAGCTGTTGGATATCAGTATTGGAAATAATTTTGTTTTTCAAATGACGAATTTTTGCAATGTTGATATGTTGATCTAAGAACTGAATGAAAAGTTGAAACATTTTTGTGATAAGGTGTCACAAAATCTATTGTGACATATTTTTTTGTGAATGATGAATTTCCACAATGTGAAAAATTGGTGTGCCAAGGTTTTCAATATTTATTGCTGCATTAAGTTTCGTAAGTATTTTTATCAGTACATATTGTGACATAAGTATCTATTGTGACATAATTTTTTTAAAATAAGACACTTTTGCATTGTGGCAAAGGTGAAAATTTTGTGTGACAAGGTGTCACAAAATTTTTCGAATGAAAAATTTGTGTGACAAGGTGTCAAAAAATTTTTCGAATGAAAAAGTTGTGTGACAAGGTGTCACAAAATTTTTTGAATTACAAATTTGTGTGACAAGGTGTCACAAAATTTTTCGAAAATATATATTTTTATTTAAAAATAGACAATGAATAGTCACTTAATAAATGTTTCTGTGACAAAGTGTCACAAAAGTGTTTTTTCAGCAATATACCAATGTTTTTTGAATAAAATGAACTTTAGGTGTGCTTTGCTAGTTTAAAAAATGTGAAAATTTTATTTCAACACGACTAATCCCAAAAATTATGGAGATTTCTAACAGGGATTTTGTTAAATTTTCCCAAAACTGCAAAGCCTTTCCTATTAGTTTAAATTCTAAAATAAAAAAATATCTGATTATTTTATATACATAACAGATCTGCCGGTTAGGTATTCAAATACAGTTTTAAGAAATTAAAAGTATAATCTGAAAAGTTACCGTTTCAACTAAGATACAATACCATTTTTGTTTTATTTTTTCTTTCCGCCTCCTTTTAAGTCTACAAATTTCTCCCAGCGATGCTGTCATCTTATTCTCGTCGTTTCTGAAAGTGATGGACTGTTCCTTCATTTGAAGAAAATCTCTATCCTTCGAGAGCAACTTTAACCCTTTCAGTCACAATGTCCAATATATTGGACTTCAGCCCATACAATTCATACAGAACGGGTTTATTTTCATGTCGGAAAGGGTTAAGCTTAGGGAACAAAAAAGATCTGCCGTCCTCATATTGAGGGCGGAAACTCAGACCACAATCGTACTGTCTTTACCCACCACATCCATTCACCAAAGCCAATATTCAAGTAGTTGGTTCTTCTGAGGTTTTCTTGGGAAGGGAGTTCCAAGCGATCGTAGCCTAAGAACCGCAAGGAGTCCTACGTTATTGCCCCAGAAGTTTCCCAGCAGTTGCTTTGTCCTATTCAGGTCGTATTTTTCTTTGATGTGCTGCAGGTGCACAATTTGCTTCATCTTTCGTTAGCAAGAAACTGAAAGTGGGCGTGTAAGTCCCTCCTTAGTCTGCCGGGCAGAATGACTACAGGGTGGCAAACTATGGTCTTGGCTATTTTGAGTCGAAGAATGTCTGTTGTTGCTGTAAAATTTTACTAATAATGGAAAAACTGTATCAAACTTACGTTCACTCACCAATTTTCTTCAAGTGTTGCTCAGTTCGTGATATTTTCCATTCCCATCGAAGCCCTCTGCTTTCACTTTCACGAATAGACAATGCATTGTTGTGTATTTTTTTTAATCAAATTATCTTCATTTGTTTTATTGAACATAATAGCAATAATAATAGTCATAATAATAATAATAATAATTTTCTTTAATAATCATGTAATAATTATGTTAATTAATTACTTGCACATGTTTGCCGCATTTTATTCACGTATGTTATTTAATTAATTTTACTTTAAACTTGTCTTGTCTTTCGTTTTCATACTCATAATTTCTCTCGTTTTGACTTTTAGCTGGCTTGCAATTCTAGATTTATTTATGCATTATTTATTTTGTTAATGTTGTTGTTATTTGCTTATCATACCCGTTAGCTCAATATTAATTAATTAAGATGTTTTGCTGTTGCGATAATTAAATGTTTACGCTGCTTTTTGTTGTTGTTGTTATTAATTTTCGTGTCGGTTGGGCGTTTAATTTGCGTTTTCGAGCAGTTTGCATGTAAGTTTTTTTGTTTTATTTAATTTGAATTTTTGCTGCATCGTTTTAATTGCTCTTAATTGTATTGCAATTAATTAATTGAATCAATAATCATTTGCAATCAAGTTGAAAATTTTGTTTGCGGTTTTTTGTTGCTGCGCATTTCGTTAGGTTTTTCATTTTTGTGGTTTTTTTGTTTTGCTTACTGCTTTTTTGCTTTTTTGTATTGTTTGCTTAACGCTTTAATTAATTTTAGCATTTTGAGTTAATTGCAAATGTGTGTTTTTTTGTTTTTTGTTTTTGTGTTGCAATATTTTTGTTTTTAAAACTTTCATAATATTTAACATTATTGACAAAATATATTTGTTAAATTTCATTTAATCTTTCACTTTTTTTTGCAATTTTCTTCTCTAGCATTTTTTTGTTTTGCGCGCAAATTTCAATTTAAATTTAAATTTTAACTATTCATATTTCAATATTTTTGCAGCCTACATATTTTTGTAAGTGAGTGTGTATGTGTAGGAGGGTTTTTTCAAGTCTACCATTTTCGCCACTATTGCAGTGAGTTTTAATTTTTGTTGTGTGTGTGTGTGTGTGTGCAGAATAAATCCTCGAGTGCATTAAAAAATTTCAAATAATGTTTATGATTTTTTTGGTTTAGCAAATTTTTTGTTTACTCATCCATATTTTGCAGATTTTATGCTAATTTAGTTGCTTTTGTAATAAAAACATTGCAATGCCTATAAAAAAATGAAACACGCTCTTATGTGCTGTTGAATAGTTCTTTTTTTTATTTTTTTTAATTTTTTGTATTTAATTTTAATTTTATTTTTATGCTTTACTTGCAGTAATTTTACTTTTAATGCTTAAATGGAGGGCAGAACTTTCATACTAATTACAAAAAATAACAAAAAACAATAGAAACATAGCTGAAAACATGTGAAACTGTTGGAGACTTAGCGACTAGAGGCTTAAAAGGTTTTTATTTTTTTATTTTCTTTTCATCATAATGGTTTTTTGTATATTTTTATGTCCTTTTGCTTGTATATATATATATATTATATTTTATTTGTATATATATATATATATATATATAGTAATTTGTTGTAAGTTTGTTGGCTGCTTAGTGGTTTTGTTGTGAATTATGTTCCATTAGTTTTTCCTTAACTTTTCAATGTTGACTTTAAAACTTCAAGCTTTTATTTACAGTGTTTTTGTGTTATTGTTGTTGTAGTATTTCTGCCATATGCTATTATATTAAAAACAAACCCTTTACCGCTTATCCCGACTGCGCTTAGTCTAACTTTAGTTGCAGCTAATTTCATGTATTTTTTTCAATTTCATTTGTGTTTTTAGTTTTTTCTTAATTTTCTTTTCAGCTTTAAAAATGCAAATATACTATTTTTATTTGATTTTTTTCAATATAAATTACGCATCTCTTTGCCTGCTACATTTGTGTTTAAATATTTACAAAGAAAAGCCAAAAAAAATAGTGTGTTATTTTATGTGTAAATATTTGCTGCTAAAATTGCATTTAAGCTTACAAAGTTGACAAAAAAAAAAGTATGATAAATACCACAAAATAATTATTATAATAAAAATTGTTGTTGTCGATGAAATATTGCAACATTGATTTGGACAGAATTTGTTAAATGTTGCCTGGTTGCTTAATTGCTGGCTGCGTGTTGGCCTCAGTTTAGTGCCAAAGTTTAATTTTTTCACTATTTTTGATATTGTTTGTGTTTTGTTGTTGTTGTTTTTATTTTGTATGTACCCATGCATAAACTATTCACGTATATATGTCGTTCTTAACCCTTCTGCGGTGCTCAAAAACAAACCATAACTACTGTGTTGTTGGATTAAAATCAACAAATTAGAAAAAATCATTGAGCTCACTTGAGAAAATTTTAATTTATTTTTAGTTAATTTTTTTATTAAACCACAATTATTTGGATTGAGTAACTTTGTTTTAGTTTCTTGAAAAATTTTCCTATATGAAAACATACAACAGCCTAAATTTTTAAAAGTGAGTTATTTTGAGCAAAACACAGCAGAAGGGTTCAGCACGCGTTGTGTACAAACATCGTCAGAGCGAATGCGTTCAAAGATGATTAACCCTTTCGCTACGGCAGGGACTCTGGTGTCCAACGCCAATTTCATTTGAGCCTGAATTGCGTAGTTTATATTATAAAATCAACCGAAAAGAGTTTACAAAAAGCCCAAAATTAAGTTTGATCCAACATACTGCAAAAGTCGTAGCGAAAGGGTTAAAAAAACATGATAAATTAAAATACTAGAAAAAAATACTAGAAAATACTAGAAAAAATTACTGAGTTATGAATGAAATTATAAACTCAGTAAAATAAGTAAGCAAAGTTTATGAAGGAAATTTATGTAGTTAAATGTTTTCATTGTAAAACCATATACAGTGAACTCGGGGTAGTGTGAATACCTCACTTTGTAGTTTGAATGTTTGAAAATGTGTAATGTGAAACTCACAAAAAGAACGTTAAAAATGAAAACTAGTCGAATATTTTTGGTATGCAAAGCCTTCGTGAAAAAGCTATGCAAAAATTGTTACAAAATTATCAAAAGCAAATAAAGTTCAACGATTTTTGTCTAAATAGAATGAAGGTTGGTTTAAACTGGTTGGCCGAATTGGCCAGATATATGCACTCTCGGGTTCTTAACGACACCCGATGGGGTTTAAAATGCCTGTGTTTTTAGCCAAAACCCTCTCAGGAGGAGGAAGACAGCACAGAGTATTTGCGCTTTTCTCACTATGGGTTCAGATGTTATAAGAATGAACGAGATCCATTCTTTCACCCTATGCGATCTCCCAAGATTCAGAAAAGAGTACAGGAAATTACTGTAGTAGACCGAGTAGTCCCCTTCTCCACCCTTTTTTCTTCTATCATCTTTTGCTGAGCCTTAGTACAATGGGCTTCCTAGCCTGAGTGCTTGAGGAATGGACCTCCTATGTTTATTTTCTCAGCTCTCCTCACATCTTCCTATATCTACATATAGTAAAAAGAGTGAAATGTATACAAGTTGAAACAAATTTTGATTTCATTGGTTATATGAAATTTATTATTATGACATTTTTAAATTTGAAAGGGTTTGAATTTTTTGAGACGTTGAACAAATTTGGTTCACGTTACCTCGAGTTTACTGTACATACAGAAATCTTTTGCTTCTAAAAATATTACAACTCTATTTGTAGAAATAGAATGAAAGCCGTACAACCAATCAAAGCAGTGTTTCAACCAAATTGTAATTTTTATTAAAACAAAATCACTTTATTATTATAATTTTGTTTCATATATTTCTGTCTTTTTTTAAGGAAAACTAATCACACTATGTGAAAAACTAATCACTACTTTTCATGTAATTACGAATAAAAATCAATCAATCTATACTTATGAAAAAACTTTTTAAAAATATCAATAAAATTCAATGATTGATTTGTATCAATAAGAAACCATTTGGAAGGCCAACTGTGCAAAATCTCAATAAAATCTTGGAAATTGTCAAGTACGACCGTCATGTAAGCGATGTTTCTTTTCTTTAGAAGCTTTACATGGCACAAAACACATTTTAAACCACTTGAATAAGGGTAGTTTTTTCTATATTCTTTCTAATTTAAAACATTTGACGCTGATAGTTCGAGAAGCGACCACCTTGGCTCCTTGACACCACAAGATCTGTTCAGATCTTTTGAAGGTCGGCTGGATTTAAAGCGAATTAACGGCGAACCTTAAGTCACAGCACAAAGGACGAATACACTGTCCAAGTGCGTACCGAACAAAATATGTTTAATTTTGAAAAAATAAAAAACTAAAAAAACTTTTTTTTTAAATTAAAAAAAAAATTTAATAAGAAAAAGTTTATTTTGTTTTAATTGAAAAAAAAATTTAATGAAAAAAATACTTGTTAAATTAAAAAAAAATTTTATAAAAAAATTATATCTGTTTTCACTTAAACAAATTTTTTTTTTTCAAATATTATAGCTTTGTGAAATAGACACAAAAAATGTAAATTGTTGTAAAACAAAATGTTTAGAACAAATTTTTTATTTAATTAATTTCTTTTTGGGTTTGGAAAAATTTTATTTTAGTTTATTTTGGTTTTAAAACTTATTTTTTTAATTAAAAACAAATTTTTTGGGTTAAAAATTTTTTGTATTAAAAATTTTTTTTAATTTTCTAAAAAAAATTCGAATTTTTTTGTATTTATTTCACTAAGCTAAACGATTTTTAAACTGTTTCATAGTAAAAATAAATTTGTTTAGCAAAAATTTAAAAAATTAGAAATCTTATTATTGATTGAAATCAATCATTGATTTTTTCTGATTATTTCAGTGTCAATTATAAATAAGTATGCGTAATTTACTTTCTGATTAGTAGTGACTAAGTGACTAATGGTTTCTTACAACAAAAAACTAGATATGAAAATTATAATAAATTCATCAAATTCTCAATGAAAATTGCTAAATTTTTTTGTAAACAAAAAAAAAAAAACTACACATTGCCATCAGATGTTGTCATCGTTCTTCTACTCGCCAGCCAAACACACAAACCATATAAAAAGTTCGTTTAACTTTAATGACGCTGCAAAGTTAAACTCTGGCGGCTTTAGTGCTAAGCGTTAGTATGTATTTATGTATGCAGTGTTGCACGAAAGGGAGGATTTTAGGTTCAGGCTCCCCAAATGTCTTTTTGTTGTGTGTGACAAATATGGTCTCAAATGGTATTGGGCTCAAAAAATGTGTACAGAACCTCCCAAAATTAAATCCTGTGGGCGCCACTGTACTCGCATGTATGTGTGTGTGTGTGGGTATGCTTGTTTTTTTAAGCAAGTTGCTTTGTTGAATTCTTGCTATATGTATAATTGGAATGATTGTTGCGTAGCGATTGAATAAATTTGTTGTTTATTTCGGTAGTTTTGGTTGTTTTTGTTTTTGCTCGTTTTTATTCATATTTATTACTCGTAATATGTATATTTTTGTTGTTGCTCGAAATGTATTTTTAATTGAATTCCACAACAAAAAGCGTACGAGGCGCAATTACAATCGAATGTGCACAAAAAAATAGATACAAACAAATTAAGACGACTAATTGCAATAACAAAGTGAAATTTAATGCATTTTTTTTTTTAATTAATTGAATGCATGCAAATGGCATTCGATTCGCATGTTTGATAATTAGATCTAATTGGATGGATGGATTGTGAGCTCAATGAGGTGGGGAGGAAAAGAGTTCGACTACTTTCAATTCAATTTGCAATTCGTCTCTCAGACATTTGCATTCAACAAAACTTGGCTGTTAGTGGAAGGAAGCATTAACACAAATATTTAGTTAGGAAAACTGCTGTTTTGGACGTTACTCGGTGTGAATGTGTGCTGTGCAAAGCGCAAAAAATGCAACAATGTGATATATTCAATTAGTTTTGATTTTAAATTTTCGTTAGATGTTTTGGTTTTTTTCTTTCTTTTACAATGGACGCAATAAAATTTGTTACACTCATAATTCATAATTCAATGCATATACTTAATGTGATACTTTCATGTTAATCATACTTTACTTGCACAAAAAAATCACCACTACAAATCGTTTCCCCTCTCAAAATTGTGTTTCATATCTTTGAGCCCCCGCCGAAAAAAATGCAGTGCTTGAATTATTTTCTCTACTAGTAAACAAAAAAAGATACCTAATTTCAAAATGTGCAAATACGAACTTATGGCGCCATTTGGTGAAAATTCTTTTTAGTACCATATCGTCTCTTTTTTTTGCTGCATTTGGCAGCCGAAGCATTTTCTCTATTAATTTTTGTGTATTTTGTCTGCCTGACTTTAGCTAAAATTTAAGCCTTAAAATGCTAAAAAAATTCATTTAAATTTTTGCAAACCTTCGCTGTCGCGTAAATTTGCTCAGCTTTAAGTACTTTTTGTTTGGTTTATTTTATTGCAATAAGAAAAATACTAAATTTAGTACGATTTTTGTTTCGTTCACTACGTTTTTGGCCGCTTTAATCGATTTCATTATTCTTTTTGAAAAAAAATGTACGCTGTTGAAATTTCTGTTTTGTTTATATTATTTATTTTGTATTTTTATTTAATTTATTTAATTTTAGTTTTTTTAATTTTATTTTTAATTTTTTTTTAATTACTCTACTAAGTACGCTGAGGTGTCTAAAAACTATTCAACTCTGCTTTTCTTTCACTGTGTATTTTTTGCTCATGTTAATTTTAAAAATTTTTATGTCATCCTAAAAAAGGACCTTTTAGGTTTTTCATATATCTATATATATATATATTTTAATTTGTTTATGTTTTTTTTTTTTCAATAAGCGAAGAATAAGCGTTTGTACTCCTTAGTGGTTTGTGGAGACTTGGCTCTTCGTCTTTGCTTATTGGCTTTCTAAGTAAAAAATTTGCAACAACAAAAATGTTTCTCCTAGCCTAAAGTACTGACAAAAAAAATCTAGGTTTGTGTAAAAAAACGCAAGAAAAACACCTTTTATGGGTAGACTTAGCAAATATTACTACTACACTTCGCTTTTGTTATTTGCTTTGTGGTTGTATGTGTGTTGTTTTGTGTATGTTTTTGCTTTTGTAAAGAAACGACTTACGATTTGTTGTATTTGTTTTTAGTTTTAGTTTTTTTTTCTTTTGCGACATTTGCTGCTGCTGCTACTACATAAGTGGGTTAACATTTTCAAGTCCTGCTTTTTTAATTTGGCTTTTCATTATCTCTCTCTCTCTCGCTGTTCCTTTTCCTCTTCATCTGTGTTTGTTTGTATATGTTTCGTGGTTACGTTGCGTTGACTCCTGGCTGTGCAGCCTTAAAGAGATCCTTTTGTTTAGTGTGGCGCAAGCAATCGCCGCAATAAGCGTGTATGTCTGTGTGTTTGTGTCCTTACTGGGTTGAAAACTTGACTAACGTACTGCGACTGGGTCGGCAGTGGACTCTAGTAACGTTGTTGGTACTCGTGATGCCAGCGATTGAAGTCAATGTGAAAGACTATAATCGAGCCGGTCGATAGGCCAGCAAGCAGATATCTGTAAGAGATTAGAAAAGTGAACGTAAAATTGTTAGAATTGTTGAAAATGCAATTTAAATATTTAAAACATAGAATACAAGTTAAAAATGCAATTAGATAATATAAAATTCGATGTTAAAACCAAAAACATAAGAAAGCCGAAAATAATCAAAATAACTCAATTAAATTATTTGCAACTTATTTATTTTTGTTATTTTAGTGCATGGCTTTTTAAAAGAAAATCTTACGCTACTTTGACGTTTTTTTAAGCTAAATTAAATACAAAATGTGTAAGCGTTCCTAAAAAAGAAATCCATTATTTTTGTATGAAATTTAAGGCTTCATTAAGCATATTTAGAATGAACCGATTTGGGTCAAATATGGACCGTTTCGTTCCAAAACTTGCTGTCATTTTGGACTATAAACTGGATAAATAAGAACCTCCCAAACAAGCTTCCTGAGCTTCTAGCGAGTCTATAAAATGTGTGTGTGTGGCCTGCCGTTGTCCTGCCGAACACAATTCCACAATTCCTTTACTATTGTCCAAAGCTGGCAGGTGATAATGGCTTGGTACCAGGTCCGGACTATCCATATGTAAGATGTGACTTTGTTCTGATTGACAAAAACCTTGGAGAAATCAATCTTCCACAATTCATTTCCTATTGTCACAAGCTTGCCATCGTCGCAGTTGGCAAAAAACTTGGAAGAATCAATCTTCAAAAGCTTCTTTTAAGACAAAATTGTTGTCAACAAATTCATTCGACATAGACAGAAACGGGTGGTAATCACTTGGTGCCAGGTCCGAGCATAAGATGGATCCATTAAAAACTCCCAATCAAGCTCCCGAAGCTTCTGGCGAGACACTATCGATGTGTGTAGCCTGGCATTGTCCTGATGGTACATAACTTTATCTGGAAATTCCATCTGGCCGTTTGACCAATCATCTTTAGTGTAGAAAAGCTGTTAAATATGGCGCATTTTATCTTTGATGCGTTCATCTTTGATGTGCGCTCAAACAAAGCTGAGTTAAGCAATCACAAAACTATCTGAAAAGTTGTTTTAGTACGAAGTCTTATCTTTCTAATTTGTCCATACTTGAAACGCTCTCAAACAAAACTGAGTTAAGCCATCACAAAATTATTTGAGAAGTTGTTTTAGTACGAAATCTTATCTTTCTAATTTTTCCATACTTGAAACGCGCTCAAACAAAACTGAGTCAAGCAATAACATAACTGTTTTAAAAATTTTTCTAGTACGAAATCTTATTTTTCAAATTTTTTCATCTTTGATGTGCGCTCAAACAAAACTGAGTTAAGTAAGCCATCACAAAACTATCTGAGAAGTTGTTTTAGAACTCAGTCAAACCATCACAAAACTGTCTGAGAAGTTGTTTTAGTACGAAATCTTATTTTTCTAACGAGTTCATCTTTGATGCGCGCTCAACAAAACTGAGTCAATCAATTAAAAAACTATCTGAGAAGTTGTTTTAGTACGAAATCTTATTTTTCCAATTTTTCCATCTTTGAAACGCGCTCAACCAAAACTGAGTCAAGCAATAACAAAACTGTCTGAGAAGTTGTTTTAGTACGAAATCTTATCTTTCTCACGAGTTCATCTTTGATGCGCTCTCAAAAAAAACTGAGTCAATCAATTAAAAAACTATCTGAGAAGTTGTTTTAACACTCGGATGCCCAACAACTTTTTAAACGGCCAAAGCCCAACAAGGTCCCCAGGGACCTCTTCTGTAATATTGCATATAAGGCTTGTAATTGTGTAATGTAGTGTTACATAATGTGTGTAGATGTGTTTCTAATGTTTCCATCTTTGAAACGCGCTCAAACAAAACTGAGTCAAGCAATAACAAAACTGTGTGAGAAGTTTTTCTAGTACCAAATTTTATATTTCTAACGTGTTCATCTTTGACGCACTCAAACAAAACTGAGTTAAGCAATCACAAAACTCTCTGAGAAGTTGTTTTAGAACTGAGTCAAACCATCACAAAACTGTCTGAGAAGTTGTTTTAGAACTGAGTCAAACCATCACAAAACTGTCTGAGATGTTGTTTTAGTACGAAATATTATTTTTCTAACGAGTTCATCTTTGATGCGCGCTCAACAAAAACTATCTGAGAAGTTGTTTTAGTACGAAATCGTATCTTTCTAATTTTTCCATCTTTGAAAAACAAAACTGTGTGAGAAGTTTTTCTAGTACCAAATTTTTCTACTACGAAATCTTATCTTTCGAACGAGTTCATCTTTGATGCGCTCTCAAACAAAACTGAGTCAATCAATCAAAAAAATTATTTGAAAAAGGGTTTTTGTAAAAAATTGTATCTTTAAAAAGCTGTTTAGTGTAACTCGATCGCTTCTTTACAACGCGGCACAGATATTACTAAAGCCTTACTGGAAAAGTAATGGATTTATATTTACTACACTTTATATTATAAAGAAACTTTACTCCCATTTTGTAACATAATTTCATTTAAGGCATTTAAATAATGTTGAATTGGTCGAGCATTCTAGGGTTAAAGTAATGACAATTGTTATTCTTGACTTACTTTTGATCATGTGTCAGTGCCAGCGAACGTATGGCCGCATTGCAGGCGGGGAAGGCATACAACGGCGCCAAGTTGAATGTGCGCCAGACTTCGACAATGCCGCGATCGCCAGCTGTCATCAGATATTCGCCATCGCGCGACAACAACATGCACTGCAAGTTACCAAATAGAGAAGACATTTGATTAATTAATGTAATAAAAATTATTATAAGTGAACAATTGAATTGAACGTGAACAAGTATAAGTGAACAATTAAAATAAAAAGTTAGAAATAAGATCATTTAATGTTGTTAATAAGAGTTTTTGTTTCAGTGAAAAATTACAAATAAAAAGTGGTCAAGCAAATGAAGACTGATTGACTCAGACAATTTTTTAAAGCATTGTTTAATTGTTATAAATTTCAATTTATTTGTGATAAATTTTAAATTGATTAAAATTTGCATCTCAAAGTAACTAAACTTATCTCACAAACTAACTTAAATATACATAAATATAAATAATGAAGACGCTCCAAAATCTACCTGCAAATTATCGTTGTGAGTCTCGTGTCGCAGCTTCTTGCCGTTAATTGTGTAGGCTGCCACATTTCCCTTATCATAATTGACCACTATAAAACCCTCACGTGACATGGCAATCAATTCCGGTGAATAAAAGTCCACAGGTGGATCCAGCGAACGCAGCAGATCACCGAATGTGGTGTGGATAAGCACAGGACCATCTTTAATTAAGAGAAAAGTAAGAAAAATTCCAATGAAACAGATGTGTGGGAAGCTGAATATGAAGTTGAGGTTAGGTTGAATTAGATTAGGTTACGGTGGTTGCCTCTTTATGAGACACACTAAAGGCTGAATACAATACCAGCCATTTCACGCTTTTGAAATTATTCTTCAACATACATTTCGAAGGCTTAAAGAAAGCCGGGAATTCTGCTTCTTATTAGTTACATGCAATACTTACTCGTCGAACCCGATACCACCAAGCCCAGCTCAGCACTAATCACAACCGAAGTCACAGCCTGTTCGTGTCCAGTAAGCGTTGCACGCGGCGTTGGCACATCACCCTCGCCCACAATGCTCTGCGTACGCGCGTTCCAATGCCACAGCAGCACCGTGCAGTCTGCCGATCCCGATGCTATATAACAATCAGAGGTGATGTTGCACTCGGAGCGCGCCAGACAGGTGACAACACCAAAGTGTCCAAAGACGATTTGCACAATTTGTGCTGCAACAGCAAATGAAACACAAAAATACAAATTAAATTCATGAAAAAACAATTCAAATATAAAAAAGAAAATCTTTAAATAAATCTTCAAATATATAACTCACCAGTTTCGGTGGCAAAAACGCGAAAACTGTTATCCCAGAAGCCGCACGCAATCAAAAAACGACTGTCGACAGTGGTCACAAAACAATTGGAGCGTATTTTCAGCATTTGGCTAAAGTTATCGCCCAGATGGCGCCGATTCATGGGATTATTGTGACCTGTGTTTTGGGCAGCTGTGCCAATAGAAAAAGAAATTGTGTAAAAATTAAAATTTTGTAAATTTAGTAAAGTAAACGAATATTAGAAATAAATCTCAGCCCAAAAGTATGCTAGCCATATTTGCGCAGCTGAATTGCCCATTGCAAAGTGTATTTTATGTTTAGCATACTTTCAGGCAGACAACTAATTTAAATATTTTTCTCTCAACTCACACAACACCGGATCAATGGTCAGCGGCAGATTGGAGCCCGGCGACTGCGGCGACTCCGCATAGCTGGGACTCTGTACCGAGGCGGTGTAGTTGCAGTTCCAGCGATTCACAGCAAACTGATGTCCCGCCGTTACGGTCACCACGGAGGGCAACGACAGTTGCGGATACGTGTTGGCCGAGATGTGTATGACAGGCGAGTTCTGATAGAATTTCAGCGACATGCAGAGATCGTCGGGCATGGCGCTGAACATCATCGGCGACAGATGCATGGCCGAGCTGCGCGGTGGATGCGGCTCCATCAGCAGCTGACTGGGTGTTTGGCCAAAGTTGCGTATTTGATTTTCCACCGCTTCGCGCATTACGGGATCGGCAATGGCATCGAGATCGACGCTGCCCTCGTAGGTCAGATAGTAGAAGACGTTGGTGGCGCGTATGGCCTCGGGACCGCGCTGCTTGTAGCCGAATATCAGATCGATCCACTGGTGCAGTTGACAGGAAACGAATTCCGACTCCAGCGCCATGCGATTGATGCGCACAAACTCCTCGGGACTCTTGGCCCATGGCGGCAGCTCAATGTCGTTGACTAGGGCACCGTCTTCGCGCACGCCGAGCCTATAGCCAGACGAGTTGTAGAACATTTCGGGCAGGAAGTACCACTCGGGTATGAGTTCCTTGACGTCGGACGTGTCGCGCTGGCAGTTCTTCCACGACAGCGAAATCGACGAGAACAGCCTATCGGGATAGTCGAATTTGCCGCCTTGCAGCGCCAAAAACATGCTGGTGAAAGGCTCCACGCGAACTAGCCAATTGAGCGTAAAACTGGCGGTTGAGTAGTGTGTGCCATAGTGGAAGGGCGGTATCGAGTCGCTCTCCCAGCTCTCGTAGCGTTCCTCGAAGTAGGCGCGTCGCGACGGATTCAGTGCGCCAATCGGTTTCGAGAGATCGCGATAGTTGGACGGCTGACTGAGGTCCAGCTCCTTGGTGTCGTAGTTGGTCAGCACCCACGGGAATATGGGATACTGATTTAGATCGTTGTAGGTGCGTCCCGCAATGGTGTTCAGGAACATCAAGTACTCAAAGTTGGAGATTTCGCGGCGCTGCCACTTTTGCGTCATGTTCGAGTTGCGCATCAGCTGGCGCGGCGACATCATCGAGGCGCGACGCGTCTGCGGTATGCCATACTTGATGCCCACGCCGACGCGCGGCAGCGCCTTGATCACCTTTTTCACGGTGTGCTGATCGGGAAAGGCGAAGAGTATGGAAGTGCGGCTGGCGAGAAAGATCTCCAGTGAGACATTCTGCAGCAGATAGCGGCGCGAGAAGATTGCGCGCACCTCCGAGAAATACCACTTGCCGTGCAGATGATCGCAGTACTTGATCACCTCGGGATCGATCTTCTGAAACTCGATATGATCTTCGTCGACCTCGAAGAACATTTCGGTGCTGGTAATGGACACAGTACCGGGCGCGACTACGCCGGGCGCTATCAGCTTGGCCTTGGTGCTGATGTTCACCGGTCCGGTGAGATCCAGATCCAGTTCGCGATCCTCGATCAGCAGCTCTGCGTCGTCCAGCAGATCGGTGGTGTGCTGCGTGGACTGGTGCGCGCGCGATACGGCTATCTGCGTGTGAAACTCATCGCGCGTCTGCAATATGGCGTCCTCGGGTGCGCCATTCTCCAGCGCCGCCTTGAGTGTGGCCTGCGGATGCGACGAGCCGCGCGGATTCTGCACCATGCGTTTGCGCCGGCGCGCATCGTCCTCCCAGGCGTCCAGCTTCCAGTAGGTCTGCTTCTGTGGCGTCGAGCCGCTCGCGTCGCCCCAGGCACCGTGTCGATTGCACATGATGTTGCGTACCTTCTCCAGCAGGCGACTGGCAATGACATTGTCGCGTCGGCGCGCTGCCGTAATCAGATGATCGCACATGCGCTCCTCCTCGCGTCGCTCGAGCAGCGTTTGCGCGCACTGCGACTCAAAGTCGGCGTGCTTCAGCACATCGTCGGCACGCATGCGGTTCAGTATGAACTCGGCCTCGTTGGCCACGCGCACAATGTGATCCTTCATGGCGTGCGACAACAGTCGGCCCTCGTTAATCAGCTCGATAAAAGCGAGGCCGGCATGCTTCTGCAGGCTGTTCTGCCACTCCTGCGAGCACAGCAGCATTACGAGCTCCACCACCGAATGCGAGTTCTTGAACGTGGTCAGGCCCTTGCCTTCCATTAGCAGTTCCTGGCCGTGCGAGCCGACCAGCGTCTTGGAGAGGAACGGCGCAAAGTCGACCATGATCTCGCGCAGCAGCGGACACACGGGTCCCAAAGCGATTTCCAGCTTCTGCGTTAGACTGGCTTCGCGCGACGGTGTGGTCAGCGGTAGCTGGCCAACAAGTGGCGGTTTCATGGGCAGCTCGTCGGAGCGTGTACGCTGGCCACCGGTACCACTGCTGCCGCCGCCGCCGCCGCCGCCACCACCGCCGCTCGCATTCGCCGATGCCGCTGCCGAGGCGGCATAATTGTCCGGCACACGTACCACCGAAATTTCCGAGTCGGGCTTGTCGCCCCGTTCGCTGCCGTGTTGTTGTTGCTGCTGCTGCTGTTGTTGTTGTTGTTGCTGATGATGATGCTGATGCGAGTGTTGCATGCCGTCCATGTCGCGTTGTTTGCCATCGCCCGAAGCCATGCCGGCGCCGCCCACCAACATGCCACCAGCGCTGGCAGCCGCTTGCACGCCGGCATCTTCGTTCAGATTGACGTCGGTCCAGCTCTCGTCGTTGGAGTTGGTGGGCTTGTTGTCGTCCACCATGATTTCGCTGGATGATTCCACTTCAGGAACTTCGTTCTCGGTCGAGTTCATATTCAACGAGCCCACATCCGAGTCGACACTCTGCGTGATGTGCGCACGTCAGTGTGTGTGTGTGTTGGTTTTTGTGTGTGGGAGTTTTTGTTGTTATTTGGCATTTTCAGGTGTTGACATTTAAATTTGTGGTATTTCGTTGGTCGCAAGCGAACAAAGTGGAATGCAGAGAGAGGAGAAATACAAAAATGAAATTGTTAAAGCTGTCAGTGCAAAACTTTGAGGTTAGGCAAATTTTCTAACATGTTTGACATTTTGCTGTAGTTTCAGTTGCGGCGTGTTGACGCATTTAAACGTTGTTGATGCTAGGAGTTGGAATTTTTAATAATTTTCAGATGAAAATAATTTCATTTTTACTTAAATTCGAAATATTTTTATTTTGAAATATTCTGTAATTGGCATAACAATTATGTACAAAACAGTTTCTATAATTCATTATAATTTTTGTTATGTACTTTCTGTCAAAATTTATTTGTTCATAAGCGTAAATGTTTGGACTTGTTTGACGCTTGACGAAACTGAGCTGCAAAGCCGGCACCAAACAACTTCCGCTCACTTAGGGCCCACTTAATGGCCGTAAAGAACAAATCAATTATGCAACATTTCTAATGCCAACGCCAGCAAATGGTCATCAATTATGGACAAACAATGGCCGCTGGTTGCAGCAACAATAAGAAAATGCAAGCAACCGAATGTCGAAAGTCGAAAGTCAAAAGCCTCTCAACCGCAGCCCAACCCGGACCCACAATGGCTTTTGCATCATTCATCAACGGCAACACGCGGCAAATTGTCATTTACATAAATACACGCACAGCGATTCAACATATGACAGCGCTGCAACGGCACATTTGACAAATGTCACATAGGTACACGGCCGTTAAACGACGCTGTCAGCATGATGTCAGTCAATAGTGAGCGAGTTGATATTATGGGAGAGAGAGGCAAAGGAAGGATGAGGGCGGGAGAGGAAAGGGCACAGATGTGGCAGAGGAGTGTCGCACAGTTACAGGGTCACAAGAGGAGGGAATTGATTGCGGTGGTATTTGTGTATTATGGAACTTGAACGTCCAAAAGTAGACTTCAATGTGAACAACAAGAAAAATGTTCCATAAAAAAAATCAGCAAACAATTTTTATTAATTCTTGTTGTAAAATTTTTTTTCTTGTAACGTATTCCATAGTAAATTGTTGGCATTTTTGTTGCTGTTGGCATTTTGCAGGTAAGTTGCTGCTGCATGTGAAGGTGTGTGCGTGTGTGTGTGTAGAAAAGCAATGCCAACTGGCACGAACTGCTGCAACTGTACGCGTATTGTGTGTGTGCGTGTGTGTGTGTGTGCTTTTAGCTATTTGCTATCACTCTCGCTCGCTGTTTGCATTGATTGCATAGCATTCACTAAATTCCTGCTAACCCCATGGCACAACAATGCCAAATAAACGGAATAGTCGAGGTGCCAGTGTATTAGTTTTGATAGGCTACAAAAGCTGCTGTCCACAATATAGGCACATATATACATACATACATATACTTACATACACGAATACGCAAATGTACGTTTGTGTATAAAACTTTGTAGCTACAGGTGCATGACTGTAAAGCTAAATTTAGTTTGCTGCATATTTGCTTAGGTGTGAGTGTGTTTGTAGCCGGAAAATCACATTCCAAATACCGCAAAATACAAACACATACAAATACCTACATACGCAGATGTACCTCACACACATAGATACGTAAATGTGTACACAATGAATTTGTATATATTTGTGAGCTACTACTTTATGCTGTGTGTGTGTGTTGAAATTGAAGTTGAACAGAACCGGAAATAATTTCTTAAATTAGAGAAGCCCAGCCATGTGTTTGATTTGTGGTAAATTACGTATTGCCAAAGCGGTCGAGACGCTGTGCAGTGAATGTTTGGCGTTGTACAGTTTTACATACATAAAATACGATATACATATATACATATGTCTATATATAGTTGTGTATATACATGACTATTTAATAATTTATACATTTATATACATACGTAACGGTGCTTATTTACTATAGTATTTAATTGACGTTGTGTGCAAGTTGTTTCACACAATTCGAACAATCGAATGTGTTATGAGTATTGTATATATGTGTGTGTGTGTTTAAATGTGTGTGTGGTTGCTTTGTCGTAGATTTTCATATTTAATAGAACTAATTAAGTCGTGATATTAAAGCCGTCGTTATAAAAAACAAATAGTTTTGAGAAAAACTAAAAACAAAATTAAAGCAGAAATTTTAACTTGCATTTCCAATCGAAAATTTCAAGAAAATTATTATAGATGAAAACATATTAAAAAATTTAAAAAAATATATACAAATATAAAAAACTAAAAAACATAAACCAATAAAAAGGGATATAAACTAAAAAGCAACTAAAAACAAAATTAAATAAAGTAGAAATTTTAACTTGCATTTTCGATAGAAAATTTCAAGCAAATTATTTTAGATAAAAACATATAAAAAAATTTTAAAAAATATATAAAAATATAAAAAATTAAAAAAAACATGAAACAATAAAAAAGGATATAAAATATATAAAAATATAAAAACAATTTATAAAATATATGTAAAAACATAAAAAACATTAACTATCAAAAATAAATTAAGAAACATAAAAATATAAAAAAATTTAAAGTAAAAAATAAATATAATAAATATAAATATAAAATGTTAAAGAAAAATAAAAAACAAAATAAAATAAAACATTTAAATTAACTTTTTCTACAGCAAATTTTAACCAAAACAAAAAATTTTAAAATTTATAGAAAAAATATGAAAATATAAAACAAAATTTAAAAATATAAAAAGGCAATTATCCAAACAAAAAAATAAAATTAAATAAAGCAGAAATTTTAACTTGCATTTTCAATAGAAAATTTCAAGCAAATTATTATAGATAAAAACATATAAAAAATTTTTTAAAATATATAAAAATATAAAAATTAAAAAAAAACATAAAACATAAAACAATAAAAAAGGATATAAAATATATAAAAATATAAAAAAATGTATAAAATATATGTAAAAATATAAAAAGAATTAACTATCAAAAATAAATTAAATATCAAAAAAATATAAAAAATTTAAAATAAAAAATAAATATAATAAATATAAATATAAAATGTTAAAAAAAATAAAAAAGTATATAAAAAATATAAAAAAATTAAAAAACCAAATAAAATAAAACATTTAAATTAACATTTTCACTAGAAAATTTCAACCAAAACAAAAAATTAACTAAAAAATTTTAAAATTAAAACAAAAAAATATAAAACTAAATTTAAAAATATAGAAAGGTAACTATCCAAAAAAATAAAAGATACAAAAATATTTAAACAACATAATAACTTTAACAATATAAACAAAAAATTATATAGAAAAAAATATATATAAAAATATTAAAATTTCAAAAAATAAAAGTGGATATAAAAAATATGAAAAATAAATATTATTATTATTATTATTATATTTAAAATAAGAATAACAAAATAAAAAAAATATAAACAATATATTTAAAAATATAAAAAAGACATGAACTATCAAAAATAAATTAAAAAATGTAAAAAAATAAAAAATAAAAGAAAATATAAAAAAATAATAAAAGTATATAAAAAATATAAAAATATAAAAAAATATTAAAAAATAAAAAAAATATAAAAAACATATATAAAAATATAAACAGGCATCAACTAAGACCTAAAAAATGCAACAATAGCCTTTTTGAACCAATAAAGTCTTTTGTATATAAAGGGTGACCAGATAACAGATAGTCTTTCCAATAGTAAACGACTCTCAGCAACACACAAAGATATCAATGATATTTAAATGTAAAAATATTTAGTGTTGTTTGCCATGTCTTCGTGTATCGTTTTAATCTTGCCAGACGTGTGTAAATTATTAAAAAAAAATTATCGAAATTCCAAACATCGCCGCGATCATGCGACTTGAAACCCCTCAATTATTTTCTATCTACGCTAACAAGCCAAACACTTTGGGCGAGCTCCAAGCTAACATTTGAGACGCCATATCCGGAATAATGTCGCACAATTGGACAAAATCACTAAAAATTTGAATGACCGCTTGAAGCACTGCCAGCCAAGCTGAGACGTTCATTTGAATGATGTACTATTTCATACACAAAGTCATGAATTTAGCTTCAAAATAAAGTCAGAATCAATTTGATATCTCACACCATTGTTGTTTTATCTAAATTTCTTTTATCTTTCCTTATCTGGCGAATCTTTATAATATGTGTACTAAAAAAACAGGGTTTCAGTTTCCTGCGCCAAAAGTACTACCGTCTGTTTCAGAAGAAACTGTTCGAGGTTTTTAATAGTAAAAATCTTTCCTTATTTTTGGCGCAACTGTACCATAGGTGCGCTACGAATACAGTTGACACTTGACCAACATTTTGTTCACCATTTTGTTCTGGAAAGGTAACCAAAATTCAATCACAAAAAGAAAAAGAACTTTCGGCCTTAATTTAAACTCCTCATCAGTTTGATTATTTTTTATGTAAAAAAAAATAGCCCGAAAACGATAAGCTGCGATTGATGGAATTTTTTATATTTCATATGCCCTGATTGGAAACCTGTGGTTTGTATTCCTTGATCACTTCAGACCTTCATTACAAAAAATAAATAAAAACTCATTGCACAAACTGTGATGTTGATTGACGTTCGAAAAAGTATCACTCATGCAATCGATAAATCAAATTACATAAAATTGCATAGTTGCTAACAGTTAACAGTTAACAGTTTGCTGAGCAAAACTATGCTATGACAAACATTCGATTTCGTGCTGTTGCAATCAAATTGCATTTTCAACAAACTTTGTGCACATCTACAAAATTGCTCAACTTTTATGTAACAATTTTGACACTTTTTCATTTTACTTGCAACAATTTTCATTCAAGTTTATTTGGTTTGTTGCAACTTTTATCTAGTCGAAAGTGTGCAGTGTGCAACATTTTCCAAGGACACATTCAGCCAACTGTGGCCAATTAAAATGGCGAATATCAGTGCAAAAATATGGAAATATGAATTTTCTGTTAAAAGTTTTTAACTAAAAACATTACGAAACCAATTAAAGTGGCAGGTTTGGTAGATTTTCTGTATTGAACAAAATCAAATAAATTGACAGAAATGTTGTGCGTGCAAAATTTATTCAAATATGAAACGCAATGATTTTTATATAAATTTTATAAGTTTTTCGACAGTCGAGTGAACTGTCAAAGATTGGAAGCAAACATGTGTCATATGCAGAAATGTGAAATGTTGCCAGAACTTTCTGTTGTGGTGGTTTGAAACAACTTTTCAATTATTGTTGAGGGTATCAAAACTTTTAATGTTCTTAATGCGCAGAGCTAAACTTTATGTATAGTTTCCCAATGAAATATTTTGGAAAAGTTCAGATAAAAGTTGGAAAACATTTACTGTATACAAATCCCCTCAAGTTGGATTGTGAGGTTGTAGACAACCTCACTCAACGTTCTTGAAAGTAAAGTGAAACGAAAATACATTAATGGCCACCAATATTCATTCATTAGGGAATTCACTTAAGAACAGCTAGGAAATTTATGTTTCCACTTCAACCCTCAACCCCTGCACTGATCCCAACCCAACTCCAATTAAATCCAACCCACGGCCATCGCCAGCGCGCTGCTGTGATTGTGCGTTCATTGCGCACTTTCTGGATCCACTGTTTGGAGAAATTCCTGGCATACCGCACCCAGCCACAGCTGCTGCGCGCATTTAATTCACAGTGAAGGCGAAAATTAATTGTACGCCCTGACAAAAAAACCAACTAAAACATTTACACATTTTCACTTAATGCGGCCCACTAGCAGCCGCCACCTACAAAAGCCGCTCAAAGTGTCGGCATACATAAATTTCACGCTTATTAATGACCATGAATACTAATTATGCCCAGTTGAATAATTTGTCTGTGCCACTGTACAATAAAAAGGCCAGTTACTTAACGCTGATTATTTGCAACTCAAGTTGTCCAAACTGTTTCGGCCATCTGCGCGAATGCCACCTGAGGGAAATGTTGCCTGTGTGAAGTGATTGTAATGGCTTTATTAAAATTTATGCAAAATATGTTGCATTGTCGATGATGGAAATTAAGAGTAGGAAAAGACAAACTAAGATAGAGAGGAAAAATTGAATAAAAAACGGTGGTCTGAAAAGTTTTCGACCACGACATGTGCGGCGTTATTTCGGCAATGGCGTCTCGAATGTTGGCTTTTTTGCGTACTTATAGTATAGATAGAAAATAATCGAGGGACACTTAAAAACGCTTGCCGTGAGATGACGCAGTTGTCAAAATTCTTCTTCACATGTTCGACTCACGACGAAATTTATGTTGCTTATTTACAACTTAGCTGGAACTTCGATATTTTTTATATATTTTTATATTTATATTTTTTTAATATTTTTGTTTATATTTTTTTACTTTGTTTTATATATGTATATATTTTTTTAATAATGTACACACGTTCAGCCAGAATAAAACGATACTTGAAGACATGGCAAACAAAACTAAATATTTGTATTTTCAAATTTAAACATCATTGATATCTTTGACTGTTGCTGGGACTAAGTTTCTACGTGGGCAGTCCGATAAGTATATAGCTCCACCGCTCGATGGTGCCACTATCGTAAGAGAAATTTACTATCGTGTAGTACATCCTCGTAGACGGCTACTGTCAAAATTTCAGCCATATTGGATTTGTAGTTTTGTTTTGGAAAAAGAGCAATATCGGTCGGTGATTCGCCAAATTGGTCGCATTAGGCTACGAACAGCAGCCCCATCCACTGTATTCTCCAGATTTGGCCCCGTGTGACTTCTTTTTGTTTCCAAACTTGAAAAAGGCACTCGCCGGGCAGAAATTTGAGTCGAACGAGGAGATTATCGCCGCCACGGAGGCCTCCAGAAAACGTATTTTTCAGACGGGTTAAAGAAGTTGGAGCATCGCTGGGTCAAGTGTATCGAGTTGAAAGGAGACTACGTTGAGAAATAAATCGCCACTTTTCCAAAATTTTCGGTTTACTTTTGTAGGCTAAGTACTTATCGGACCACCCACGTATTAGAAAGACTATCACTGTTATCTGGTCAACGGTTATATACAGCAAAGTTTATACACTCAAAAAGACTATAGTTTAATTTTATAGGTATGAGTTGATGTCTTTTCTATATTTTTACAACTATTATTTTTCTTCTTTTTATATTTTTCATATTCTTTTATTATTTTTTATATTTTTTTTTATATTTTTTAAATGTTGTATATTTAAATATTTTTAATTTGTTTTTGATAGTTGATGTCTTTATTATATTTTTACATATATATTTTATTTTATAATATTTTAGATTAATTAATAATTTAATAATAATTTTTTAATAATTTTTATATTTTTGTATTTTATTATATTTTCATATTTTGTTATATACTTTTAGAATACTATATGGTAGTCTGAAAAGTCTTCGACCACAACATAAAAATGACATCACTCATCAACAAGCTGTAGGAAATCTGTTTGGACCTCTTTTGAAAATGGTTTGATTGAGTTAGTGGTTTAAGATGTGAAATGAAAAACACTCACTGGAGAAGAATAGAACATCCACTGAATAGTTGTTTTTGAAAGGCAGTATGCCTAAGCAAATTAAACACTAGTTGGATACCACTTCAGGGACGAAATTTTAGACAACTGATTTTAATTTCGAACTTTCGGAAAGTACAAAAACTGCAACCGCTGACTGTAGCATTGCTCAAGCCCACCAAATGGTGCCAGACCACCTTAGAATTGAAATAAAAGAGATAGAAGAGGTGATGAATATCTTCAAAGATCGTGTTTGTCACATATTGAATCATGTTTGTCACATATTGTCCCATTTTGTCCCACTTTAAAGCCGACATATGTCACATATGGACCTAAACCATCTAAAAATAAACATTTACAACGCTCTGTTAGAACAAATTAGGCGATTAAATCTAATTTTTCTTATTACTGTCGATGATATAATGATGCATCCAAGCATCATTATTTTTCAAGAAATATTCTAAATATTCTAGATTTGAAAAATTTCATAAAGCTCAGCTGATGATTTAAATTTGTATGCAAACTTCATACAAAATCTTTTTGATAATCGATATTGAAGGATGAAAAGAAACAGAGAAGGAGAAAAATTGAAGATATTCTACATTTAAAAAATTCCATAAATCTTAGCTGATGATTTTTCTTTTATTTTATTGCTGTTTAAATATCCATTCGGCAGCAATGGGTTAGTTATAGTCCAAACAATTTTTTGCCATTTAATTAAAATAAATTTAAACTAAAAAAAATGTTGAAGAAGTTATAACTTTTTGGTTTCGTGCAGCTTGAATAGTGAAGAATAGGTACAATCATGCTCCACTGTCACTCAGTAGCTTTACAGGCTCATTGTAAATGCCTTCGTTTTTGTTGTAAGCGTTTCCGATAGTCTTTTAACAGCATAAATGCTTATCATAAACATAGTCGAGTTCATAAGAAACCTTGGGAAATTTCTTAATTCCACTTAGGTAAGTTTGTCAGATTATAAGTGGCCTATTTAAAGCTTTAATTTCAAAGCATACTTTTAGGCTGGGCAGTAAGAATCTATAATGTAAAAAAAAATTACAAAATTAACGAATTAATTCAGAATTCTGTGCGCTGCATTGATGACTACGACGGCTTTCATTATAGGCCTTTGGTCTGCTTCTTTTTGAATGAAATGTGAGTCTCTCTTCTATCTCAAGAATCGTTTGTGGCTTATTTGCATAGACCGGAGATTTCAAAAAACCTCAAATAAAAAAATTGCAAGGCTTTAGATTGCACAATCTTGGTGACCAGTTGATATTGGAATTTCGAGAGACATTTTGATTTGGAAATCATTGCTTCAATTGTCGATCTATTGTTTTCATAATGATAACACATTCTTTCTTTCACTGTCACTGCCACTTGCACAGAAAATACCATAACATTTAAAATACAGAAAAATACAGAAAATTCCAGAAAATTGGAATGTTTTTTCCCCCTTTTATTGGGGAAAATATTTCTATATTTTTGCACTGAAGCCAATCAGCGCAAATTACTGAAATGCTTAACCCGCCATACGGTGTTGCCATCAAATTACAACAATAAAGTTGAGTTATTTGAAAAGAAATTCGCTTCAATTTGGCAATGTTTTTGTATGGCTTGATTACGAAATATTTTCACTAATATGCATTTGAAAAAATTGTATAGCAGCTACGAGTAAATGCTGAATTTTTCGATGAAAGTTTGTATTATGAATACAATAAAATATTTTTTAATTAGAGCGCTTAATAATTTCTGAATATTTAAATGAAAATTTTCTATAATTTATTCAATAAAATTATTTTCAATTACAGCGATTAGCGCTGCCAAAGAGCTCAGTGAATATAAATGTTTATATTTAAAATCCTACCAAAATCATAATTTTCTAAAAATATTTTACATTGTTCAAATGTTTGCTGGGTATTTGCATAATTTGGCAATTCGTTATTTATGCTCTAAATTTTATTTGTTTTTGTTGTTTAGCAAAATAATTGAAAATTAATAAAATTCATAAAATCAATTAAATGATAAGGCAAAATAAATGCATTAATATAAATAAATAAGCTTATTTAAATGCGCGAATTATAAATGCAACACGACAAACTGAACTAAAACAGAAAATGCACAACAACACAGCAACGTAAAGCGAAATTCAATTAGCACACACACAAACAAACACATAAACAAAAAGACAAACAAATTCCAGCCATGTGTTGAAATTAGCAAAAGAAAAAGCAAAAATTTAAACACAATAAATGACAAAAACCAAACGCACACACACGAGGATAATGAAAACAGTGCAAGGATATACAACAAAATGTTGTCGTGGTTTAACAGATTTTAAACTGAAGTGTTTCATAGTGTGTGAATAATGTGGATTTTGAAATCAGTACTTAGACGAGCGTAATTTAGATTCCGTTTCAGAAAAATTTAGTGCCTACCAGTCGATTGAAAGACAGACAAACGGACGGACAGGCAACATAGACGGAAATAGTTGAAATAATTCTTCAAGTGATACTAATCACAACTTTAATTTCTATAAATTTTAAATAATTATATTTCTACACTTTTTTGTGGGATCCATTAGCGAACTGACTTCGTATTCAGTGCGGAGTACCAAAAAAAAAACAAAAAACAAAAAATTCAAATGAAAATAAAAACCAAGTTTTCCACTAATTGCAAAGTATAAATTGCGAAAACGTTGTTATTATTGTTGTTGTTGTTTCTAGTTAAAATTTCGTGAAAATATAAAATATTGTTTTTGGTGTTTGCACTTAAAATTTCATAAAAATAGAAAATATTTTAGTGCAGAGAAGTTACGCACAAAAATTGTTGTTGCCATTGTGGTTGTTGTTGTTGGCAATGATAATGAACGTACGCAAGTGTATCTGCGTGTGCGTGTGCATGTGTGCGTGTGTGTGTGTTTGAGTTTTAGTGCGTGTGCCATAATTTGTTGATTTAATTTTTGGTTGGTCGCTTTTACCTTTGGCAATTTTTTTGGCACCACTGGTTTCGGTGGCGAGAGAGGTTGTTGTTGTAATTTTGTTGTATGTCTACTTGTGGTTGGAGTTGTTGATTTCGTTTTGGTTAGACTAGTTGTTGTGGTTGCTGTTGTTGTTGTTGCTGTTGTTATTGCTGTTGACATTGTAGTCATTTCATTTGTTAATGGTGGTTGTGTTGTTGTTGTTTTTGTTGTTGAATTTGAGGTTGCTGTTGTTGTTGTTGTGGTTGTTGTTGTTGTTGTTAGATTTAAAGTTGCAGTGGCTGTTCTTGTATTAGACATCTGTCGCACCACACTTTTATTACTCTAGGCATGCAAATTTATATTTCGATATTTTTTCAGATTAATATTTAATTTAATTTTTTAATTAATATTTTTGTATAAAATATTAAATAAAAATATATATTAAATAAATATATTAAATAATATACACGCTTACTTGCATTTTATGATAGACATATCTACTTAGATTTACTTAGATAATGAGTAATTAATGTAATTAGTAAAAATCTAACTAATAAAACATTCAAAAGATTTAAAGATATAAAAAATCGAATTACTTTATAGTCACTTATACCATGAATCGTATTGGATCATCTATTAAGTAAGTTTTACCACACAGCAAGCAAATCTCTGCCGGTTTAAGACTGTTACAGGTGTCATGGCTAAATGGTTGATGTATTAACTTATAACTTAGATTTATTTAAAAATCTAACTAATAAATTATTTAAAGATATCAAAAGTCAAATTACTTTATAGTCACTTATACCATGAATCGTTTTGGATCATTTATTAAGTGCGTTTTACCACACAGCAAGCTGACCTCTCCCGGTTTAAGACTGTTACAGGTGTCATGGCTAAGTGGTTGATGTATTAACTTATAAATTAAATTTATTTACGTAATCAATAATTAATGTAATTAGTAAAAAATCTAACTAATAAATTATTTAATGATATCAAAAGTGAAATTACTTTATAGTCACTTATACCATGAATCGTTTTGGATCATCTATTAAGGCAGGTTTCTACCTTGTGCGGCCGAGAAAACATGTTTTTTTTGAAAAATGTTTGATGAGAAGGTTTTTAAGATAAACACTGGAAAATTTTTTCGTATGTAGGTATATGTTTATTGTACAAGTAAAAAGAGTTTCAAGATAAAATATGCAAAGGGGGGGAGGGGGCCATCGAGCAAAAGCGGCAGGACTTCCTTACTCGCGGAAGTCCTGCCGCTGTTTGAGATGACTTGAAACACAAAAATGAAATTTTTTCTTATTCTGTATCCTTTTGTCTATGGCTGGAACTAGGATTTAAAAAAAAAAATGAAAAATTAAGGATATATGCGATTTTGACTAAAAAACTCAATTTTTACCTACTTTTTTCAATACAAATTTCTATTTTTAATGAGAAAAAATTATTATTTCTTGAAGATCCTAGTTCGTGCCATAGCTAAGACCTTGATAAATCACTGTTTAAAATTTCGTAGCTATTGCTCAACTCGTGTGGCCTAAATCACTTCCGCAAGGTCAAAAAATGTAGTTTTGAGAAAAACGCGTTCAAAGTTTTGCTTCAGCGGCTCGGCGCGCTCGACACCGCTACCTGTTTCGATAAATTGCTTCCGTAATTCGAAAGATTTCAACTTCAAATTTTGGGAGCGTATTCTACAATCATGTATTAATCCAAAAATGCATGAAAAAAAAAATCGATTTTTTTTTCCGCACAAGGTAGAAACCCCCCTTAAGTGCGTTTTACCACACAGCAAGCTGATCTCTGCCGAATTAAGATTGTTACAGGTGTCATGGCTAAATGGTTGATGTACAAACTTATATGAGATTCATAGGTTTGAAGCTCTACTCAATCAGCACTTAATAAAGAACAATTCTTTTGGCATCTAAGTACTCTCCCCGTAAATATTGAACACTACATTACATTTAAATGTAAAGCATCTTTTCTGTCGATATGTAAACATTGAATAACTTTAACATTAACAATCGATAGAATTGAGTAAACATAGTTTTGAAATGTCAATTCAGTATAATTTAAAAATAGACGATAATT
Source organism: Melieria crassipennis (assembly GCA_963668005.1). Lineage (NCBI taxonomy): Eukaryota > Metazoa > Arthropoda > Insecta > Diptera > Ulidiidae > Melieria > Melieria crassipennis. Next base: position 24,942,327 of record OY764962.1, on the reverse strand, counting down.
TTAGAAGATAATTTTAAATAGTCGTTCAGTTGTGTCCTTCATTGTCGATAATATTTTGGCCATCAAGCACCGTCTGGCAACACTATTCGTTGTTTGGTTTTAAATTTTGTTGAGCACAGAACAGTGATAGATCGTCAACATGCCGTTCATCAACGGCCAAAGACGTTCCAATGAACTGGTTGAAGCGGTAAGAGAGATTGTTGGCATTTTGAAGAATGATTTGCATTTGGTTTTGTATAAACTGCAAAAGCCAACAGACAAACAAACAGACAGACGTCCACGTGACTTCGAATACGGCCAAACAGTCGCTCAAATTGTTGACACTGAAAATGACAAAATTGAGTGGCCACACAAAACTTCAGATTTGACCTCTGCGAACATCTTTTTGTGCAATTATTTGAAAAGCAAAGTCTATGCCCGCAAACCTGAGACCACTGACCAGTTTAAGGTGAACATTTCTGTCAAAAGCATTGCAATATTGCCCGAGATGTGATTAGTAAAGTAATGGAAAATGTAGCAGAAAGGGCACATTTTGCTTTTTTCAATAAAGTCGACCATTTGATTGATGTTGTATTCAAAAAATAATACAAATAAATAGTAAAGAATCAAATTAAATAAGAAATTCTCATATATGGAATTTAATTGTTTTTTATTTGTGTTGTTTAGTTATTCAATATTCATTTAAGGATATAAAAGACGGCGCAACCTGTACATCATTTCTGCTGAATTTAATTGGAGAATTTATGCAATGGCAGCAAATAGCAGACTGCAACACACAAATACCTTTTCACACTACACAAAAGCATATTTTCTCAAATACATGAAAACTATTTTTGTACCAAAAAAAATAAAATCTCCTACTAGCTTCTGCCGATTAAATGCAAGGAAAGCAAAATAAATTGGAACAAGAAATGCATTGTGTTGCGTCGAGTGTGACGGCAAATTGGCTACAACAAGTGCGCCTTGGAAGGGTTGGCACTTGAGGCCACCAAACGCAGTCGCCAGTCAACTTATTGACTACGCAATAATGCAATTTGTATTTGTACTTTCATTTTTTTCACACAACTCCGCAAAGTATTTTTTCTATTTTGGGTATTTTATTTATTACGTGAACTTTATGTGATTCGCTGGATTTCCCTGGAGTCCACTGCACGTTGCATCAACAGCACGCACACTTGTATAATAAGTACATATAAGCATATATATAAGAAGATATAAGTATATATGTAGTCTTATGTATGGCGACAGATATTTTGCTCTGCCAGTTCTTGCTATATATTTACAATTATAACCACAACAAAAATGTATATAATGTACAAAGTATAAAGGCTAAATGATTCCAGTAGGAATTCCAGGTAAAAAAAATTCTATATATCAAAAGAAATAAACTTGTGGAGCACAAGTGGTACGACGACTGAAAATGTAATGAAGGAAAATGGACACAACAAAAAAAAAAAATAGCAAGCAGCACTCACCTTAATTGAAGGCGGTCCACTTGAATGTGAATCATTATCCGCCAGCACCGATGGATTATTTTCATCGACGACAATAATTTCATAGTCACCGTCCTGTATTGTGCGAGCACCTGCATTCAGTACACGACGAAAGGACATACGGCACCGACAATGTCAGTGGTGAGTTAGTGTAGACATAATCATTGTTGGTGTTGTTTTTGTTGTTGTTATTGCATTGTGCATTATGATGTGGCAACGACAAAGTCAATAGCAGCAGTTATATTGTTGTTGTTGTTGTAGGGCAAGTGGAAATAAGAAGAGCGAAACGTTGGCATGAAAATTTGTAAGCATTTATATTTAGAAGTAATAAAAATTTTTCTATGATTATTGTTGTTGTTGTAAGATAGATGCTGTAAATAAATATATATATATATATATAAATATATAAATATAAATACATATATGTATATATATATAAATTTTTTTTGTGTGCGTTTAATAAGTTCGAGAACGCACACAAAATACTTCAAAAACAAGAATTATTTGCTGCATTACAAGCTACTGAATATTTTATTAAGTTTAAGAGAGATAAAATAGAATTTATTAAAAAAAATCGTTGCTGTTGCCATGGCTTACAAGAATATAAGAAATTTTAAAGTTTTGCAAGAAAATGTTTTTTTCTTTATAATATAAATAAAAAAATATATTCTTTGTCTAAAAAGTTAAACAATTTAATAGTAAATATTTAATGAGCTACAAGTGAAATAAATATTAAAAGAGCATAAGGACGCATAGTACATTTGCCCTTCTTAATGTCCTGGCAACAGCTTTAGGCAAAATTAATGCTTTTGCTACAGCAAAAATTGTAGAAAAATACTTCCAAAATCAACTCACAGGTTGTAGGCATTAATGCCAGCCTAAAAGTATGCAAAAAAGTTGACCAATCAAGTCACATGGCACCATTTGTTCTGTGTCAGTATGTCATTGCTATAGTTGAAATCAATTCAAGTTTGTTTCTGTTTAGCTGCAACTTTATGCTTAGACTTAACACGTCTACTTATGTGCTTTGGCATTGCATATCACTCAACTTCGTAATCCATCAGTACATCACATTAAATACTAATCAAATATGAAGGAACAAATATTGCATACTTCTAGGCTGTCATTTGCAACTGCGCTGCTTACTGTCTTAATGTCTATCTGATAGTTATAGATGTAGACAGCATATTTTAAGCAATTATTCAAATATTGAAAGTATTAAACATAATTCAATGTATCCAGATTATAGACAAAGTATAGTTGTAGATATTCATACATTCGCAAATATGGATTTTCACTTAAAAATGCTTTTACTGTATTCAATACAAAATTGCATTTGGCAAACGCTTAACAAACAATAATAATAATAATAATAATAAAATTAACACAGTAGTTATGTCTTAATTTTATTGTAGTTTAACATAAAACATAAATATTTATTTATTCTTAGGTAATGTTAAAAATGCCTGCAAATGAAAATGCTGAAATATTTTTATGCTCAAATGAAAATGGCATGAAGACAGTTTGAAATGTTTTATTCAACAAAAAATTTAAAATTTAATATAAAATCAAGTTCAAATTGTGCATCAAAGCATTCGCAACTTAAAAGTTAATTCTATCTACTGCTACTACTTACTTACATATATTTGTTTCTATATAGAAGAAAACATTAAAAACACATTGCTTTGCAACTTTTGTGCAGTTTTAGAAGTTCAGAGTCAAAAATCCTGCTAAAAGTATGCAAAATTAATGTGTAAAATTTGCAAAGGAAACGCAGTTCATTAAAAGTTTAGTACACTGTGGTATACTTTTAGGCTGAGCGGTTCAACTTTAGTAGTAGACGTGAAAATTTGCTTAAAGTTTGTTTTGTTTTAATTAAAGTTTGCTTTGCTAATGACAAGTGGCAAACATTTTTGTTGGGGAGTATTTTCTAACTGCTTTTAATAAGCACACAACAAAAAACCTTTTTTTAATACAAAATTCGAAAAGAAATTTTCTTGAAAGAGTTAACTTTACTTACTACTTAAATTCGTTGAAAATTCACTAAAAAAATTGTCTTCAATTAGTTAACCATTTTTAAATTCGTAGAAAATTCATTAAAAAACTATTCGCAAAGGGAGTGAGAGATTCTCTAAGAGATTCTACAAGAACCCAGCTGAAAACCCTTTTACTCAAATTCAATATAAGTTTACTAAAAAAATGTTCTTCAATTAGTTAACCAATTTTTAAATTCGTAGAAAATTCAATAACAACTATTCGCGAAAGGAGTGAGAGATTCTCTAAGGGATTCTACAGACCCCAGCTGAAAAAAATTTTGAAAAAAATTTAAAGAATTGGATTGGATTGGAAAAATAAGGATCAAGAAGGCCATTATGTGAACAGTCAAAACATCGCTAACGAACTGAAGATGTACTACAAAAAACAGTTTGTAGTCATCTCCATTTTTGGGTTCTCCATGATTTAAGTGCAAACAATTTAATGGACCAAACTTGTAATATTGTACAAAGTCGGTTTTTTTTTTTTTAAATTAAGCTCCAAGAACGGTGACAAAGTCACGATTGACAACAAGGAAGGCAAGACTGTGTGTTTGGTTGAACTACAAGAGTTATGAGCCTGGATTGATTCGAATCTCTACTGCAATTAATTAATGCGATTTAAACAGGAAATAAAAAAAATTGTTTAAAAAGTTGAAATCGATTAACTGGAAATATGTTGACTCTCATCATGCCACACACATCTTTGTTGACCCAACAAAAACAACGAGATATTGACTATTAGACGCTGATAGCAGATCTTTAAAAGTTGCCTTCTCTGGCGTCAATTAGTCGGCAGTTGACTGGTCTGAACCACCTCAAGATCAGCACAACTTTGTTAGCTTTCGACTCTTTCTAAACGCTGATTGAAGATACTTGCAAAATACCTTGACCCAGCAAAAACTAAAAGACTGAGAAGTTTCGATGCATCCTTCCAATCTTTCAGATTCTGATTTGTTTCCATCTCTCAAACATTCGATTTTCAAATTATTTTTCCAAGCACTCTTGAAGCTTATCTTCCTACGTAAAAGAATATAATGTCCCAGTAACTTGTATAGCATTCGCTATATTTATGATAAGATCCCATCTCTCAAACACTTTTCTTGTGTATATCTGTGACTTAAAGACTGGTCTGACCTACACATTTCAAGCTCACCATAATTAATTAATTTAATTAATTGACTGGCACGACAGCCCGCTAACGCGAGACTAAGGCCTAGCTTCCCGCAACTACCCGTGTTGTGCGTGTGAATTTTTACGCGTGTTGAAGGGACCTACAGTTTAATGCCGGTTCCGAACGGCAGGTTGGGAGCTTTTTCATAAGCAATTTTTACTCTCAGAGGTTTGCCATTTCCAGCTGAGCACCGAAGACAGCCACCGAAAGAGAAAACGAGTTTTCCCGTTATTTTTTTTAGGTGTTATTACAGGCAGTATTTGAACCTGAGGTTGCTGCCTGCGACTCGCGGTCCAACGCACTAACCAACTGAGCCACGGCGGCTGCCGTGGCTCAGTATATAGTATAGTATATTTTATATATTTTGGCCTTTTCGAAACGTTGATAGCAGATCTTTGCACGTTTGAAGTCAAACGATCTGAACCATTGCATAGCTCTGTTAACTTTCTGATCTTTCTAAACGTTCACAGAAGACCTTGAAAGTCGCCTTCTCCGGTGTCGGTTGATCAGAACCACTTGAAGCTCAACATAACTTTGTTATATTTTGGCTCTTTTAAGGTTCGAGAAAAGAGACCAGTCTGAGATTTATTTGCGGTTTAAGGACGGGTCTGACTAACACACTTCAAGCTCACCGAATCCTTGTTATATTTTGGCTCTTTCGATCTGCTTTAAGATCTTTGAAAGTTGCCTTTTGTAACGCCAACTATTTGACTGATCTGAACCACTTCAAGCTCAGCGCAACTTTGTTACCTTTCGCCATTTTTTAGGTTCAAGAAAAGAGACCAATCTGAGATTTAGAAAATTTAGAGTAAAGAAATGAGCTCATCGTGTCAACATGGCACAACTGAATAGTGACAAATTAATTGGGCCAAAAGTTGCGCCTATGAACGATGCAATAATTGTTAACAACTTAACTACAATTTCCATACTTAACAACAGCTGCTGCTGCGTTAACGTGACGACAGACCGTGTACTCAACTGTCAAATTGTGGTAATAAACGGCCATATGTGCATAAATCTCTATGCCATATTTAAATGAAATAATATATATGACATACATAGAAATGATGTGTCAACAGCGCAAAGTGTTGCCGACGCGCATAAACAGTCAAAAGTGAGAGCCAGCATCGGAGAGGCCACAAACCAGGGCACAAGCTACTACAGACTGCTGACAGTTCGTGTAACTGCTACTGGAGTATTTGTGAGCGTGTACTGGTGGATAAGAAGTGAGTAACGGCGAGTGTAAACTTGCAGCAGTGACGGTTGCCAGCGTCACTTTCATGTCCATGAATATGCATGCAGTAAATTCGTGCATGGGCGGCACTTTAAGTGTTACTCTGTGTGTGTGTGTGTGTGTGTGTGTGGGTGTGGGTGTGTGCAAAGTAAACACATTTAGCCGCGTGCCATGAGTGACCCCATGCAAAAATTACTTTGCATATGTGAATAAAATTTATTTGAACATAATTTTTTCTGACATTAATTAAGCAAGCACGTGGCCACGCACACACACACACATATAAGCCCACACAAACACAACTACGTGTGCTTGCAAATAAATTTCATTTGACATATGTTGGCGCGTGCATGTGCGTGCATATGCTAATTGGTTTATGTGTGTGTGTGTGTGCGAGTGGGTGAACATATTGTTACCAGTATTGTTGTTGTTGTGGTATTTGTGCTGCAAATGACACTTGTCACACTGTGCAATGGCGCGCGCTGACGACCATTGAATTAATATTTGCGTGCACCGATTCGCAAAACCGACGCGCAGTTGAACACATATAAACAAATTTAGAATGAACGTCATGTGGTGGGATTGATTTTGTATACATGAATATAAATCAGCACAATTTTCAGCTAATGTTTCAATTTTTATTTGGCATTTCAAACGAGACTGTTTACGTTGAGTTTTGAGGGGTTTTTTAATATTCAATAAAATCAGTTTAATGTAATTTTCTTGTACAATATGGTTAGTTATTGATTGTTATTTAAGTGTAGAGGTTTGTTTCAATTAATTTAATAAAAATTTAAATTTGGAAAAATATTGCAATATTGCAACGTGGTTTCATTTGGCTGGGCGTCATAGTGTGGCAGATAGAGAGGAGAAAATTGAACACAAATCAGAAAAAATGGCGATTAGATTGGCATAAATACCTATAAGACATCAGAAGAACGATGTGGAAATGAATCACAGGAAGATATATGTAATACAAATCAGAAAGAATTGAGATTTGATTGGCATATGAACCTTTAAGATATCAGAAGAACGATGTGGAAATGAATCACAGGAAGATATATTTAATATCAATCAGAAAAAATCGAGATTAAATTGGCATAAAACCATATTAGACATAAGAAGAACGATGTGGAAATGAATCACAGGAAGATGTATGTAACACAAGTCAGAAAAATTGGCTTATAAACCTATAAGACATCAGAAGAACGATGTGGAAATGAATCACAGGCAGATATATTTAATATCAATCAGAAAAAATCTGGATTAAACTGGCATAAAACCCTATTAGACATAAGAAGAACGATGTGGAAATGAATCACAGGAAGATGTATGTAACACAAGTCAGAAAAATTGGCTTATAAACCTATAAGACATCAGAAGAACGATGTGGAAATGAATCACAGGAAGATATATTTAATATCAATCAGAAAAATCGAGATTAAATTGGCATAAAAACCTATAAGACATCAGAAGAACGATGTGGAAATGAATCACAGGAAGATATATGTAACACAGATCAGAAAAAATTGCGATTAGATTGGCATAAAAACCTATAACACATCAGGGGAGTGATGTGGAAATGAATCACAGGCAGATATATTTAATATCAATCAGAAAGAATTGAGATTAGATTGGCATGAAAGCTATTAGACATAAGAAGAACGATGTGGAAATGAATCACAGGAAGATATATTTAATATCAGTCAGAAAAAATCGAGACTAAATTGCCATAAAATCCTATAAGACATCAGGAGAACGATTTCCAAATGGATCACAGGAAGATATATTTACTACAATTCAGTTAAATTGGATTGGCATATGAACCCATTCGAGCAGAATAATAGAAGCTAATGACGTCTTCTTCTTCTTCTTCTTGACTCGCACGACAGCCCGATTACGAGACTAAGGCCTAGCTACCCGCAACCATCCGTGTTGTGCGTGCGAATTTGTACGCGGGTGGAAGGGACCTACAGTTTTATGCCGGTTCCGAACGGCAGGTTGGGAGCTTTTTCATAAGCAATTTTTACTCTCAGAGGTTTGCCATTTCCTGCTGAGAGGACAGCCGCCGAAAGAAAAATTGTTGTTTTTGTTTTTTTTTTCTAATGACGTCACAGCCAGATATTTGTGATACAAATTTGTACTTTAACTATTGAACAATGCGCAGATGGCACACAAAATTATATACATTGCACTAATTTGGTAGAGGCTTCAACGTTTTCTTAGATTCCATCTACGTGCATTGACGTTGCTGCTACGCGCAACTGGCGGAATGGACATAACTGCTCTATGGACTCATGAAAAGAACAAAGAATGAAACCGCTAAGAGCACTAAACCTTTGCATTGCTTATAAGTCTCATCTGATTTTTGAGTGTGGCAATAGAAGTGGACGTACTAGGAATCGAACCCAAAACCTCTGATACGAGTATGTACCCACTGATCAATCGAGGTCGAAATACTCTGAGATACTCGTCTCGTACTCGCCCACTGAAAACTTGCCCATTCAACAATTTTTCTAAATTGACACGCACTGCCTGCATGATTTGTCCGAAAGTTGTAAAATTTCAACATTTTTTTTTTAAACGCGCTAAAAGTTTTTGTCATTGTTCATAATTTATGCGCCATAAGCTATGCTACACAGCAGCTTTCAGCTTAAGCCTTAGCAAAGAGACAAAACAAAAGCATGAACGACAAATTATTATTATTTTTATTATTTGCCGCATCCAACAACAACAACAACAAAAATGTTGCCAACTTCTAATGCTAATGTTCGCATGTCTACCACAATGGAATTGGTCAGCAATTTATAACCCAACCCAACACACACACACACACACATACACAATTCCAGCGAGCGCAATGAATACGCAATTTTGTGTTGTTGTTGTTGTTGTTGTTTTTGCATATACATTTATTAGCATTATTTTAATATTTTTTACCATTGCGGTTAGCGAGTTTGACAATTTATTTGATTTTATTTTATTTGTGGGTTTTTTTTTGGGGCGGCGAGCGTAAAGTGGACGCCATCAATTTTCATAAAATTCTATGCGGCATAAAATGTGTGCGTGTCGCTGTTGTTGTTGTTGTGGTGGTTGGCAATGGCGCCACAAGTGCCACCCAGCGGCGCCAGTAAAGTTTCTTCACATTATGCCAAAAAGTCGAATTCATCTCGCACTGTTAGAATTGAATGCAACTTAGACAAGGGGCTGCGGGGGGGTTTGGGGAGTAGTCTAGCAGCTTGGGAGGGCCGCAACAATGTAGGCAACTGCGCAGCATTTGGCAAAAGTAAAGTTGGCTGCAGATGTGTAGAAAATTTGCATAATGGCTGTGCGTTCGTTGGGAAAATGGCCGAGAGGCGTTGAAAAGTTTTGTGGTAAAATTGAAAATTGCATTTTGTTGCAGTTGTGTTGTGTTGTGTTGCTGGAAATGCCAGAGTTTAAAAATGCACCCTGTGTGCGTTAGAAAAATTTTGCTTTGATAGAATTTCGTTGCGTTGTTGTGAGGATTTCAATTGTAATGGTCCAAGCGTTGACGAAATATTAGAAGGTATCTGTCATAAAAGATACTAATAGAAGTGGGAACTATTTTTGAAAAATTAAATCTCTTTAAATGATAGAAAACACGAACCCAGATAACAGAGAAATTTGAGCTATGAGTGGACTTTCAAAAATATGAAAGTCAACCGAAATGTCACCTGTCTTCAAGTTAAAATTGGCACTCTTCCACAATCCAACTATTCAACACGTTCTTGTGCAGAAACTACGAGGCTTATAAGAAAAAATAAGTGGACTGACTTGTGGTTTGAAGACTGGTCTGACCTACTTCAAGCTCAGCGTAACTTTGTTATATTTTGGCTTTTTAAACACTGGTAACAGATCTTTAAAAGTTGCCATCTCTGGCGTCAACTAGTCTGCAGTTGACTACAGTTTTCTCAACATTATAAAAGTTACTCATGTGCGTCACATTTCTGCCCAAAGCATTAGCTCAGCTCTCATTGACACGAAACATCGTTTATTCAAAAGTTCATGCACTTCATTATATCTTTCATTGTTTTCTGACAACACTATTAAAGTCACTCATACGCCATGAACATCTGAAACACATTTCTAGCTGGTTGTAATTTTGTTACCTTTCGGCACCTTATTAGAAGAACGCTGATTGAGAACACTTTAAGTTCTCAACGATCTGAAAGACTTTTAACAGCGAATAGTTCAGGCGTCGATAGGGATCACAATAGAATGAATTATTGGGTAGAGAACTTCCCGTAATAGTTTGAGTCAATAGAAAAATAATGTCTTAACCAACTGGTAGTCTTCCAGTACAACGAATAGTTTACTAGTTAGGAAGGAACTTCTTGCAACTTTCTCAGTTATTTATGAGAAAAGACTATAACTTTATTGTCATCCGGAACATTAATAGATAACACTTGAAAGTTACCTTCTTTCCGGTCTGGAAGAGAGAGATCACAATTGACTACATTTCGGCGCGGCGGACTTCTCACAACTGTTTCAGTTAGCAGGGAGAAAGCTTTGTGGAGTCTGGAACGTTGATAAATATTCGAATACTCGAATGTCTTGAAAGTAACCTTCTTAACCCTTTCCGGTCAATTTCCACATTTCTTGAGATACAAATTTTTCCTTTAAAATATTGACTTATTAAACATTTTAGCAATAAAATACAAAAAAATTTCAAAAAAATTATTTTGGTTGAGAGTTACAGCTTCATCAATTTTGTAAGATATATCGTATAATGGTCCGCAAAGGAGTAAAAATTCATGAATTTTTGGTTTCGGTTTTTTAAGTTTTATGAACAATTCATTGATTTTTTTTATCACTTTCCATCACTGAAAGACTTGATGGAACAAAGTAATACATAGTAGGAGAAATCTGTAGCATCTCCCACCCGGAGATTTCTAAATGTGAAAGCCATGTCTTTAAAGCCCTGGATTGTTCACTTTGAACCGTTAATAGTTAGCAAGTAATTAGAGACTGATTCAGCTTGAAATTTAAATTACTCACTCGTTCAGATCTAACATTTCTTAGTGCTTTTCAAACTGTTTACTTTCACTGAGTTCGTGTTTCAGACGCTCAGCGCTTCAAACCAGTCGTTAACCAGTTATCAAATGTGAACTTGCAATTCGTTCAAAGCAATCAATTTGAATTACCAGAAACACCCCACAAAGCATATTCACAAAATGCTGATAAATTGAATTTTGCTTCAGCATTTAGTACTTAAAATTGCAAGTCAGCACCTACGATGTGACAAGTGTTGAAGTGTTTATGTATTGAACTGCTGGCAACAATTGCAATTTATGCTATGAAAACAAACAGCTCGTATTTCATTTGCATGCATAGACATTGCATAAATCTGTCGTATGCAAATGTTTGCATTTTCATTTGCGTAAATTACCCAAACACAGCCTGTGCCGCTTCGGCTTAATTCATGCATAATTCTGTCGGCTGTGTTGTTGATGTTAAATATGTGATTTTGTTTTTGTTAATGTAGCGGCAGATAATTTGATTTATACTGAAATCATATGCAATGGTTTTGATTACGTTGATTTGGCTGACTTTGGGGCATACAATTCCAATAACAATGCTGGCTGTGAATTGTGGATGTGTGTGTGTGTGATGGAGTAATGGCAGAAAAATTGCAGGTTCGAAGCGCAGTGAGAGCATAGTGAGAGAGTAAATAAGTGAGAGAGGGAGTTAGTTCAAGAAGCGTTTATAAGAAACTGTGCTGAATGTGAAAAAATGGATGGAAAGGTTTTTTGAAGCTTACTTTTCACGGCATTACTTTTCATAAGCGGCAACAATTAGACGTTTCTTTTCTTTATATAGACGAATGTTTATACTACACTTGTGGTTTATCTTCTATATAGAAAAGTTTATGACAAAAAAACTTTGGCCTAAAATTTATAGAAATATTTTTGGTGACCATTGTTCACCACATGTCGCCATAAATCCATTTTGATTGGCTTAAGATTGTTACAAAATTTTTAAAATATTTTTACGATAAAACTTTATAAATTTGATATCAGTTGATGTAATTTTGATTGCATCTGAGTTGAGTTGAATCTAATTTTTATAAAAATCATGCACGCATTTAAATGTTAAATATTAAAAATTTGGTATTTATGTTTTAATGAATCTTTTGCTAAGTATTTCAAATGCATAAAAAGACAAAAAAAACTTTTATTGTAAATTTTTACAATTTTTTTTTTTAACAAATTTGTATGTACTCAAACTATAAAAAATAAAAAGAAATATTTGCTGCAAAAGCGAATAACATGCAGAGGCAAATTGCTGTGGTGCTTTTTTGCATGTGAAATGTGCAAACGCAGTGCAGTGCTGGTAGCGTCTACAATCAAAACGGTACTTTCTCAAGGCTAAAGTCGATTCTAAAGCGTTGGTTTGGTGCAGTTGAAGGCAAGAAGGTAGCTTTTTTTTTTAAGAAGACACAGAAAACAAGAAAACAAATATTGTAAAGAATGAAAAATTAAAGAAATGGAATGTTAAAAGAAGATGAAATTTCAAAATGAGAGAAGATTTTAAATATGAATGTAAATTTGATTTTGAAAAAGACAATGAGAGTTAAGTAAAAAAATTAAAAAAAAATATAAAATTTAAAAGAGATGAAATCGTAAACTGAAAGAAATGAGAATTTGATTTTGAAAAGGACAATGATATATGAGAGTTAAGTAAACAATTTTATAAAAAAAACCATCGCCAATAACATTGGCTACCAAACGAGTCTAAAAAACTTTCAGTTTCAGAAAAAATTTAGCTGGCTAAAGGGGGGTGATAGCTAATTTCAGCCCAAGGACTATTTTTTGTCTAGAATGTATAGAATGTAGCTAAAAGAATGGCATACTTTTAGGGGAAATTTGAATCCATTTAACTGAACGAAACTAATATAACTAAGACCTACACTTTAATTGCAGCATAATTTTAAGGATGAATTTCCTAATGAAATTGCGCGATTTAAAATTGTGGTGTTTTTCTATGCAAGTTTTCGTTTAGCTGATCTGAGTTAACCTAGAAAATTAAAATTGCAAAGTAGCATATTTTCAGGCGAAATTTAAATATGATCTGACCTAAGCTTTTACTAAACTGTTGGCTATGAAAGTAGCATAAACTTAGGGGAACATTTTTTAAGGTATCTAGCCTTAGGAAACATTAGCTAAAATGATAAGTGAGACTATGTAAGTAGCATACTTTTAGGGGAAATTCACATCCTATTTAACCCAAGTCATTAGGTAAAACTAAAAAGTTGGCTGTGAGTTTCAGGAGGGATATAATTTTTTTGACCTGAGCTGACATAATGAGAGAATGAGATTTAAAAGTTGCATACGTTTGGGGGAAATTTCGTTCTTATTTAACCTAAGTTATTACAACTAAAAAGTCTACTGCGAAATTCATGAAAAATTCAATTTAATAAGAGAGTGAGAATTTTAAAGTAGCATACTTTTAGGGGAAAATTAGTTTTTCTTGTGTGACTCATGTTACAACTAAAAAGTCATCTATGAATTTCAGAACGAATTACAATTTCCTTGACCTGAGCTAACATTATAAAAGAGAGGGAGAGTATGATAGTAGCATACTTTTAGGCGCAATACCACTTTTAAGCCACCTACGCTATTACAAATTAAAAGTAGTCAATAAACATAGCATAGTTTTAGGGGGAACTTAATGAAAATGTTGTGGCGGATTAAGGGGGGTTTTGGGGGGTTGAAACCCCCCCGAAATATTAGGGTCGACTTTAAAACTGCATACAAATTAAAAGGCATTTCTTGTCATTTTATGAATAATAAAGAATTCCTTTTTGAAATCCCCCAAAATATTTTTCTAAATCCGGCCCTGTTGTTCTTATTTAATCTAAGCTATTGCTACTAAAAAGTCACTATGAAATTTAGGAATATTAAAATGCAGCATACTTTTAGGGAAAATTTAGTTCATTTTATTTGACCCCCATTACAATTATAAAGCCGACTACAAATTTCAAAAAGAATTTTCTTGACCTGTGTTGACATAATAAGAGAGTGAAATTATGAAAGTAGCATACTTTTAGGGGACATACAATTTTTAGGTGACCTAAGCTATCACAAATTAAAAGTAGTCAATGAAAGTAGCATAATTTTAGGGGAAGTTCATATCTGTTTAGATAAAAGCCTAACATAATTAGGAGATGGGATTCAGATAGAAGCATACTTTAAGGGGAAATTTTCTTCTAAGCTTTGGCATATACGCTTAAGGGTTAAGGCTGTTTTCAAACGACTTCTGTTGTGGTTGTATGGACGAGGAAGAGAAAGAATATGTATTCATTTTCAATGCACTTGTTCTGCCTTATCCAGAAGAAGAATGAATGATAGCATACTTTTAGGAGAAATACAAATTTAAGGCGACCTAAGCTATCACAAATTAAAAGTAGTCAATGAAAGTAGCATAATTTTAGGGGAAATTCATATCTCTTTAGATAAAAGACTAACTAATTAGGAAATGGGATTCAGATAGAAGCATATTTTTAGAGGAAATTTTCTTCTAAGCTTTGGCATATACGCTTAAGGGTTAAGGCTGTTTTCAAACGAATTCTGTTGTAGTTGTATGGACGAGGAAGAGAAGGAATATGTATTCATTTTCTATGCACTTGTTCTGTTTTATCCCGAAGATGAAAGAATTATCTGGGCAACTTTTTCTTTGACAATTCAAGTGATCCAGTTGATAAGACTTTTCACAGTCAATTAAGCTTAAAAAGGAGTTCAAACTAGTTGAATGGGTAAGCAATCTTATTGATCGACTATTTGCGGAATCGCAATGGGTCTTCATGGCCCAAGAGGGCTACGCCTTGAAGCAGCGACACCTACTTGCCTACCAAAGCTATCATCACTGAAAAACAGACAGTAGTAGACATTGAATGTTGCCTAATTTTAAGGGCCTAAGTGTTGTATCAAATGACTGAAAAATAGACTATTAAGAAGACTAAGGAAGCCACAGGTTTCAAAGTTCTAGCGTTTTGTACGAACTAAGGAACATTAAAGTTGCTGTAGGATATGTTTCTGTAATTTTCTTTAATAAACGAAAGCTGGGAGATTATATTTTGAAATTTTTTTTAGTTTTTGAATGAGTATATTTTTTATAAATTTTTTTTAGTATATAAAAGCTTTAATGTTATATTTTACTTGTCAATTTGCATAGATTTTTATAGAATATAAAACTTTTACATTTTCCTAAAAATTTCTATAACTTGAAAGCTTGAAGGTTTTTAGTTTTATTTTACAAATTTCGAGTATAAAAATAATATTTATTTCCCTCAGGCCGTAACCCAGTAATTTCAGTAAATGAGTAAGAAGTACAGGTCTCCCTCGTATAGCGCGGTACTTCTACAACGCGTTTTCGATATAACGCGATTTTAAAAAAAACAGTTTGTTTTCATGGTTTTTTTAATTTTTTAAATAAAGTGTAAATTTTGATTTTGAGTTGGAATGTAAGTACATACAACTTTAATTTAGTACCTATTTTATTTTGGAGAAAGCTTATTGGAACATAACCCTAAAATTTATATGAATGTTAAGTCTTCTATAACGCGAATCATATAACGCGGAATTTTCCTGGAACGTAACCACCGCATTATACGACGGAGACCTGTACTTTCTTTTGTCTCTTATGATAACTGAAAAAATGTAAATTTGATTAATTTGATATTTTAAGTATAAACTGAAAGCATAAAACCTTAAAATCAAAATTAAAACAATAATTTTTTTATAAAAACAATTAATAATTAGTAAATATTCTACTAAATGGTATAATAGAGCACTTTAGTTATCAGCGCCAACTCGCGACAGCACAAAGCACGTCGGTGCCATACGTGGCGCAAAAAGAGAGAAAACTAAACTAAAACATTACACAAAGGTCCGCTAACACAATTCACAAAAATTCACAACAACAAATAAATAGAAATACATACAAAATATTTAGTCAAACGAAAAAAATATCAACACTGAAAGTACGTTACACATTTGTTGTTGTTATCTAATATTCGTTTAAAACACATTTACCACAGCAACAAAACGAAAAGGCATCGGGTGGCAACACTAGACTAGGTACAGTACGACTAAAACTAAAATTGTCCAGCACATTTCGCATGTTTTTTATTTTTTTTGTTTTTGTTTTTGTAGGGCAGACAAGAAGCGCTAACGGTGTGTATGTGGTAGTAGATAGTAGAAGTGTTGGGTGGTAATACCTGTTGCGACGGTCGCGTGTCCATTATAGCGGTAACTATTATTGATGCCGTTATTTTTCTGATACGGCAACATGCCGCCCACACCAGCAACGCCCCCCACACCCATCGATGCGCCGATCATGTGACCGCCGCCGGCGGCGCCGCCGACGCTCGCATGGCCGTTGCGCATGTTGCGCAGGTTGTTCATTATGCCACCGTTGCCATTGTTGCCATTGTTGTTGCTATTGTTGCCATGCGCATGTTGATGATAGTCGACGGCAATGCCATTGTGATGGGCGCCGCCAATGCCATTCATCATGGCGCCCACTGATGCCGTCGCCGCCGCCGCCGCTGCCGGACGCATGTACTGGTAGCTGCCACCAGCAGCAGCAGCAGCCGCCGCAGCAGCACCACCACCGCCGCCGCCGCCGCCAACTCCGACACCATTCATGCCATTTATGTCGCTCGCGCCGCCATAGTGCGGCTGCTGCGGCTGATTGTTGCCGCCAGCAGTTGCGGCATTCGTTTTGCCATTCACCAACTGATTGATGCCGTTCATCATGCCGTAGTGCAGCTGTGGTGGCTGCTGTTGCTGCTGTTGTTGTTGCTGCTGCAGCTGCTGCTGCTGATGGTGGTAGTGATGTTTTTGTCCATGTCGTTGATGTTGTTGTTGTTGTTGCTGTTGTTGTTGCTGTTGTTGTTGTTGTTGATGTTGATGCTGATGTTGGTGTTGACGTCGCGTTGGCTGCGAGGCCAAACTCGACAGCGACGACGACGAGGCCGGCTGCGATGTGGCCGACGAGGCGGAGGAACTTGTTGATTGCGTTGCCAGCGGCGGCGATATGTTGCCCGCGTAATTGCTGCTGCTGTTGCTGCTGCCGCTCAGCGTGTGATTGTGATGCGAGGACTCGTAGTATTGTTGTTGGAATTGTTGTTGTTGCTGCTGCTGTTGCAGCGTCGCATAATGATGGCTGTAGTTGTGTTGTTGCAAATGTTGCTGGTGTGGCGGCGAGGCCATTTGTTGTTGCGATTGTTGTTGCTGTTGGTAGTAGTGCTGATGCTGTTGTTGTTGTTGTTGCTGCATATTTGCTGCTGTCGGCGCGGACATGTGATTTTGGTGAGTGCCGGGCAAAAATTGCGGATAGACGTGGTGCGACCACTGCGGGAACAAGGGACGAGCTGAGGGTTCTGAATGGGTGCGACGAGACATTCAGCGGTGACGAAGAGAGAGAGAACCGAGCGAAGCAATGGTGGGGAATTGGAATAGAAGCGGGATAGAAGAATAATAAGAAGTAAAATGAAAAGATGGTAAATGAGATGAAAAAAGAGTAAAAAGAATAATAGGGAAGGCAGCAAAAAAGGAGAGCAAGGCAGTTCAGCAGGAAAGAGCAATAAGAAAAGGAAGCAAAAAAAGTAAAGTATTGCAAGGAAGTTGAGTAGAAGTAATAAAAGGTAGAATAGACAGACAAGTGGAATAGGCAGTGGAATGAGTGAAAAGGTAGTAAACAAAAAGTAAAGGATTGTAAGAAAGTAAAGTAGAAGTAATCAGTGAATGAGTGAAAAGGCAGTAAACAAAAAGTAAAGGTTTGCAAGAAAGTAAAGTAGAATCAATCAAAGTGGAATGAGTGAAAAGGGAGTAAACAAAAAGTAAAGGATTGTAAGAAAGTAAAGAAGAAGTAATCAGTGAATGAGTGAAAAGGGAGTAAACAAAAAGTAAAGGTTTGCAAGAAAGTAAAGTAGACGTAATCAAAGTGGAATAGGCAGTGGAATGAGTGAAAAGGGAGTAAACAAAAAGTAAAGGATTGTAAGAAAGTAAAATAGAAGTAATCAAACGTAGTAAAAAAGTGGAATGAGTGATTTTATGTGGAGAGAGTATTAACAGAGAGTGAAGTAAGCGCAATAAGAGGAAGAAAGAAAGTGGAATAGTAGGTGAAAAGAGTGATTTCATGTGGATCGAGTTTCACAAGAAAGTGAAGTAAGAGCAATAAGAGGTAGAAGGAAAGTGGAGTAGTTAGTGGAATGAGTGATATTTTGTGGAAAGAGAGAGTCAAATAACAACAGAAAGTGTAGCAGGCGAAAAGAGTGATTTTATGTAGATGGAGTAATAAAAAGAGAGCGAAGTGAGCGCAATAAGAGGCAGAAAGAAAGAGGAAAAAAGTGAAGTAAGTGCAATAAGAAGTAGAAAGAAAGTGGAGTAGAAAGAAAAATGAGTGTTGAGTTTTTGATAGTAGGAAGAGTAAGCAAGGGAGACAGTAAAAAAATTGATAGTAGAAGGTAGAATGAATGTGTAAAATGAAAGAGTAATAAGGTACAACCAACCAAGGTACAAAAGTAGTAAGAAAGAAGACAAAAGGATATAACAAATAAATAAAAAATTAAAGGAGAAATTATAAATGAAGAACAGAATAAAGAGTCATAAAAGAGAGATAGAAAAAATTTAATTAAAAGGGAAGGACAAGCAAAAGGTGTGAAATTAGATTATAAGCAAAGTGAAAAAAGATATTAGAAAGTAAAATGAAGGAGTAATTAAGTAAAAGAAACACAAGAAATATAAATACGAGTTATAAATGGAAGTAAAAAAGTGGAAAGAATGATTAGGAAAAGCATTAAAATTAAAAGCAAAGGAAAGCCAAGACAGTAGCAGAAAAGAAAGTACTCATCAAAGGATGAGTTGTAGGAAAGGATTGCAACAGAATGATGGAGAATGATAGCAGAAGCAAAAGCAAAGCAGATAAAGTAGAACAAAGGTGGTGGATCAAAGGATGGGTACAAGAACAAGTAAAGAATGATAGCATAGACAAAAAAGCATAAGGAGTTGTTATGAAGAAATAAAAAATTAAAAAAGGAAAAGTAAAAGATGATACAAATTGGAAATATTAAAAAAACAACAAAATTAAGAATAGAGTTTTTGATGGAAAGAAAATATGAAATAGTTATGTAGAGTGAAGAAGTAGCAGCCAACAACGATGCCGCAATAATTGAGGGTATTCATAAAAAAGTATTCAGATGGAGAATTAAGAGGAGTCAGTATTCATAGACAGAAAGACAGAGAGTGTAGAATTAAAATACGTGAACAAATTACCAAAAAAAAAAGCAAACCAAACGGGAAGTTGAACAAAAATAAATACAATACAAATCGAAAAATTCGAGTTTGTTCATATAATTTATAAAATAAATTAGCCAGAAATATTCATAGAGAGAGTGAATACAAAAACAAAATTGGAATGGAATTATTGGGAATTTCGAACAACGCATGGCATCAAGATTCAATGTGGACATCAGTGATTTGCAGCCGGGGCACGTAATTGAGCACGTGATTTACGCCAAATACAAACACACACACACACACACACGCACGCATACACAGACACACAATATACAGAATAAACATTTAGGCAGAAATTTATTTGCGGCATAACCAAGTGGAATGGAATGGAGTGAACCAAATGTTTCATACACGACATTACATATTTGGATTTGTATTTGTATATATATACACGGTTGATATTTTGATTTATTTATGAGTGAACGTTAATTTACATTTGTCATAGGCAAATGAACGAATGATGGATTGTGGATTCATTTATTGTTATGTTTGTCGATTGGATGATAAAAACACAATTCAAGAGAATTGGAATAATTTTTTGATGGTTTGTTTTGTTTTTGTTTGTTTGTTTCAAGTTATGTTTTGGTTCAATTTTACAAAAATCCGAACAAAGCAGCGTGAAATAAATTACAAAGAAAAAAGAGAAAGAGAGAAAAATATTTGGGAAATGATGATTAGCAATACCGGCAGTCATTATAAAAAAAAAGTAACAACAAAAACAACAGGGTGGGCACAGTTTTGGGTTCAAGAGGGGAGTTTATCATCATTTTTAAATAAAATTATTGAAAAAAATTTGCGGGCTTAAACACTGAACGGGACACATTGACGGGATAGAAATGGAGTTGAACGGAGAGGGGGCGGGAGGAACAATATGAACGATTTTCTTAATCTTAAAGAGGGCAACATTTGTATGACCATTTTCGTATAATTTTTTTGTATAAAAATGAAAACATTTAAGGGAACTTAGTTATAGTTTTGTTGTTGTTTTCAAATAAAAATCACTTACAATTAATGAACACTGAAAGTATTTTTATAAAAATTTTTTAGTACTACAAATATTATAATTTAAACTTTTGACTCTAACAACTAAACGTCAAATCAGATTCGAAAATCAACTAGGAACTAAAAAACGTAACAGCTACCCCCTTAAACAGAAAAGTATAACTCAAACAAATACGAAATGAAAACGTAAGGTGTGTTCACTTGTTGCTGGTTGAATAAACAAATTTTAACTACTGACAATTTGTAAACATTTTGTTTAATGGTAAATTTTTGCTGTATAATTTTCATTTGTTTGGAGTTTTTTTAGTTTGTATTTTATAAAATTGGTGAAATTTTTAATTTGGTGCGTATTTGTTTAAACGAAAATGTATGAAAAAGAAACAAAACGCTCAAAATACATTGACAAAAAATTTAAACGATAACAAAAAATTGTTGCTTAGTGTAGTGATAGAGCGAGAAAGAGAGAAACCAATGAGAAGGCAACACTTACCGGCTGCGGCACGTTGCATCACAGGTGACTGACGTTGTATTTGCGGTTCGGCGGGCGGCTCCAAGATGTCGCGGTACTTGGAGACCATCAGCACGGAAATAAAGTAGACAATGGCGAGCGAAAGGAACTGCGCTTGTTTGGTTTCCTCCTGATTTGATTAGGTTTTCAATGTTGTTGCGGCAAAGAATGAGAAAATAAATGATGAAAAAATATTAATTTTGCATTCGAATGATTTCAACTTTGTCAGTAAAGAACAAAAATTTATAAGAGTTTATAAAAATTTTATAAAAATAAAATTAAAATTATATAAGTAAAATAGATTTAATAGTTTAAGCAAAATAATACAATAAAATATATAACATTGAAATTTTTAAAATTTGATTTTGTTTCAATCCAAAATGTTGTGTTAATATTTACTTCACTTTAAATCACCAACTGATAGTTGTTTGGTTTTACATTTATTTTGCAAAACCCTTAAAGTTCATGTTTATGTTTAGTTTTGTATCTCCAAACTACTTGAAATTTATTTCTTAAAACTTCTCACGATTTCTTTGGCCTCTCATAACTTATAAACAGAAAATTAATTGGTTTTTCTAATTACTATTTAAAATTTTGTATTTTAATTCTGAAAATTCACATTAAAATTTAGTTTTTAACTTCAAGCTGCTATCTACTTTTTTATAACTTCTACAAATTTCTAAAAATTATATAAAATAATTTAGTTATAGAAATTCTATAAAAATTACTTAAAATAGATTTAAAAGTTGAAGCAAAAAATTACCAAAAACTTATATAAAAATTAAATTATTAAAAGTACAACTTGATTTAGTTTTAATCTAAAATTTTATGTATATTTTTAAGTTAAATTTATATTTAAATTTTTAAACTACATAAATTATATAAATAATATAAATATAAATTTATAAATAATATAAATTAAAATTTATAAATAATATAAATGTTAATTAATAAATAAGTTTTTAAAATTAAAAGTTAAATTAAATTAAGCATACAGCTTTATTCAAAATTAATAGAAACTAGATTTAAGAGTTTAAGCAAAATATACAAAATATTGTATGAGTACAATTCTATTTTGTTAATTTTTGCTTTAATTTAAATTACTAAAAGACAATTAACTGGTTTCACTTTTAATGCAAATTTTGTAAAAATTCTTAAAGGAAATGCTTAGGATTAGTTTTGT
The DNA here is from genome assembly GCA_963668005.1 of Melieria crassipennis. NCBI lineage: Eukaryota > Metazoa > Arthropoda > Insecta > Diptera > Ulidiidae > Melieria > Melieria crassipennis. Next base: position 24,920,375 of record OY764962.1, on the reverse strand, counting down.
AAATTCAAACTATTTGAAATTTATTTCTTAAAACTTCTCACGATTTCTCCGGCCTCTCAAAACTTAGAAAATAATTCGTTTAACATCGATTAAAAATTTTCTGAAAATTCTTAAATGTCGCATTTAAGTTTAGTTTTTACCTTCGACCTGCTAGCTATTTTTTTTATAACTTTTATAAAGTTATAAATATTTGTATTTGGTAAAAGAAATTTTATTAAAATTACATAAACCTTTGCGACCAAGAGACATTTTTTGCTTCGCCACGATTTATCACGAAAATGTTACACATTCATTGTATTAAATTTTTTTTAAATTTTTTACAAAATAACGGAAGAACATTAGTTTGAATGTCAAATGACATAAATTCAAAATTGCTTGTAAATTCGAAATTTACGCTGCGGTGTTTTTAAAGTTAGATCGCATAATTTTGTATGCTGGGTCTCAAAGGGATAAGTAAGATGCAGAAATTCAAAGAAATATTTAAAAAAGTATACAATTTTAATTATTAAAAGTTTAATCTATTTTGTTGAAATCTAGAAATTTATGTGAATTTAATTTTTGTTTTAATTTTTAAATTAGTTTTAACTTCAACCTATTACCTATTTTTTTTTTATAAAGTTATTCAATAATATAAATTATAAAAACGTTTTAAAAAATAAATGTAGCAGCTTAAGAAAAATATTACTAAAAATTATATAAATTCAAATTATGAAAAGGTACAATTTTATTTTGTTTCAATCTAAAATTTTGTGTTAATATTTCTTTACTTTAAATCACTAACTGGCAGTTACTTGGCTTCACTTTTATTAAAAATTCAATTCGATTCTCAAAAGTCACGTTAAGCTTTAGTTATTACCTTCTTTCTGCTACCTATTTTTTCTAACACTTAACTTTTTCTTCAGCTTTTCATAACAAATTTCAGTTATTCAGTGTAAATTTTCCTATGTCTATTGAAACTTTTCATTTTTCGTTTCGCTTACCACGTCACGGTAGATAACAGCGCGCAAACGATTCACATCCATATCCTGCAACAGCTTCTCCGGATCCTTGACTGGCGATAATTGACCTGTTATTGACTCCACAATATTCTGCAAAGAACACCGAGAGGCGAACAGCCAGTGAGACGAAAGCGCATATTTGAGACAAAAGCAGTTCGAGTGGCAACTGGCAGCAGCAGCACTGCAACTGCTGACTGTGGTCGCCACTTGGGTGCTGCCATTAAAGCAATAAAGTAGTTGCACTTGAAAATTGCAAGTGACGCCACTCGTCAGCGCTGCTGCTGCTGCTGTCGCTGACATGCAGCTGTCATGCGCGCCAACATTTAACGACCTTGCACACACACACACATACCTTGGGCGAGGCCTGAGCACCACGTATGAGCGCCTGCAGATGCGCTGCGCCGGGCACGTCACGCGCCATGGCGCCCACATTGTAGCGCGTCCGCTCCTTGCACTCGAGACAGTTGCGCACCGCACAAGTGCACACGAGACGCAGGCACTGACGCAAAATGCCGCCGCTGGACATATTCTTCTCCGCCTCCAGTTCGCCGAAATTCAACGAGGTGGCAAAGATTAACACGTCGGCCATGTTGACGAGACGCTGCAGAAACGAAACGGCCACCTCCAGCGGCATGCCCTGCGTGGGCTCCAGTACATCCAGCTCCGACTGCAAGTGGAATGTACAATATAAATAAAATGTGTCTCATTTGTTTTCGTTTTTTTTTGTTTGTTTGTATGTGTGTGGATGTGCACACTTACATTCGGCGAGGTGGCGCTGGCTAGCAGCGGCAGCAGGCCGCCACAAGCAATGATCAAATTATCCGCCAGCTGCGATATCAGATGCACCGTATTCACCACGAAGATGGCATTCTCGCTCGAGTTGACAAAGTCCAGAACGCTTTTGGTCGAATGGCTGCGCCACACCTGTATGTCGGTCTCCAGCGAGAAGAGCACGTCGGACAGCAGACGTTGATGTATGTAGGACCACTTGAATTCCGGTATGCGAAACGGCGGCCGTGTGGGTCCGGGACTGAACATGGGTCGCGTCGAACCCGACTTGGAGCGTTGCTGCGGTTTGTTATTATCTGCAAACGAGAAGCAGAGTGCTGAAGGTGAGCGAGTGAAATTTAGTTGATTTTGGTTTTTAGCGGCGCTATGAACCACTTCACTTGGCAGCTGTTGCTGGTAATTCTCGCTTAATTGTGGGTTGTAACGTTGCTGTCACACTATGCATTTCTATGCGTCACGCTTGCACCCACGTTGCCACTAAAAATTCACTTTCCGCACAAACTACACACGCGCGGACATTTGAATGGCGTGTCTGTGTGTGGGTTGCAAGTGTGTGTGTGTGATTTTCTGTCCATTTAAATTCAGTTGCAGTAATCTCGCGCTTTATCGATTTGTCTGTCTGTTTGTTCTCCTAACCATTTGTCTGTCCTATGTGTAGTCTATGCGTTTGTGTGTGCGTCTATGCGTTTCTCTGTGTGTGGGTGTGTGCGTGCACGTAAGTCGGCAAGCAAATATGGCGTATGCTGGCTGTGCGCAAATTTGCAGCCTGTCAATAAAAGTGACAAGTGTCGTCGTTGCTGTCGTCGTCATTCCCATACATACATATAACGTATAACGGTAATAGTAGTAACAGTTGGGGCCACAACACCCGCATGTAAGGGCGTCACTTTGCCATTGGCTTAATTGCTTGTATGGCAGTACGTAAGTTTCCACGGAGTTCTTCTAATGTTTAAAGTAAACACACGCTAAGCTGAACTGATAATAAAATATCAAATAAAAAATATTTGAAAATAAAGTCCTAGAAGATGCGAGAGGCATGAACGAGAGATATGTATAAAGAATTCCTCAAATGTATCTCCCATTATTAAATTTTAAAGAGTGTCTACTGTATTTGTTTGTATTAAAATATATAAATTTTGGAAAAAATAAACAAAAAACAAGCTCGCATAAACTTTTTTCTCGTCTACAGTAAGCACACGCTAAGCTGAACTAATAATAAAATATCAAATAAAAAATTTTAGATGAAAATAATGTTGAGAAAATAAAGTCCTAGAGAAGGGGAGAGATATGAACCAGATATATGTGTAAAGTATTCCTTAAATGTGTCTCCCATCACCCATTATTAAATTTTAAGGAGTGTCTACTGGATTTATTTGTATTAAAGTATAGAAATGTTGGAAAAAATCAACAAAAACCCGCTCCCACTTTTTTCTCATCTACAGTAAGCACACGCTAAGCTGAACGAATAATCAAATATCAAATAGAGAAATTTTTAAGAAAACAAATAGATTTCTCTACAATTAAAGATATTTAGAAGAAAGATTTATTCAAACAATTTTCTAACTGGGACTCCTATCACTCATTGTAAAATGTTAAAGAGTGCCTACTGTACTTTTTGGTTTTAAATTATAAAACTGTTGGAGAAAACAAACAGAATGTAAGCTCCCAAGATTATTTTCACGTCTACAGTAAATAAGTAACTAATAAAAAATATCAAATAGAGAAATGTTGAACAAAAAACAAATTGATTTCTCGACAAGGAAAGATATTTAAAAGAAAGATTTATTCAAACAATTTTTAAAATATGTCTCTCATCACTAATTGTAAAGTTCTACTGTACTTTTTGCATTAAATTAGAGAAATGCTGGAGAAAACAAACATAACGCAAGCTCCAACAAACTTTTTTTCTCGCCTACAGTAAACAATATTTCAAGTAGAGAAATTTGTAAGAAAACAAATAGATTTCTCTACAAGGAAAGATATAGAAAAGAAAGATTTATTCAAACAATTCTCTAACTGGGCCTCCTATCACTCATTGTAAAATGTTGAAGAGTGCCTACTGTACTTTTTGGTGTCAAAATAGAAAACTGTTGGAGAAAACAAACAGAATGTAAGCTCACAAGATTTGTATTCACGTCTACAGTGAGCCCACGCAAAGCTGAACTAATAATAAAATATCAAATATGGAAATGTTAAAAAACCAAATTGATTTATCGACAAGGAAAGACATTTAAAAGAAATATTTATTGAAAGAAATCTCTAATTGGGACTCCTATCACTCATTGTGAAATGTTGGAGAGTGTACAGTAGACTTTTTTGCATTAAAATAGATACATGTTGGAGAAAACAAACATAATGTAAGCTCACAAGATTTTTATTCACGTCTACAGTAAGTCCACGCTAAGCTGAACTAATAATAAAATAACAAATATATAAAAGCTGAAGAAAACAAATTGATTTCTCGACAAGGAAAAATATATAAAAGAAAGATTTATTCAAACAAATCTCTAAATGTGTGTTGTGAAAAGCTAAGGAGTGTCTACTGTGCTTTTTGGCATTAAAATAGAGAAATGTTTGAAAAAACAAACACCACTCAAGCTTCAACCGAATTTTTTTCTCGCCTACAGTAAGTACACGCTAAGCTGAACTATTAATAAAATAACAAACAGAAAAGTTTTGAAGAAAATACATATATTTCTCAACAAGGAAAGAGATACAAAAGCAAGATTTAATTAAACAATTCTCTAACTTGGTCTCCTATCGCTCGTTATGAGATTCTAAAGGGTGTCTACTGTACTTTTTTTCAGGAAAACAGAGAAATGTTAAAGAGAACAATCAGAACGCAAGCTTATGAGATTCTAAAGGGTGTCTACTGTACTTTTTTCACGAAAACAGAGAAATGTTAAAGAAAACAATCAGAATGCAAGATTTCTCAAACTTTTTTCATACCTACAGTAAGTACAGGCAAAGCGGACCTAATAATAAACTGTCAAATAGAAAATTGTTCTAGAAAATCAATAAAGTTCTATGCAGAGAGAGATAGATGTATGCAAGCTTCATTCAAAAATGTATCTAACTGTGTCTCCTCCTCACTCTATGCGCCTTGTTAAAGAGTGTTCACTGTGCTCTTTTAGGTATTGTGATGTTTAAACTGAGATTTCCAAAGTTTCGCAATGACTTTTACTAATTTTTCTTACTCACTGAAGAAGATTTTTATATTCTTAAAAGAGGCGTCTAATGTTCTTTACAAAAGATATTCCTTCTAGGCTTGTAATACAAATGTAATGCAAATACTTACTAAAGTATGTTTTTTTTAGATATGTGACACCTACCACTGAACAAAATATCTACAACCTAATAGAAAATATTACGGCACACATTCTAACGAATAGTGAACACCCCTAAGTCGCGGCAAACAACTGTACACACTAAACATTTTGCCATTGGCTCTTATTAGGCAAACCTCGCAGCTAGCAATCAACTGTAACGCCCCTCAAAGCTCGCCGCACTTTGCGTTCGACTACTTTCGTTGTAATCGTGGCGCGCTGAGTGCAAGTAAATCCCTGGCAAATTTTATGTGCGTGCCATTTAATTTTGTGGAAATCATTACCGAGTGGCCGCTTCTTATGCGGCTCGCAATCTGTGCGGGATTTTATTAGATTGCACACTTCACAAGTGGGATTTATCTAATTTCTACAAGAGTTATACTACCACAACGTTTACGACCGCCGCGCCTCCACTTTCCTTCGCTCTTATTCTGTTTTTATTCTATTTTTATTGCCAGCGGCCTAATGTCGCGTCGCAATGTGCTTTGGTTGGTGGTGTTGGTGCGCTACTTACCGAAGTGATTATTCTCCACTTGCGTGCTGGCCGTCTGATGCTGCTTGGCCAGCGGTTCCTCCTGCATGTCGTCGCCCAGCGAGTCGCCCGTTTGTAGCTCTTCGTGCGTGGTCTGCGTTTCCTCTTCGGCCTGTTCGACCAGCTCGTCTACGTCCTCGGCGCCAATCGATGCCAGATCGCCGGGTTGGTTTTTCGGCGTTGTCTGCGTAGTGGAGTCGACCTCTTTGACAATGCTATGTTTTGGCTCCTCGTCTGCGCTGGCCATCACACTTGTGTTGGTTGTCGCTGCCGTTGGTGTTGGTGCAGGCTCGTCGATGGCGTTCGCAGTCTGCTCCAGCAGATCGTCCACCACTGTCTGCACTATGTTGGCCACGGTCTCACTGCTTTCGATCAGGTTCGCTGTGGTCTCGTCCTCCAGCGTGGCTGCCACCTCCACAATGGCCGCATTGGCCGTATCCAGCGCCGAGCTGAGCACATCCTCAACGATTTCCTGCGCTGTTTTCGACACTTCCAGTTCCTTCAGCTGCTCGGCTTTCTCCAGCTTTTGCACTATTTCATTGTTGTTTGTCTCCTTGCTTAGCTCCGACTCCGTTGTGGCGTCTATCACGCCGTCTATCAGTTTGTCCACGATGTCCTTGACAATTGTCTGCACTTTGGCCTCGTTGTCGTCCTGCAAGTTCGGCGGATGATCCTCCGTTATTGAAGCGCTCGAAACTGTTGTTTCCGGACTCAGCGAGGAGATTTCCTCGGTGGTGGTGGAGAGCGATGAACTCACCTCCAGTTCCTGTGCAGCAGTGTCTTTGCTCAGCACTGCCTCGTCCTGGGTGCTCACATCTTCAATTGCACATTCCACAAGTGTGTTCGTGTTGTTGTTGTTGTTGTTATTTAATTTATTCTCATCAGTGTTGGGGTCATCAGTCTTTTGTTGGTCCGTTGCCGGTGTTTCCAGAATATTGTTGGTGGTGGTGGTCTTCTCCGCATTGTTGTTGGCATTCACCTCGTGTGCCTGGCCAATGTTGGTGGCATCAGCGTTGCCAGTGGTTGTGTTTGGTGTTTTACTATCGTTCGCATTATTGTTTAGCAGATTTTTACTATTCAGCAGGCTGACGTTATCGTTTTCGTTATCGTTTTTCGTCGCCTCTGTCGTGGACGGTTCGATCGATTGCTTCTTTTCGTGCTTCAGCACGCCCTGTACCACCTCGTTGACGGCCAATTCGATTTCCTCGTCCTTGAGCACGGACGATGCCTCCTGCAGCTCGTCGGCAACCAGCTTGCAGTCTTGCAGTGCCTTCTCGGAGCTCTGCAGCACCTGTTGCACATGTTCCGCTTCGGCAACAGTGTCGTCTTTGATGGCGGCCAGTTCGAGTTCTTCCAGATCTTCGGTTTTGATGTTCAACGTTTGCGTTAAGGCCTCGGGTCCGCTCGTTTTCAGCGGCGAACTGCTGCTGCTTGCCGCCGTCGAGCCGCAGGACGCGTTGCCATTGTACGTTGTCGCCGTCACAATGATCTCCGATTTGATGTGCTCGTTGTAGACATCGGATATGCTGGATATTTTGTGTTTTGCGGCTTGTTCCGCGGACGCTTTCGACATCGTTTCAATTTCTTCAACCGCTTCGCTACTACTTGCAGTGGTTGTTGCTGTTGTGGTCGTAGCGGTGGCCGCATCAGCGCACGCACACTTGACAGCCGGTTCGGTGTCCGTGTGCGCGCTGGGCACTTCTGGCACCGACTCGAGCTCCTCGCATTCCAGCTCTTCCTCGCCTGCCGCAGGCAGCACATCATCCAGCGACGTCACCGACTCGGCATCCTTCGGCGCGGGCAAGGCGTCCTGCTGCTGCTGTTGTTGCTGCTGTTGCAGCTGCTGCTGCTCCTCGCGCTCCCAGCCGCTTATTGTGCTGATGGGACGCGCCTGTCGCAGCGCCGGATCGGTTATGTTGTCGGTGCGCTGTCGCTCGTAGTGTTCGTACATTTGCGCGAACTGCAGCTTGAACTCCTCGTAGGAGACCTTCGAGTGAACAATGGCCAGCGTGTCGACCCACACGCGCCAGCCGCCGTACTCATGCTTGATGGCGTGGTGCAGCAGCATGCGGAAGAGCGAGTACACCATGTCCGAGATTTTCTGCTCCTCGGTATTCTTCGGGTGGATGTAGGCCATGGCTATCAGCCACTCCTGCCACACGGACATCTGCAAGACGGTGCGACGATTCTCGCGATTGCTGTTGCACAGCAGCGTCATGTCGGACAGAAAGAGTTTTTTGACATCGATGAGCGATTCGGTCTGTTTCGATTGGCGAATAAGCGTGGCAACGACTTTCAGTATCACTGCGGAGCAGAGGGTGTGAAGAAAAAAGAAAGAGATTTTTGGAGGTGAGAAATTTCGATAAACTTGAATTCGTATTAGTAAACATCTGAGGTCTAATGAAGCTCCTAATACAGCTTAAAAGTATGCAAAATTCAGGGTTTCTTCTTGTTTTCCCTTCATTGGTTGGCTCCAAAAAATTAAATAAAAAATCGAATACTTTTTTCCAAAGCAGAGAAGATGTGGCAGAGAAAACCTAATATGAGCCTAGAAGTATACTAAGAAATTTCATAAATAGCGACTATATCGCTAATTTGCTTTTATGTTTATTTAGTTTCTGTTTTAATGTGCATACTTTTATGCTGCCATTTTATATGATTTTCTTGGAATCATTTTCTTGAGACTTAATTCTTTAGCGCCAAGAAATTGGAAAGCAAAGATATCTAATTAACTTTTTTTTTTGCTCAACTAACTCAAGTAATTTCAGTTAATCTCCTTAAGCGTTTACGCAATTTACTGCAGCTTCATGAGCATAATTTTTTGTTGCTCTATAAATGTAATTCTGCCACGTTTTGGGTTGGAAATTGCTGACATAAACACAGCGTACAGCATAACTGTTTCACATACATAACTTACGAGCACACTAGTCAAAAACACACACACATAATACACACACACACACACACATACTAATGTGTTGCACTTACTTGGATTTTCCAAACGATAGTGACTCTCCGGCTCTGGATGTCTGGTATATGAAATTTGCGGTGATATATGCTCTGTCATAATTTCATAAAGGACATTATACGTTGGCAGGGACAATGAATCCTCATATTGTAGCAAACGCTCCGCTAATAGTGTATATAAATTGTGCGGCGACATAACATCATATTTTCGTCTATTATTAAAAAGGATAAACCAGCAAAACAGAAGCACGAGAAATGCGAAAATAAACAGAGGAAAAGTAAAAAACAAAAAAAGAATAAAGTCATTTATTAGATAGCATTACAAAGCATTGTTGCATTTGCTTCACTCTCTTGTAAGGCAAATACATTGCAAGTTTGTTCGACTGCGGCAAATTGCAGTGACTACTCCTGTTGCTCAGACAGGAAAATCCACGGCCATGGCCAGTCGCATATATGGCTGTGTACGTTTGATTATATACTCACTTGTGTGTGCTGCGTGATAAAAAGAATCCAAGCAATTTCAATGCTTGTAAGCGTATCAATTGACTTTCGGCAGCCAATAATTTGAAAATGCTACGGACGCCGTGTTTAACATCGAAAGCAGGTACCATTGAGCTGGGATGCTCAGACATAAGCGAAATTAACATTTGCAAAACGTCATGAAGGTTTTCATCCTGTTGTAAAAATAAAGATTTAAACATAATTTATAGTTTATAAATATAACAAATAGGGACTATTAACATTCGGGTATGGTTTGTGTCTAAACTTACCTCATGCATGGTCGTCAAATAATTCAAAATGCTTTGCAATTCATCCTCCTTGACGCCATTGCCAATCATAATAAGTTGTTTTAAAAACAATAATATATAAGCGCGTATCGCTAGTATATCCTTTTGTGCCGGACGAGGACCATCTGTTGGAGAATTAAAACAAAATAATATTGAAATTGTTAAAAAACTAATAAAAAAAAGCCCCAATGTGTAAAATATATTATTTGTGACAACTTGTCACACAGTGTGACACATGTCACAAAGTGTCCCAAATTGGCTAAAACGAATCAATTGACATGTGTAATATCACATACTAACAAAACACTAATTTTTCCTTATGTTGCTTGCAGTATTTACAGTATTTTTCACTCACCCAGTCCCTTTGGTATGATGCCACTCTTCGCACGCGGATTCACAACCCAGTAGTAGTACTTGAGCGTATGCACTGTCTGCAATACGGTGCTCACTCGACGCACATTGCTGTAGATTTGCGTATCGCTGAGGAACTCTGTGGCCAGATATGAGTACAGTCGTGCCTGCACATTGGCCGGCGTATAGATCCACAGCGCCGGATTGAAGAGCACATGGTCAAGCAGCTGCCATGTGAGAAACGAGAAGCAGAACAGCTGTAAAAGACAATTAGTTGTGTTACATTACTGGCCTTCGACATGAGTTTCGAATAAAAGTTAACATGTAGCAAATTTATTTTTTGGAAAAAACGTAACGAGTAAATTGCACTCGCATTTAAAGCATATCGAACAGTATATAATATTGAGAAAAAATATGTAATGGATTTTTTATACATACATGTTATGGATTTAATTAACACAGTCGTATGTTGTAGTTGTATAGAGCAGATGCAAAACGAACGAACGAACGATAATGTTTTTGGTTTTTCATAATTTTTTTTATAGTTTTGGGAAATATTTGGAACACATGCAGCATACAGCAAACAGCAATCGAAACGAAAATAATTATTTATATAAAAAGAAAGAAAAAGAAGATAAATAATTGTTATAGTTTATATAAACATGGGCGAGGCAGGCAAATTCAATACATTTTGGTAATTAAAAATTTGTACGCATGAAATGATTATAAATTTTTAAGTGATACAAATGTACATCATTATGAATGAGAGATTAAATTCTAATTTTGCTTAGACTAGTTTTGCGAATATTTAACTAAAATACTTAGAAATATGCTTGAAATTGAGCCCCGAAACAAGATATGTGCTACTATATTGTAGCTTTTTTTTTAAACGGGGGAACTTTGTTAAAGTTCATGGGGCTGAAATGTCTTTGAGTATAAGTTATACCAAGCAGAAAGTTAACTAAAGCTAAATTAACTAAACTAAATGTGTCACAACACTAAAAAATTTTAGATTAGATCACTTTTGCAGCTTGTGTGACACTAAGGCTTCAAAAGTTTTGTATAAACAATATTATTTTCTCATGCGACATGATGTCACACGTGTGACAAACATTTAAAGAATAAAAGAAAAAATAAAAAAATAAAAAAATAAAGTTCTAATCCTTTTGAGACGAAAAACTACTGTTTTGAATTTATTTTCTATAAAATGTGCACAGACCACTTAAATTTCCTTGGGGAGAGATGAGCCTTTCAATGCAATGTAATACAAATAAAGTAAGGTTTTTTGCTTGTGACATATAACAGCTGAAAGAGTCACATAGAATCAATATTATTTGCTCATGCCAAATGATGTCACACGTGTGACAAACATTTCTTTTTATCAATTTTCATTCTTTTGAGACGAGAAACTGCTGGTAATTTGTAATGTAATACAAATAAAGTAAGGTTTTTTGCTTGTGACATATAACAGCTGAAAGAGTCACATAGAAACAATATTATTTGCTCATGCCAAATGATGTCACACGTGTGACAAACATTTCTTTTTATCAATTTTTATTCTTTTGAGACGAGAAACTGCTGATAATTTCAATATATTTACTTCAAAGTGGTCATAAGATCATTTGTCGTATATTTAAATAATACAAAGCAATGTCACACATTTGCTAGAGCAAGGTAGAATATCAAAAAGCTATATAACACAAAGCTAAAGTGCTCATTTTAGTTATGTAGCATGAAAATAGTAGTAACTTAATGTCACAGTTTTTGTGTGACATAGTTTTTCATTACAATAGCTTAAACTCGACATGGGACTGAGTTAAGTGGTTCTCACGACTCGAGGTTATTTATTGTAATATAAGTATTATTCGTATTTGAATGTCAAAATTTTTGTGTGACATGATTTCTCACTACAAAAGCTCGGAAATCACATAGAACGGAGTAAAGTGGACGTTACAATGCAATGTAGCACAAAGCTGAAGTGAACATTTAGGTTATTTAGCCCAAAAAAGCTGTAGTTGCATTTTACAATTTGTGTGTGACATGATTTTTTAATAGAATTGCTCAACATTCACATGGGGCGAAAAAAAGTAAACCATAAACCGTAATGTATCACAAAGTTAAAGCGCCCAATAAGATTATCTATTGAAAAAAAGCAGTAGTTCAGTGTCACATTTTGTGTGTGACTTGGTTTTTAAATGGAATAGCTCAAAATTCACATGGGACATGATATCCACCAATTTGTAGTTACACTTACTACAAAATCAAACAAACATATCCAATTAAAAGACTGCCAGCTACTGTCACAAAGCTCAAAAAAACTATTAAAATACAGTTCGCTGGCACATTTTGATTGGGGCTTCAATTTTTTTGTTGCAACAGCAAACTGGTGGCATACATTTCCGCTTCCGTGCTGTCAAAACTGCCGGATGCAGTGGTTTTTTTTTATGATACACTGGACTAATTAATAATTCAAACGAATTTAATACCACAGCGCGTTATTTAAGAATTTTTTTAAAATTTTTCATTTTCATAAAAAAATAAAATAAATTCACGCCAACCACGGCGGCGTATTGAATTGCATTTTAAAATCGTTTTAAAATCACTGAAGTGCGCAAATACATTAAAAGAAAGGAAGGCAAAAGTGTGTAGGTCGGTGTGAGGTTGAAGGCGAAATGAGGATAAATGTAAAATTAATAATAATAAATGCAGATGAGTGTGACCGAGCACAAATGAACAAACAGACAAACGGCAAACAATGCACAAACACACAGAAAGATAAATGGCACACACCGACACACAGATGAGCATTGAAATTGGTGCATTGGCAATGGAGTTATCCCATCATGGGTCCTTGTTGTTGCCGATGCATTTGTGTGCTGTCATTAACTTTTTTCGCATGGCAACTCTGGCAGCAAAAATAAATTAAGGCAAAATGCAGTAAGCCGCCGCGGGCTACGGTGGCGACGTTGCAGGGCGCCTACTAGCAATTATATCTCATATCGTATTGAGAGCTGCATGTGGCATGCAACAAAGTTGTCGCAGTCGACAACAGACGCAGCAAAAGTTTTGCAATTAAAAACGTGTTAAGCGTTAAGTAATACAAAAAAAAGGGAACGAATATAAATTGCAAAAAAAATATGAATGGAAACAAAAATCGCAAAGAAAGGCAACGCTTGTTTGAAAAGTTATTGCGCGATGCGCTTTGCAGCCACCAATGTGCACTGCACCTCCGCCCCCTTTGGGCGTTCTGTTGACAGAAGTGAAATTTATGAATTTCACGCTCGCAGCAAAGATCAGCGGCGTTGAAACGAAAGCGAAAAAGCAGCACAAAAAATTGAGTTGCAGTGGGTTTTTTGTAATAAAAAAAAATATATATTTTCCTCTCGATAATTATTGCGTCTGCAATTTACAACAGCAACTCCAATAATAACAACAATAATAATAATGAAAAAAGAACAGCCACGTTGCTCATTACTGGCTGCTAGCAACGGCAACGGCGATGGCGATGGCGCCGCGTGCAGTTTCACGCCATGACGCATCGAAAAACAACTTTCAACTCGCACAAATTGCAACCAACGGCGTGCAGTGTCAATAAATGATTTATGAACGCGGAGGAGTGCACCGCTGGAATTTTATGAAAAATGAAAAAATTTCAATCGCATTTGGATGTGAATATGGAAGAATTCAGGATCAACTTTTAATTTGAGGATCATTTAAACATTTTTGTGAAAATTCATTTTGATTTTTTAAAGCCCAATCAAGTTTTTTCTATAATTTTCAATTTACTTTTTTTCAGGACAAAAACGGTCAATGAACCAAAAATGTCCTTCGACCAGAGAACTTCAAAATAAAATTTATTTTTCGTTTATATAAAATTTTTTGGATATTCACACTAACGTTGAAATGTTCTGAAAAAATTATAATGTGGGACAAAATTATAATTTTGGGACCATTATGTGACTAATTTTAGCATAGAGAAGTTGATTAGATGGCTCGACAGGCAATAAGTTAACAATAACCAAATGAACCAGAAACGCTCTTCGACCAGTCAACTCCAAAATTTAATTTACTTTATATGCTTATCACAAAAATTGTTTGGATATTCACACTAACGTTCAATTGTTTGTGACAAAAATTATAATTTGGGACAAATTTATAATTTTTGGGACCATTATATGACTATTTTTAGCATATAGAAGTTGGTTGGATGGTTAGAGAGGCAATGTTCCCATATACAATTATTGCATTTCCGTTGTTTTGTTTCCATTATTCACGGTTAGTACTGTTCAGTGGTGCACGCAAGGGGGTTTTGGGGGTTCACACTACACCAAATATTTGTTTGCTACAAATATTTCAGGTTAATGAAAGCAAAAAGTGGCTTTTCGAACGTCTTCAACCTTCAACCTTTGCTTCATGTGGATAGCGATAGAAGTAGACGAATGTTTTATTAACGCGGGCTAGGATTCGAACCTAGGACCTCTGGTATGAGAAGCTCATCATTCATCACTACTTTCCATGTGGCATCAATATGGCGCCATCTGAGGTCCAGACATGATTTTTAGTTGGTTGTTGCTATGCATTAAGAACGATTCGACTGAGTAATCGACTCTCGACTGGAGCAGATATCTGCTTCTGCTGGCCCACTAGACTATCGAGGCCGGCTAACTTTAAATACGCTGATTTATTCAGTATAAACAGTGTTAGATATTGTAACAAGATTAGATCTGTGAACAGAATGCCCGACATTTGAATATTTTATCATAAATTTTTTTGATGAAAATCACTCTTAGAAAGTAACTAAGAGAGATGTTTTCTGATATTCAGGTCTACTGTCTGGCCTATGAGGGAATAAACTGGTTCCTTTAACCCTTTCGAACCCAAAGTTGCCTGAGAGCAACTTCACCTATTTATCATCTTATAGCAAATGCTATGAATGATTTATGGGTTTAATTTAAGTAGGCACCAACAAATGAATATTTATAGAAGTGAATTCGAACCAAATTACAAAAATTGTACTGTTATCCCCAAAATAATTTCCAATAATTTGCAGCGATATCAGGAAAAGTTTGTGTTCTAATTGAAGTCTACGAATTGGGCGCGTTTAATCAAAACCCTATTTCTTCAATAATGGTTAAATAAAATCAAAAAGTGATAATTTTGTATTTTTCCATAAATATTGAATAATTTTTCTGTAATTAAAAAATATTGATAAACAATTTATTTAACCCGTTTTAAGCTAAAATTGTTCAAAAGCAAACTAGCTGTAGAACTCTAACAAAGAGGCGTGGCAACTTCAAATGTCGTGTGCAGACTGCTTAGGCAAATGTTTCACGATTTAAATACCAAAAAGTATTCTCGAGACGCAGGGTAAAATTCGGGGTCGAAAGGGTTAAAATACTTTCAAAGCATTTTTCAGTAATGTAAAAAATCCCCTCAGCATTTTGTAAACATTCAACAGCTGGCCACTCAAACCAAAAGCCACAGAAAAATGTCGCTTTCACTCAGCTCCAGTTCCAAGATTGAGACTTTAAATTATTTATGACACTACACAAAGTAAACAGTTCCGTTTTACTTTCCACATCACACTTAAGTAGCATCACTTATGGAGTAGTTTTTCCCCTTAAGATATTTACAAAAACAACAATTACAGATCACACAAAAATTACACAAAGAAGCGACTTAAAACTTAACAACTCGAATGACTACACTTTAGATTGCTTCAAGCCTACATACGAGTACAAAAGTTACACTGGAAACAAATATATCGATACGAGAAAAGCGCCAAATACTTATTACGATACAATTTTGAAATATCAACAAATTACAAGAGAATCAATTATATCTAAAGTAAACATTTTCATATATATTTAATACGCTACGAGTACGAGTTATGTTAGTTCAACGATCCACTATGGCAAATAGCTTCAATTGTGGACAACAACAACGACAACATTACTATAATTTATTGTTATTTACGTCTATTTAGTAGATACGTCAACAATTGAGCATAAAAGTTCTATCTAATGAACGCAACATTATTTAAACAATTTTGGTTGGTTTGCTTCACCTGATAGAACTGTGTACGAGTACATTTCGAGTAGTTTTGGTTGTGCGCATTGGAGGGTTAATTATTTGTATTTGCGATATACACACACGCATATTTTTTTATATATATATTTATATGTGTTCAGAGTTGTAGTTGTAGTTGAAATATTCAAGTTTTGGCGTTACATGTTAAAACGTTATTTAGTTGGTTTAGTTGGGTTTATAGTTTTAGTTGAATGGTTGAGAAGTGAAGAGGAAAAACAATTTTTTGAAGGTTTTTTAAAATTTGTTTTTAGTAGACCATATATTCGAGTGATAGTGATAGTTGCAGAAAATAGTTAGCATGGTAAAAAAATGAGAATACAAAAAAAGGAAAGAAAGAGTTTGAAAAGAATTTCGATTAGTTGCTTGCAATGCTTTCACAAAGATTAAAGAGAAATTCATTGCCTATAATTTTTGGGACAAAAACTTATGTAAACAACTACAGAACCAGATTAAACTGTAACTAGCAACGAGAGAGCAAAGGCGTAAAGTATTTTTGTATAAAAACCAATACATGCAAATGTCAGCAGAAGGATATAAAATTTAGGTTATGAACAGAAAATAGTTTAAAAAATTAATAATTAAAATAATTGAGGGTCAATAACAATTGCAACTAGTTAACAGAATCGATGGTGCCACAATTTTGAGCAGCCAAACTCTGAAATAATTTTCAATAAATATTCTATAAACATTCCATAAAACTAGAAAACTGAACTGAAACGATCAGGCGGCAACTATGCATGGAAATTATTTAAAAATATTTATAAATTCACTCGAACAATATTAAGGCAGCGAATATATTTTCGCACTAGAACTAAATAATATTTTTTTTGGGTTACGAAAATAAAGCCAACTGTTGTTTACTTTTTTATATGGAAATCGCAAGGCCACGCTTAACTGCAGATAATTCAAAAATATATATATAGAATACAAGAAATAGAGAAAACCAAGAAAAAAAAAATAAATAAAATCAATCATAAAATCTTACATCAGCAACGCCGCAATTTACATCAAGTTTATACTAAATAGAAATATTTATAACTTAGCATAATCGTAGCTATAACCGATAAATACATAAGAAAATTACGTAGTCCTTCGATACAATGTCATGCGTTTTAAAGACTTGGAATATTTGTATTGAATTTGATATTGTCAGATTCCTTAAGCTATTCGTATAGACCACTCAAACACTTAAACAGCTGACATGCCACACATTAAATATTTTATTACATATTTTCAATATTTTGTATATGTAAAAGTTATACAAATTTATTGTCACAACATGACGACATAGTTTAGATTTAGCTTGAAATGATTTCGACTTACCTGCTTCAACAGTAAATCACTATTCGCCGACAGACATGTGACCAGATATTTGGTTAAATTCAGAAACGAACCGAGCACCTCCAGCGTCAAGTGTTCGCGCGATGAACGTTGCAGCATAAAGGATATGACCAGGAAACCGCGATTCTGTATCATATGTTGTTGTACGGTCTGCGACGTCTCGACCAGTTCGCATATGAAACCCAGAAGTTTGGAACTGCAAAGAAAAACGAAAAGAGAAAGCAAGAAAGTTAGTAAAAGTTTGGTTGGGAGTTGAAAAGTGTTTTTCGTGGGCAACTCTGGAGGATTGAGGAACAAGTGGGTTGACAAAAAAGTAAAGCTGAAGAAGTGGGGAAAGAAGAGAATGACGTTTTGAACATTTGTGATAAATTCAGTGGCGCACACAGAGTGATTTTGGGGGCTCAAACCCATCTAAACACAAAAATTTCTGGTACAAAATATGGATTGCCCCTCCAAATGAAATTCTGTGTGCGCCACTGAACAAATTGTACAAGAAATCACAACGTGTAAGGCCCGCTTTAAGTTGCATTAGAAAAAAAAATTTTAAGAACGTCTCTCAGAGTCACTCATAAAGAAGCTAGAAAGTTGAGCAATGAAGTCAGTTTCCAGTTCAGATTCGAAAAGCTAATAAAAAAGTTGTTTCAAGGAGGGTTCATAAGATAAATGATGCTATATGAATTAGAAAAACATATACCTAATACCTTCCTAAGATATAGAGAGAACTCATAGATGAAGTTCACAAGAAAGCTAAGCTAAGTTAGTTAAAATTTGGTTGAAAATCATAAAAAAAGTGTTCGACAGCAAAGTTGCAGAATTGGGCAAGAAGCATATGAAAGTTTGACTAATAGTAAAGTTGACTTTTTTATCAAATCTAATGGAACTGTACAACCAATCGGAATCTTTGCGGCCGGCTTTAAGTTGCGATAGGGAAAAGATTGAAGAGGACGTCTCTGAAAGAAAGAAAGCTAAAAAAAATAATCCATGAAGTCAATTTCCAAGTGAGATTCAAAAAGATAGTAAAAAGGAGGGTCAGGACGTGTTCATAAGAAGCAAACAAAGCTAAGTGTGCAAATTTAAATTTGGTAGTTAAAACTGTGGTTCAAAAGCAAAACCCAACGTCTAAGGACGACTCTAAGTTAACAGAGGTTTTCTTCCTTTTCTTAATTCAAAATTAATTAGAAAGTTAAGCTATGAAGTTAGCTTCCAGCTGAGATTCGAAAAGGTAAGTAAAAAGTTGGTTCAAAATTTGTTCATATGAAGGAAACAAAGCTAAGTTTGTAAATGTTATAATGTAAAAAAATGTTTAATGTAAAACTGCAGAATTAAGAAATAAACATATGAAAAGAGTGACCAAGTAGTACAGATGACTTTTTATAAAATTTAGTAAAATAGTGCAGAAAATTCCAACGTCTAAGGACGACTCTAAATTAACCCATTGGTGCCGGGTACCAGTTCCGCCCATACGATTTTGATAAAATTTCATACACGACCTAGAAGTGACCCAAAATGTTCAAAAACAATTTCAGCTTTATATCTCTGCACATTGCTGAGATATTCATTAGGTATTTTGTACCCATTACGCAGCAATGGTAGCTTTTTTCCATACTTTGTGAAGTGATCAGCTAAACACGTGAACAAAAGTTGTATTTTTTACTGGTGAGTTAGGAGGCAGATTCTTGTGAAGTTCTAAGGCCACTACATTTCGCCACATTTTCCACCTCCGGAAAAATCACGAGTTTTGGAGCGAACGCCAGCTAGCTGGCGAAATTTTACGGTGACCTTCACTAGGTTAAGGTAGTTCCATCTTTACCCTAACTATCCCTATCAATGGTTTTGAGAGATCTCAAACATTGACTTTGTTGTGATTTAAAAAAAAAATCAATTTTCATGGGTAAAATTTTACCCATTAGGCAGCAATGGGTTAAGAGAGTTATTCCTCTTTTTCCTAACTAAGTCGTTGAAAACTGTACTAGAAAGTTAAGCCTTGAAGTTGCTTTGTAGGTAAGATTCAAGGAGTATAAGATTAGTAGATGAGATTAGAACTTTTAGGTGAAATTCACAAGGAGCTGAGTTCTGGTTGTACTATGAAGTTCGTTTTTAGTGGAATGCAACCAAGGAACTAAAAAGTTCAACTGTAAAGATGGCTTTTAGTTGCGGTACAGGAAGAGTTCATGGGTCATGTAATATGAGTTGGGATAAGATATATTATGAAGGAAACTCACTTCAGCTAACTTCACATAAGTCCAAAATTAAGCTAAACAGTTCCTCTGACAGTGAAAAAAAGATGGAATAGATGGAAGATGGTTTATGATATGAAAAGAGCTTCTGGGTGAATTTCAGAATGAATCTAAACAGTTAAACTGCCAAACTGGAACTAAAGAAAAGGCCAAGAAAAATTCATGGGTGGAATTGTATATATGGAATGGAATACAATGGAAAAAGAGGTTCTAGGTGAAGTCCAAAATGAAGCTAAACAGTTGAAGTGACAGTAAAACTGAAGAAACGCAAAGAGGCATTCATAGGTGGTCTCATATAAGATGGAATATGATATGAAAAGAGCTTCTAAATGAAGTTAAAGCAATGAAGCTTAACAGTTGAACTGACAGTGAAAGAAAAGGGCAAGAAGAAGAAGAAGAAGAACTCATAGGTCGTGTTAAAAAAGATGCAATGCGATATGAAAAGAATTTCTAACTGAAGTTCTAAAAAGTCAAATATGAAGGCTTGAAACTTTTGAGTAATGAGTAACTGAGTAAAGTCCGGAAATGAAGGAAGCTTGTAGTTTTGATTCAAAACTAAGTAAAAAGATGAGATGGTATTCAAAATACAGATACAATTTTATGATGGGAGACTCAAAAACTAGTAATAAAGTTGAGTATATATGACCGAATAATAATAAATAAAATAAAAATAAAATAAAATAAAATAAAATAAAATAAAATAAAATAAAATATATAGATTGTCTATTCTTAAAGGAAAACTAAGCTAAAAAATCATATAGTTTAATGTGAAAAAATTAAAAACTAAAGGAGAAAAACACTTAAAATTGATGATTTCCTACAAATCTGATTTCTTATGAAACATGTTTCCAGGCAAAAGTTTCCACTTGCTGTCGCTTAACTATATTAAAAAAAAAATTATCATCTTCTTTGTATGATATTGCAGTAAAAAGTATGAACAACTATGCAAGAAAATAAAAAAGAAAACGCATATAGTTGCTTGCGGCAAACTGCAGCAACACACGTAAACTGTAAAGTTTCCTTTGCAACGCCTTTACGAATCATTTGAGAAGACAAACGTGCATCCAACATGCGCGCCAGGAATTGCTGAAATTGCAGCAGCTAAGCGTCAGAAAAACCGTAACGTGCGTGGAAGTTGTAGAATTTATGAGCAAATTTGCAGTGCAAACAGCTCAAAGAAAGAAAGAAAGAAAGGCGCCTGCACACATTGAACGGCTTTGAAAAAGAAACTTGGCCCAGGAGGCAATGTTACTGAGATAAGTTGTGTTTTTGTTTTAATAAATTTTTTTTATGGCAAACAAATTAAATTTTAAAGATTAAAGTCAGTTGAGCATTTTGGTTCAGTTGGTTCAGCATATCGAAAAGAATTCCTCTCAGTGTGGATTTGTAGGAATTTTCATAGATTTTCAGTGGTTGCAGCACCTGGCACCAACACAAGCAAACACAAACATGTAGCCATCATAAATTGAAAGCAAAAACAGTTGGCTTGTGTTTCTTGCCTCCTTGCAGCCGACATTCCAACCAGTACTTCTTGTACTTTTTCAATTAGAAACTGTACGTTTATTTAATGTGCATAAAGGCACCAACTATTTTATACAACTTCAACACTTTACTACATATGCAATGCATTTGTTCTGGATAGTTTTATTTTTTTTAATTTTTGTTGTACTCACCATAACGTCGGATCACGTTTGATATCGCTGATACCCTCGTGCGCCATATCCAGTTGCGAGAACAGTGGAAACAGCACTTGAATGCCGCCAATGGAATTCAATGTACAGTGTATCGAGTGTGTAACAACAGCCTTAACATCCTGCAAGCACAACACCAAAGTAACAGTGAGTACATTTAATATACAAAACAAAGAAGAAAGAAGACAACAGGGAAATAAAACTACTGAATGTTGCAGAAAGTTGTGCAAAAAAAAAAATGTGGCAATTAAAGAGAGAATATTGCCGCAGCAATAGTCAATTACAGCTAAAGGTTCTATGTGGAAATGTTGTACATAACAGGAAATTGAGAACATTTTTTAATTCGCCGCCGAGTTGGTTACTGTTCGGCCATGGTGCGATTTGATATTTGCCAAGATTTACTTGTGGTTGGGTTGGAATGTGTTTTTTGCAAAAAAAAATGTAACAATCGGATGAAGACCCTGTATTCACTTGGTCCTGAAAGAACGACAATTACGTACTGGGTGGTCGAGGTCATAATCTGGCCTAGCTTACCCAGAGGGGGTACAGTTTTCAGCTCTATTCAGGTTCAAATGGATGAAAACGTTTTTTAAACCTTCCAACTGCATCGATAAACTTTTTTATAAAGGCTGACTTGAGAGTGTCAAAGGGTCAAAATGGCCTCTAAGTGGCACTATGACTATTGTCAGTGAATGTATTCTATCTATTTATTTTCCGTGGCCTCGAAGTCGTAGTCATGTTTCCAAGTTGTTTCAACCTTTAGACCTACTTAATGCCGTCTTCATGAAGATAAGAGGGACGAAGTGGCTTCTAAATGGCATTACGACTATCGTCAGTGGCGTCTACATACTGTTCTGTCGAGTTCATAATGGGGCCTAGCTTACCCAGAGGGTGTATCGTTTGCAACTCTATTCGGGTTCCAAAAGATGTCAAAACTATCTTTGTCAGAGGACATTGTGGAACTACAACTTGCTCGGATTTTTATGGAATTTCGGTTACACAGAGCTATTTTTGGAAAGCTCTAGTAATTTGCTCTTAGAGGCTGTTTCAAGTCCCTATGTTCCCAAAATTTAGTACATAGCTACAGCCTATCGAGAAGCTAGAAAATTTTGAAATGTTAAGCGTCTTGATTTTACTTAGATTTTTTTGGGAGAATTTGGCTACCGCGAGCAGATAGAACGTGTGTTAGATTCTTAGTGTATCTGCATTAGGAACTAAAAAGAATTTCCTATCAGATTGAGATCTATAAGGCATCTTGTTCAGGAACCAGAAAGGGTTTAGAATAGTTGGTTTAGGAACTACAAAGGATTTTCTGACAGATAGGACCTGTGTCAGATTCTGAGGTCATCTGGGTTAAAAACAACAAAGGATTTTCTATCACATTGAGATTCTTAAGGTACCTTGTTCAGGAACCACAAAGGATTTAGGGTAGCTGGTTTAGGAACTACAAAGGATTTTCTGTCAGACAGGACCTATGTTAGATTCTGAGGTCATCTGGGTTAAAAACAACAAAGGATTTTCTATCAGATTGAGATTCTTAAGGTACCTTGTTCAGGAACCACAAAGGATTTATTAACTACAAAGGATTTTTTGTCAGACAGGACCAGTGTTAGATTCTTATGGTAACTGCTTTAGGACCTACAAAGGACCTACCTACCAAATTGAGATTCTTAAAGCACCTTGTTCAGAGACCACAAAGGATTTTCTGACAGACAGAGCCTGTGTTAGAATCATAAGACACCTTGCTTAGGAATTACAAAGGATTTTCTACTAGAAAGGACCTGTGTGAGATTCTTAAGACAGCTTGTTCAGGAACCACAAAGAATTTTCTGTTAGAAAGCAACTGTGTTAGATTCTTAGGGTAGCTGGTTTAGGACTTACAAAGGATTTTCTACTAGATTGAGGTTCTTAAGGCACCTTGTTCAGGAACCAGAAAGGATTTTCTGATAGACAGAGCGTGTGTTAGATTCTTAGGGTGTTTAATTTCGAAATTACAAAAGATTTCCTACCAGATTGAGATCCTTAAGGCACCTTGTTCAGGAACCAAAAAAGGATTTCTCTGCAAACAGGTCCTGTTTTAGATACTAAGAATTTTCAGACAGACAGAGTCTGTGTTACATTCATAAGGCAGCTTGCTTAGGAACTACAAAAGATTTTCTATTAGAAAGGACCTTTGTTAGATTCCTAGGGTAACTGATTTAGGAACTACAAAAGATTTTCTATTAGAAAGGACCAGTGTTAGATTCTTGAGGTACATATGTGATTAAGGAACTACAAACAATTTTCTGACATACAGGGCTTGTGTTAGATTCCTAGGGTATCTGATTTGGGAACTACAAAAGATTTTCTATTAGAAAGGACCTTTGTTAGATTCCTATGATAACTGATTTAGGAACTACAAACGATTTTCCATTAGAAAGGACCAGTATCAGATTCTTAGGGTATCTGATTTAGGAACTACAAAAGATTTTCCATTAGAAAGGACCTTTGTTAGATTCCTATGATAACTGATTTAGGAACTACAAACGATTTTCCATTAGAAAGGACCAGTATCAGATTCTTAGGGTATCTGATTTAGGAACTACAAACGATTTTCCATTAGAAAGGACCTTTGTTAGATTCCTATGATAACTGATTTAGGAACTACAAACGATTTTCTACCAGATATGTCCTGTTTATGTGTTTGATTCTTAGAGGTTTTGTGTTAAAAAACTATATCCTTGCGACAATGTGGAAGGCCTTTTTTAACATAATAATTATTATAATTATTTGTTTTTTTTTTATAATAGGATTCCAGGATTTTGAGTCCACAATCAAAAATTTTATACAATTTGCTACAAAAAGAACCTGTTCTCAGAAATATTCTTCTCTCAGTGGGCACGAGCAAAGTTTTGAGTATAAAAAATTACGGACAAAAAGCTACTAAGCCAAAATCCAGCTAGAATTAGATGTAACACGCCTTCTGATTTTATTTGTGTGCTTTCACCGATATCTGCTCTGTTTATGAAAATTGATAGGTTGATTCACAAAGCCGTAGGGTCTTTATGTGATAGCTATGTCCTTGGATCGATTTGTGGGTTCATGCTCCTGAAATGGTGTCTTTTATCTAGTGATGTCTGCAGAAACTCCACAAACTCCACAAACTCCAAACAATAGAACACTTTCGGCATTACTGCTCAAATTTGAAGCAACGATGACTTCATACTCTGAGGTTAAGAATCGAGATGAACCTGGATATTGTAGATCTTCATTAAGAGCCGAAGTGTCGAGTCGAGTCGAACTGGAAGGCGCCGGATTATGAATGTTGATTAGCTGCAGAGAACTAAGAAGGCATTCACAATGGCCAATTTGGGCCTTCGAGTGGAAGTACACAGCCTTGCCTATCTGCCTATCTAACCTATCTTATTTGGTTAAATAAGAGAAGCTGGAAGGTAGGTGGATGGATTGATGGGCGTGATTCGTCCAGTCACATGGGATTCTACTAGGCGCGGAGTTTGAATAAGTCGGACAGAATTTACTAAAATATTCCAACTTATTTTCAGGATAGCACACCTCATTCTTTTTCTTACTATATTTGACTTAAAGTTTTATCAAGTTTTTTTATAATTAATGCCTGCTTTGCCGTATGTCTCAATTTCTTGGTATGTTTTACAATTTTTATTTCTCTCTCATGGGCTTTGTATATGTTTTCGTGTTGGCAATTTGCTGTGAAAATTATAGCAAACATGAATGAAAATATTCAACTCTCTTCACCATCCATGGCGTCCTATATGCCAGTTGGTGTTGTTGGCATTTGTGCAATTTTCATTACTCATAGTTTTATGTGCAGGGCGACTTACCTGTAACATAAGTGCATGCGGTGTATGTACAAAGTATGAAACGTTTCCTTTGGGCGAGGACTGCAGACACAGTTGACCATCGGTTGCCACTGGGTTGTACATGAAGACGATGGCGTTCGATAGTTTGCCATCGTACAGTACCTGAACGTGTATCCGCACACACACACATACACACATACAAAGCGTTGTTGTTGATTGGTTGTGGTTTGGTTGGTTTGCGCGGCACAAAAATGCAAGAAGAATATGAAAAAAATGTAAATGAATAAAGGAATTGGAAAAATAATGCGCACTTTGGCAACAAGTGAGGCTGTTGTTAGGTGAGTGGGGGGCTGTGGTATTGATTAGTGTATGAATCGTCGGTGCATTGCACTTGCGGAACAATTTTATTTTTGCAACATTTCTATATGTTTTTGTGGTATTTATTAAAACTTGTTTTTTAAATTTTTATTTGTTTGTTTGCGGTGCTTTTTGTAGTCCATTGGCATCTAAGGAATACATACAAAATTTGCTTCTTCTATATTATATTTTTTACAAAAAAAGACAAAACAGCACAAAACACAACTGCAACTGTGGCTACGTACAGCGTGTGGCACATGTAGGCATGTGTGTGTGTATGCAAGTGTCTCTGTGTGTGTGTGAGTAGATGTTCTGCAATAAATAGTGTTGAAGGGTGCCAGCAAGTGTCTCGCTAGCGGTGCACGTGTGTGTTGTAGTAATGTGCTTCCAATAGTTTTTTGTTGACTTTTTGATGCACACTAAAATTTACTAGTTGCAGCACGCTTCGCCGAACTTGCCACACCTAAGTTTTGTTTTTTGCGTGACCAGCGCACATGAGCGATTTCGCTGCTCGGTTGACTCGTCTTCTGTTGGTGGCCATATGCCGTTGCTGGCTGGGTGTGGCATGTTTCCGTTTTTACTCGCGCTCACAAAAATTCCCACCACAAATGTCTTCTAGTGCCAAAATGATGACTTGTCATGGCTGCTGTTGGCTTTGACTTTCTTATGCCACGCACACACACACACACTTTCAGTCATAACATGGCATAGTAGACATAAAATGTTGGCTGTGCAGTTCAGTGTTGGGCACATAAAAACCATGAATCGTTTATTGGCATTGACACAAGTGTCCTCGCCGTCCGGCCAAAAAAAAAACTAAGAATATAGTTTAAGGACCAACTTGCTACTGCAAATGTTTTATTGGAAATTTTTTTTATACGAGGCGCGTGTTTGTTATTTATGACGCCAAGGGTGCGGCAATTGTCGATTATAAAATACTCGAAGCATATGAAAATCATAAAAAAATATATGTTGAAAAAATTTGATTTGAAAATATTATTTTGAACAAATGATTTTTCCGTAAAGCACATAAACTATAAAAGTTAATGCACGTTGATGTTAAAATTTCAACTTGAACACTAAATAAAAATTACAACAGAACAATGCTGACACATTTACAGGGTGTCGCAATAAAAGTGCAGGATTTAATTAAAAAATAAAAGGAGACTAAATAAAATATAGAGAAAGTGGCGATGGGTTCATTAGATTATAAGGTGGACAAGTTTGGATTAGGTTAGGTAAGGTAAGCTGGTTGCATAGACCAGACGGCATCAGTTAAAGCTACATAGACCCGATTTCACAGTGGTTGGTTAATTACACTGTGCGTGAAATTTATCCTCAACAATTCAGACATGGGGGGACCTACTGAGCGACTTTTCTATAGGTATACTGAGTTGAGATCCATCAGCCGTTTGGCTGGATTGGCTCTAGTTTAAGAGAAATCCGACTTTGAAGTTTGCTCATTTTAGTCGAGTTCGTCGCTTAAGTCTTCGAACGTTTAAATGCTAATAAGTCCTAAATCGTTCCGAATATCACTTTACTGTCTTCGGCAAGTTTGTAGATATTTTAACGACCAACAGGTTTCAGATTTTTAATTTTGAGAAATATTTTAAATTGTAAAAATTAAAAATTAATTTAAATGTAAAGTAGAATGCTAAGTTTTAAAAATTGTGAGAAAACAATAAAAGCAAAATTGCCCACATAAATGTTTAGTCTATATTAACTTCTTGGTAACTGTGTATTTTTACGATTTTTTTTGCTCAATAGACTAAAAAACAGAAAACATGTCTACATTTTTTGGCGAAAATTCAATTTTGAGCAGCTTTTGTACACACACTAATTAATTTTTTGCACAGATTTTTTAGGGTTTTCTTAGTTGGAGTTATACCTTTCAAATTACATATCAAAATCGGTAAATTCTGAGACTATAAATTTTTGGAATTTCGTCTATGAAACGAATCACTGTGCAGTTGCGCGCACAGGAGTTTATTTTAGGATGGTCTCCCGTACAACTTTTGTGCATAATTCCATTTGAAACCATTGCACCAGCAATCTGTGTATTTGGTTGAGGTTTGAACCCCCAAAGGCCCTCCTACCTGTGGGCACCACTACTTGGGGATTCCATTTAACTAGAAGAAGAACGGGGCCCATTACTTAGTAAGTCACAGTCTTGAGATAGTTGATCAGAAGCAAAGAATGTGGCCCAAAGCTGATGATGATTATGATGATGATGATGATGATGATGATGATCATGATGGTGATGATGATTATGGTGATGATGATGATTATGATATTAAAGACGATAATTATGGCACTCAGGCCATTCATACCATTGTGCTATGCCCAAGGGATGAAGGTATGAGAAAGGAAGGGATAGGAGAAGAAACTTGTGGAAAAGATTATACATCCTCTCACATAATTTTCTTGGCATTTCTTGCAGTAGCACACCCAGGGGGTTTTTGGGGGTTACAGCCCCCCAAACAAAAAAATGTCTGTTACCAAATATGGTTTCGAATGGTATTCGACTCAAAAGTTGTACTAAAAATTGTCCCCAAAATATAATCCTGGTGGTGGTAATCCTTTACACCATTTTCGATGATATTTTTATGACATGACACGCGATGACACGTTGTACATATTCCGGTCTTGAGTTCAAGAACTGTTTGTGGACCAGAGATTTCACCAAATCCCAAAGAAAGACATCTAACCATCTCGGTGACCAGTTAACATTGGATTTTTGGGAGATGATACGGTCTGGAATTGATGGTTGCTCTAATAAATCTACTGCTTTTACATTGACCTCCTCTTCGTTTTTGTAGCGTTGGATTTTTAAGAATGTAAACCAGTGGCGGATTCAGGGGGGTTATACATATATAAATATTTATTTATTTATAAATATTAAAGAATTTCTTTTCAGGGACCGTAACAGTTATAAGTTTTATTATAAAAATCAATGTTTAAAAATTATTTTTTTACTTTAATTTAATGACTCAACAAATAAAAATTATTTTTTATTTATATTTTAAAAATCCCATAATAACAATTATTTTTTATTTTTTTCTTATTAGTCCACAAATAACAGTTTTTTCGATTTTTATTTTAGTTGTCCTATGATGACAATTTTCGTGACTTTTATCTTTTTAGTCATCAATAAAAATCATTCAGTGACTTTTATTTATAAAAGTCATCAATAAAAATCATTCAATGACTTTTATTTATAAAAGTCATCAATAAAATCATTCATTGACTTTTATTTATAAAAGTCATCAATAACAATTATTCAATGACTTTTATTTTTTAAGTCATCATTAAAAATCACCCAGTGACTTTTATTTTTTAAGTCATCGATAAAAATCATTCAGTGACTTTTATTTTTTAAGCCGCAATATATCATAAAAGTCATTTTCAATAATTGCACTATTGGATTCATTAAATATCGAAATGTATATATATTCTTGATCGGCTTAACAAGACCTGTCTTGACAATTCTATTTTCTGGAAGAATCATAACTTTTGCATGAATTAATGAAAATGCCTTTTATATTGCGACTTAAAAAATAAAAGTCACTGACTGATTTTTAGTGATGCCTTTTATAAAAGACACTGAATGATTTTTAATGATGACTTAAAAAATAAAAGTCATTGAATAATTGTTATTGATGACTTTTATATTTTTACTTTTAAAAATAATTTTTTACTTAAAAAATAAAAGTCATTGAATGATTTTTATTGATGACTTCAAAAATAAAACTCATTAGCTGATTTTTATTGATGACTTAAAAAATAAAAGTCATTGAATAATTGATATTGATGACTTTTATAAATAAAAGTCACTGAATGATTTTTATTGATGACTTTTTTAAATAGAAGTCACGAATAATTGTTAACATAGGACAACTAAAATAAAAATCGAAATAAAACTGTTATTTGTGGACTAATAAGAAAAAAAATCAAAAATAATTGTTATTAAAGGATTTTTTAAATATAGATAAAAAATTAATCTTATTTTGTAATTTTTCCGTAAAAATTAAAAAAAAATTACAAAAAAAGTTTATTGCCAAGTTTGATTCTCCGTGCAAAAAGAAATGTATTAGTAGATTTCATTTATTTGCATGATTTTTCCTTCATAGTAAAATTTTCAATTATAGTTTTCATAAATAACTGTTATTTTCGATCCCTGTTACTTTTTGAAACCGCTTCCCAAAATATTTTTCTGAATCCGCCCCTGATGTAAACAATTAAACAACGACAGCTGTCAAATTTCAAAGCTTCAAATTCATATCCGACACTTTTAGTGGGACACCCTGTACAAGTAAAAATAGCAAACAAAATAAAGTCAATAAGCAAAACGAAGCATTGCTGCATTCCAAGGCCTCCACATAAGCGGTTTATATGCTTTGCGGGCGCCTCGACAGCGCATCGAAGCGCCACTTAAACTTATTTGCTCGCTGTGTGCAGAGTGTTGCTGCTGCATGCAGTCGACTCGCTCATGCACAGACAGACGTAAGCTGCTTGCACTCAGCCGGTTGCCGGGCTGCATTTTCTTGAGCTTAACCGCAACGCAGCCAATGCGCCACGTTCGCTCCAATCAACTGAGCGCTCGTCGAATACGGCAGTTCATGTATGAATGCGAAAGCATAGAGAATTTGTACACTGTGAGTGTGTATGAATTTAAAGACAAAGAAAATTGCAGTTAGTTCAGACAAAAACAATAATAAACAGAAAAATCAAAACAAAGTCGAAGTTGAAGTTGAAGCCGTTGCCGAAGCCGAAGCCGAAGCACTCGAGCGCGTAATTGAATTGCAGTTGAGGCAATAAGCGTGCAAGTCATGTGGAAGTTTATGATTGAGTGGTGGCGGTCGTTGTTTGTGGTAGTGGAAAAAAGAAAAAAAGAAAAAACACACAAATAAACACAAACAAAGCGGCAAACAATTAGAAAACACTAAATCAAATTACTATATGAAAAAAAGTGTATGCATTGAAATGAAATGAAATCAAAAGTGCAGCCAAGCAAAAACGCTAAACTGGGCTTGAAACGCGCTGCGCAATGGCGGCAATTGGTTGAGGTTATGTTCAATAGGGCGAGCGCCCTAAAGTATGCCAACTAAGCACGCTTCACGAGATTGTGAGAGCTATTAGAAGCACAACAACAACCAGGCCTCGATTGAAATAGATTTGATTGAGAAAGAGCAGCAAAAGGGGTGAGACGAGTGCAGAGGGTGAGGTGAGTGCGCGCTCGTAGCTGCAAACTGGAATGGAATTTGTAGAATGAACACAGCGCAGCGCAGCGCAGCGAATGAAATGAACTCAACTCTAAGCATTCAGTTCGTATATGCACGCAAGTGTTGGGTGTGTGTATGTGTGTATGTATTAGTATGCATGCATTGGCAAGCATAGCAAAGTCTCAAGCGCCAGAGTGGCCATGCGGGCGCAGCAGCTCGCGGCCAACGCGGCACAACTCAATTAATTGCAAGTTAAAATTTCACACTCTAATAATTTTCATAATTAAAAATTCTGCACCAATCGAACATTTGCGGTTGCGGCGAGAGAGAGCGCGAGATTGTTGTTTTTGTTGTTTGTTATATTGCATTGGGAAACTTTTAATTGGTTTGGTTCGGAAAATTGGATTGGAAAATTGTGCACGATTTTAATGCAAAACGCTTTGCGCGGCGCCAAGCCAACGACACCAAAGCTTCATGTTGATAATTTGTGAAGGTTCTATATATCGCAGTGTTGCGCGCTTAGTGAGTTTGCTTTGGTATTTTGCAGATATTTGAAATTGGCGTTTATTACGCACTGCTCGACGCAAGCACGTCCACTGCCGAAGCTTCGACTGGCAGCGCAGAGGCGTCAAAGCGCCTAATTTGCTGCTAAGCAATTGACGCTCGTTGAATATTCCAAATTCAATATTCAACACACACAAGTCTTAAGTGGTAAAGGAGCGTTAAGACTCTTTGGAGTTATTCAAATTATTTTTGCAAGTTGGCTTCACTGAAAAAAAACACTCTCAAGTCTAGCGTAGAGCTGCAAAAAGTTGTTTGTTGAACAATTTAGAAAATGAATATTTTTCAAAGTATAATTTTTAATAGTAAGAAGATGCATTTCCTTTAGTTTAAACTAAAAACTTGAAAAAAAGAAAATTGAGTCAACTTAGTGAAAAACTTTTAGAATTTAAATTTGTTAAAGATTTGGTCGCTGCCACAGTGGTGTTTGGTATTTAGGCCTTCAATAAGCTTTTGAGGAAAATGTTGTTTGTATGATAACGTTTTCTTCATAAGATTTCGGTAGATATCACTAAACTCAGTTTGAATCGGTTAGAGAATCAGTCAGAGATAACCAAAGAATGCAGTGTTGGCCTGAGACAAGCGTTCAATAATAGCTTTAAAAGCTTCCACTTATGAATGAATGGCACACAGAATTTCATTTTGGGGGTAGGGGTTTGCGTACAATTTTTGAGCCGAATACCATTCGAAACTATATTTTGTACCAGAAATATTCCGGGATTTCAAGGTCATTCGCCAGGCAGGGTATCGAGTAGCCGATAGATTTCAGCACAGTCTATCTTATCCCATTCCTGAATTTCGACCCGCTCACATTAACTTCATAGACGCTTCCATCACTGTTTTCACCAACGACTCCAAGACGGATGAAGGTACAGGAGCTGGTCTCCACTCAGATATAATACGGACCCAAAGGTCATTCAGACTCCCAGACCTTTGTGGTATTTTTCAGTCGGAGATCTTTGCAATCTGGAAAGCTGGAAACTAATCAGTGAGAGTGTCACAATTTATGTGGATAGTCAGGCAGCTCTGAAAGTTCTTTTAGTTAAAGCCATCACTGGGCATTGCGCCATTGAATGTCTGCTTATCAAATGGCACCTCTCGTCCAGTGATGTCTGCAGAAGCTGCAGAGATGAAGAAGACGTAGAAACGATACAACACTTTCTATGCCACTGCACAGCTCTGCAGGAACGCCGACTCTGACGCTGGGGTCAAGATTGCTGATAGACCAAGCTAGCGAGACAAGATCGCTTGAAATCTCGAATATCTCCCCCTTCTCCTCTCTCCTTTTTTAAAAGGTGCAACTGGTTTGTTCCGGATTGAGACTGTTGGTTGGCTCCAGAGCGATTTCAGAAGGGATTTACAATAGGCCTCCGAGTGCACTGGTACCGATGCATTATCCGAGAACTCCCTGAGTGTCAGACTATGCCTGGGAAGACTTTAAGCTGAACGCCGGGGTCGTGTAGACAGATGGATTACTAATGAATGCCAGCACTTTTCAAGAATTGAGGACATCAAAATGCAAGCAAATGCAAGCACATTCTTTCAGGTTGAGATATGTGTCATCTTTATAGCATCGCATCGCAATTTTCTTTCACACTTGGAGGTTTTGCCATTGCCTACCAAGAGCAATTCTTGCAATTCTCATCTGATACAGTTCATGTCGAATTTTTAACGTGAATGCCGCCACAGTGTGGCCTAACCCCACGGTGCTCGAAAGCACAGCGTATCAAAATTAAGCGTTGATAAGCCCTGAGAGACTAGCTCCCGGTACCAATTGGGATAATGTAAATGGGACATTACCCCTGCTTGGTAGGGATCGAGGCCTATCTAAACCTCTACCGTGCTATGGGTCCGGCACCCGGTTGAGAACGCAACTCAACGCCGAGACGAAACTCTACCCGCATTTGGGTGTTAAACCAAGCTACCACGAAACTCCCCGAAGGGCCGTCCAAGATCAGTCTGGAGCACAAGGCTCCAGGGGCTCTCATCTGATACATTGAATGTAGAATTTTTAACGTAAGTGCCGCCACAGTGTGGCCTAACCCCACGGTGCTCAAAAGCACAGCGTATCAAAATTAAGCATTGATAAGCG
Source organism: Melieria crassipennis (assembly GCA_963668005.1). NCBI lineage: Eukaryota > Metazoa > Arthropoda > Insecta > Diptera > Ulidiidae > Melieria > Melieria crassipennis. The sequence goes on along the minus strand of OY764962.1, from coordinate 24,887,215 downwards.
CCCCGAGAGACTAGCTGCCGGTACCAATTGGGTTAATGTAAATGGATATTACCCTTCCTTGGTAGGGATCGAAGCCTATCTAAACCTCTGCCGTGCTATGGGTTAGGCACCCGGTTGTAAACGCAACTCCACGCCGAGACGAATCTCTACCCGCATTTGGGTGTTAAAACACGCCACCACGGATCTCCCCGAGGGGGCCATTCCCATAATCAGGCTGAAGCACAAGGCTGCAGGGGTTCTCATCTGATACAAGTGGAAAGCAGTGGAAGTAGACGAGTGTTTCACCAGCCCGAGCTAGGATTCGAACATAAGACCTCTGGTATGAGAATTTAGCGCGCTACCCACTGGACTATCGAGGCCGGCCAAGCATCGCTTAAGTTGAAAGAAGATGGTTGACAGAAGAATTTATACTGCTCTGATAGTCGGCTTCGATAGCTCAGCGGGTAGCGCGCTGGCTTCTCATACCGAGCTCCCCAGGTTCGATTCCTGGCTTGGGCTGGAAAAAACACTCATCTACTTCTACCGCTATCCACATGAAGGGAATGAGAATTACAAGAATCGCACAAGTGCGCTCTTGGCAGGCAATGGCAAAACCTCCAAGTGTGAAAGAAAAACTGCCAATCGCCGTTCGGATTCGGCGTTAAACTGTAGGTCCCCTCCCTCCCTTTCCCCATCCGTTTGAAATGTGTGTTGAATCACATGTTGAAAAAAACAGTGTTGCATACACATTTCAAACGGGTGGAATTTGTGGTATCACAACGGGCCCATAGGCCTAAGTGTGTCTCATACAGAGGCAGCCACTAAACCAACCAACCAACTCTGATAGTCAAAAAGTTAGCTGAAAACAATTACACTCAACTCAGTTAGAGATTCAGTAAGAGATAACCAGAACCTTTACTAGAAAATTGGTCACTGCAAAGTGTAGCAATTTAGCCTGCAGACTTGTCTCGACAATGTGTATTTCTAATCGCCATTTAATTTTAAAAATTCGTAAGTCGTCGCCTCGCTGCAGACAATAACAAAAATATTAAACTGCAGCTTTCACGCAAATAAACAAATCGCAAAAAAATATATATATAGAAAACAAATACAAGTCCAACAAATACTTAAGTGAACAAATGAACGAAGAAAAAACAATTTAAAAATGGAACGGAAAAAACAAAGCGCATGCTTACAGCTTTGAGCTGATTTATTTCATCGGTATCGTCGGCGTATCCTTTGATGAGCTCCGAGCCGGCAACGGATGTTGACGATATGCGACGCAATCGCTCTTTGGGAAAAAAGTCCAACGGAAACAAGCAGCGCACAGTCAAAGCAAAACATGAAATGAAAACGTAAGCAGAGAAAACAACCAAAACAAACGAAAAGGTAAAAGAAAGAAAAAAAAAATAGAAAAATCAACATTAGAGATGCACAAATGAAGAGTAGGCAAAAGCAAAAAAAAAAACAGAAAAAAACAGAACAAGAACAAATAAATACCAAATGTTGTACTGCCGGAAGTTGGCAAATGGCACAGGGGATCGGTGATGATTTTTGTGCTATCGCCGCCGGCGTGCAGATTGTTGACGGTGCCGCTGTTGGTGTTCGTGGTGGGGGTGTTGGTGTTGTCATTTTTGTTGTTGTTGTGTTGGGTGCTGCTGGCAGAGGATGCCGCCGCTGCCGCAGTCGTTGCGCTCTTCGACGAATTCGCAGCGACATTTGCTTTCGCTGACTGTGTCTGATCGACGACCACGCCCCCCAAGGCGTTCAGCGCCGCAGTGTCGGCCGCATAGCGCGCGCACAGCACGTTGCGCGTCGTTTGGAACGCCGCGCGCAGATCGAGCTTCTCGTCGGCCCAGTCAATGGCCGCAGCCTCCTGCTCGGCCTGCTGCACCAAGCCCGAATTGTGACTCACCCGTTTGTGATTGTCCGGCAGGTTCAGATAGCACTCGTTGTCGAAGCGGAATTGTGACTGCCAAGCGGTACACGACAGTTGTTGTGCGGTGGGTGTGTTGTCAATAAAAAATAAATAAAAATTTTGCAATTTTTTTTGTTTTAATTTTTGTGGACAGTTCACAAAACAGCAAAACATTGTTGAATGATAAAAATTTGTTGTTGGGTATTTTTGCAGTGTTTATATATATAAAATTTTGTTGATAAATTGCATTTGTTTCAGTTGTAGTTGTTTTTGTAATTATGAATGTGTGCGCGAAGCGTGTGGAGAGAAAAAGAGAAAGAGAGAGAAAATGAAAAAGTTACAAAATGACAAAAGGTGATTTTTTAAAAGGTTTTTGTTTTAAGCGTTTATGGCTTTGTATGGTACAATAACAACAAGTAAATATTTTGCACACATTTACAGTTATTTCAAACACAAAAATTAAAAGAAGAAATATTTGTTTTTGTTTTTCGTTTGCAATGGTAAAAAATATGCAAATAAAATGTTTTTTTAATGAAGCACAAACAAAAGAATTTGCTGTATTTTTATGGCAAAAAATTGGCATACACACCTTGTAGCCGGGCCCCAGACGATGCATGGCGCAGATCTGTTGCGTGGTCAACGCTTCGCTGAACAGATAAATCGCCGACATCTGGCCGCAAAAGACGCGCTCCTCATCCAGTTCGGGCGTTGCGCCAATGTAGCACTTATCGAACGGCTGAAATGCAAACGAAAGAATGAAATACAACATGAATGGATTGAAAGGATTCTAAAGTAAAATGCAAGGTTAAAAAAAGTCAACGGGTACTTGATTAAATTGCTGATAGTAAAAGTGTGGGTGATCTGTTTGCTATGTGGAATAGTAGTCTTAGAGTTCAGTATTATTAAACAATTTTTTAACTCTTCAGATAATACGAAATATTGATATTTAAAAAAAGTAACCATTTAGCAAAACCGAATACCAAACTGCATGCACTCAATTAATTGTGGAAACCTGAGCACAGCTCTATTTCTTCCTGTTGCATAAGTAAAAGATCTGAATACCAGACTGGAAGAAGGTATTCTCATTACTTCATTTTTAAATCCGAATACTTTTGTGTAGTTGAGATAAGTGAGGCAAAACCGCGCTTATATAAAAAATATATAGACTAAATAGATTTCTATGTAGATTACTTTTGAAAACTTAAGGTTTCGGAACATTGTTTCGACTACATGATTCTTCCGGATCTCAGATATTCATGCACATTTTTAGCTCAATATTGAAATGGAAATATTTGGACTATGTTTTTTTTTAGTTTTTTAGATGTTGTAAAAATGAATCCATTTTTTTCTAATAGATGGCTTCTGAGAGAGTTTTGTGATAGCTTGACTCAGTTTTCGTGGAGCGAACTTCAAAGGTAGACGAGTTAGAAAGATAAGATTTCATATTCAAAAAACTTCTCAGACAGTTTTGTGATTGCTTGACGTAATTTGCTTTGAGCGCGCGTCAAAGATGCGCATGTTAGAAAGATAAGATTTCGTACTGAAGAAACTTCTCAGACAGTTTGGTGATTGCTTGACTCAGTTTTATTTGAGCGCTCGTCAAAGATGGGCATGTTAGAAAGATAAAAATCCGAATTAAAAAAACTTTTCAGACAGTTTTCCAATTGCTTGATTCAGTTTTGTTTGAGCGCTTCTCAGAGATGCACCAGTTAGAAAGAGAATATTTCGAATGAAAAAACTTATCAGACATTTTTCCAATTGCTTGATTCAGTTTTGTTTGAGCGCTTCTCAGAGATGCACCAGTTAGAAAGAGAATATTTCGAATGAAAAAACTTATCAGACATTTTTCCAATTGCTTGACTCAGTGTTGTTTGAGCGCGCGTCAAAGATGGGCATGTTAGAAAGATAAAAATTCGAATGGAAAAAACTTTTCAGACAGTTTTCTAATTGCTTGATTCCGTTTTGTTTGAGCGCTCATAAGAGATGGACCAGTTAGAAAGAGAAGATTTCGAATTAAAAAAACTTCTCAGACAGTTTTCCAATTGCTTGACTCAGTTTTGTTTGAGCGCGCGTCAAAGATGGACAAGTTAGAAATATAAAATTTCGTACTAAAGAAACTTCTCAGACAGGGTTGTGATTGCTTGACTCAGTTTTGTTCGAGCGCTCATCAAAGAGCAACAAGTAAGAAAGATACGATTTCATATCAAAAAACTTCTCAGCCAGTTTTGGGATTGCTTGACTTAGTTTGGTTTAAGAGCACATCAAAGATAGATAAGTTAGAAAGTAATAATTTCGTACTAAAGAAACTCCTCAAACAATGTTGTGGTTGCTTGACTCAAATTTTGTTTGTGCACGTGTGAAAGACGGACAAGTTAGAAAGATAAGATTTCATATTAAATAAACTTTTAAGACAGTTTTCTAATTGCTGGACTCAGTTTTGATTGGACGGGTATCAAACATGGGCAAGTTAGAAAGATACAATGTTGTACTAAGAAACCTTCTCAGACAGTTTTGTTTTAGGGATGGTGAAAGTTGGATAAGTTAGAAAGATAAGATTTCATATCAAAAAACTTCTCAGTCAGTTTTGTGATGACTTTGATTGCTTGACTCAGTTTTGTTTGAGAAAACGTCAAAGTTGGAAAGATAAGATTTCGTACTAAAAAAAACTTCTCAAACCATTTTGTGATTGCTTGACTTAGATTGGTTTGAGCACACGTCAAAGAGGGACAATTTAGAAAGATACGATTTCATATAAAAAAACATCTCAGTTTCCTAATTGCTTGACTCAGTTTTGATTGAACGCACGCCAAACAGCAAAGAGACAATATGCCAAATTTTAGAATTTGAATTTAGACTTTCTAAAACTCAAATCAGTCGGCTGAAATGTGGTCCCGATACTATAAAAGCCAATCACGGTTAGACATGGTTTTGTGGATTCTGTCCCAGTGATTTCGATGTCAAAGATGCACAATGCTCTGGAAGGCCAATTGTCCAAAACATTAAAATATCATTGAAATCGTCGACTGTGGCCGTCATGTAAGAACTGTTCCGATTGTTCAGAAGCTAAACATTGCACAAAAAACCGTTTGGATAACGTTTGAATAAGGTTGGATAAAAAAGAAGCTCGATGGATGGGCGCCAAACGAGTTAACGGCAATAAACCTCATGAACCGATTTTCCATTTGTTATTAAATTTAAAAAAAAATTACACATTTCTGGAGCGCATAGTGACTGGATCACTTTCGATAACGTTAAGTAAAAACATTTGTAGTCAACTCGCGGTAACCCGGTGCAAACGTTGGTCAAGCGATGATTGATGATCAGGTACGCTTGGTGGGATTGGTAGGGATTCATCTCCTTTAGGGCCAAACTGTTTATTGGAACCTACAGTGTCAACAATTGGACCATTTAAAGGAAGTAATCACCCAGAAACGGCCAGTTTCGGATGGTAGGAGAAGAATTGTGTTACATCTGAACAATGTCAGGCCACACACATCGATAGCGACTGGTCAGAAGCATCGGAAGCTTGGTTGAGAGCTTCTTATGCATCTTACTTGTAGTCTGGATTTGGCACCAAGTGATCATCACATTTTCTAGTCTATGGCAAATCATTTTGTTGATGAAAAAATTTGTCTCAAAAGAAGATAATGTAAATCGACTGTACCAGATTTTTACCAATAGGGACGAGGGTTTCAGCAGCCATAATGGAAACACCTTCAAAATGGCAACAAGTTATTGAACAAAACGGTTCATGTTTGACCTAAATCAAATCATTCCAGCTATGATAAATAAAGCCTTCAATTTGAGGCTATTATAAGAGTTTCTGTTTACTGATTTATATTTTTATATATTTTTTAAAATTTATTTTTGTATTTTTTTTGGGCTCGAAAAGGTTAAAAAAACATCATTTAAGATTATTATTTGTTTTTATTTATTTTGTTTATGATACTCACGTCGTTTGTTGAGACGAACCACGCCATTTCGGTACTGGACGCCAATTGTCCATTAACGAGGCACTTTATTTCGCTTTTTGTCCAACGATTATATATGTACACTATGGCAATCATGTACCACTGCAATGACAATGAAAAAAAAACAAAAAAGAAATTAAGTTAAAAAATTGTAAAAAAAATATTTCTTATATTTTCTTAATATAGCTTCAAATTTATGGACAACAATTTATGACTCTTTCAGGTCTGAAGAGTCCAATAAATCGTTATATGTCGTCACCCACCTTTCTTGGCTGAAATTCATATTTCACACAGTGCTGGAAACCTTTGCCTTTGACTTTCATCGATGTAAGCACCAGGCAGTTGCCAACAAAATGCGCAGTGTAGCCAACGCCTTTCGATGTTTTAAAACTGCAATGAAATCGAGAAAGCAGTGCAAATGGAATCATAACGAAGAAAATCACAGCAATATGTATGAAATTAATGAATGGCAAATTGTAGTCAATATTTCAAAATTTAATGAAACTAAAAAAAGCAATAAAACGCGTCTAAAAATGTTGCGATAAAAATGCAATTAAACCAAAAAATCGACAATGCGCGGCACAAACGTGGCCAGCGCAAAGGAAAATTGCAAAAATTTCTGTGTGTGTGTGTGTGTTTGTTTGGATACTCACCAGTAGAGGAAGGGCTTCTCGCGCTCAATGTTCACCGAATTAATGGGATCCAGACGAAACCACGTTGTAAATGTAAAACCATTTTCGTATGGCCATTTGGCTAGCGGCGGCAGTACCATGGCCTGTGAATGAAAACACGAAACGTTTTAATGAAAACAACAAATTTCAATTGCCAACGATACAACGGCAAAATGTGGAAAATCGCATTGTGCAATGGCGGAAATTTTTATTTGGGTTTTTGTCGTTTATAATTTGTGCGCAGCGGCAAAAGCAACAGCAAACGTGTAAAATAGGGGGAGAAGTAGAGAGCGGGATAAAGAGTGAAAGAGCGCTCAAGTTGCATTGGTGGCGGTGGCGGTGGTTGACTAGAAGTGGCTCTGAGCTGGCAGTCAATGAAACGCGAATTTCACTTGTAATGGCTTTTCATAAATTCGATTGATTTTTAATTGGTTGGTGGCGCAGTTGTAAGTCGAAAATTTAACGATTTTTCAGGTTATGACAGCCAACAAATTAGAGCTTGCAAATGGTCAAAAAGAAACATAAAGCGCAAAATATAATTGAGGAATTTTAAGAGAAGGTAACAACAATTAAAAGTTGGGCAAGCAGCTGCAGAAAAACTTTAAGCAATATGCAAGTCGATAGTTGAATTAGTTTTAGTCGCTACTTTGCTACTTTTTTCTTAAAGGATCACACCAGTTTGAGCTTCTAGAGGCCATAAAGTCTCAGAAATTTTAACTTGAAATACTTTTACTCATCAAACCAGTTTGAACTTCTTACAATGAAGACTGTAAAATGTCCTATTTTCTAGATTCCCCAGCTTGTAAATGTAAGAAGAAATCACCCAGTTACATCTTGCTTCTCCTAGAAAGTGCAGGAAAAGTACATAGAAGGTAGACAAGCTCCTCCGAAGGAACACACCTAAGTCATAGAGATCTATTGTGATAAGACAGAAATTGGGACTCAAATACTTTTATTCATAAAACCAGTTTGAACTTCTAACAATGATAAGTAGACTGTAAGAAGTTCTATGTGCTGGATCCTCCAGCTTGTCGAAGAAAGATGAATCTTTCTTCTCCGAAAGAGTGCAGGACAAGTACACAGAAAGTAGACAGAAGTGGCCACCAAAGCCATAGAGATACCACCGAACCCATTGTCATACCCAAAAATTCGAACTGAAATCCTGTAATTCATAAATAGAACCAGATTGAGATTCTTACAAAGATTAGTAGTTTTCGTTATCAAAGAAGAAATCACCCAGCTAAATCTTTCTCTAAACTCTCTCTAGAAACCATTTTCAGGGAGAAGAGTGCAGGACAAGTACATAGAAGGTAGGTAGAAGTGGCTGCTTTCAAGGGAAGATCAACTGTAGTAATTTTACCGAGCTCATTGTGATACCACCGAGACTCGAACTCAAATACCTTTATTTATAAAACCAGTTAGAGCTTCATACAATGATTAGTAGGCTATCCTAGAAAGGTCCTATAGGACAGTCTGTCCAAGTTGTCAAAGAAGGCATCACCCAGAAAAATCTTCTTTCTTTGCACCCATACAATGGGGCCCACTGTGATACCACCGAAATTTTGGCTCAAAAACGTTTGTTCTTAGAACCAGCCAGAGCTTCTTACAACTGTGAACTTTAACTTTCTAAGGACTGTGGAAGGTCTTATCTTCTATATGCCCTAATCAAAAGAAAAGTTGTTCAAGTGAGTTATTCTTTTCCTTTGTTTATGCTTATGCTTTCTTCTTCTTCCTTGTTCATGTAACTCCTGCAGAAATCATTGTAAGATTGTCCCAGTTTTTTGCACGAGTATCAAACAGTGTGCGATCAAAACTTTAGAAATGGTTCTTAGGTGGTCCCTCTTAAGCGAGAAAAGATCCTTAGAACGATGAAGACTTGATCAACTGAACTGATTGATCACTTGAAGAGTTGATCAAATCTGTCGTCCAAGCTTCTGAAGATTTTTAGTTCGTCTCTTTTTAGCGAGAAAAATTCCTTAGAACGAAGAAAACTTAGGGGTCGACCAACCTGGGCGTCAAAACCCTACGTTTCTAAGTACAACAAAACATTACGGTCGACCAACTTTGTCATCCAAACTAACGAAGGTCCTTCGAACTACAAATTTGTCGTCCAAACTGTACTGAAGATACTTAACAGGTCTCTTTTTAGCGAGCAAAGATACTTCGAACGACGAAAACTTTTAGTCGACCAAACTTGACGTCAAAACTGTAATCAAAATTCTTGGCTGGTCTTTGCTTAGCGAGAAAAGTTTGTTGGAATAACAAAGAGTAACAGTCGACCAAATTTGTCGTAAAAACTGTATTGAAGATACTCCGCAGGTCTCTTTTTAGCGAGCAAAGATACTTCGAACGACGAAAAGTTATAGTCGACCAAACTTGACGTCAAAACTGTAATAAAGATTCTTAGCTGGTATTTCCTTAGCGAGAAAAGTTTCTTAGAACAACAAAGAGTAACAGTGGACCAAATTTTTCGTCCACACTAATGAAGATGCTTAGCTCATCCTTCTTTAGCGAGAAAAGATCAGAACGACGAAGGCCTAATGAAGCTTCTAAACTGGCCTCCCTATAGCGGGAAAAGATCCTTCGAAAGACGGAAACTTAGAGTCGACCAAATTTGGCGTCAAAACTCGAATGCTGGTTTTTAGTTCGTTAAAACGACGGAGACTTAGAGTCTACTAAATTTGTCGAGCATTGAAAACTGCAACTATCTTATTTAAAAATAAGAAGAAGATTAAAAATAATTAGAAGAAGATTAAAAATAATTAGAACGCCTAGTAGGTATTTGTTCTTCTCCATCTCAACTTTGTAGCTGTTGTAGAAATTATTAGAAAATAGTGCAACTATTTGTTAAAAGGTGCTGATTATTATTTGCTGTCTTCTTTGTTATTTCCTTACAAAAAAATAGCGATTACAAAATAGTTAAACTTTTCTTCAAAAGAGTCCGAGTATAATCAGTTATTTTTAATCTGTTATTTTTATCAAAAATAACAATTATTTTTCTAAGCAAAAAATTCAAATTTTACCTAAAAACTTCTTACAAATATAAAAAAAATATAAAATTCAAAAATTTATAAAATTTATACAATTTTTTAATATTTTTAAAACTAAATACTAAATTTGTATTATTTCCTTTCGTTCTGTTATTCAAATGGCTTTTAAAATAGTTGTCTCCAAAAACACTGAACGCTAATTTCTGATCTTTTTAACCAACAATTATTAGCCAATTTTCCCAAAGACAAACCACAAAGCAGCCCCAACAATTCGTAGGCAGCATCATTCATTAAAACCATCATTGCTGCTTTATACACTAACAACTTGCACCACTCGACTCTGCTTTTCCACGCCAGAAAACAACCAACTTTTCCCAACTATACTCAACTTGGGGAAATTTTCTTAATTTTCTACGAAATAACTAACCACTCGGCATTGCGAGTCACTTTCGCTTTGATGGCCTAAACATAGACAACTACATAGAGCGGCCTGACCTCACTTAGTGGGGGAAATATTTGGCATTTGGCATTTTCCCATTTGTTGTGCGGTCGTTAGTGCAACATATTGCGTTGGCTTCATTTAGCAAAAAAGCACGCAACAAATGTTCGTCGACCACTGCGGCAACACATGCCGCCGCCTACAATCTAACCCATTGTGATGTCTTGCATATATTTGTGTTCTTATTGTTGTTGTTTTTGTTGATTGTTGGGTGCCACCACATGCCACAACGAAAATTAAGCATAGAAAGCAACTCAACTAGAGCTGCCAGAGTCATAAATCAATTCATTTTCTGCATTGCCAGCGCCTCTCGAACATCGTCGAGGAAATGGAAAAAAATGATTTATTGTTTAGCGCGCTTTTAGGCGAACACACTGCCGCCTGGGGGTTTTGCGGCATTTGCGGCAAAATATGAAAAGAAGTGACCACATTGCCTACATTGCGGCTCGGCGGCCACTAACCGCCAAGGCGGCGGTTTCGGTCAGCGGAGACGCCAACTTAGCCGCCAGTTGCGTTGAGAGATTTGCGCAGCGTTTGGCTGTTTGGACGAGGGAATTGAGTTGAGCTGTGTGCTGCATTTGAGTTGCGCTCACTGCGGCATCGGCACTGACTATCCCCAACAACAACAACACGAATAGCAACAACAGTAGCCGAAAACTGAAAAGTGAATTTAACTTTTAATGATTTTCTGAGTTTGCATTCGTTTCGACAAAGAAAGGTTTCAAATGCCGCCAAAACCAACGCACACCGCTCGCTATTTTGCGTATGTCCTGCGTCGCACTTCAGCAACTCTGGCAAACACTGGCGCAAAGTACGCCCTCGAGGGCGTGTTGCAAAATTTACACATTTCCGTTCGCACACACACAGCCACACAGACTCAGTGAAATGGAATCGGCGGCAAGGCGGCGCGTGTGACAGAACGAAAATGACTTTTCAGTTCCACAGTTCAGTTCAGTTCAGTTGGGTTGAGTTGGGTTGGTTGGAGTTGGAGTTGGGTTGGATTGTGTTGGGGCGTTCGTCTGTTGGGTTTGTCATGGCCGGCGGCTGGCTCGGTTGGTTCGGTAATAGAGTTGGGAATAATTTTGCACAATTTATTAGTGAAATGCGCTGCTGGGGAATTTTTGTGATGTCTCTTTTTTTGGGACTAACTGTCTGACTGGCTGTGTGGCACAGCGAATGTTTTTGCAAGGATTTCTGGAATTTTTCATGTGGTAGGCGGTATTGGATGAGTTGTTGGTGTTGTTTTTGTTGTCGTTGAAGTTTGGGCCATGGTTGAAACTGCTTTTGATGGATTTTTTTATTTTGGCTACTAAGTAGATTGTCGAGTTCCAAAGTGTAAGTTAGGCTTTAAAAATTTGGGAACAGAACATTGAAACTGAGTCATAGAGATCTGAATATGGAATTTAAAAATGTTTCTAATTCGGCTTTTTTTAATGTTATTATTGTTGGAAGAAAGTGCTCGCCTATCTAATCTATTGCGTTCCTTCATTAAGTTAAAATAGGTCTGTAAGTAAAGTCTTCGAGAGGAATTTTGGCATAGTTTCGGAAAGTCTGCTATCTGGATCACCTAGAAGCTTCTTCTGTCTGAAAATAAGTACAGAGCATTCTACTTGCATGTGTATTGTAGTTTCGTTTACCTGTTTAACCCTTTCCTTCCCATGGTGGCCATATGGCTACCAAATTCAAATTTGGATTTTCGATGCATAATTTTAGATTTTTCCCAATTCTATGAATTTTATCGCTAAGCTTTTTCAGCGAAAAATCGTCGCCTCAGAAAACAAATGTCGTATGTCTTACTAGGCTCAATGGAACATACGACATTCGTTTTCTGAAGCGACGATATGTAGTTTTTCTATTGGCAACATTGAAAATTTTTAATATTTGTGTAACGGCTCCCCCTCGACAGGGTAGCAGATTAAATGTCAAAAATTTTATATTGCTCTATGTTTAACAAGGGACACCAAATAGTTTTAAAACTCTAACAAATAACTCTCAAAACTTGTTAATAAATGAAAATTTGTTTTGCATATAAAATATGTTTTAATTTTGCTCCATAAAAGCCCAGTGTAATCATATGGCTACCAATTCCCACCACCCACCGGAAAGTCGAAATCATGTTAAATTGTATGCAAAATAATTTTAAATACTTCTCTCGTTTTAAATAACCAAATTTCAATCTGTTTCTATGACTATTTCATAATTTGGGAAGGAAAGGGTTAATTCAATTTTTTTTTTTTTTTAATTTTGATTCCAAAATTTAAGTGAGCCTAAAATCAATGCCATGAAAACTCAGATTCAAGTCATTTTCATCTTTTAAAAGAAGTAAACGTACGTAAATGGATAATTGGTAAAAAAAAACAGAAGAGGAAGCAGAGGAGTTTGTGTGTCTGTGTTATTAGTAAACTAATTCTGTTAGAGCTGTTCGAAAAATTTAAACGATTTTATATGATCCAACGAAATTTTGTGAATTGAATTTTTCAATTACTTTTTTTATTTCAGAATCAATGCTACTTGAATACTAAAACAGCACCAACCCCTGAAGTTATACTCCACTTTTGAAAGAACGTAGACTAATTAGAAACCAGATAAGGCACTGTATGAGTGAATGAGATCATTAAAATTCATTATCAGCCTATTTGACCGACTCGGTAGCTGAGTCGCAGAGATGCTTGGACTCCTACCTGGCTTGATGCTGCACTTTCTTAAGGGGGTATTACGATTTTTGAAATTTTTTTTTTCGATTTTTTTGTTATTGTTTCATTCTATTCGTATATGCGTCTAGAATTCGTCCCCCGAATATCAGATCGATCCGTACATTAGAAAAAAAGTTATTGATATATATATTGTTATATGTATGCGTGAAAAACAAGCGAACGCAGGGCAAAATAACATTTAAACGCGTTTTTCTCGAAATCATGTTTTTGAAATCGGTTCCAGCTCGGGAGAAAAACTGTAAAGTGCAATCGGCCTAATTTTTTTTCTACTTATTTTTAAATACAATATCTAGTGCCTGACGAGAGCTTTTTTTTTTTTACTTCGTATTTTTTTTTCTACACGACTTTTCGTCCAAAAAAAACGACCATTTTTCGTATGTTTTTTTTAAAGTGCTGCCATTTTGTTACATTTAAAGTTAGAAAAATTTCCTCTCGTCAGGCACTAGATATTGTACTTATCTTTCAAAAACACTTTGATTTTTTGATTTCAGATATGCAGAATTGCTGATCTAGCTGGAACCGCAACTGATTTGCCGACTGGGATGTCCACTTCAGCGCCCTCTATAAATTACACTTTAAATGAAAATGTCAAAAAAAAAATTTTTTTGTACTCTTGAAGTTTGATACTACGATGTGTAAAAAGATTTGAATAAAAAAAGTTTTTCAGTTTCTCAAAAAAAAAAGTTTAAAATTCATTGAAAATCGCCCAAAAAAATCGTAATACCCCCTTAAGTTACAAATTTGTTCTTTATTGTTTCTCATCGCTTCAGCAACAGTCAAATCTGGACAAATTGGGACCACAGATTGTTCTTCCCACTTCAATCAGTTCTGATGTGTAGGTTCTAGCAGAATTTCATATTCAGTAGTTGTGCTAAGGTAACAACACCACTAATTTAACTATGCTGCACCGCATACATCATCCAAAATAAGCTCATCAAAGACATCAACCTATGTAAGTATGTACACAAACCAATAATAAACCTTCACCATACGGAAAAGTCTCTTTTAGGGCACGTTAGATGGCAGATCCATTACTTAGGACTGCTAGCGATAAGTTAATCACCCACCCTGGCAGAACTTTAACCAATTAATGTAACCACCACTTAATGTTTCCAAGAGGAGTGAACGAGCAGAAATCCATTGAAATTCAAATTTTCGTTTTAGTCTCACCTTCAACTTTTGAGTCATTTCATTCGTCTCTTCTTGACTCGTTATTTTTTTTTTAAATCTCTGAAGTTTCAGCGTCCTTTGCTACCTTTTATCCAATACTCGCTTTATCAGCTATACAGGCTTTTCTTTCTCAAAACTAACATGCACTAAAATTATGAGTTTGACCTGCTGCTGATCTCATAATCACTTTTTATGTAATTTGTCTCAGTCATTTGTCTTGTTATGTGATTGTCTCAGTCATCCCCTCCAGAATGGTCACATGTTTCTATTACTTCTTTCCTTTACAATTATTTCATTCTTCATTATTTCTTCAATTGATTTTCTCTTTCATTCATTCATTCATACAATTTCATTCTTTCTGCAACTCGTTTTCTGTGCTATTTTTTTCTCACCTCTCATTTTTAACTACTCCAGTTCCTCCTTACTCATATTTTTCCACTCAATTCCTCAATTTTCTACGTTCCGCCTCATCTGTTGATTTTTATTATTTTTTTTTGTCACAAAGTTTGCGCAATTTCTGCTACTTAAGTGCTCTGAAAATTGCTGAAGTAATGCCAACCGCAAAGCACCAACAACAATCAACCACGAAGCATCAAATTTGCCAGCGTTGATGGAAAATTTCAAAAGTAAAAATTATGAGAGACAACATTTAAGAATTGCAATAATTTTTAACTTTTTCACTTGCAGGCATTTTGTATGATTTTTGTATAATATTTTTTTTGTTGATTGCGTTGACAGACAACCCTTCCTGACTTGTCTCACCAACGCAAATGTCTAATGGCAAAAGTTTTGAAGCATACTTTTCGGTTAATTGCCTAACAAAGTAAACAATTATGAATGTTTCTGAGACTTGCAAAAGAAAAAATTAAATCAATAATTTATTTTTTCACAAACAAAGCCACGAAGCGTTGATTTCTTGCTGCTGTTGCTCTCCGGTACGAAGATTTCTTGCAGACAGTGCATAAATATATCGATTGCCCATTCTGTCCGTTTTAATATTAGTTTATTTTGTTGTTGCTTTTATTGACTAGAATACACTCGCTCGGGCAGTTGAAATTCGATTTATGCGCGCCAAATAAAATCGCACCAACACATTTGCAGCGCAATAAAAAAGCAATGCCAACACACATAAATAAGGGAACTGAATTGCCGAATGGCAAACGACGATTCCCGAATAGGGAGACTGTGTGTCTGTGTGGGTCCGTCGAGGCACTCAATGCCAAGGCATGACTTTCAACCTCGCCTACGCACACAAACAGCGCCAGCAAACACACATTTACATAAATATTGCACAAGGCTGAAGCACAGCACGGCTCGCCGTAAAAGGCGAAATAATGTAAACATTGTTGTAAATTACTCGCAGCTAAATAAAAGATGAGTTTGTTTATGTTGTGCCCAACGCAGCTGTCAGTCAGTGCCAGTGCCAGTGTAGTCGCTACTGCAGTCACTTTGCTGTTGCTGTTGCCGCTACGCACAGCGAATAATTGTTGCTCGCTTCATTCTTATTTAACTCAATCAGTATTGTAATGGAACAACAAAAACATGTACAACAAACAAAGACAAGGCGATATTTTTAAGTTTTAATACAAATGTTTGCACGAGCAGCGTTGACTTACCGATCCCTTGCGCCCCGGAAAACTGAAGAACACATCTGGCCCGTTGCGATGCGGCATCTGGCGCAGCACATTCAACAGTTTGGCCGAGTGGCGCGGCCACTTGCCATTCGTCGCCTTCATTGTGCCAAAGAGCAATTTGAGCTCTTTGACTGTGATGCTGTAGCTGGCCAACACGCCCAGCATTTCGATGAGCAAATCTGCAATGAAAGCCAAACGCAAAAAGCACATTGAAAACGTTGAATCCATGCATTGAATGTGAGAGACGCGTTTGTTTATGACATTTCGAATGGAAAAGTTAATTGAAGAAATGAAAACGACTGCCATAAAACGTATTCAGGCATCGATGGCATAGTAAATGTTTGTTGTGTGTGTGTGTGTGTGGGAAGTGAGGAAATAAAAGTGGTAACAAGTTTATGTGTTCGTAGTTTATGGACAGATTGAGAATGCGGAAGTTGTGTATCGAATCGTAAATATTTAAAAGTCAGGAAAAACGACTGAGAATAGTTATGAAGGGTTGGGCTCTATCGATATGTCTTGATTCAACAAAACTCTTATAAAGTGGAAATTCTGCTATGTACTTCTAGTTACTTCAAACACCAGAAGTCGGTAGCTATAGTTTATAAGAGTTTATTGAGACATCGAGACTCCTTTAATAAGATTGTCTAAGCACATTAATCTCAGCTTAGTTAACCCTATGAATACAATTGAACTGGGTATGTTGAGTAAGCTTACCGATTAGATCGGAGATTGAACTCTAAGGAAGAATGTCTACTCGCACTTAGTTAACACATTAATCTTAGCTTAGTTAATCCTACGAATACAAACGAACTGGGAATGTTGCGTATGCTTACCGATTATTTCAGAGATTGAACTCTAAGGAAGAATGTCTACACACACTTAGTTAACACATTAATCTCAGCTTAGTTAATGCTACAAATACTATTGAACTGGGTATGTTGAGTAAGCTTACCGATTAGTTCAGCGATTGAACTGTAAGGAGGAATGTCTACTCACAGTTAGTTAACACATTAACCTCAGCTTAGTTAATCCTACGAATACAAACGAACTGGGAATGGAGAGTAAGTTTACCGATTAGTTCAGAGATTCAACTCTAAGGAAGAATGTCTACTCACACTTAGTTAACATATTAATCTCAGCTTAGTTAACCCTACGAATTCACTTGAACTGGGTATGTTGAGTAAGCTTACTGATTAGTTCAGAGATTGAACTCTAAGGAAGAATGTCTACTCACACTTATTTAGTTAACATATTAATCTCTGCTTAGTTAACCCTACGAATTCACTTGAACTGGGTATGTTGAGTAAGCTTACCGATTAGTTCGGAGATCGAACTCTAAGGAAGAATGTCTACTCACATTTAGTTAACACATTAATCTCAGATTAGTTAACCCTACGAATTCACTTGAACTGTGTATGTTGGGTACTATCGGTAAGCTAAGTTCGGAGAACACGTCCAAGATTAAACTCTAAAGAAGCCTAATACACTCGGCAACACTTAGTTGACACTTCAATCTCAGCTTAGTTAACCCTACGAATACAATTGAACTGGGAATGTTGAATTATCTTACTGATTAGTTCAGAGATTGAACTCTAAGGAAGAATGTCTACTCACACTTAGTTAACATATTAATCTCAGCTTAGTTAACCCTACGAATTCACTTGAACTGGGTATGTTGAGTAAGCTTACCGATTAGTTCGGAGATCGAACTCTAAGGAAGAATGTCTACTCACATTTAGTTAACACATTAATCTCAGATTAGTTAACCCTACGAATTCACTTGAACTGTGTATGTTGGGTACTATCGGTAAGCTAAGTTCGGAGAACACGTCCAAGATTAAACTCTAAAGAAGCCTAATATACTCGGCAACACTTAGTTGACACTTCAGCTTAGTTAACCCTACGAATACAATTGAACTGGGAATGTTGAATTATCTTACTGATTAGTTCAGAGATTGAACTCTAAGGAAGAATGTCTACTCACACTTAGTTAACATATTAATCTCAGCTTAGTTAACCCTACGAATTCACTTGAACTGTGTATGTTGAGTACTATCTGTAAGCTAAGTTCGGAGAACACGTCCAAGATTAAACTCCAAAGAAACCTAATACACTCGGCAACACTTAGTTGACACTTTAATCTGAGCTTAGTTAACTCTACGAATACAATTTAACTACAAATGTTGAGTAAGTTTACAGATTAGTTCAGAGATTGAACTCTAAGGAAGAATGTCTAGTCACACTTAGTTAACACATTAATGTCAGCTTAGTTAACCCTACGAATACAATTGAACTGGGAATGTTGAGTAAGCTTACCGATTAGTTCGGATATTGAACTCTAAGGTCGAATGTCTACTCACACTTAGTTAACACATTAATCTCAGCTTAGTTAACCCTACGAATACAATTGAACTGTGTATGTTGAGTACTATCTGTAAGCTAAGTTCGGAGAACACGTCCAAGATTAAACTCCAAAGAAACCTAATACACTCGGCAACACTTAGTTGACACTTTAATCTGAGCTTAGTTAACTCTACGAATACAATTTAACTACAAATGTTGAGTAAGTTTACAGATTAGTTCAGAGATTGAACTCTAAGGAAGAATGTCTAGTCACACTTAGTTAACACATTAATGTCAGCTTAGTTAACCCTACGAATACAATTGAACTGGGAATGTTGAGTAAGCTTACCGATTAGTTCGGATATTGAACTCTAAGGTCGAATGTCTACTCACACTTAGTTAACACATTAATCTCAGCTTAGTTAACCCTACGAATACAATTGAACTGTGTATGTTGAGTACTATCATTAAGCTTAGTTCGGAGAACACATCCAAGATAGAACTCTAAGGAAGCCTAATACACTTGGCAACACTAGTTGCCTATCGACATGCCGAGACTTTGTTCATGTAGTCGGGTTTGATAGGTCAACTTTACTGAGAATCTCTACTCAAACTTACTTAACCGTTCAAATGTCATTCTACTTGGTGTTTGGAGGAGGTGTTCGGATGCCTCAAGCTTACTTGAGGCATCCTCACCGTAATTTTCTCTTTACTGAATACTAACAGCAATCCAGGCGGTGCAATCTTTAGTTTTAAATTTATTCTTTACTGATATTGAATACTCACTTATATGAAGTACTTATGTAACCGTTGGAACACCATTCAACCAGGTGTCTTTTCGAAACTTGGTACCACCAATACGGGTACTCCCTGGAGATCATAGTTCATCAAGTTCTATTGTACAAAATATGGTTTCGAATTGTGTTCGGCTCAAAAAATTGATACCTCTTCCTTCCAACCAGGATGAAATCTTGTGTGCGCCACTGAGCTAAGGTATAGTTACCGTACATAGACTGGGACCAAGATGTGTCAATTAATTCAGGGTAAGTTTACCGAAATTGCATGCCATACAAATTGATTCTAGTGACCCTATCTGAACTACCTACTCTAGATTATTACTCTAGTTAAGTGAAGATAACTCAATCAATAGTACGGCTAGTCCATGCAAAACTTCGACTCATTTCTAAGTATTAATTCGACTCATTGATAAGTGGTCGATTTTATGACCGCAGCAAGCATTGTCCAAGTATACTTTCCCTGGATACTTTTCTGTCATAATTTTACGCCTTTTTCGGGGTTACCTCGCTTAGTTTGTTATTTAAAAATCAAGCAGAATGTTAAACATTTTTCCTTATGATTTTTATCTTTTTTGAACAATTTTGGCTAAATATTTTCAAGACATTCAACAACTACATGGCTTGCTAAAAATCTAAGCAGAATGTTAAAAATTTTAAATACTTTCGTAGAAAAATTTCAGTTAAATTTTTTTTACACCATTTTACCTTTACGTGACTGGTGCTTTCAATGAAAGTCTGAACATTTTGGTGCAATAAATTAGGCAAACGTGCAGCGGCTGGCAAAACGCATTCAGTGCAGCCAACTGCAATAACTGCTGTGCAAAGTGCACTTGAGTAATTTTCAAAAAGTTTGCTACACGACACACACTTGAGAGTTATGTGCTTGAGCAAAATGTCTCAATTGCATGAAATTGTCTGCGAAAACTTTCCAGTGCACAACTGCGAAATGTTACGATTGGTAACAATGATGGAAACAACTTGACGAAAAAATCGAATTATAAACTGTTATACTTAAGGATCAGTGCAACATAAGGCAATGGGTTTCCATGACGACGGCTGTTGCTAAGAAACTATTTCAAGCGCTCAAAAGTGCATCGCATTTCTGTCAAGGCTGAGTACGCAAGTTTGTAGTGGCAGTTTTTGGAAACCATTCAACTGAAACTTGAGCCATTTTTGTGTATTCTTTGAAGCACTTAAATGCATAGTTCAGTTACTGCTGGGTCACGTGATATGCCATTTTATGTATTAAATTGCTTTTTACCATATCGCTAGCACCTAATTTCGACACTAAAAATCTCTTAGCCCAGCAAAGTTGAGCAATTAAGACATAAGCACGAACGACATTCAGTTTGCTGGAGTAATGAAATATTTAATAAGGACGCTGCTTACACTCAATGTTGCAAGAAATTTCATAGACAACTGCAGCAACACACACACATACCGACACACAAAGGGATGTACAGTTAAAGATAGATGGAGTTGCACGCCCCTCTGAGTGTTGGAGGTTGCATCAATGACATGTTTCTGTGCGTCCCAAGCAGTTAGCCGCATGTAAGTGACATCAATTCGCAGACAATGTCAAGTCAGTGGAGGACAATTTTGCGCTTACACACGTATAGGGCTGACTTTGGCACACACACACACACGCACACCTATGCACAGCGAGTTGGCATAGTGTCCGTACGTGACAGCAACTTGACGCCAATGCGCTGCACAATTGAGCAGCCAGTTTTCGGCAAACCAGCCAACTCAATTTACCATATTGAGTTCCAACACTTCACACACACACACACACACACACTCTCACACATACCAAATACAAAGTGCCCGAGCAAGCAAAAGGCGCCACCCGAGAAGTTGAACTCTGACAGTGACTGGGGGTCGTGTCAAGCTGAAAAATCAGCGCCAAAAGCAACAAAAGTGTAATTAGCTGGCAGTCGTCGTACAGACACTCACACACATACACACACACTTACATACACACATGCATGCGTGCTTATAAATACTCGTTGATAGAGAATGAGCGTGGAAAGCACTCGAACACGCAAACTTATGCGACACTCGGTTGAAGCAAGTGGACGAAAGCGTGTGCTGACGTTGGAGTTGTTTTTGGGAGCGTCTGTGCCTTTGTGTGTGTGTGCTGATATTCGACAAAAAGCGGGCACGTGTAATTTGAGATTACGCCAATTTGATATAATTTGTCAATTTATGTGCCACAATGCGAATAGTAGGAAGGGCTTTTTTAACCATTTTGTTAATAAAAAAACAATTGAATTTATTTGTAAAAGGGAAAATTGTTAGAAATGTTATGATAAACTATTTAAAAATTATATCTTACAAAACTAAAACAAAAAATGAAACGATTTATTAAAAAACTAAATGTCTATTAAATTTTTAAGAGCGGTTTTTTTTAAATATTATCAGAAAAAAAATTAAATCAATAATTGACTTAAAAATGTAAATAAAAAAAAACAAATATTCAATTATAAAATAATAAAAGGTCCATTTAATTTTTCTTTTAGAAACATTTGTGTAAAGTTTTCAAAATCGTTAAAAGTGCATAAGAAAAAAATTAAGAAATTATTTATTACAAAAATATTAAAAAATTTTTGTTAGTTAAAAAAATATTTGAAATTATTTCTAAAAGGGAAAATTGTTAGAAATGTTATGATAAACTATTTAAATATTATATCTTACAAATCTAAAACAAAAAAAGAAACGTTTTATAAAAAAACCAAATGTCTATTAAATTTTTAAAAGCGAATTTTTTTAAATATTATCAGAAAACAATAATAAAAATAAAATTAATAATTTACTTAAAAATATAACTAAAAAAACAAATATTCAATTATAAAATAATAAAAGGTCCATTTAATTTTTCTTTTAGAAACATTTGTGTAA
This sequence comes from Melieria crassipennis, assembly GCA_963668005.1. Taxonomy (NCBI): domain Eukaryota; kingdom Metazoa; phylum Arthropoda; class Insecta; order Diptera; family Ulidiidae; genus Melieria; species Melieria crassipennis. The sequence goes on along the minus strand of OY764962.1, from coordinate 24,865,628 downwards.
AGTTTTTAAAATTGTTAAAAGTGCATGAGAAAAAAAATTAAGAAATTATTTATTACAAAAATATTAAACATTTTTTGTTAATTAAAAAAATTTGAATTTATTTGTAAAAGGGAAAATTGTTAGAAATGTTATGATAAACTATTTAAAAATTATATCTTACAAATCTAAAACAAAAAAAAAAAGAAACGATTTATTAAAAAACCAAATGTCTATTAAATTTTTAAGAGCGGATTTTTCTAAATATTATCAGGAAAAAAAATAAAATCAATAATTTACTTAACCCTACTTTCCTGTAATCTTTTTGACCTTAATTCCCTGTTAGTATCAAATTTGATACTATTTATTTTTTTTTGTTTTTTTACAGTAACATACAAACAAACTTAAATACATATTGTTTTTATATTTTAATGAAGGCATTTCTCACACAAATTGAAAATGTTACAATGCTCAGTACACAATGCCATATGGAAGGAACTGCAAAAATTGCCATGTTTGTTGGTCTTTAGATTGTAGGGACACGCACACCAACTCGAGCTCTTTTCTTTAGCTCTTGTCGATCAAATTTTTCCGCACGAGCATTTTGACTGATGGAAGGTGCATCCCCATTTCGCATCTTAATTTTTTTTATTATTGCGAGTGCATTTGCGCCATGTGTGGGCTTTTTACGACGCTCAATATGCGGTTTCACAAGCTCTTCTGCTACCTTCTTTAGAAAATCGCGTCTTTTGTCAGAGGAAGCCGAGTGAATCTCTTTGAATATTATGTAGGCATTTATACCAGAAATATCCAGGATATACGAAAAAATTGCCATTGGCCACCTCCAAACACCTCGCCGAAAAAGTTCCCATCATTTGGTCGCATGTATCGACACCTGATTTGGTTTTGTTATAGTCCCGGATCATCTGCGGTTTAGAGGCTTGCTCCGTTGAGATTTCTTTAGCCATATGCCTGGTGCATTTCTTCAAGCACTGGTTCCAAATATCGAAAACTTTACGAATTGCTGCAAGTTTGTCACGCATTCTTCGAGGACCGCGAGTCGTTTTGTCGTCGAATCGTATACTGCCTGTTATTGTTTCGAAATCAGATCGACTCATTAAGCCCTAAAAATAGGTCGACCGGTCATTTCATCCCACAATTCCTTCAAATGCTCGCCATTCGAAGGAAAGACTCCAGCATACAAAGCTAGTCCAACATACGCTCGCAACTTCACAGCATCAAGTTCGACCCAATTCCCTTTGCATTTTCGGACTCCGATTTTAGAATTCAAATTGGGTAGTTGTGCTAGTAACCGGACACCATCCAGTAACCGGACATCACAGCAGAAAGTGCCGGTTGCTGGAGGGTTGCCACCCACTTTCTTATGTGGTGTCCGGTTACTGGATGGTGTCCGGTTACTACCACAACTACCCTATTCAATGAATAGAACCTTTACTATGGAGTTACCTTGAAGGTCATGAATGAAACGCCCTATAGTATCATTTTAGATACTAAAGGGAATTTCTAACTTTTTTAATATCGATATGAAAAAAATGTTAAAATTTTTTCTTTGAAATTTTTTTAAGTATTTCATTAAAATCTACAACCATTTTCAACGTTTTTTAAATCCATCCACTCGTTCACAAAATATTTGAAAAAAAAACAAAAAAAATAGTATCAAAAATGATACTATAGGGAAGTAGGGTTAAAAATGTAAATAAAAAAAAAACAAATATTTAACTATAAAATAATAAAAGGTCCATTTAATTTTTCTTTTAGAAACATTTGTGTAAAGTTTTCAAGTTTTTCGTTAAAAGTGCATGAGGAAAAAAAAGAAATTATTTATTATAAAAATTTTACAAGAAACATAAAAAAATATTATTATTTATATAATTTTTGTTTTTAGTTAAATAGTAAATTACAAAAATAATAATGAAAATATAAAAATAAATAATAATAAATTTGTTTAGTTATTTATATAAGAATTATTTGTTAATAATAAAATAATTAAGTTATAAAAAATATTTTTAGTAATTTTTCTTAAATTTAATTTTTTTTATGAAGGACAAATTGTTTATAATTAGATTGAAATTAAAAAACAATTCATTCAAAAACATAAAATATTCATACAAAAAAATGTTTCCAGTAAAAAAATGAAAATTTCCATTTAAAAATTAAAGAAAAACATAAATTTAATAAAAAAATATTGCAATTTTCTATAAACGAATTCTAACTCAATTGAAACATAAATAAACAAAATTAATTGTTATTTAATTTTTTAATTAATACTTTTTAATTAATAATTCATTTGTAATTTTATTTAATTTATTCAATTATTATTTAATTTTGCTTAATTATTAATTTTTAATTAATAATACATTTGGTTTATAGTATATTAATTTCAAAAAATTTCAATTCAATGAAATAAATTTATTAATAAATTTTAATTTTGTTTAATTAATATTTTTTTAAAATGTTGTTCATAATATATTAAATACAAAAAACTTCAATTCAATAAAATAAATTTATTAGTAAATTTTAATATACTAACTAATTTTGTTTAATCAATATTTTTTTTTTTAATTTTGTTTATAATATATTAAATACAAAAAACTTGAAATCAATAAAATAATTTTATAAAAAAATTTAAATATATGTATTAACTAATTTTGTTTAGTGCACCTTCACAATTGGTAATCGCAGTTAATGCAAAATGTATCCTAAAAACCCACAAAGATAACTCTGACGCTTCTAATTGTACGCTTTGAGGCAACGCGCATATGTTATGGCATACTTTTAGGGGATAATTAGCTGCAGAGCACATATTTGAACTACAGATTGGCATAGTTTTCATGGCAGCCAAAGTTGTGCCATTCCCCAATCAATTTAACCTTTTGGTGCAGCGACAGGCGCTGCGGTTAACACGTACAGACGCTCGGTTAAGCTTTGCGCTGCACACACACACACACACACAAACATACGCTCATGTTTGTGTCAATTTAGAAGCGGCAACCTGCCTCAACAGCTCACTGACAGACAGAAAAACAAAGCACGCAATGCGATCAGATAGACAAGAAGACATAATTCAACATGTGCACATACATATATATAGTATATATATACATGTAATACATACATACAAATACATACAAACAGTTGCCTAAAGTCGCAGCTAATTGTGTCACCGCTATCACTACTCCGCTGTGGGTTTTAGGTTAGGTTTTGGCAGACAGCAACACAGCGTCGAATTGTCACTTCTTGCCACTTCGGTTTTACTTACTTCTGCATATAGTTTTTGGCATTTTCCGGATTAACGTTAAATTAATTGTTAACGTGTTTGCTGTGCCGAATGCATTCCAGCCCCAATAGCTGCCTACGCATTGCTTGTATGTGTGTGTGTGTGTGTTTGTGCGTGTTTAGTGAAGCATTTATTTGTCGTCTATCTCACGCACAGGCAGACAAAATCAAAAAGAACATTCATTTTTAGTGGCATTCGTGAAATTGCTGCCGTCTGTCGGAACGTTTGAAAGTGTGTGTGCTGCCAGCAACTACAAAGCGTTGTGTGCGAGATAAGTGAATGCGTATGGTTGGCAATTCACTTTGAGAAATTTACTATCCAACTAAAGTGGCGAATGTGGGAGGAGCGATTAGTGAAGTGAAATTGAATTTTGAAAGTTATAAATCGTTTGATTCAGTCAGTTTATACTAAGTGGCACTTACGTCTATATACATGAAGGGATTTTCAGTTTATGTCTCATAAATAGTTAAGACGAAATATGTTTTAGCTTTCAAGCAAAATTTGTTCTAATTATGCTAATTTTTTCTAACTTTTCTTTGAACTTTTTCTTGGTGTTTAATTACATATCTTTACATTACTTTTATGTACACTTATTTCTTTTCTACCTTTTAGTTTGCTTCTCTCTTTAATTCTCCTTAATATTGCCATTTTCTTTTAGGACTTTATTTCAGATATAAACAAAAATCTTTTTCCGCTTGTTTCTTCAAAGCATTCTTCACCAACATCTCTTCCACCGCCACGTCCTGTTGGTATCCTATTTTGTTATTCTATTCCTTATAGTGATGCAGTCCTTTGTGTTTTTTATTGCAATTTTTCATCTATAACATAATCTCCAACCCTGACGGGAGTAAATTGGGTCGCGGTGGTTTTTATGAGATTTGACAGAAGGAGGATCTATCTTAGTTGCTTAGCTCTTAGATTCTTAGTTGCTTAGCTCTTAGATTCACTTTTTCTTCGTCTTTTTCTTTGCAACATAAAAGAAAAATATGTTGCTTTGCTATCTTCGAGACTTTCATTTACAAAAGCAATGTTTTCAAAAGACCGTTGTCATACTTTCTTTCCATACTTTCCCCACTTTCATGAATTTTTTTATCATCCATGAATTTATTGATCCATAATTGACCAACTTTCATGACTTTTTTTAATTCATTTTTTTATCATTTTTTTTTCTAATATTTTTGTATCTTAGTTGGGGCTGTTTTCAAAGGACTTCTGTCGTAGTTGTATGGAAGAAAGAGTCAACTGAGCGATTATCTACTTCTTCGAACATCTGGAAATCTGGCCCATTGAACTATTTAAAGTCGACTAGGCTTCGTTAAAAGCACAAACTTTGTTTGTGGTATTACAATGGGCCTTCATAGGCTTCATGACCTCCTTCCTGCCTATCACTCTTCGAATTGTTGACACATTGGGTGCAATTCTATTACGGAAAATTCTAAAAAGTTTTCAAGTGGTCTCAGAGCAACTTTTCTCATTGTTGTAATAGACTTCACAATTTCCATAATTTTAATAATCGAAACAATCGTAGACGACAGCTGTCAAATTTCAGAGCTGCCACTTGTATAGAAAACAAAAAATCGCCACAAAATTTAAATCGCCGAGACAACCTATACTTGTACCTTAGTATCTCTTCTTTCCTCTTCCTTTCCTTACTTTCTTAATATCCCAAAATCCCCCAAAAAAACTTTACCTTCGTTCCTTCCGCTGCTTTTTACCTGTACACAAATTTCCCTATTCCCAAGCAATGTTTGTTCAAACATTTTTATTCTCCATAATATGTGCATTCGATTAGAAATGAATACAAATATTTTACTGTCGCTCTTTCCACTTCACTGTTAGCATTTATGTATGCCGCTCCTTCTCATTGCTCCCCCTGGGCTTCACGTTTTGTATCTATCAACCAATGCATTCGAATATTAGTGGCTCTGTAAATTTGATGCCCAGCCACAAGCAGCTTAGCGCCATTAGCTCTAACCACCACCACCACACACACAACTTGCACGTTGTCTCTTTCGCTCTCTCTTTCTCCTTATGCTATCCTCTCGGTTTCTTGTGCTCTGCTCCTAGGAGACTTGAACTTGCCGCATTACCAACAATCTCGTATAAATCAATTTTATGCACATTTGGGCGCACAATTCCCATCGCAATTCCTGTCAAACAAACCAATGAGCACGCAGACACAGAACCCAGAACACAGACACGCACACAGAGACACACACACACACACACTCGCTCATACATGTGTGCACAGACAATCGAAATTGCTTTCAACACACAAAACATGTTCATGGTGAGAGAGAGGAGAAGGCATGATAAAAAAGTTTTGGCGTTTTCTGACACTTTTTTTAGGGCATTTAATTTATTTTCTTTCTTCTTTGGTTGTAGTTTGTTGAGTTTGTTTATGTGTTTAATTTTTGTTTTTAATGCTGTTATGCAAATTCAGTGATTTTAGGTTTCAAATGCAAAAGAGGCACAAACACAAACAGAGATACTGAAGAAAGACGGTGAGATGGGACTGAAAATTTAATTTGTTTAATAATTTATTTAATTTATTTATTTAATTTCTTCTTTGATTGTAGTCTGTTGAGTAAGCTTTTTAAGTTTAATTTTTGTGTTTTTTTGTGTTTGCGTGTTTGTTTTTGTGTCTAATTTTTGCTTTTCATTCGAAGCTTTGTGTAAATTCAGTGAATGTAAGTTTCAAACGCAAAATAAACTCAAATACAAACTGAAATACTGAAAATAGACAGTGAGATGAGACTGAACATTTATTTTATTTAATAATTTATTGAGTTAATTTATTAATTTTATTTTATTCCTTCTTTGGTTATAGCTTGTTGAGTTTGTTTTTGTGTTTAATTTTTGTTTTTTATTAAAAATTTTGGGCAAATTCAGTGAATTTAGGTTTCAAATGCAAAACAGATTCAAACACAAACAGAGATATTGAAAAAAGACAGAGAGATGGAACTGAAAATTTATTTTATTTAAAAATTTATTTAATTTATTTATTTAATTTCTTTTTGGTTGTAGTTTGTTGAGTTTGTTTTTGTGTTTAATTTTTGTTTTTAATTCAAACGTTTATAAAAATGCAGTGAATTTAGATTTCAAACGCAAAACAGACTCAAATACAAACAAAGGTACTGAAAAATGACAGAGAGATATTTATTTATTTAACTCACTTCCGTTCTACTTTGATTGTTTTTGTTGAGTTTGTTTCTGTGTTTAATTTTTGTGTTTGATTCGAAATGAATTTAGATTTCAAACGCAAAACAGACTCACACACAAACAGAGATACTAAAAAAAGACAGTGAGATGGAACTGAAAAAATATTTTATTTAATAATGAAATTAATTAATTAATTAAATTAATTCATTGATTAATGGAATAAATGTAAATAATTTAATTCATTTAAATAATTTAATTAATTTCATTAATTTAATTAATTTAATTAATTCTATTAATTTAATTAATTTAATTAATTTAATTAATTTAATTAATTGAATTAATTTAATTAATTTAATTAATTTAATTAATTTAATTAATTTAATTAATTTAATTAATTTAATTAATTTAATTAATTTAATTAATTAATTCATTTAATTAATTTAATGAATTTATTTAATTTAATTAATTAACTAATTAAATTAATTAATCAAGTTAATAAATTTAATAAATTTAATATAATACATTTAATTAGTTAAATTAATTTAATTAATTTGAATAATTTTTATAAATTCAATCAATTAAATTAACTAAATTAATAAATTAATTAACTTAATTAATTAAATTAATTAATTAATTTGTGAGACATGAAATATTAAATAAATAAATTATCTAATTAATTAATTAATTATTTAAATTAATTACTTAATTAATTTAATTTATTTATTTAATTTATTTCATGTCTTCTTTGGTTATGGTTTGTTTAGTTTGTTTTTGTGTTTAAGTAATTTTTTTTTATTCGAAAATTTTTGTAAATTCTATGAATTTAATTTTCAAATACAAAACAAACAAATACAAACATAAACACAGCTACTGAAAATAGACAGTGAGATGGGAAAGAAAGTCTAAGTATTTGTGTCAAATGTCAGCGCGATATCTTAACCTTTTAACAGATATATGGACGTTAGAACAGAAAGACGAAATGTCGAATAACTATTACTAACATTAATATAGCATCAATGCATAGTTTTCTATTCCATGCAGCTCCTTATTAAAGTCCTTATACCTACTCCAGCATCTCAATGCAACATAGAATCGAGGAGGCAAAAGCTTCATACACCCAGAGAATGCGAGAAGGTAGACAAAGCAACGAATTGAATTCAAATGAAATGTAATGATGCAAAGCGACTTAGGTAGACATGCGAACGGATGCGAATGTCTGCCAAAGGAATATTGAATCACCAAGATTGCAGAGCCTGTAGGCACACATTCTCACACACACATAAAGACATAAGTAAGTATGTAAACATCATATAGGTATGTATTACAGTTTGTGATTGTATTGTATTGTATTGTATGTATGTATGTAAATGGTAGAAGGAACGTGCAACACCCATACCTGCCACAACCGTTTCCGAACGCTGCAGTCGCACCAGGACGTGCTCGATTAGGCCGACGTCCGTGCATGCCTGCAGATTGCGAACGCTCTTGCGTAGAATCGCAATGAACACACTCCAGATCTCGGCCTGTAAATAAACGAAGAAAACGAGAAAAATTGTAAATATTACACAAAAAAAATACAGAACAATTCAAATAGTCGAATGTGTTTGTGTTAGAGCAACAATGAAAGCCAACAAGAAATGAAAAGCATCTCAATGTTGCTTGCAAGTTGTATAAGAAAAAAAACAAAAAAATCAAAAAAAAGGAAATCAAACATTGACTGTAGCCAACATGTGTGCATTACGTGCTGTGCCTCAACTTTAATATAGTTAGAAGACGAAAAAGTGGACAAGCGGGAGCATGTGAACACTCATGTAGAACGGCGCATGTGGCGTTGTTGGAAATTGAAACCACAAAAGTTGAACGATTTTCAGGCTACTGGTTTTCATAGAGTTCAACAGTGTTGTTGTTGTTGTTGACTTGTGCAATTAACTTCAAAATCAGCCTAAACGTATGCTTATAAAAAATAAAAGAGTATTAGGGACTTCATATGTTATGTTTAGTTGAGTAACTTTTGAGCATAAACATTTATACATATTTATTGCATAGTTTTAGGCCATTGCACACGAAAACTAACATTATTTTGAATAATGAATATGGCAGACAAATTTATTTATTTTGTTATTCATTGATGTCCAATTGGCAGCAAAGAGAAGGACATTAAGTTAGTCGTACATTAGTCTGAACGTTACATAAGTTGTAACTAACTCTTTGCCCTGACTGATTCATCTTCGCTCAGCCCAAACTGCTGAAGCTACAAACATGAAATTTGAACACATTACATTTGAAAACATTTTTTTTAAATTCCTGCGAAACAGAAGTTAAAATGTTGTATGAAAAAACGTGATTTAATGGGTGTATTGCCGTCAAACTTGGTGAAAAAATAACTCTAAATTTAGGTATCGTATAATATTTCAGGTACACGTATAATAATAACTCGACATATTTTTCGAAAATCAAAATTTAATCGAGTCAACAATGGGTTAAGGTTTGTATTTGGGAAGACTATGAAAAAAGCATGAACCGATGGGCCTCTTGACCTCAAAATTGGTATCAAAAATAATTAGACCAGTGTTTTTAAATTTTTTGGAAAATCAAAATGTGACAGAGGCAACAATGGGTTAATAGTTTGTATGAAGAAACATGAGCTAATGTTTTTTTTTTAATTTCTAACTTAGTAAAACCACCTGAAATCAAAATGAATTTAACACGTGTTTTTCATTGAAAAAAAATCAAATCAAATCAAAATAAAAATCTGACAGAGTCAACGATGGGTTAAAAGTTTGTTTGAAGAAACATGATTAAATGTGTTTTTTTTTCTTAAATTTCGAACTAAGTAAACCCACTTTAAATCAGAAAAAATTCAACTTGTGCTTTCCATATTCTTGGATATCCAAAAAAAATTAAATAAAATCAAATCAAATCAAAATAAAAATCTGACCGAGTCAACGATGGGTAAAAATTTTTGCAGAAAAACATGATATAATATTTTTTTTAGTGTTTTTAATTTTTTGAATACTCAAATCTGACGGTGTCAACGATGGATTAAAAGTTTGTATGGAGAAACATGGTTTAATGTGCTTTTTTATTAAATTTTGAACTAAGTAAAACCACTTTAAATCAGAAAAAATTCAACATGTGCTTTTCATATTTTTGAAAATAAAAAAAAAAATTAAATCAAATCAAATCAAAATAAAAATCTGACAGAGTCAACGATGGGTTAAAATTTTTGCAGAGAAACATGATTTAATGTTTTTTTAAGTGTTTTTTATTTTTTTTTTAAATTCAAATCTGACGGTCTCAACGATGGATTAAAAGTTTGTATTGTGAAATATGACTTTTTTTTAACTTAAATCTGAGTTAAACCATTTCAAATCAGAAATAATTCGACACGTGTTTTTCAGTTTTTTGATAATCAAAACCAGAAAGAGTCAACGTTAACCCATCGTTTGTATGAAGAAACTGTGAAAAACATGAATTAATGAGTAAATTCGCTTCAAATTTGGTGAAAAAGCTCAAAATACGGAATACTTTGAAGCGAGTTTTTAATTTTTTCAAAAATCAAAGTCTGACGTGATCAAAGATCGGTTAAGAGAAATACGATTTATTGGGCCCATTGACTTCTGACTTACGTGCAAAGCCACCGAGCCTTGCTATTTTTTTTATAAATGTGTTCAGAATTGGAAGCTGAATGTATTTGCTTCTTTTCTGTATACTTTATTTAAAAAATGAGCAATTAGTAAAAAAATTGCTGTACTACTATCAGACAAGGAATATTTAGAAGGAAGCTTTAACAAAATTTGGATTGTTTTTGGTTAAGTTTGACATACATTTAATACTTATAACAGCTTGTCTAAGTAATAAGCAAACAACAACGTCTCTTAAGTTGGCTGTCCCTAAAGTGCGATTCGAACCCAATACTCTCCGTCCGTATTTCGTTCACATTAACCATTGAGAGCCAAAGCAACCGCTGTGATATTTAATACAATAAAGCTTTCAAGCCTTAAAATAGCACAAATTAATAGCAACAAAAGTTGATTATGACTGCTTCTCGGTTTGTTTGGCGTAACGAGTGTGTGCTCGTATGACAGAAAGACAAAAGTGAGCATTGAAAGTTTGAGTTGGGTTCGGTTCAATACCCATTAAGGTTTCGCCTTTCAACTTGCATATGCCACGGCCGATGGCTTCATTATATGCAAATTTAATTACGTTTTATGAGTATGAAATTTGATTACAACAAATAATGACGTTGACTGTCGACAGCACACGACTACACGAGTTGTAATAAATGTGTAAACCAACACGCGTCATTTTTTTCCATATATGCTTTAATTATAAATTTGCATAAAATGTGTGTGTGTGTTCGTGTGTACATATGTTTATGTATACAAAATGTCTGCTTTGGGCGGAAATATAACTTAAGCTGAGTTTTCATATATTTTTGAATGAAGCCTCCAATGCATGGGTCCGCATTAAACCCTGATATAAGTTTTGAAAACGACAACAAACAGTTTTTTCAGGCTCTTCGATAACAGGTTTTCAGATCTGGTATACGGATCAAGAAGCCTCAATACCCCACTATCCAAGAGGTCGTGGGTGTGAGTCCCATCTGGTGCATGGTACCGCACTCTTCCGACTTTTCCAATTTTTTTCTGTCCTCTAAATATTTCCCAGCCAAGCAACATATCCCAGTTCGAAAATTCCGACTCTCAGATGATCCTTTCCCATTCACTCCCACACAATATTACGCGCAACCATGCACAGCGACACCTGTAAGGGGATGCGGACATTAGCGAAAAGAGCGCAGCCGATCCTAGCGAAGTCCCCAATCATCCTTTTGTTACCTCATTTGCACAACAGATGGCGCTATGAGCGGTAGCTCGCAACATCGTAGGCGTCGTTCCTAAGCGGCGGTAGATGGCAGCCCCATCACTTAGGACTACCTGCGGCAGGCCAATCACCTACCCCGACAGAAAATCACAACCGATTAACGTAACCAACACCAGGCAATGCCTTGTGGAGGTCCTATGCTCCCGAGAGGAGTGAACAAGGAACACAAAATTTCCGATGAATCAAAACTGGAATATAAAAGTCTGAGGACTGGTTTATATGGCCACAGATTTAAAAAATCCGTTACTATGTGGAAACTAGCTATCATCTGCCTAAGCGAACTTCTGAAAAATTGTCAAGGATTTCCGTATTCTCCTGAATGAACTGGGAGACAGTAACTCTATTGTATTAGACTGGATTCCAGGGTACGAGACAATGAACAAACCGAAAACGCTCATTTGTAGGCCCCGAACCAATCTGTGGACTGCTAAGGGGACACATATAAAAATGGCTAAAGAAATGAGTAGATCCAAATTTTGTTAAGCAAAAAAGTAATCCAGGCAAAACGGTTCTTAAACCTAGACTGAGTAGTGTACAGAAAACGGCTCATGCTGAAAATGAAGGACCTCCGCATTCTCTGGAAAATTGTTTAACGAAAAGATATCACAGGGCAACAAATTTCGACTTTTTGTCGGCTTTTCTGGTATGGTCTGGTGCAAAATATGCAAAGTTATTAATTTTTTTGTTTCGAGGAATTCAAAATTGTTGTTGTTTTTTGCTTATATTTCAGACTATAAATGGATCATATAAAAGAGCATATTTTGAGGCCCCTAATTTTGTAAGGAAAAAGTATGAAATTTGATGAAAATGACTATGATACATTTTTGTTTTTCAACATCAAAGAAAACGCCATGAAATTCCATATTTTCCTTCAAAGTCCATATTTTCCTTAAACTTATACAAATAAATTACATTGGGAAAGAAGCTGTGAGGAGTTTTAAATGCCACAAAGTGAAAATCATGTCAATCGGTTTATTGGTTTAGAAATTACAATTGAAAACATGAAAAAAGTCAAGGAAAATCCGAAAAAGTGACACGCCCATTTTTTTCGAAAACGGCAACTAAGTTTTGAAAACGGTTTGCGGACTCGAAATCAGCGGCCCCTAATTACCATAGAACTGATGTCAAAACCAGAAAAGCCCTTTTGCTGTTGATCAGTGTATTCAAATAATAATGAATATTACTTTTAGCTATCCTAAAAGTATACTATTAAAAGTGTTAACTTATAACAGCCACCAATAACGCACACCGCGAATAAACTTTTACTAAAAACCAACGTGACTTTTTTTACACACCCAAAAGTGGCCATTCCATTTTTATAGTTTTTAAGCAAACAAACATTCAAATAACACTGCATGTTATTTTTGGTTATCCTTAAAGTATGCTATTAAAAAATATTAATTCAATAAATGCCGCCAATAACACATATCACGAATAAAATTCTACTAAAACCAAAGTTGCATTTTTTAGATATTTAAAAAGCCCCTTGAATGTTATTTGAAATCACCCTTAAAGTATACTATTCCAAATGTTACTTACAAAAGCCACCAATAACACACAGGAAGAACAAAGTTGAACTAAAACCATGTCGCTTTTTTTTTAGATATCTAAAAGCCTACATTCGATTTCTATAATTCTGAATCACATTCCTACAACTGCATAGACCATATATTTTTAACATCTTTATTTGTATAGCATGCAACACGAGCGCAATACCGCACTGGCATTCTTTATAATTTCAATGCTTTTTCTCTCTCCACTTTTATTAAACTTTAAAGGGAATTTTTCCAATGCAACGTTTACACTCTCAATGCGTACAAAGCCGAAGCGCATTGTGAACTGTTCGACTGTTCAAAGGAATTTAATTAAAATGCGGCCATTGGTATTTACTTGTTATTGTTTTTCTGTATTGCCGTAACGTCAGAGAAAAGTTGCGGTAAATGTTTCGCGCCACAAGTCTCGTTCGCCCGTCCATTGAGCTTCGACTTGCATTGTTAAATGCTTTTGCTTTAAACTTCAAAGCAAACATTTGTCTTCAAAAGCTTTGTGCGAATTCTTCATTCAGCATTCAATTCGGCAATTCAATTCATGGTCGCAATTATTTAAATTAATGTTGCTAGCCGCTCATTAATTCATTGCTGCGAGCAACGAAATGTCGTAGTGTTGAGCAGAGCAATTAAGCTCATGTTGGGGCCTTTTACTGGACTTCTTTTATTACGAATTTTTTAGACTTTTTCTCTCACGCCTTTAGACATGTTTCAGCTTTCAAATCTGCTGGATTTTGCTATTAATCATTGAATAAAATTATAAAACTTACAAACAATTTTTTCGTATAAGTTTTCAACTAAATGACATTTTCATGGTTTCACTTTGAAGCATTCGTGCTTTAAAATTGCCCGACTTTTTTAATATTCAAATTTTTTCCCCGCCTAAAAGCACACTACACATAACACGTAATAATAAAGGCAAATAAATGAGCATAAAGCAGAGTAAATCCAAATCAAAAGCGCAACAGCCAAAGGCGTGCAAGCGAAAAAAAAACGATGTAAAGGGAAATGAAAAGAGAGAGAGAATGAGAGAGTGAGATGGAGAGACAGAGCAAACGTTTGCCGGTAATGCAGTGCACATAATTTAATTTGTCAACTCATAAGTCCCCCGTTTCCTGTGCTTCTGCCAACAATCGACTGTCGCTTCATTTCATCTTTCGCAATTTTACCCTCCACACTTTCTCCTGTTTCAACTCCACCCACGTTAAACATTTTAAGCCACCGTTGCCGCGTCGAAAGTGCTTTTTAAATTAAATTCTTACTTTAGGCATTTGAGCGCCACCATTTTTTTTCCTTCTTGATTTTGTTGTTGTTGCTAGGGCAGTTTTTTGCTTTGGTTTTTTGTTTTTTGGTTTTTATTTACTAATCTTGTTGTTGTTGTCTGTCTATTTTTTAGGTTGTCTTTCGTTGTTTTGCGTTTTCTTTTGGATTTTTTTGTTTTGTTCCTTGGAAGATTTGATTTGATTTCACGCTATTTTGTTTTTGTTTTCGCAGCATTATTTTTTAATAAGCAGCGCAAATAGTAATAAAACCAACGCTTATAGTGGATGATTTTGTTGCTGCGCCGCCTGTGGGACGCGGTGACATGCAGAGCAGCGAACTGCAAATTTTACGTCTCATTTGCTTAGGCCTGAGGTCGCAACAAAGGTCGACGAGGGCGCGGCAAAGGTTTAAGGCATCATTTGTTGTAGTTGAAAATTAAATTGTATACTGTCCGCAAATTGTTATACGAATTAAATGTAAACATTTTTAAAGTAAACGTTCAAATAACAGTTTGAATGCATTGACTTTTAATCTCTGCAAAAAAATGTGCTTGTAATTTCGAATGAAATTTGCTAGAAATTATTTAAGACAAATATTTGTTGGCGCTTCTGATATTTTTAATTTGATGTATTTAAAAAATTTCTTGCATGCAATTTTTTTTTTTTAATACGAAATGATCTTCATGATACTTTACACAAAGTTTTTGTAACCTGCTGTAAGTATTTTTAAAACGAATTTTTGTTGTTTGTTATAAATTTTGTGATGATGATTGCTCGCATGCAACTTTATTTTGGAAGTTCAAATTGAACTAATTGGTGTCTACGGTGCCTTAAAAAAGGTTTCTGTAGTTTTTATTTGCGAATAATTTGCTTGTAGGTTATTATATAGTTTTGAGTTGTGGTTAATTATTTTATAAAAAAAATTCTCGCATGACATTATTTTTAAGTATTAGTTTGGCGTTCACGGTAACTTAGAAAAAGTTTTTGTAGCTTGAAAAACTTGCTGTAAACAATTTTTGCAGTACAATTTTTAATTGTTTATTATTACTTTTATAATTAAAAAATCACAAATTTTTGCATGCAATTTCTTGTTAGTATAACTTATAAAAAGTTTTTGTAGCTTGAAAAACTTGCTGTAAACAATGTTTGCAGTACATTTTCTAATTATTTATTATTACTTTTAAAATTAAAAAATCAAAAATTTTTGCATGCAATTTTTTGTTAGTATAAATATGGCATCCCCCGTAACTTATAAAATAATTCCACAGCTTGTGAAAGTATTTCTGATACCTAATTTTGTAGTTAGCTTTAAATTTTATAATTAAAAAAAGTCTCGCATGCAATTTTTTATGTGGAAACATGTCATCCACTGTAGCTTTTGAAAATATTCTTCATTTTGCTACAAATATTTTTTTTGGAATATGATGTGCAGTAAAAATAAACCCAATAGATGGTTTCAGTCATCGTTATCTCGCGTTGTATAAGTGCGATCGTGTCACTCTAAATGGCGTTCGAAAGATATAATTTCGAGCTAAAAAAAAATTCTCAGAAAGTTTTGTGATTGCATTACTGGTTTTTGTTTCTGTGCGCATCAAAAAGGGACACCACAAAAGAGAAAGCAAGCAATATTTCACAGTTTTCCTTCTATAAAGGCTAAAAACAAGCCAGGAGGCTTTAAATGTGAATTGTTCTGATACTATAACAGTCAGTCAAGCGCAACTTTGGTTTATTCGATTCCCTTCCGGTAATTTTGATGTCGAAACGCTTAGAGCGCAACGCTCTGTAAGGCCAATTGTTGGAAATATCGATAAATTTATGAAAATTATCGAGTCTAATCGGCTTGTAAGCAACGTTTCCATTTTCCAGAAGCTCAAAAATGCACAATTTCTATGAAATTACTTAAAAATGGCAACAAATTATTAAAAAAAAATTTGCATATTTGACCTAAGCCGATTCATTCTAACTGTTTTAAATAAAGTCTTAAATTTCAAGCAAGAATAATTGATAGATAACTGTTTACTGCACCTTTTATAATTTTATATCATGCAATAAAAAATTTACACGAGAAAGAGTACTGGCTGCTAGGGCCTTCGACTCATTGGTATGCAATAAAAAAAAATTACTTTATGTCATGCAACAAATTTTACTAAATTTTATTGCATGCAATAAAGATTATTTATTTTAATTTGTGTATATTAAAACCATCACTTTAAAAAAGTTTTATAAAATTTGTTACATGCATAATTAATTACCTCGAATTCTTTTTTATTAGCATCAACTTTACATACAAATTACATAAAAGATGTCATCTAAAAAATTCAACTAAAAATACTTAAGCACCTCTGCTGTCCTTTCTACCACTTGAAATGGAAACACGAGTACCAACGCTCTGCACTCAGTATTGATTTTCTCAGCAGCGAATTCCAATGATTGGAAATTGCTGAAATTTATTTCATGTGACAACGTTGCCATTAACCCAAGTAATAAATAACGAGTCGTTTTACTTTTTTCTCAAACACTCAACTCACTTCCATCTACCGTTTTGTCAATCGAAATTCAAATACCGCCTTGTGTGCTCTCTTTCCCAATCGACCTTCGTCTATCACAAATATTACTTTGCTGTATTTTCAAAGTGATTTCAATTTTGCACTTATTGCACATGGCAAATCTTTGGAAGCTGCTTAAGTTGAAGCACAAGCAATGAGCACAAAAATTTTGCTTACTTTGAAAATTTTTTCGCTGCTATTTTCACAACGAACTTCAATGCGTTTTTTTTGTTCCACTCGATCCTTTCGATCCGATTTGCAATTCACGCTGCACATTCGTTTCGTCTTTGATGCAGTTTTTTTCTCTGTATTTTCAGTATTTTATCTGTTTTTTTTGTTATCCCATCAGACATCGGCTGGCTGCATGGTTATTTGCGAAAGTTGGCATTTCGAAAAAAGTTGCACTGAAGATGAACGCCAAAGTACAGAAAGAGAGAGGGGAAGAAGAGAGTGTGCAGAAGGGGTAAGGGAGAGAGAGAGAGAGAGAATGAAAAAGTAAAGTGGGCGTAGCACAGAGTTCACGTTCGCTTCCACATCAACATTGAAGTTGCCATTGCAGTTGACCTCACTGTAGTTGTTGTTGTTGTTGTTGTCGTTTGCCCGCATTGTCATTGCATTCAAATGTGATTTTCCTTTGTTACTTCCGGTTGTGTTTTTTTTTCACTTCCTTTTACTTTGCTGCTGCTCACAGCTGCTTAAACCTTCGCGCAGCTGAAATGTTATAGCGACGCATCGAGGAAATCTGCTCTGATTGAGCCGGAAATTTACTATTTAAAACCGTCGAATGAATGTTTTTGGTCTTGCCGACTGGGCGTTTTTTTTAACCGCTATCGCCCGTTGGCTGTTTGCCCTCTGGTATTCATTTATTTGTGCGCTGCTTTGATCTTTGTTGACGCTGCCATTGTGGACAGTTGTGGCGAACAGTTGGGGGGGCAGCGAGCATAGTGCAGCAGATTGAAAAATTGCAATGATAATAGAAATTGAATTTCTATAAGCAGACATAAAAGTCGATAGCGAGAAAAAATCAAGTAATGAAAATAAAATTACCAAATGCCAATGAAAAAAAAATTGCAGAGTTGAACAGAATGAACGAAGCAGCACAATTCAAAGAGGTGGAAAAATTTATTGTGCATAGAGAAGAGTGGAATGCAATTAAAAAAAAATGGATTGAAAGACTGAGAAAAATTTTGAGAAGTAGTTAGTAGAAGTCGAGCCTAAAACTATGCCGCTTTATTTGATTTAAGATGCAGCAGTGCCTTTTTACAGTCCAGTGAACAGTTTCTACAGTAGAGACGATCATGTCATGCCCCAAGTTCAGCAGATACTTGGAGCTTTTATGGTTTAGTTTAGGCCAAGTTGGCCTGAAGACCCTGCAACCAATTGTTTTGACTATGCCCTGGAACGTAATATACAGCTCATTCCCTTTTCAATTGAAGATGATGCCCCTTTCGCCATCGTAAATGAATCTCCTTTCGTTTTGATTAGAAATTCAGAGCTGCTGGGTACTTGACGATCAATTTTGCACATTAAATACAAAAGAGTCACAGCACAAAATTTTCTAAAATTGATTTTTTTCATAAATCAACTCACAGTGCACATCTCTAACTTCTTCGAAAGTTTCATTGTAGTCAAATTGCAATGCTTTTGCAGGATCAAAAGTTTTTTATTTCTCCCGAAAATTTAATAGCATTGAGTTGTGAGTCTTTTGTATTTAATTTTCACTATCAGAAAACACAAATTTTGTGTTTCTGTTCCATTTGTTTCAAGCTTAAAATGAGCTCATTTCCCATAGAATCTATTAAGATTTATTGGTGTAGGTTGCAACTTATCTCAATATGTCAAAGTTCTGTACTTGTTTGACTATACCAACAAAGAATAAATATTAAAACAAACTTTGATTCAAAAACATTGATCCATTTACAAAAGTAAATTCAGTGCAGTTACTTATTTGTTTGCATTCAACATAACTTTAGATTCTATTATTATTCCAAAGAATTTTATGTTCTATACAAAAATGATC
The DNA here is from genome assembly GCA_963668005.1 of Melieria crassipennis. NCBI lineage: Eukaryota > Metazoa > Arthropoda > Insecta > Diptera > Ulidiidae > Melieria > Melieria crassipennis. Next base: position 24,846,930 of record OY764962.1, on the reverse strand, counting down.
AAGTAAAACTGAAACTTTCAACTTTTTGCAATTGTGGTGATTTATGAAACCTTTTTGATTTAGGCTTTTTTATTCATTCCAAATAACTTTGAAAACTTATGCACATTTCGTTTTTTTTTGCCCTACTGAGTATAATAAAAAGCAATAACATAACAACAACAACACTAAACACTGTGCATAATATTATAAAACTTTCTGTCAAGATGCCTAAATTTAAATACAGTTGAAAGTTGTTAAGGGGGGGGCGTGATTTAATTTGTTGGTCGGGCTGTAAGATATGCTGCAGATTTTTGTGACAGTTTTTTAAGCCATACACGCTCTGTATTGTTAAATGTTGGCATACAAAACAGCCGCAGCACAGCCAAATTCCAGCCAAATGTGAACAAAAAAACAAAATTCCAATAAAAAAAAGAGAGAATGTAGCAACTTTGTGTAACTTTTATGTAAATTTTTTTTGTAAAACATTTTATTTTTTCATCAGATTTGTTGGGAAAAATTTTGTAAGCCCAGTTTTTGCTCCATTTCGGCACAAGGTTGCAATGTCATCAAAGCGGGCATGGCATAAGTCTGTAACTGTGTGTTTGGCTCTGCGCATTCGAGTTATTTTTGACTGGGATTGACGTAAACCGCACACACACACTCAGAGTCGAGCGAGAGCAGAATTCGCCAGCGCGTAAATAACAAACAGACAAAACGTAATACATATAAAACAACACCACGACAACAATAACACCGTCGCCGCAACATTGTCATGCAGCGTACAAAAGTTGCGTTGACTTAATTTGTCATGCTCTGCCGAAAGTTTTGATACACTTTGCGAACGTTTCCGGCAAAGCCCTCTTTTGACGTTACGTATACGCTCCGGCGGCTGGTGTTGCTTTGCAATTGCGCTTTGCCGTGTTGCTGGTTTTATTGTTGCATAGTTGTTGCAGCTGTCGCTATTGGCGCTTAATCACCACATTCTATTTTTCTACTATAACTATTTCAAAATATTGTCTGTTCATTGATTTGGATTTATTTATAGTTGGTTGACTGGTTTATGGTTTTTGTTATTTGTTATAGTTTGTATTATTGTTTTAATTATTGTTGTTGATTTTGTCATTGTCATTGCAGGCTTGCGCTGCAGTTCACCAATGAATTTCGCAGCACTTTCTGCTTCTTCTTCTCTTTTTAGAACAAGTCATTGTCTCCCTGAGAGGGCCAGACTAAGCGTCTAGAATAGCTTTACTTTTAAATTGTGTCCGACCCAAAATGGATTTTTTGCAAAAGTTGAAGCCGAATATTCGGCATAACTAAAATATTATGCCGAAGCCAAATACTAAAAAAAAATTATTTTAAGGGAAAAATGATAAAATTTAGCCATTCTTTCTTAATTCATTTTTTAGTTCCCCTTAACAATGAAATACACCAATACCTCGCTTTGCGTCGTTTCGTTTTGCGTTTTTGCGAAGTTGCGTCGCTGCTGAATTAGTACTAAGTTTCACTGTGCGAAGTTGCGTTGTTTTGGGTTCGAGTCTTTAATTTTCCTTTTTTTTTCTAAAAGATGGCACGACTTATGTTTCTAATTGCGCCATGCCATCCAAACTCGGGAATTCCCTTTTTAACTGAAAATGAACGCAATTTTAATACAGTTTTGTTTTCACTTTGTTTTGCTAATCCAAAAACAGTCTTAGAGTTCAGTTTCTAACAAAACCAAAAAAACTTAACAGTTCATTTGACATAAATAGCTGATTAGAGATTAGTATTATTTATCGCATTTATAATGTCCGAAATGCCAATAAAACCCGTTATTTGATAAAATACTTTGGGACTTTCACAGAGCAAAGTGACTTGCATTACAGGGCGTAAAGCTTTATCTTAAAAATTCAACAATTTTGGCCAAAGCCGAAGAAAAACTTGGCCGAATAAGCCGAATATTCGGAAGGACTGTTTTTAATAAAGTCGCGCCGATGATTTATTAATTTAGAATAGTTAATTCAATGTATGAATGTATTTTTTGGGATTGGTGTCTTAAGGAAAGGCTCCCCTGGATTTGGGCAAAAATAAGGCAAAGTTTGTAATTTTTTTGTGGGATAATGAAAAGGCGTACAAACTTCCGGTTTTGACTATTAAATTCGTCTATTATTTAGGAGTTTAAAAAGTTAAAAAACTTGATGAAATTCAAAATGGCGGCTACAAAATGGCGATTTCCGTAGGCCTCTGCGCGCCAAACATCGCTCGAGAACTGTAATCCTGCAGCCTCTTGTAGTGGACTGAAATCAAAAAGCATTGTCATTACTTAAAGATAACAAAATTGTCTGTGCATTGAACTAGACTAGGTTCAATTTTTTGCACCTTTTTTTAATTTCAACCACATTTAAAAATTAAAAATAAATAACTATTTATGCAAATTGTTACTTCAAGTAATAATTTTAATAATAATTGACTGGCACGACAGCCCGCTTACGCGAGACTAAGGCCTAGCTTCCCGCAACTACCCGTGTTGTGCGTGTGAATTTGTACGCGGGTTGAAGGGACCTACAGTTTTATGCCGGTTCCGAACGGCAGGTTGGGAGCTTTTTCATAAGCAATTTTTACTCTCAGAGGTTTGCCATTTCCAGCTGAGAGGACAGCCACCGAAAGAGAAAACGAGTTTTCCCGTTATTTTTTTTTTTTAGGTGTTATTACAGGCAGTATTTGAACCTGCTGCCTTCGACTCGCGGTCCAACGCACTAACCAACTGTTACTTCAAGGCATACAGAAAATCAAATACATTCGAGCAGTTTTTAGATGAAGAAAATCGGATCATTAGATCAAGTCCGGGGATTTCAGTTAGATTGGAAAAAATGGTTTCGAGATAAACGCGTTTGAAGTTTTTAGAAAGTCAAGTTCATCAAGTTTTTTAACTTTTTAAACTCTTAAATAATAGACGAATTTAATAGTCAAAACCGGAAGTTTGTACGCCTTTTCATTATCCCACAAAAAAATTACAAACTTTGCCTTATTTTTGCCCAAATCCAGGGGAGCCTTCCCTTAAGCAAATTTGTTGGTCGTTAAAATATCTACAAACTTGCCGAAGACAGTAAAGCGATATTCGGAACGATTTAGGATCTATTAGCATTTAAACGTTCGAAGACTTAAGCGACGAACTCGACTATAATGGGCAAGCTTCAAAGTCGGATTTCTCTTAAACTAGAGCCAGTCCAGCCAAACGGCTGATGGATCTCAACTCAGTATACCTATAGAAAAGTCGCTCAGTAGGTTCCCCCCATGTCTGAATTTTCGACTTGCACAGCGTTATTGAACATAAATTGTTTTAGGGCTTAACATTTTCATTCCATAAAAAAACACACGCGTTCCGAAGCCGAAGAAAATTTGCCCGAATAAGCCGACGACGAATATTCGGTGGGACAAAAGTTTTCAATAAAATCGCGCCGATGCTTTATTAATTTAGCATCTTTAATAACAATTTTACAGAATACATTTTTTTTTGCTAAAATTTTTCCTGTATTTCTTCCTGTAACAGTATTTGTCTACTAACTTTTGTAATTACTTTTTTTTTAATCATTGAACAGAATTTTTTAATGGCTTAATTTTTCATTCCAATTTGAACATTTTGAAAGTACAGCCTAAAAGTATGCAGCTTATAACACCGAATGTTACTGGCAAATGTATTCGTTGTTCGATATTAATGAAAATTAAATTTTATACCATACTTTTAGGCGGCAATTCAAAAATATCCCACCAGACATTTTTTGTTGCCGGCAATAAGAAAACGAGTCGCCCCCGGCAACAAATTTATCGCCGGTAATATCGCCAACGTAACTCGCCGTGACGAGGCGTTTTCTTATCGCCGTGACGAGTCGTTTCCTTATCGCCTTGACGAGTCGTTTTCATATCGCCTGGACGAGTTATTTTCATATCGCCTGGACGATTCGTTTTCATATCTAAATACATCATATTGTTTGGAAAAATATCAATATATAAAAAGTCAGTCAGTTTTGGTTGGGATGGAATTTCATTTGCATACAATGTTGCTCTCATTGTTTTGAGCTGGAATCAATGCTGTTGATCAATGAACCGTCGGCGAATGAATAAAAATTTTTTAAATGCGACCAATCTCACTGAAATACAAAGCATATCAATTCGATATTTCAAAGTCCTGGAAAACAACGTGTTTTTGGGACATGTTGCTAATTTGTCGCTGCGGCAATAAATCGGCGACTCGCCAATTTGTTGCCACTGACGATTGTTGCCTATTTCTCACATTTTGCTTGGTGGGATACTTTGTCTTAAATCCACTTTTTGCACCAACACTCACTGAGCCGCTTCTCAGCTTTCAGCACCCAGTCTCGCATATGAACACCACTCGACTGCTTCTTGTCAACACAAGACGCCAAGCAATCGCGTTTCCTCATTACCAGCCGTTGCTTTCGCTATGCTTAAGCTACCATCGTTGCTATTTTGAGCGAAAATGAAGTGGCACATGCAGCATACAAAAGCAATACATGTGTAAGCAAACACCCACACAAACATACGCACACATTCATACAAAGTATTTGTATTTTTAGTGCAGATAGAAAATCTAAAAGCCGCTTAAAATGTTGACAGTTTTACACTCTCACCACATATTTGTGGGGAAAATATGAACACGAATGAGTGGCAATGGAGGGTGGCTGAACAGATGCTGCCTTCTTTTACTTTTTAATAATAACCAAAAAAAAAAACATAAGAATTTTTGTATAAACGCCGGCCCTCTTTTTAGCGCATAAAGTGCATAAAGCGGCAAAAGTGAAGCAGGACTTCACCTAAATTTAAAGAAAACAGCTTAAAAGGGACACAGCAGTGAAGTGGCAACTCAAGAGGAGGGAAGAAAAGTGCCAGGAAAACAGGCAAAATGTTTGGCTTAGTGTTTGTAGAATGCGGCGGCATATAGAGCATAAACAACTATGTACGTGTATGTGCTCTATGCGCCCAGATGTAGGCTAAAGTGAGACTACAAATATGAACAATTGTAAAGTGGTTGTATGACTTTTTTAAGTATTTAAGGCGTATTTTCAGTATAAAAAAAATATATTAAAACATTAAAAAATATTAGTACAGGTCTCCCTCGTATAGCGCGGTACTTCTACAACGTGTTTTCGATATAACGCGATTTAAAAAAACAGTTTTTTCATTATGTTTTTTAATTTAAAAAAAAGTATGAATTTTGATTTTGAGTTGGAATGTACATACATCTTTAATTTAGTACCTATTTTATTTTGGAAAAAGCTTTTTGGAACATAACCCTAAAATTTATATGAAAGTTAAGTCTTGTCAGACCTGTTTATTAAAAAATATTAACATTTAAATAATATAATTTTTTTTTTTAAATTTAACAATACGTTTTTTGAATTACAAATTTGCAGCAATCAATAAAATATTTTTTTTTCCCTTCAACAATTAGTCATTACTCACAACTGCGTAATAACTGTGAGAGCAATTAAACTTGTCACTCAACACAAAACAATGCTTTCCTCTGTCAAACAACAAAAACTTGTAAACAACAAAGTTGCATGCTTACGCTGCTTTGTTCCGTAGAGCATATCAAGACAAAATTAAAAGTCATCAGTGGTTGAAGGGAATGAGTGCCCAAAAAGTTTGAAATGAAAAACACAAAAACGAACAAACAGCAGATGGAAAAAAATAACTTGAACGCCCATTTGTTGAACGCGTGTGAAGATAATTAAAAATTCCAACTACCCTTGACGCCAGCCATTTATATACGTTGTCCTTGCATCCTTCACGCTATTACACTTATCAGTCCGCTTACATCTACCGACCACCTTTTCAAGCGCCTGTCACCCCTTTTTCTCTTCAACTCGCTGAACCCTTCCACCCTCAACACTGTTCAACCACTCTAAATTCTTCTCCTGCTTGTCGCTCAGCCTTTCTTCCTATAAACGTTTTTTCTGAAATTACACTCCTGCTTTCTTTGGCTTATCATTAACTTGTATTTGACTCCTTTTCCGTGCCTTTTGTTCTGTTTTTTCTTTTGTGCTTTTTTTTTCTGCGCGCTAATTTGCCCAGACTTTCCAATGTTTCTCCTTTAATTTCATCTGCTGACTTTCAATTACACTTTTCTACTACGTTTATGCTTTTCTGCCAAAGTGAGTATTTCTTGGCGCCTACGCCGGCCGCCAGTTTAATTGTTGATGAATAAGTGTCAACTGCTGTCAAGGCTGCGTCTGACCTGAGCGCAAATGCAAATCACTTTAATGGAAAAGCGCCACCGAAATTCTGTAGTCATGGTGTCTGGCCTCGCGAGCGCAGAAGCGAGTTACATTCGAGACCGAAGAAATGGTCGTGGCTTGTAGAAATTTGTAAATTAGAAAAACTTTTTTTAGGCATAAAGGAGCGACAAAGCGAAAAAGTTGCAGCACCCTCAAGAAAGAAAGCCATCATTTGAGCAATAACAAAAAAAATTAATTACGTTTACTGAGCAATTTCCAACAACAGTCGCGGAAATTTGCATTTTGCTTAACGAAAAAATAAATATTCAACAAAAAAAAAACAACCCGAATTTGAATAGAAAAGCCAACACTTGCCGCCTGCAGTTAACACAATTTCAGCACCAAGTCAACTCGCACAAATTCAAATTATTTAACCCGAAAAATGGCTTTTGCTGAGAATTTGCGCCACATAACATCGACAATTCCCCTTCATTTGCATATGTCGCAGCTGACAATGGTGAATTGAAATTCAATTTATAGTTGGCAGACGCGTTGTCGCTGCGACCATACCAATTTGCCGAGAACAAAAGACTTGTGGACGGATGGGTGATTTTGCATTAATGCGAGTTTCGAAAGCAAAATGCGCCGCACAACTACAAATTATTTATGCGTATTTGTTGGTATTGTTGTTGTGTGTTTTGTTATTGCTGCTGAATTTTAACACTCTAAAATATTATGAGTGTTGAGTGTTTTTCAACAAAAAAGCAGAGTTTCGAAAATTATGCAGAATTTTCAAAAATTTGAAGCTATAATTTTTGCATTCGTATAGAAAGGTTTGGCATAATAGGCGTGTTTTTGTTGTTGTTGTTGTTTTGAGTAAAACTTATTTTCAATTAGATTAAAAATTAATGAAGGAAATTTCGGAAAAAGGGGCTGCATTGAATGTATTTAGTTTGTGGCCAAAAATTCAATGAAATTATTTCATGTGTGAATCCTTTTATGGAAAACCAATTTGTGGCTGCGTCTAACGAGGCGCATGATTTTTGCATACTGGCATTAAATCATATTGTGAGTCATGCAAATTATTGGTATACTTAAAAAAATAAATGAATGTGAAAATAAATCAAAAAATATCTCATCAAAATAATGGCATATTTTTTATGTGATAAAAACAATACAAATACATTTCAATTAAAAAAGTTTAACGTTAATAAAAATAAGAAACCAAACGCCTTTGTATTAAACAAAAAAAGTAAAACTTTAATTATAATAAGTTTAGAATAAAAATTAAATTATAATTCAAATAAAATTAATTTAAGAAGTAGAATAAAATTTAACATAACCTATATATCCTTTCTGAACTAACACAATGCCTCTCATAAATAGGGGTTGTCTCCTGCGCGTTTACTCAAATTGAAAACAAAACAATCAAATATAAATGTAAATTTCAATTTTTAATTAGAATTTAAATTCAATTTAAACTAAAATTAAAATCATATTAAAATAAAGTTAAAAATTTAACACTTTAACCTAAACTAATTAGAATTACAATTCAATATAAACTAAAATTAAAATCAAATCATAATTAATTTAAAAATTTAAATTAAAATTAAATTTTTAATAATAAGTAAAATTATAAATTCAAATTCAAATTGAAATACAAATTAAAACTAAATTAAAATTAAAACTAAAATAAAAACAAACATAAAAACAAAAATTTAAATTTAAATTAAAGTTGAAACTAAAATTACAATAAAAATAAAATTAAAATTAAAAATAAAAAAAAAAAATTAAAAAAAATTAAAATAATATAATAACTAAAACTGAAATTAAAATTTAATTTAAAATTTAATTTAAATGTTATTAAAATTGAAATAAAAATTAGAATTAGAATTAAATTTGAAATTAAATAAGTAAAATAATGATAATAAATTGAAATAAATATAAAATAAGGAAAATAAAAATATATTAAAATATTAAAATTAAAACTAAAATAAAAACAAAAATAGAAATAAAAATGTAAATTTAAATTAAAGTTGAAACTAAAATTACAATAAAAATAAGATTAAAACTAAAAATTAAAATTTAAAAAAAAAACTATAAATTTAAAAAAAAAATAATATGTAAACTAAAACTGAAATTAAAATTTAATTTAAAATTTAATTTAAATGGAATTAAAATTGAAACAAAAATTAGAATTAGAATTAAATTTCAAATTAAATTAATAAAATAAGGATTATAAAATGAAATATATATAAACAAAGGAAAATAAAAATATATTAAAATATTAAAACTAAAACTGAAATAAAAACAAAAATATAAATTTCAATTTAAATTAATGTTGAAACTAAAATGCCAATAAAAATAAAATTTAAAATTAAAATTAAAAAAAAATTAAAAAAAAAATTAAAATAATATAATAACTAAAACTGAAATTAAAATTTAATTTAAAATTTAATTGAAATGTAATTAAAATTGAAATAAAAATTAGAATTAGAATTAAATTTCAGATTAAATTAATAAAATAATGATTATAAAATGAAATAAATATAAAAAAAGAAAATAAAAATATAACTATAATTTTAACTAAAACTAAAACTAAGTCTGAAATAAAAACAAATATAAAAATTTAAATTGGAATTAAATTAAAATAAAAATGAAATTATTTAATGTATTAATTAATTAATTCAAATTAATATTAACATTTAAAATAAAACTAAAATTGTATGATAATGTAAATTAAAATAAAAAAATATGTTAAATTTGAAATTCAAATTATATTAAGTAAGAATTTACATTACATTAACATTAAAATTTCAAATAAAACTCAATTTAAAATGAAATTAATTGAAAATAATAAAATTTCTAAATAAATGTTACTCATACGCTCTGTCACCCATGCACAATCAACTTCAACTCTCTTACTGGGTGCCACGTATCGCTTGCAACAAGATGGGCCAGCACTACAATCTTCACTTCATTTGGGTAGCTGGGCACGGGAACATTGAAGCACACACTTGGACAACCGTTTCTATGAAACCTGACGGAGATATCCCACATAGAAGTTGACCTGCTCAGGTTCATAACACCGTCCAAATATAATTAAATTTTAGGAAAAGTTACATATGGCATCAGCTTTTCGACCTATGCAAGTGTCAGATAGGATCCGTTTCGCCATTTAAATCAACTTAACTTAACCTGTCGTCCAAGTTTCTCCAACACTCGTTCGTAGTTTTCAATTAAAATGGAAAACGATCTAAAAAATTGCAAAAATTTAACAAATGAAAATAAACACAAATGTCAAAAAAAACAAAAAAAATACCGCCAACTGTTTTCAATTTCCATGCAAATGGCCAAAGGTGTGTGCAGCGCCAGCCAGTCAGCCAGGAGATTGTGTTCCGTTTTGTCAGCATCGCAACGAAGCAAAACAAAGCGCGGAAATAAAACAGTAAGTGCGGTTGAAGCACAAACAACAATTATAAAACAACAATGCAGCAAAATTAACATTTAAAGTGGATTTCCGCTGCTTGTTGCAAAATTTATTAAGACAAAAAAAAAACCAACTTGCCAACACCAAAAAAGGACGCAAAAAATATACAACTGTTCCGCAGGATAAACGTGCAATGTTAATTGTGAGTGAAAAACGTTCACTTACAAGTTTTGCCTCGTCAATGCTTTAGTTGGCTTGCCGGCTGCCACTAAAAATTGAATTTTCTACCATTCGCTGGTCATTCGCACAGAAAATATCACAGTTGAAATTTTATAATATCGACCATGTGCGTCTAATTCAATTCAATGTTGCAAAATCAACAATCGACACGAGAAGGCAAACAATTTGAATTGCAATTTTACGCACAAGTGCGGCCACTAGACTAGTTTGACCTCGAATGGAAATCGCATATGAAACGAAATGCTACAATCGCTGGGAAACGTTGCGAGTTCGCCGAGGAGGTGAAAGCAATCTGCACTGCACTGTGGCCAGAAATAATGCCTATTATTAGGTATTTATGTAGCGGCAAAAGCAAAAGCAATAGCAATGGAACTAAAGCATAGCGGAGCCCAGCTGTGCGGTTGTTGTCGTGTCGGTGTGTTGATGGGCAGCTTAGCACACAAAATCAAGGCAACAAAACGCCATAAAAGCAATTTGACTCTAGTTTGTGGAGCACAAACTGTTGGCTGATTTCGTGGAAAATCGAAATTTTTTGCTATTTTAGTAAGCAATAGTAGGGCAAATACAATGTTCATTGAATTCTTAGAACGACGGTCGAGCAGGTTATTGAGATGAAGTAGTTGGCAATTGTATGGAACATTGCTGATGCCATGTGTTGGTGACTTTTTCTCAATTTGATGCTTTAGGTTCAATGCTTTTGAATATTTGCAATAGTTTTTAAGATTTTTCGGTTCACTGCGTTTGAATATTTGAACTTATGTCTTAAAGGGATCTTAGAATTCAATGTGTTTCAATGTTTGCACTAATTTCGTAGAACGTTCAATTTTTTGTAATAATTTCATAGATCTTTGATCTGTGATCTCTTTAAGTTAAATTCATATAAAAAATATATTAAATTTGTAATTGTCTACTAAAATATGTTTAGGTATTCAGAGAAACCATACAAATACCCAAATAACATTTTGAAATCATTGTGTGTATTTATAAATAAAAAACTGTTTAAAATAAGAGGAACATATAAAATTACACATCAGACATGATTCATTGCACCGTTTTTCAATTGCAATACTCCAGAACCTCTCATTTTATGCAATTAGATAAAAATTCAGCTAGTACTAAATGACATCAAATCGAGATCAAGGGTATGACCCTTGTTAAAAACTGCTCAGAATTAGCTCTTAGAGGGTTAAAATCTATGACTGACCCCCACTAATTTTCTTTCTTAAACATTTCTTCCGAACATACTTATTCACTATCATCAACCCTTAATGGCGCTTCCATACAATATGTATGATCCTTTTTATATAATGGGCTCCCACTGCTCCCAAGTTGGTGTCAGATGTGTCAAATGTAAGACAGACCCCCATTTGTTTTTCCTTACAATCGTTTTTTGCATACATACCTGCCTTCTATCTTCATCCCTTAAGTGAGCTGCCATACAAAACTGACTGTTTTCTATGGAATTGGCTGCTCACTTGTAAATGTAGTAATTGAGTAAACATCGTATCTCAGAAACTATTAAACCGATTTGAATGATTCATTCACCGTTGGAGAACATACTTCAAAATCAATTAAAGTTCGAAAATTTTCCACTAGAGGGCGAATCTTATATAAACGAAATTCTAAAGTTACCAACTTTTGGGTTTCTACCCTACAAAAACCAAAAAATTGAACCGATTTGAATGATTTATTCACCGTTGGACAACATTTTTCAGTACAAAAAAATATGAAATCAATTAAAGTTCAAAAATTTAACAGTAGAGGACGCATGCTATATAAACGAAATTGTAAAGTTATCAACTTTTGGGTTTCTTCCCCACAAAAAAAATAGATTTTTTCAAGCCTTGGAAACTTGCCATCTTAATTTTGTGATAGATTAGGTTAGGTCAGAGAATGTGTACGTTTTACCCCTACTTGCAGTCGGGAGGACGTACATTGCTCTAATTGGCGTTCCTTGCAAAAGTCAATGTTCTGTCTCTGTTGCTCTCCCGGATGAAAAATTACTAAACTATGTCCAATACACATGTTTAATATGAAAGAAATTAAACACATACAAAAATATACCAACCCCTTTGAAGAAAGTATAAATTTTCCATTGAAATAAATACAAATATACATTAGAGTGGAATTAGTGTTGTATGGAGATTCTTAATAATGGGTTCTCGATGCTACGCACCCTCTCATTTTATGCGGTTTGGTGAAAAAGTGCATGAGCCAAAAAATTTTGGGGCTAGAGTGGGGCTAAATGGCGTCGCATCGAGGTCAAAGTTCACAAAAAAACTGGGAAATTCGACAAATTGCTCCACAGCTGGTCAGAAGTTGGTCTTAGAGGGTTAAAATCTATGAATGACCCCACTAGGTTTCTCTACTGAACATTTCTTTCGAACATACTAATCCCCTATCTCCAACCCTTAATGGGGTTCCCATACAAAATGGTCGTTTTTATAAAATGGGCTCCCATTGCTGCCAGGTTGCCCCCAGATGTATCAAATGTATGACCGACACCCATTTATTTTCTCTTTCAAATATTTCTTCCAAACATACCTACCCGCTAACTCCAAGTCTTAAGGGGGCTGCCATACAAAACTGGCCATTTTCTATGCCATTGGCTCCCCACCTGCAAATGTAGTAGTAAGCGAGAAAACATCGTATCTCAAAAACTACTGAAGCGATTTCAATGATTTATTCAGCGATCGCCAAAACTCTTGAGTAAAAAAAATACAAAATTAATTAAGTTCCAAAAGTTCACCACCAGAGGGCGTCCCCCATACGATCGGATTTGTGACGTTCTGAACTTTTGGGTTTCTGCAAAGCAAAAATCAAAATGTGCAATGGGAGCATAGAAATCGAAAAATCTTCCACTAATTCCAGTCTAATGTACATACATTTACTTTACTTCAGTAAATTGGCATAAATTTACTAAAATAATACATTATTAATGCCATTGAATTAAACCAAGAAATTTGTTAATTCTGAAAAAAACTGAATTTAAGCTTTAATAAAGTACTCAAGCTGTCTTAAAAAAATTTTAATTGCAACTGCCGTATGCTCAGATTTATTATAAATGCTTTTCGTTCACGTTTCTGCCACATTGCTTCCTTCTTTAAGCTAAGATTTATGCATTTGGAGTGAAATCAAAAACTTGACCCGTCATTAAACCCACTTAAACGGCAGAAATTTAATATGCGCGCAATTATAAATGCGTAATTTTTGCCATATTTTTACTGCGTTTTACACAACGCACTCTGCTGTAACCCTAATTTGTTGGCAAGAAGTTGGTCGCACTAGAACGTCAACAGCTAAAAACAACAACAACAACAACCACAATAGACGGAAACAATTTCATCAACTTAAAGCAACAAGAGCGAAAAACATTGACGTGGTCACATGTGGCCGCAACAGTTGCTTACAAATAAAATATCACTCATACGTTCCCATGTGCCGAGATATTTGCTGTGGCGAATTTCAATTTCTGTTTGAAATTTGAATTTAAATATAAATGAAAGCGAAGAAAACGTAATCGAGAACGAGTTAAGTAGACGCCCACAAAATATCGTCATTCGCCAGTCAGTCAGTCAGCCAGCCAGTGGGCATATTGAGTACTTGTTGGAGTGTATTCTCAAAGGATTTCACTCTTTGACGCTGCACAGAAACAAAAACAACAACAAATAGAACACAAATTTGCATATACACGCAATGCTGCTACAGTACACTTTACACAAAACAATAACAACAAATGCTTGTCGATTTTTTGTTTTTTTGTTTTGGCTGTTTGTCGTTTCTAAAAAAACCTTTTTCTTGCTGCGCCATTTACCTCCCCAACGCTTTGGCAGGCAGCAATTGAAATGCGTGACATGTGCTTCAATATGGGCACGAAAAAATAAATAAATAAACCAGATACACATAAGAAAAAAACTAAAACAAAAACAACGACAAAAGCGGCAGCCACAGCCACAGCGAACCCGTTTCAAAATGTCATCAGTGCCAGCAACAGCAACAGCAGAAACGACAGCGCCGGCGATTGCGTTGACGATGGCGATGGCGATGGCATTTGTGTGCCAACGAGAGAAGCCATTTTACAATTTCCTTCGAGGCTCAAAGTTGAATGGAAAATCTGTTTTTGTTTTACCGTGAAGCATATTTATTGTTGTTGCTATTGTCGTTGTTGTTGCCAACTGCCAACTGCTTATTATAAAATAGCAACACGCAATACAAAATTGAATATGAATAAATTTTCGTATTGCCGCGCAAAGGCGCCAAAGGATCACTCGCGCTTTAATTTTGTGTTTGTGTGTGTGTGTGTTTTTTTTTGCATGTTTCGCAAGAAAATATTGCCCTGTGTCACCATAAAATATTCGAACGTGTTGATAATAATATTGATGATTATATTTAAATTTCGCTGCTGATGACTGATGCCAAGCTGGGACCGAGCCAGCAGGACGGCTGCAAAGGTTCTGCGCATAGATTTTCATTAAATATATAATGAGCGTTTGATTGAAATATGTTGGAATTTGCTATTTGCTAGGCACAAATGTCAGCTGGTGATTTGAAGTTGAGATTTATTTAAAATTTTTGTGATCACATCAAAGATGGACAAGTTAAAAGAATATTATTTCGTACTAAAAAATGTTCTCAGACAGTTTTCTGACTGCTTGACACAGTTCTGTTTGAGAGCGCATCAAAGATGGACTCGTTAGAAAGATAAGATTTTGTACTAAAAAATATTTGCAGACAGTTTAGTGATTGTTTGACTCAGATTTGTGTTAGCGCGCATCAAAAATGGATATCTTAGAAAGATAAGATTTCGTACTAAAAAATCTTCTCAGACAGTTTAGTGACTGCTTGACTCAGTTCTGTTTTAGAGCGCATCAAAAATGGACTCGTTAGAAATATAATATTTTGTACTCAAAAATATTCGCAGGCAGTTTTGTGAATTTTTGACTCAGATTTGTTTTAGCGCGCATCAAAAATAGATGGATCGGGACTAATTGATGGACATAGGCCAATACGGCAACACGGACGGACAAATGACAAGGTGGCAACCCCGCCGAAGGGAAACGAACATGAGAGACGCGGACAAAGGAAACAACGGACAGGACAAGAAAACGACACTTGGAATTGTAACGTTGAAGCGGACGGATGTATTGTAAGATCGCCAAATTTTAATATATTAAATAAACGCTAAACAAAAACAAAAACCCAAGTCCACATAGATATCTTAGAAAGATAAGATTTCGTACTAAAAAGTCTTCTCAGACAGTTCTCTGATTGCTTGACTTAGTTCTGTTTGCGAGCGCATCAAAGATAGAAAAGCTGGAAAGTTATTACTTCGTATTAAATAATCTTCTCAGAGAGTTTTTTGATTGCTTGACTGTGGTTAATGTGAGCGCGTGTCGATGATGGACAAATTAGAAAGATACAATTTCGTACTAAAAACACTTCTCAGTCAGTTTTTTAATTGCTCGACACAGTTCTGTATGAGAGCGCATCAAAGATGGACTCGTTAGAAAGATAAGATTGTGTACTAAAAAAACATTTGCAGACAGTTTTGTGATGGTTTGGCTCAGATTTGTTTTAGCGCGCATCAAAAATGGATATCTTAGAAAGATAAGACATACTTATGACTCAGTTTTCTTTGAGTGCGTGTCGATGATGGACAAATTAGAAAGATACAATTTCGTACTAAAAACACTTCTCAGTCAGTTTTTTAATTGCTCGACACAGTTCTGTATGAGAGCGCATCAAAGATGGACTCGTTAGAAAGATAAGATTGTGTACTAAAAAAACATTTGCAGACAGTTTTGTGATGGTTCGGCTCAGATTTGTTTTAGCGCGCATCAAAAATGGATATCTTAGAAAGATAAGACATACTTATGACTCAGTTTTCTTTGAGTGCGTGTCGATGATGGACAAATTAGAAAGATACAATTTCGTACTAAAAACACTTCGCAGTCAGTTTTATAATTGCTCGACACAGTTCTGTATGAGAGCGCATCAAAGATGGACAAGTTATAAAGACAAGATTTTGTACTAAAAAACCTTCTCAGACATTTGAGTGATTGATTGACTCAGTTTCGTTGGAGCGCGCTTCAAAAATGAAAATGAAATTTCATATCGCTGTCAATTCGGTTCTGGTAACTTTAAAGTCAAACATGAACCACACTCTGGAAGGCCAATCGAAAATTTCAATAAAATCATGAAAATTGTTCAGTCTAATCGACTTGTTTCGATTGCCGAGAGCTTAAAATTACACAAAAAAATGTTTGGAATCACTTGAATAAGGCTGGATACACAAAAAAAAAGCTCAAACGCCAAACGAGTTAATCTGCGTTTTATGGGCAAATCACTGCTGAATCGCAACAAAAGCATCCCATTTCCAAAAAGGAAGATGACTGGTGATGAAAACTGGATCACTTGCAACAATGTCAACCAGAAACGAATGGCAGTGAGCCGACACAAACGTTGGCCAAGCCGGGATTGACAGTCAGTAAGGTTTTGCTGTGTGTTTGAACGGATTGACAGGAAATCATCTACTGTGAGCTGTCTTTTTATTTTCAATTCAACAATAAAAACTTCCTTGAAATGCAAAAATATTAAACGAAGCCAACGCGTATGATCCCACAATCATTTTTCAACGTAACAAACAAAATTGAAAGTGAAGCCAACTGAGCAACTTTTGTATCTCATGGATCAAAACTATTATAAAACTCTGCAAACCAGCAAAGCGCGCGCTCACTCTAATTAGCCACCTCACCTTGACATCGTTGAAAGCGGCCTTAAAAATTAGCATTTAATTTGCATGGAAACTTGTTCGCTGTGCAGTGGCACAGAACGTAAAGTTGAAATTGCAGAAAAGTTAATTACATACAAAACGAATGTGTGGTTCATCATTCGCCGCGTTGGCACACACATTAATCAAAAAAAAAACAAAAACACAGCGCCAGTGAAAACACAGTTGGAGGGGAGGCACTGAAAAAGTCTAACAAATGCAGCAAAAACAATTACAAACTGCAAAACTGTAATAACTACGCACGCAACTGACAACATGTGGCCAAACCGAAACAAAACAGCAACAACAATAAACAACAACAAGCAATGCAGCACACAAATAAGAGTTAGAAGCGAAATAACGTCAACGGCACTAAACAAACAACTAAGAACGCTTATTTGCATATGCACTCAAGCGACTTTTTATGTGTGTGTGTTGGCGTCTGTGTGTGAATTTATATGAAGTATGTGAAGAGTGGCATTTGAAGCAAACTTTCACCATTCACATTTATAATTTTGCATATGCAGCGAGTCGTTGAGATGTGTGTGTGTGTGTGGGTGTGTGCGAGGAGCTGCTGCTTTCACTTGAGTGGGTCGTTCGTTAAGTCTCGGCATACTTAAGCAATTGTTTATGCGCTAAAAGTTTGCCTCCATACCGCACGAAAACGGCTAATGAAATGACTGTTGAATGGCATAAAGGAGATCGCTTGGCAACAATTCGGGCAAGTAATACATGGAAACAAATATGCGGCGCGCCCACGTGAGAGGAGAGAAAAGTCAGCAGGAAGGCGAGCAGTTGGCGCCTGGAATCGGGCGCTATTTAAGCGTCAACATGCGCATCACGCTCTGCTTGTGTCAATATTTTGAGAATTTAGCGTGACAAGCTGTTGCCGTTAAGTTTACTTAAGCGCATATTTTGATAGTACCAAAGTTTATGGCTAAGTACGCATGCTATGGTTTGTTTACTTCAATGTGTTGCGAGCCACGGCAGCACATATTGCAATATGCAAAGTTTTGGGGTTATGTTGTTTGAGTTGGCGGAAATTGAAAATATTGCGCATGATTTTTATGTGAAAAATTTTGCATTTTAGAAAAATAGCAAAACTGTTTATGGGTAAGTAAAATGTTATGCATGCAGAGATGAAGAGCTATGAAAAAACCTCAACACAAACTTATGTAGAACAATATTTCAGAGACGTAAAATAATTATTTCCTATATTTTTGGATATAAAAAAATTACGCTTATTTAAGAAATTTCTAAAAAATATTGCTTTATAATAATTATTCCCAATAACAATTTTTTTTTATGTACAACAATATTTCAGAGACGTAAAATAATTATTTTCTATATTTTTGGATATAAAAAAATTACCCTTATTTAAGAAATTTCTAAAAATATTGCTTTATAATAATTATTCCCAATCAAAACTTGTTTACGTGACCTGTAACTATTATCATGTACAAAATATTTTTGAGTTGCATAATAACTGTTAAAAGAAACAAGTATATTTTTCGTTGTCTGTAATTATTTTGGGAATTTTTTTTTTATTAATGACTTTTTTAATTTACGTTACCGATAACCAGCGAAAAGATTTTGTGGAAATTGCATTTTTTGTTTGCTGCTAGATAGAGCATTTCTGATTGAAAATGAGCACGAATTAGGTCCTCCTGATTAGAAATATATCACTTTTATTTTGCCTTTTTTTGCCTTAAAAAGGCAGTTTGCCTTTTTCACCCATAAATGCCTTTTTTTAGTGCCAATTTTACCTATAAATGCCACAAAATGCTATTTTCAAGTTTTATTTCCAATTTTAACTATAAATGCCACAAAATGTCTTTTTCAAGATTTGTCGAGAGCCTTTTTATTTTTCTTTCGTTTTTAATATTTTCCCCCTTTTGTTTCGCAAAAATACCTTTAAACTAAAAACAAAATTAAGTGGCAACATTGCAATTTCGTTAAGTTATCGATGTTTTTACATTGATTTGATCATTCCTAAGCCATTATTTTTTGTTGTGCAGTGGAAAATTTACATAAAAAAACATGCCAAAAATAAAAAAGTTCGGTTAGCGTAAAAATTTTATTTATTTTTTCGTGATACAAGTACGGCTTTTATGCTTTTATATGAGAAGTTAAAATATGAATTTAAAATATGTTCCTACATTTAAATTAAAATATCTTAGTTTTAGTTTTTAAACTATCTTTAAAAACCTTGATGTTCCTTTTCTTTTACAAAAAACGAGGTATAAATATTGTATGTTGCATACGTCAGATGAAATAAAATTATTAAAAAATACATACATATGTACATACATACATACATATTTTTTTTAGATTTTCTGGATTTTTTCTTATTTTTAAATGCCTGTGTTTGCCTTTTTAACAGTTTTAATGCCCTATTTTGCATTTTTTATGTAGTTTTTAGTGCATTTTTCTGTCTTTTTGGCAGTTTTTAGTGCCTTTCCGTGCCTTTTATGCTATTTTATTTTGCCTTTTTTATAGGTTTTAGGTCTTGAAAATCCTTTCCCTGCCGAGAACTATTTTATTATTTTGAGAAATTTTTTTTTACGTTGCTTCATAACTTTTATTTTTGATTTTTTTTCACTTACGTTGCCGATAGTTATCTTGAAAAAAAAATTGTTTACGTTAAATTACCACATTTTGGATATTAATTGATTTTTAATTGTTTTAAATTGACAAGCGCAAGTTAACTCCAAAAACCTACTTTCCACCAACAACTAAACAATTAAAAATCAATTCATACTCAAAATGTGGTAAGGTAACGTAAAAAACAAATTTTCTTTCATATGAAGCAACGTAAAAAAATGTTCTTTCAAATAATAGTTACCGGCAACGTAAATAACAAAAAATCATAAAATAAAATTATAAAGCAACGTAAAAAAAATTTTCTTAAAATAATATTTATATGTAAATAAAGAATTATAAATAAAAGTTATGAAGCAACGTACGAAAATATTCCAAAATAATAATTATACAGAACGAAAAAAAAAATTGTTTTTCATAACACTAAGCAACGTAAAAATTAATTGTCGGAAATAATAATTTTAATCAACAAACGAAATTTATGTTGCATTGTAACAGTTACATTGCAATTATTTTCCTAAAATACTTAAAAGAGTTAAGTCTCTGCAATATTTATTATAAATAAAATCAGCAGAAAACAAAAGCTACAAGTTTTGTACTGAAGTTCGTTTTTTACTGCAAACTTAGACCTCAACCAAACATTTAGAACAATAAAGTAAAAAGAGAAGTTAGAAAAAATATTAAAGTTTATTAAAATTTACAGCACTAAAACCAAAGCCAAAAATGTTAGCAGTTAAGACGTAAACAAAAAAGGTTACAAAAAGTACAAGCAAAAACAATTTACAGCAATATCGCTTAAGCAAAGAAGTTACATATAAATCATACGCCCCAGTGGCCAGCGGCCATAATCAATAAAATTCAATTCACTTGCAAATGTACACATTTCATAAAATTGAAGCAAAAATACCGCAAAAGAAAAGCAAATATCCAAAAAAAAATATTGAATTGCAACACTTTGGTGGTTTTCGACCTTCACCTCGGCATCAAGAGCGAGCGCAGAGAAATGCCAACGAAAATAGCAAAAGGACAGAAAAATTGCAACAAAATTGGCTGCTGGTTGCAGCAAATTGGCAGCAAAGAAGGAAAGAAGACAGAGTTGAAATGAGCGCAGGAGTAAAGAAGAGGAAGAGGGAAGGAGAATGTAAAGCAACAAGGCCAGACCTCGACTACATTCGCTTTCGAACATAAACTCAAAGCGCACATTAAGGCGCAGCGCGAGCATTTATCAGGGGAAATGCGGCAAATTTCTTCTACAACGATTCATAATTTCACAAACTATGCCATTGCCAGCGGGCGAGCGTCGAATGTGGCGGCTGCTGTTGCTGCTGCTGCTGGTGCTGATGATGTTGATGATGATAAAGTTGCTGCTCTTATTGCTGATGTTTGCTAATGTGAATGATTATGACAATGAAGCTGAGATGAAATGCTAAAGCAGGAATGAGCAACAAAAGCGAGGGAGGAAGGCAAAGGTCTGAGAGCGCGTTGATAAATGTGAGCGCAGAGAATTCATGACAGCGCTGAAAGCATACATTTGAAAAAATGCTGCAACAGCCGCAGCTGCAGAAGAACGAAAAGAACCCAAAAATTTGCTCAGAGTAGCAACGGAAAGGATTTTTTAATAAATGTAATTTTTTATTTTTAGTTTTTGCTGCCACAATTTGTCATAACGAATTTCATGCTAATTGTTGCTGAGAAATGTTAGTCTCCGTTGAATGTGTGGAAAATAAAAAATTACAAAAGGAAACTGTTGCTTAGGTTTTGAAACTAAAAACGCAGTGAAATATGTATTAAAATTTTGAAAAGTTAACAAATGCTGCGGCTAGCCAATTGTGTCAATTAGATTGGAGAAGAACAAAAAACAGTAGCGCCATGATCACAATTTTAGCGCCCACTGTCAGTTGACATACAACCAGACACGACTTTGGCTGCTTGTAAACATTTGGTGTGAACTTTTGTCTGATTAGTTTGATTGAAATTTTTACCGACATAACTTTTCGCTGTTATGTTTTAAAATGCGCTTCGATTTTTTTGGATTTAGGAGTCTGCTGAGTCAATTGGAAGTTTCGATAGTTTCCCTAAAATTATGAAAACGTTTTCAATAATTTTTTTTTTGTAAAGGCTAACTCAGTGTCAAGCAACAGCTTACAGCTGCTCAAACTCTACACTTTTGCTGTTCCTCAAATTAATCAGTTCAACTTGTTTGTATAATTACCTTCAATTCAAATTATTTTTTTAATTATATTACTTCAATTTTATCCTTTCGTTACAGGTTTTTACTGGAGACAGTTTAAATTTATTGATTTAGTTTGTCTGCTGTGTGGTTATATCAACAACAACCCATTTGAAAGTTTCTCAATTTTTATGTCCAAACCCTGTTTTTAGAATTTTGTCATGTGACCATATCGTTGTGGTTGTAAAAATTCCTTAAACATAAAAATTTGTACGCATAACTTAAATTCAATTACGTCAGCTAAAATTATAATAAAAAAAATATAAATATAAAATATATAATATTAAATTTAAAAAATCAGTCAGCTAAAATTTTAAAAAAATATATATTATATAAAATATATAATATTAAAATTAAAGAAATATATAAAAAAATAAATTAAAATAAATTTCAAGTTTCTCCTATTTGTTTCTATTTTTTAGAATTTTGTCATGTGACAGCGTTTTGGCTGTAAAAATTCTTTTAAGCATAAAAATTTGAACGCTTAAATAGAATTCATTTACTTTAGTTAAAATTATTTAAAAAAATATATATATAATATAAAATTTAAAAAATAAATAACAAAAATTTGTACGCATAACTTAAATTCAAATACGTCAGCTAAAATTATAAAAAAAATATAAATATATAATATTAAATTTAAAAAATATATAAAAAAAATTTAATTTAAATAAATTTAAAATTTCTCTTATTTGTTTCTGCTTCTTCTTTCTTTACTATGTAACGATATAACATTCAAACAACGTGCATACTTCTCTTCTTAAAATTTAAATATTCAGTTTATTAATTTCGTGTCATTCCTAAAACTTCATACTACATACATAAGGCCTTACAAAAATGTAAAAAATATGTAAATGTAAAAAAACAAAAAATATGTAAATATGTATGTATATGTTGAAACCATAGAGAGTTCAAACGTCCACAAAGAAGCATGTTTCCATATGGCAACAAAATAGCGAAAGTGTTAAAGCCAACAACTTCACTTCAGCATGCACACAATTGATTCATTCATCCGTTCACACAAAACACTTATACGCCCCGTATGCCAACAAGGCAAACACACCAAATTACACTTTCAATTAAATTCAATTACGCATTAATTTAACCTTTTCTGACTGACACTTGGCATCAATGCACACGAAAATAAACATGAAACAATAAAATTGTAACTGCTTTACCGAGAAGCGTATCGGCTTTGAGTTGTCGTTGCCATAAGCACACCGACAGAGCCACAAATTTATCGCTTTAGTCTCCCTTCTACTCTCTCGTTCTGTTGCTCAAACAAACCGAGCCGAAAAAGGGTTTCGAATTTCATTGTCATGGCTATAAAAATTTATTAAGCGCACATAAAAACAAACTCTCGACAGCGCCATTCATCTTCGCTTACCTTTGCCATGGCTTCATTATGTAGCAACGAAGCCGTACAAACGCTTTTCAATGGCAAGTCTTTGATTTGCCTACAACAGTCTGGACAATCGGGATAACCACAGAAGCCGGCGAGACCGTAAAACCCTCCTCTCCCTTTTGCTGGCGGCCAGCTTTGGCACGTTTTGTTGGTTGGTTGTTTGGTCGTCAGGCCGACAAGCAACCAGGCAGCCAGACAGCCATTATGCCGAGCAGCAGCAGTTGGAGGCAGTTGGCCCGAAATTATGTTAAAAAGGCACTTACTTAAGTAGAGACTTGTTAAGTTCATCCTACCCCCGAATACAGCTTCACCGCAGGTCGGCTTCATGCCGCACCTGGCCGCGGCCGAGTGTTGTAGGAGTGAGCTGCCTGTCTTCTATGCTTGGCTGGTTATTTGGTATTTCACTTGCAAACTACTGTCACATTTTTGCTATACAGCAAAATTCTCGCGCTACCCTTTCTCGCCACACCCCTTTGCGTGCACGGCCCTTTTGCGGCGCTAAGCTATTTAGAGCTTTTTCTGTGCATGTAAATGTGTGGCAGCGGCAGCGCACGTAGCAACAACGTGAATTGAAGTTTCTGTAGCACTCTACGAGCCGTTTGCTTGACACCTTTTGGCTTTATCGTTTGTTGGCGATTTTTTCAGATTTTTGTTGCCACTTTCCACGGTGTTGTGAACCGAGGCCAAAGTGCGCTTAACTGGTCTCCGAGCAGGTAAAGGTTGGACTTATTGTAGGCAGCGGTATGAGTACAACAAAAAGCAACAGCTACTTGCGTAAGCGAAACAGCAGCCATAGCAACAACAACAACAACAACAACAAAAAATGCGCCAAACTGCAATAAATCCTTTTTATGATCGAAATAAAACAAAGTATTAAATTGTATGTGCTACAGCGATGCCAAAAAAAATATAACAACAACAACCAAAATATATAACTGCCCCGCCCACGCAAATTTCGAGTTTCACTTCTGTGCGTGACCTGCATAACAAATTAAGAGCGTGAAAAATGTCAACGGCGCACAGCCAAAGTGGCATTGGCCGCAGCGAGTCGATTGGTCGACTCGTAAGTCGTTAAGTTGCCAGCGGCTGCTTGACTGCCAGAGTTTTTATTTATTTTATTTCTATTTAATTTTGTGTTTCCTATTTTTTTGTTTGTTTTTTATGTTTGTTGCCTTATTTATTCTTTTTAGGAAAAGTTTGCAATTCTTTTGTGCTGCGCTCCACTTTGAGGTTAAGGTTGCGTTACCCTTTTTTGTGCGCCTCAGCTTATCACACTCAGTGTTTGTGTGTGTGTGTGTGTGTGTGTGTGTGTGTGTCATGTTTGTGTGTGACATTGAAGAGTGATCGATTTGGGTAGCTGGCCACCTTTTTTTTTGTTGGTATATCGAAATCTTTTTCAATTTCTTTATGCTTGACGAATTTTTGCGACATTGACACTTTTTTGCTCATATCATTTTTTTACTTTTTATTTAGTTTTTTACTTGTCGGCTTCAACTTTAAGCGTTTTGTTGTTGTATTACTTTTGATTTTGTCAGCATCGAAAATGCGGCAGTGTCAAGAGATTAATTTGCCTTGGTGTGGCGCACAGGTTAAGTGAGAATCGATTGTCATATTTGAGGTTATGAGGAGTGCAGCTACTGGAGCGTTTAAGTCAAGTTTAATTACAACAAAGAAGCGAGCTGTGGGCAGGAATGTATAATTGGCTTAAATAGAGAGCATGTTGAAAATATGATTTTGCAAGAGTAAAAGAGGGATGCGGAAAGATAGAAAGGAAAAGAAGATGTGAAAGGAATGTTAAGTAACAGAAGAGATCAAATACATAAATATTTGAAAAAATATAAGTAATGCGTAGAGGGAAGAAATAAAACACGAAAGACGGAGAAGACAAAAAAAGTTAGGAAAAAAAGGAAAAAGAGTAAGAAAAGAGTCGGTATTAAAGAGATAGTAAAAAGGCAGTAAGAAAAATATATAAAGTCAGAAACACATAAGCAATGAAAAGAGAAAGAATAAAAAAAGAAAATTTGGTGACAAAGAAAAGAGTGATGAAGAAGATTTTAGTATGTGGGAGCGAAAAGGAGAACAACAAATGACAATGGAGGAAGATAAGTTACAAAGACAAAAGTGGGATAAAAGGTTTGTAAGAGAACTAAAAGATACGAAAAAAAGAAAACGAGAAATAGAGATAGAATAAAAGGAGGAGGATAAGGAGAGGAGGTAGAGGGATAAGACAAGCAGGAGAAAAGAAACAGATATAGCAAAATAGGGAGCGCATGAAGTGGGATAAGATGAAGAAAAGAGATTGGCCAACTTAAAGAGAAGTAAAGTGGAAGAGAGACAGAATAAGAGGAAGTTGAGGTAGAAGAAGAAGTAGAGATAAAGGATAAGAAAAGGAGAAGAAAAAAGATAAATAATAGAAAAAACATCAGATTGAGTAAGGCAAAGAGAAGGTAGAAGACGAGGTAGAGTGGCAAGACTAGAGGAAGAAGAGGAAAAATGGGAGAGTAGAGCAGGAAAGATGAGATAAGATGGGATGAGATGAGGCAGAGGAGAAAAAAGATTGGAGATATAAAAAGACGGAAAGGAAGAAAGCTAGAATAAGTGAACGAGAATCGGAAGAAAACAAGATAAGAGGAAACAGGGAGAAAGTATAGGATAAGAGAAATAAAAAGGGGGAGACAGAGAGAAGAAAAAAGGTAGGAAGAGAGTAAGAAAAAAGAAAAGTAAATAAAGAGAGAAAACATAAAAGAGAGAGCAGGCAGGGAGATGGGATATGTTGAAGGGGAGGAAAAGATAAATAGATAAATTTAGATAAAGACTAGGAACAGCGACAGAACAAAAAGGAAGGGAGGTAGAAGAGGACTCAAACAGATAGGATAAGATGAAAAGAAGAGAAGATGTAAAATAAAAAAAAGAAAGAAAAAATAGAATAAGAGGGAAAGAAGCTAAAAAGGATGTAAAGAGACGAGATAAAAGTAAAAAGAAAAAAGAGAAAGAGATGCGACATATCATAAAAGAGATAACATAAAGAAAGATGGGATAAGTTGAAGAGGAGGGAAAGATCAAGAGATAAAATAAGATAAAAAGGAGAAAGACATAAACAGGAGGTGAAACAGAACGCAAATAGATGGGATAAGAAGAAAAGAGGAAAAGATATGGGATAAAGAAAAGGAATAGTAAACCAGAGAAAGAGAAAAAGGAGGTAAAAGAGAAGGTAGAGACAGAAAATAAAAGTAAGAAGTGGAAAGAGGAAGAGAAGAGATATAACATAAAAGTAGAGCAGACAGAGAGATGGGATATTTGGATTGGATTGGATTGGATTGGATTGAATTGGATTGAATTGGATTGAATTGGATTGAATTGGATTGAATTGGATTGAATTGGATTGAATTGGATTGAATTGGATTGAATTGGATTGAATTGGATTGAATTGGATTGAATTGGATTGAATTGGATTGAATTGGATTGAATTGGATTGAATTGGATTGAATTGGATTGAATTGGATTGAATTGGATTGAATTGGATTGAATTGGATTGAATTGGATTGAATTGGATTGAATTGGATTGAATTGGATTGAATTGGATTGAATTGGATTGAATTGGATTGAATTGGATTGAATTGGATTGAATTGGATTGAATTGGATTGAATTGGATTGAATTGGATTGAATTGGATTGAATTGGATTGAATTGGATTGAATTGGATTGAATTGGATTGAATTGGATTGAATTGGATTGAATTGGATTGAATTGGATTGAATTGGATTGAATTGGATTGAATTGGATTGAATTGGATTGAATTGGATTGAATTGGATTGAATTGGATTGAATTGGATTGAATTGGATTGAATTGGATTGAATTGGATTGAATTGGATTGAATTGGATTGAATTGGATTGAATTGGATTGAATTGGATTGAATTGGATTGAATTGGATTGAATTGGATTGAATTGGATTGAATTGGATTGAATTGGATTGAATTGGATTGAATTGGATTGAATTGGATTGAATTGGATTGAATTGGATTGGATTGGATTGGATTGGATGGGATTGGATGGGATTGGATGGGATTGGATTGGATTGGATTGGATTGGATTGGATTGGATTGGATTGGATTGGATTGGATTGGATTGGATTGGATTGGATTGGATTGGATTGGATTGGATTGGATTGGATTGGATTGGATTGGATTGGATTGGATTGGATTGGATTGGATTGGATTGGATTGGATTGGATTGGATTGGATTGGATTGGATTGGATTGGATTGGATTGGATTGGATTGGATTGGATTGGATTGGATTGGATTGGATTGGATTGGATTGGATTGGATTGGATTGGATTGGATTGGATTGGATTGGATTGGATTGGATTGGATTGGATTGGATTGGATTGGATTGGATTGGATTGGATTGGATTGGATTGGATTGGATTGGATTGGATTGGATTGGATTGGATTGGATTGGATTGGATTGGATTGGATTGGATTGGATTGGATTGGATTGGATTGGATTGGATTGGATTGGATTGGATTGGATTGGATTGGATTGGATTGGATTGGATTGGATTGGATTGGATTGGATTGGATTGGATTGGATTGGATTGGATTGGATTGGATTGGATTGGATTGGATTGGATTGGATTGGATTGGATTGGATTGGATTGGATTGGATTGGATTGGATTGGATTGGATTGGATTGGATTGGATTGGATTGGATTGGATTGGATTGGATTGGATTGGATTGGATTGGATTGGATTGGATTGGATTGGATTGGATAATATACTAAGAACGAAGAGAGAGAGAGAATAAAAGGAAGAGAGGGTTGGAGAGGAGGTAGAGAAAAATAATAATAAGAAGACGAAAAGGTTTCATCACTTTGTATTTTGTTCTTGTAGAAAGTTTTTCTGGTGTTGGCAACCGTTGCTAATCTAAAATCTTAACAAAGTTAAAAACAAAACAAAAATACATACATACATCACACAAAAAAATTACGAACGGCAAACCGAAGCGTTACAAACTTTTCAACATTAACAAAAGAAGGGGGGAAAAAATTCAACAAAAGTGTGCAATGGAGATAAGCAAAAGACGTGCAGAGCCAATTTCAACGAAATGCTGCCAAATGTTGGTGCAAAAACTACAATGAAAGCGTTGAACTGTTGTGCAGCTTTCTGCTGGTACTTTTGAACGAAGTAGAAGAGGAAAAGAGTGACAGAAAATGTAGACGCAAATGTTGCATTGCTGAAAATGCTGAGGTGTGACTGAGTATATATTTGAAATACGTGTGTGTACGAATGTGGAAATAATTCAAAATGACGCATTGATGTCGCATACAGCGACACAAACACACACACACGTGTGTGCTCGTATTTAGTGCTGACAACGCGCACAATGCCTGAAGGTGACAAGTCGTGCAAGTTTGGCATGAAAGAAAATTATGGAAATTAGCAAACCGGTGCACAAATATTTCGTCAAGAGGCAGACAATGTCAAGCTATATAAAAGTAGAGAATTTCAGGAGCAGAGCGAATTCAGGGCGAGTTAGCTGCGTCAGGTGTGCTTTATATGACTGTGCAGGCAGATAATTTTATGCATGTGTGCAGCAAAAATAGAGATAGAGTGAAACTAAAGTGACAAAAGCTGGAGGAGAGAGTAGCTGACAGCTGAAAAACTACAGACGGGGTTAGTGGTAAATATACTTTACAACTTTAAGAGATGAAAATTTAAAAAACAACAAAAAATTTAACTCAATGTTCAGACAGTTTTGTCTACATACATGAAGCAAAATAAAGGAAAACGAAGGAATGGTGAATTCAAAGGCCAGATACACCAAAACAGCCAGAAATTGTAAAGTTTTGTTGTGAAACTATTATTGAAGAACTATTTCTTATCCTTTTTTTCACCATTCTTCATACATTAAATGCTTTTTTATTCGATTATTTATTTCAAAGTGTTATGTTTTCTGTAAAAATATATGAAACACATTTTTCCTGTTTATATGCTACTTATAAAAAATCACTCACCTGTAAATTTGGCGGGCAATGATCGAGCAGTTCGAGCATGTGTTTGATGTTTTGTGCATCTTGTATCACAAAATTTAGTTCCATATCAAATTCGCCTCCAACCAACTGCAAAAACAAATTGAAAAAATTTCACTTTATTAAAGGAAACAAATTAAACAATTTTATATGGGATATATTTATTTTTAATATTTTTTATTACATATTTTATTGTTATTTTGTACAAAAAAAAATTTATATTTCGTTGTAAATTTTGGTTACAATTTTATATCATTATAGTAGCAATTTTCCCCTTTTATATTTAAAACAATTATTACATGTTTTTAAGCAAAAACCCCCAGCACGCCCTAAACTATGCACTGAAAAATAAACATAAGAGTTTTTTCCCCCAAAAAAGGGGATATACGGGCACAAAAGGCAACACAAACGTGCAAATAGAATTAAGCAACGCGTGTTATAATAAAGACAACAACAATAGCAACAACAACAACAGTCGAAAACACGTGTCGTTTTAATATACACACACACATGAATTGTTTTCAAATTGGCATCGCTCGCATTGGGCTGGAGGGAACTGTGGACGTTGTGCAAAGGGAAAAGTGTATTGAATTTTTATGAATAACCACAAATTGAAGTGGATTAATTTTTTTACTGTTGTGCGCAGTTAAGCCAGCAAACAGTAAACAGCAGACAACAACAACAATGCGCTCAAATTCTGAAAATAATATACCATGCAGAAACAAATTACGCGCATATATGGCCGGGCAACGGAAAAACTCAAATGTGGCTACATATGAAATCGAGCGTGAGTTGCGCAGAAAAAACATTTAATTAAAATTTTGTTTATTTTTTGTGTGCTGCTACCAACTGCAGGTGGCTACCACATGCGGTTACACAGCGCCGCGACGCATTCGGCAAAAATATCAGTAATCAATTGATCTTTTATTAAAAAATATAAAATCCTAAAAGTGTTAATGAGAAGTTTTTATAAAATTAAATATATTTTGAAATTCAATTTCATTCATCATGAAATTGTATTTTCGATTTTATTTCCACTGAAATGTCAAGAACAGACGGAATTAAAATGAACTGAAGAAAAACTTGCATGTTTTGCATATATTGTTTTATAATATATATATTGAAAGGTATAAGGCGCACAAAAATCAACATTTTGTATTTTCGGAGTAAACTCCGAATTTTCGGAGTAACGTCAAAAGCTCTCCAAAATGTATCCAAAATAGGATGGACTAAAAATTTTGCACATTAAATCAAAAATGTGCAAAACAACAGTACATTCAAATAAAATAAAGAAATGTTTAAACATTTTTCGATTGTACTCACATACCTAAGTACATGAAATTTATTTGGTGTACAATAAAATATAGAAAAAATTGTTTTTGCATACTTATTAAATTTAATTTAATTATTTATCCTTCAATTTTCGATTTCGATTTGGGTTTTGGCATTAAGTTCACCGGGCATTAAGTTCACGACAGACATGCCATCACTGTCGCCCAGGCCAAAGATTCTAACACCAGTAAGCGCACGCGTACTTGTTGATTTTTTATAGTTTTTGTGTACAAAATGCATAAAGTGCGGTCGACCAATTTAATTATTTAAATTAAATTAAAATAAATATTCTAATAATATTAAAACCCATTTGACTGCTAGAAATCACTTTGACTTTTATTTTGGGATCAATGTTAAATATGTTGTGATTTTTCGGAGTAAGTTTAGAGTTTTCAGAGCATTTGTTTTTTAATATTTAAAGAAAATTTATTTAAATGATGCAGTAAAACATAAATTAGTTCAAAATAAAATAAGTAAATGTTAACATTGCGTAGTGACATTAAAAATTATTCATCGGGAACATTTTAATGCTTTAATTAAAAATTTTGCAAAAGTAGATTAAAAAATTGTATAAATTTAAAACAAAGTTGTAGTAACAACTATTTAGATATTGAAAATAAATACATCTTGAGTAATGTGTTCCTGTCGTCTCAAATGTGTTCGGGCCATGAGTGTCAAAAACAAAATATGAACAAATAGAACTATTGCCAACTAACAAATGAATTGTCTAGACTGCCACCTTGTTATTTTGGTTCTCAATGGTTTGGTAATCGGATTATTAAAAAAAATCAAAATACACATAGAGAATACACAAATAGCGAACTAACGAGCTCGTTGCAAAGACCCGTTTGATTTTAAGATTATACAGAAAATATTTTAAGTGTGTATACTATTTCAATAGGTTTCTGCTAGAACTTTCACGGCTGCTATGTGAGCATGTTCAGCATGACTTATTTCCGATTTATTACACTATGTACCGAAATAAATTATGCTCTCCCAAGAACTCAGTAAATGATAAGAAATAAATATTTAAAAATTATTATTTTCACTTTTTTCGCTTCACTGACAATCCTTGTTTCAATACTGCCACTGCAAACTTTTGCTTAATTGGCTTTTTATGGCATGCAGTCAGTGTCATTAAGGCCGATTGCTTGCAAATTGTACAACATCGACCATACACCGTTGCTGTTTTTTGTTATTGCAAATATTGCCACTATGATTTTGTTTTCGAAGCCAGCAGTTTTTGCCGTAATGACACAACATGTATTCATTGAAAATTTACACAAAAAAGCAGCAACACATTTAGTATTGCCTGCCACGTTCACAATTATTGCTGTTGTTTGCCTTGACTCGTCATACTAGTCGTATACGTAACCTTAAAAGCTGGATGAATATCCAGCAGCGACAGCACAACGAACATAATGTTAGTCATTTTTGTTTTTTGTTTCCAATGTATTATTGAATTTTTTTAAGTAAATAAAATTTTATAATTTCACACGAACGTAGTTTAATTTCGTACAAATCAATCGCTGGTCAAAAAAACATAGCCAACCGAAAATGCCTTTACTATCCACACTGCAGTGTTAAACAAAATGACATCAGAGCAGCAAAAAACTCACTGAAAAATAACATAAAATACAACGAAACAAAACAAAAAAACTCAAAAAGTTGCCACAAAACCAGGCAAAGGACCAACGAAAAATGAAGCAAAAAGATACAAAAAATATTTGGTTTTTTTCTTGTTCATTCGCTTTGTTTGGTTTGGCAGTTCGTCTGTTTTTTTTTTTGGATGTGAACGTAGTAACGCGTTTCGGTGCAAAAGCGAAAATAACAAAAGGCAAATGATTGAAACGAAAAACAAAATGTAACAATGTGCGGGTGTGTCCTCCATGCCGCAGACGTAAACTATCTGCGCGGTTGGTTAGCTGGCCGGGCGGCTGGCGTCCGTCAGCCTGG
This sequence comes from Melieria crassipennis, assembly GCA_963668005.1. Lineage (NCBI taxonomy): Eukaryota > Metazoa > Arthropoda > Insecta > Diptera > Ulidiidae > Melieria > Melieria crassipennis. The sequence goes on along the minus strand of OY764962.1, from coordinate 24,814,745 downwards.
CGTCGGCCAAGTTTTCACGGCATATGCGTGCGGCTTTTGTCTAGTTATGCGCTTGTCTGCCTGTTTGCCTATCTGTCGCGCTGGTCTTTTGTCTGGCCGTGTATGTGTGACTGTGCGCGTGGGTGTGGCGCGTTTCGAGTGTGGCCAGCATTATGTGTTAAAATATGAGTAACACAAGAAATGAAGGGAAAAATTCGCACGGAATTGTTTTCGACTTTGCCTTCTCCTTTGCTGTTATCTTCGTAAGGTGGTCGTTGGCCAAAAGCAACTGAATCAGTCATGCTTTTTGCGCATGTTGGCCATGTTCTGCTGCGTAGAAGCCAAAGGGTCGAATCGTAGGCACATTAATGTATGAGTATCTAAGAATATTTATCTCTAGTGCGCATTTCTTTTTGGCTGCCTTCAACAAAGTCACCTTTTTCACCTTTTTTTTCGTTTTGCCAAAGACGCCAAGTAATGCAGTCACTTTCACGTTGCTTTTGTTATTGTCAAATAGTCATTTAGATTAATGCCGGTACTGCTTTGTATAGGTGGCACTTATCTAAATGTAATTGGAATCAGGGTTTTGTGCGTTTTTGTTTACTTTGCTTAGTTGAGATTTGCCTCATCATTGCTGCAGTCTGCTGGGAAATATGATTTGCTTTAAATGATAGTCGGAAACATTTATTTTTATTTGATGTGAATAGGTTTGGCTTTAGTTGTATGTAGTTAAATATTTTTTTTTAATTTTTCTTAATTTATTAAGATTTATTTATTTTTATTAAAGATTTATTAATTATTTAATATTTATTTTTATTTATTTATATTATATAATATTTATTTAATTGTTTAATTTTTTGGTATTTATTAACATTTATTTGTTTATTAAAGATTTATTCATTTTTTTAGTTTTTATATACTTAAATATTTGTTTTTATTTTTTTTTTAATTCATTAAGATTGATTTATTTTTATTAAAGATTTATTAATTATTTAATATTTATTTTTATTTATTTTTATTATCTAATATTTATTTAGTTGTTTAATTAGTTGGTATTCATTAAGATTTATTTATTTATTGAAGATTTATTCATTTTTTAGTTTTTATATACTTAAATATTTTTTTTTATTTTTTTAATTTATTAAGATTTATTTATTTTTATTAAAGATTTATTAATTATTTAATATTTATTTTTATTTATTTTTATTATATAATATTTATTTCATTTTTAATTTTTTTGTTTTCATTAAGACTTATTTATTTGTTAAAGATTTATTCATTTTTTAAGATTAATTAATTTTTTTTTTAGTTTTTTGGTATTTAGTAAAAACTATATTGGGTTGGCAAGAAATAGATTTCTTTCTTACTTATTTATTTAATTCGTTATTGAGTTCCTCTTTGCCGTAGACCTCCTAGATCTTCTAGACTCCCGGAAAACTTAATTTGGAGTATGCAGAATGTAATTTTTGGAGAATGAAATTTTACTAGTTTTGAAACACTTCATTGCGTATATTTTTCACTCAAATATGACCAACGTTCGGGTTGTCCTTATAAAGTTGATGATGACCAAATTAAAGTCATAATTGAGTCGGATAGTCGTACAGCTCAGCTCAGATTGCAGAGAGGTTCAATGGTACAGCAGCTGAAAATCACTTAAAACATCTTGGACTCTTTAAAAAGTTCGATTGAATTGAAAGAGATTCACACAACACAAGGACTCAATATTTGCTATGTTCATCTCAAACGGGAAGAATTCGATTTGTTTTGGAACGAATCCTTACTGGTGCTGAAAAATGTATCATTAACCATAACACTGAACGAAAAAGATTATGGTGCAAGTCTGATAACAACACAAACCACACAGAAAGCTGATTTGCATCAAAAAAATATCTTGCTGTAAATTTTTTTATATAAACTACAAGGGTATGTTTTATAGTTTGAGCTGCTTCCAAGAAACCAGAGATCAATTTAGATGGAAAAATCGCAAAAGAATCTTGTTTCAAGCTTAACAATGCCATGCTGTACACATTTCTGAAGACTTTTAGAAAATCACTGGAAGTTTGGTTGGGAATTGATGTCACATTCATCACTGACCTTGCATCATCAGATTTTTGTTTATTTCGAAGTTTGCCAAACTCTTTGAATGAAAAAAATGTCAGTAAGAAGATGACCTGAAATCAGACAGGGTACAGTTTTTACTGTACTGATAAGGACCAAAAGTTTCAGGTAGTCGAAATCATGGAGTTGCCAGAAAGATGGCAAAAGTTGGGATCAGACTTTTCGAATAGGGTTCAATTTTATTTTTAAAAATTTTTTGTATAAAACAAATGATAACTTAAAAAATGTATGAGTTTCTGTCGATTCGGTATCTGTGTGCAGTAGCGTACACAGAATTTCGTTTTTGGGGGTGATCCGTATAAAACTTTTAAGCTCAAACCCATTTAAATCCATATTTTCCACTCAAAAATAAAAAAAAAACTCCTCAAGCCCCACCACAAATTAAGTGCACCACTGTCTGTCAACTTGTCTATGGGATTTTCCTTCATACATATATACAAACAAAAATCAATCAATCAAGTTCGAGTAATGATTGACACATATGAAAGAAATATCAACATAAAGCATACTTTTAGGAATATGAAACCTTGAAACGAAAATTTTTAAAACTTTTAATTTCACGAAAATCTTAAAAACTTTTAATTTCACACACCGTTTTGCGAAATAAAAGAACAGCAAAATTTTAAGGCATACTTTAAGGAACATTTTTTTGTCCTCTTACATGCTAAAAAAATCAAACTTCATATCATAAAATTAAAAAAGTTCTTCCCATAAATTATGTAAAAATAATCATAAATTTTTTGTGAATATTAAATTCTCAAACTTCTTGAATGTGAAACCAATGCGAGTTTAAATTGTAAAAGTATTTTATTGTTTTTTTTTTTAAATAATATTCTTCACTCTCGTTTACGGAGCAAAATGTGGCCATGAAAACGTTAAAACAATGCGCAATGGAAAAGTTAATGAAACGCATTGGCATTCGGCATTCACATTTGTGTTTAGTCGGCTGCATAAAATTGTCTAACAATCAAATGAAGAGAACGAAAAAAACCATAAAAGAAAATAATAAAAGAAAACAAATGAATCAAGTGAAAAGAAAACGCCGTAAGTAAAACGCAACGCGCACATGCACACAAACACATTTTATATAATGTAAGTCACGCACACACACACACACACACTCATACATACACATACATATATACAATTATAGACAGCAGAGTTAATGTTATCTGGTTGCGCAGATTTACATCCACAAATTCTATACACGCGACAGTCCCTTTCTGCGTGCGGCAAATGCTTGCAGACAGTAAATTCTTGCAGCGAAATTTCATTTCGATTTTATATTTGTTGTTGCCACGTGCACGTTTTAGTGCAGGTTTACTTGCGTCGATTTATATATAATACATATATTGTATAATATAAGCGAGTGTTGTAAGCGTGTTTATTTGTCCGTATGTGTGTGTGTGTGTGTGTGTGTGTGTGTGTGTGAGTGTGTGTGTGAGCTTTAAGACAAAAACACAACCTAATCGTTTTATATGGGTTTTTTCGTTGTAAGCTTGAATGATTCTCACGATATCTTCATCTTGTGTCATTAGTAAACATGCACGTTCTCTCTCTCTTTCACACAGACACACACACACACTTCATGCCCAGCGCTGCGCTGCTTGTCATCACAGCTGACATTTTCGTATTAGTTTGCTTGAGCGAATTTTAATTTAATTCGGTTAGAGGCCAAAACATGTGAGCTGTCCTTGTCGAAATCTTTATACACACACACACACACACACATACAAAGCCATGCACACGTGCAACTTTTGTTTCGCCCAAAAAGCTGTCGGTTATGTAACATAAGACCCAAGTTGAAGGGAACGTGAAGCTGCAAGCAGGGCTGAACCGAAAATAGACGGAAAAAAATGGAAAAAATATAAGCAAAATTATACGTCAGCTAAGTTGCGCACAGAAATCAGTGCGAGCCATGTCGGAAAAATTCAAACAATCTTTGGTTACATTTTTTGGCCCAATTTTCTCAGTTTGCGGTCTTTTGTGTGTGGTGCTGCTGCAAGCGTTGAGAAAATAAAAATTGAGCCAAAGATATCTCAAAGCAAACAAAGGCAGCCGCTGTGCTTCTCATCTATGCTGGCGATTGTAACTTGCAAGAAAGCTTGTATACCTTTAGGCGGCTGGAATTAATTGAATAAAACTGGGCATAAAAAAAGCACATCAGACAAAGAGGTGGTGCGGTGAAGACAGCGAGAGAGAAAAACAGAAAGAAAATTAAATAAGGCCAGACACAAAAAGTTAAACAAACTGTGTAGCTAAGAATAAAGTGTAAAGAATAAAAAAAAGAGAGAAATTGTTTTATCTCTTCTATTAAATATTTTTAATTTTTTTTTTAATTTTTTGCAAATGAATGTTGGTTTATAATTTTAATTTTTTTGTCAGCTTATCTCGTGCAGAATATGGCTACATGCCTTTACTCTGTTTGCATTTTCTTAAAGCCAACCCAGCTGAAGGTAGTTAAATAAAAAAAAAAAAGATAAAAGCATTAAATGCACACAGCGCTAGAAATTACAGGAAAATGTAAATAAAATATGTATAAAGGTCGAAAAGAAGAAAAAGAAAATATTAATAAAGGTGGAAAAAGGACAGAAGAAAAGGCAAAACCGAAAGGCGCTGATAGCAGGAGAGCACTGAGATATGGGTAGAAAGAGTTAGCTGCAAAGTTACATAGATGGAAAGATAACACAGTGCAACACTAAAAAAGGGACAAGGTCAAACATGTCTCATTCGATAGAGGACCTCAGTAGATGAAAAGGTGTTAAGAGATTTTTCCCGGGATGTTCGAGTTTTTTTTTTTTAAATGCAGTTTAAAGATGGTGGTTCAGTGCCCCTTACTGAAAATTTTAAAACATTACATCTTCTGACTCAAACGTCAGACAGGAATAATTTTTACGTCAAATGAAAGCTAATGATATGAGGTCGAAGAAAAAATATCCTTTTTTGAAAAATTGTATGAAAAAGAATATAAAGGATATCAACTACATTTTTATCCTTGAATATCCTGGAAACCGTGAGAGCTAAATTTATATAAGTGACTTCTGTTAAAAAAGCTTTCAAAGATCTATACTACGTATTAATGTCATTTCAAACACTTTCACTGTTAAGACTCTACAACGATTACAACGGTTTTGCATAAGTGTGATCGGGTTACACTAAGTGTTAGAAAGCTGAAGTTTTGTACTAAGAAAACTTGTCAGACAGTTTTGTGATGCTTGACTCAGTTTTGTTTGAGAAAAAATCAAGGATGGACTAGTTAGAAAGACAATATTTTGTACTAAGAAAACTTTTCAGACAGTTTTGTGATTGCTTGATTGAGTTTTGTTTGAGGGCGAATCAAAGATGGACTAGTTAGAAAGATAATATTTTGTACTAAGAAAACTTTTCAGACAGTTTTGTGATTGCTTGATTCAGTTTTGTTTGAGGAAAAGTCAAGGATGGACTAGTTAGAAAGACAATATTTTGTACTAAGAAAACTTTTCAGACAGTTTTGTGATTGCTTGATTGAGTTTTGTTTGAGGGCTAGTCAAAGATTGATTAGTTAGAAAGACAATATTTTGTACTAAGAAAACTTTTCAGCCAGTTTTGTGATTGCTTGATTGATTTTTGTTTGAGGGCGAGTCAAAGATGGACTAGTTAGAAAGACAATATTTTGTACTACGAAAACTTCTCACACAGTTTTATGATGCTTGACTCAGTTTTGTTTGAGGAAAAGTCAAGGATGAACTAGTTAGAAAGACAATATTTTGTACTAAGAAAACTTCTCAGACAGTTTTGTGATTACTTAATTCAGTTTTGTTAGAGGGCGAGTCAAAGATGGACTAGTTAGAAAGACAATATTTTGTACTAAGAAAACTTTTCAGACAGTTTTGTGATTGCTTGATTGAGTTTTGTTTGAGGGCGAATCAAAGATGGACTAGTTAGAAAGATAATATTTTGTACTAAGAAAACTTTTCAGACAGTTTTGTGATTGCTTGATTCAGTTTTGTTTGAGAAAAAGTCAAAGATGGACTAGTTAGAAAGACAATATTTTGTACTAAGAAAACTTTTCAGACAGTTTTGTGATTGCTTGATTGAGTTTTTTTTGAGGGCTAGTCAAAGATTGATTAGTTAGAAAGACAATATTTTGTACTAAGAAAACTTTTCAGCCAGTTTTGTGATTGCTTGATTGATTTTTGTTTGAGGGCGAGTCAAAGATGGACTAGTTAGAAAGACAATATTTTGTACTACGAAAACTTCTCACACAGTTTTATGATGCTTGACTCAGTTTTGTTTGAGGAAAAGTCAAGGATGAACTAGTTAGAAAGACAATATTTTGTACTAAGAAAACTTCTCAGACAGTTTTGTGATTACTTAATTCAGTTTTGTTAGAGGGCTAGTCAAGGATGGACTAGTTAGAAAGACAATATTTTGTACTAAGAAAACTTTTCAGCCAGTTTTGTGATTGCTTGATTGATTTTTGTTTGAGGGCGAGTCAAAGATGGACTAGTTAGAAAGACAATATTTTGTACTAAGAAAACTTTTCAGACAGTTTTGTGATTGCTTGACTCAGTTTTGTTTGAGGAAAAGTCAAGGATGGACTAGTTACAAAGACAATATTTTGTACTACGAAAACTTCTCACACAGTTTTGTGATTGCTTGACTCAATTTAGTTTGAGGCTACGTCAAAGATGAGCATCAATAAAGGAAAAAGTACACCGAATTTTATAAATATGTGAATAGTATTTTTTGTTCTGATGCTGTTAGAGTCAATCACGTGCAATATTGGTTTTGGTGATTTGCTGTATTGACGGTCAAAAAAGCTTTGCTGTGTGTTTGATGGGATTGACAAGGTACAAACTACTATCAGCTGCTCCCCTATGCTCAAACCTTTATTTTGAACCTGTACAGTCACGGATTGGAGTGCCTGAAGGAAGCAGTCGTGCAGAAGTAGCCAGCTTTGGTCAATAGATCAGAAAGATTTTGATGTGCGTTTGATGGGATTGACAAGGAACAAACTACTATAAGCTGCTTTAAAATTTTTAGTTTGGACTTGTACAATCATGAATTGGATTGTCTGAAGAAAGCAATTGCCCAGAAGTGACCAGCTTTGGTCGATAGGAGAGGAATTGTGGTACATCAGGACAACGCTAGGCAACAAACACCTCTCTAGTGACGTGCCAGAAGGTCCTGCGAGCTTGATTGGGAGGCTCTTGAACAGCCACCTTATCGTTCGAATTTGTCACCAAGTGATTAACACCTGTTCCTGTTTATGATGAATGATTTTGCCAGAAGATTAAGAAAAACGGATGGTCCCAGTATTTCGCAAGTAAGGACGAGGGTTTCAAAGAAAAAGGTATAATAAAATTATCTTCAAAAGGGCAACAAGTTATTCTACCTAACTATTCTAAATGAAGCTAAATAATGGATTTTTTTTCTTAAAACTTTTGTTATTATTTCAACTGTTTGAACTTTCTGCGTTTAAAAATGTTTCCAAATCTCTTTAGTAACCCAAACTAAGCAGACAATGTCACTAATGCATTGAACTACAAATCAGCATAAAGAAATTTATTCTCGCGCCAAATTCATACAAATTTAATTGTCATTCCTGGTCCTTTTGAATGGCGCAACGCGTTTTCGATCCCTGCCTGCGGTTATTCAACCCGCATTTAAATAATTAATTATGTTTAAAAAAAATTTCAAAGAATTGTATTTCTTAATTTTGTGATGTTGCTGCTAAGTTGCGTGTAAAAAAGGACGAAAGGTGAAATTGAAACGCAATGTCCTTGTCGAAATTTTTTCATTTTTGTTGCCATTCAGCTCATTTTACTTACATTACCATATTCCTAGCGCGTTCTACAAGAATTTTACAACAATTTGAAATTGAATTAATATCTTCCGGACAATGCTACACCTTTGCAATGTCCTTGTCGTTGTTTAGCTTCAGTATTGCTGTTGTTGTTGTTGTTCAGTCACTGGAATAAAATAATTTAAAGTTGCCAAGTTTTTTGTGCGCATTTGCATCAATTGTTGAACAGCATTGGCAGCACTGGCGGCCAGCTTCTACTTGGACTGTCACTTCTTAGTCTTCACTGTACGTCCTGAATATCTCCCCCCCCCACCCACCATAACAGTAACTGCAAGTGTTAAGGTGTAAAGTGGCGTAAATTAGTTTTTGTTCCCCACTTGCTCTGCTCAGCTGCTGTTTGGTTTGTTTTTTATCTTTTCTGTGTTTAAATTTTTCAAACAAATTTTTTATTTTCATTTTGCTTCTGCTCCATTTGCTTTGTTGACTGTGCATACGCGCGGGGCAAATTGCAAATGACAATTTTTATATGCGAAAATAAGGGGAACAGCAACTAAATAACGCTGAGAGAAAGACAGAAAGAGAGATAAGAAGAACGTGTGACAATAAAAGCAAAGTGACCGCATCGAATCCTGCAAACTCGAAGGTCATTGTGAGTGTTCGACATTTGGTTGTGTGACGTTTAAATAACTGAACTTTCCGTTTATAGAATTTTAGTTACTTCCACAACTTTGTTGTTGTTGTTGTTGTTGTTATGCGGCAATTATTTACACTTGTCATTAGGGAATTTTTCCACTTTCGTGACTTTTAAGTGGTTGACAAATAAAAGTCGCATGGAAAAAATAACAATAACAACAAAAGTGCATATTTCCTATTTTCCCTGAAAACCCTCGTCCATGCCAGCTAACAGCTCACCGAGCGGACAACGGTTATGCTTATGGCATCGCAGTTATCACGAAGTGGTCCTTTGGGGTTCGTGGGGCCGCCACGTTGTGACGTTTGCGCACTGCGTGTTTTTTTGTTTTTATTACACTTTCCTACAATTTGTTGTTTATTTTTGCTTCCATTGCTGTTTGATTATTTTTTCGCTGAAAAATTTGAATGCGTATTTGTTTTAAAATTAGGGTTCTTGCTAAAGTTAAACAGCGCCCGAAAGTATGCTGCAGGCAACATTTTAAAAATGTTTTAATCTAAAAACTGACGCCAACACTTATTAAAATGTGTGCAAGAGTGAAGTGAAATGTCCCAGAGTGCTAATAAATCCTCGATATAAATTATTCAGCCTCTGCGCAATGCTTTGCGGTTTTAACAATTTGAAATGCAGCGAGAATTCAATGAGACCGGAATTCAAATAAAAAAAAATTTAATGGATTGCTTCAGTGAGAAATGATATAATTACTTCCCATAAAAATATATAAATATTTATGTTTTGTAAATCATTATGATTTGAAAATTAAAGCTGTGCTGAGAGGTTCAAGGATTAAACATTTTGGTCTGAAAAATGCTGTCGACACAGAAATACATCAAAGGTTAGATGAGGTGTGCTGAAAAGACTCAGCACAGATCACATGGCTTCAATAAATAACTTTTGAAACAACTCTCTGAGGCTGTATTTCTCAGTACGAATACATATAAGTTAAAAAGATTGAAGTGAAAATTCAGAGAAATGCTTTATTTAGCTATAATAGAAATACCGATGGGTCGAAGAGGGCAACTTTTAATGAAGTGAACTAAATTTAGTTATCTAACAATCTGAAAATAATTTTCAACATGCTTCCGGTCATGGCGGCTGTGAGAGCTTAGGTGAGGAACTTTACATTCTTGGAGATGATTACAGACATTTTTTCAGGATGAGTGAAAACCCCATTGCTAGCAGTTCTGGATTGATTGATCTGCAGCCTATTGTTCCCCAGTAGACACACCTCCATATGTTGAAAATTTCGACTAATTTATAAAAGCGCCCTCTGCACAGCGGCTGATGATAGAAGGTAGATAACGAATATGGTTGGTGTCTTAGAAAACGCAGAGTAGTCTTAACAATTCAGCTCTTAAAATCCAACCTTTGTTGAGAATAATCGATCACAAATATCGCCATAAAAATTTAATTTGAAGACTTACTCATAAAAAATAAAATTTTATTATTTGCAATATCGACTCAATTGATTCAACAGACTAAAAAAAAGATAAAGCCTCGAAAAGCCGTAAACAGAGAATTAAAATATTCATAATTTTCCCTAAGCCATTCTTTCTCCTTAATTTGCTTCTAAGAGGTAGAGACTTTTCCAAATCTTCCAAATCTTCTAAATTTTCTCTAAACTATTCTACCTTTTAGAATTTCTGCTAAGACGCCGAGACTTTCCAAATCTATCAAGAAATCTACTAACAGAAAACGGAGTATTATAAATTTTCTCTAAATAATTCTACCTTTAAGAATTTCTCCTAAGAGGCAGACTTTCCAAATCTATTAAAAAATCCACTAAGAGAAAAAATGAATCTTCTAAATATTCTCTTAACTATTCCACCTTTTAAAATTTTTTCTGAGAGACCGAGACTTCCCACATCTATCGAGAAATCCACTAAAAGAAAAATTAAATTAAATCTTCTTCATTTTCTCTTAATAATTCGACCTTTTAGAATTTCTCCTAAGAGGCCGAGACTTTCCAAATCTATCGAGAAATCCACCAAGAAAATATTTCATCTTCTAAATATTCTCTAAACTATTCTATCCTTTAGAATATCTCCTAAGAGGACGAGACTTTCCAGATCTATCGAGAAATCCACTAAAAAAAAATTAAATCTTCTAAATTTTCTCTAAATAATTCTACCTTTCAGAATTTCTCCTAAGAGGCCGAGACTTTCCAAATCTATCGAAAAATCCACTTACAGAAAAATTGAATAATCTAAATTTGTTCTAAATTATTCTTCCTTTTAGAATTACTCTTAAGAGGCCGAGACTGAATATTGAATATTCTAAATTTTCTCCAAACTTTCTAGCTTTAAGAATTTATCCTAAAAGGCCGAGACTTTCCCAAATCCCAGAGAAAATATGCTAAACTTGGCAGGATTGAGAACATTGATGGCAACTTCAAAGCCAACACTTGCACAATGTGTGTGGTGACCCTAAAGCTTTCCATATCCATCTAGAACAGTGATGGCCATTCTACTACTCGCGAGAAGCATTATTAATTTAATGTATTAATTATGTAGTTAAGAGGAAATTTCCCGAGTGGTAACTTTCCCGTCTCTCTCCAGAGCTGTGTAGTAGAATGATCACCACTGGTCTAGAGAGAGTCGAGCAGTGGCAGAAGAGCTGACTTCAAGTCTCTTTTCAACACAATAAATTCAAACTTTTAACACCAACCAAACTTTTGCAAATCCAAACAAATTTTATTACAAATACAAAATTTTCATTTTTATCATCTCGAATATTTCACACATATTTTCCCCTTTCCCCAATAGTGCAATAAAAAATTATAGCCATCATATTTTCTAAAGCAAATTTTTATCTTTCAACAATGTTATGAAAGTTTTTGCTCAACGTTCGCCTGCCATCCAAATCAATAAACGTAAATTTTTGCACTTATTCTGCTCACATACCGGCCACCATAAACATTTGCATAAATACGCAAATAACTATAAGCATTTTAAATTTCCCCACTTTTTGCACTTGTAGCGGCGTTTCAACAACTCTCCGACTGGCCACCTCGCCTGACTCGCCTTTCTCCTTTCTCGGGTAACTTCAGCCAATGTTGCGTTTGCTTAAGAACGAACACCGAGCCATTAAGAGGCTTTACATGTCTGCAACATGAGCCGGAGCAATGTTTTTTACGATGTCCTTTTGCAACACTTCACGCACACACACACACACACGCGCCCACGCGCCCTCACAATGGCATTTCGTATGCGGTGCGGGTAGGTGCGCGCTGCTACGTGCGTGTTAAGCATTCATGAGTGTGGGTTCGTAATGAAGCAATTCGGTTGCATGTGTACGTTCTGCTTCACATCTGCCGCGTACAACAACAGTTTTTTGCACTGTACAATGAATTTTTCTCTTACCCACAAAAAAATAAATATGTAGGTATTTTTTTTTTCTTTGCAGGCAAATTGTTTGTGCACTTTGTGGCAATTGAATGTTGTAGGGGAGAAAATGTTCGATATAAATTTGCATGAGAATTCAATGACCCAAAGCGTAAGAGGCGCAACTGCAAATGTGCACATCGAGTGACCATAAATCAGTGAGGCAAAGTAGATGAAGTATCAATTTTCGATGTATGGTTGCAGCACCCAGACTTGGCTAAAAATATACTAAACTAAAACTGGGCAAGCGGCAAGAAAGCAACGGGGTGCATCATGTTATTTATATGCCACAGCATACAAAAAAAAAAGAATAGCAATAAACTGTTGTGTAAAAAAAATTAAATACAAAACAACACAACAACAACAACAACAGCAGTGAGACAGTAAAAGCAAGATCCAAACAAGAGACAACCAGTACCAAGAAATATGTTGCATCCTATCGTAAACAACATGAAACATCACAAAATATGATTAAGTGCGGGCAGACAGTAGGCCGCAACCAAAAACAAAGCAACATCACAGACAACAGAAGCGACCTGAACAATGGAACTCGATGGAAAATTGTGTGGAAAATGCCAAAAACGGGACCTCGAAATGGCATGTGGCCAGTGCAGTGACAGTGGGAAAACATTTTATGACCAGCGCATAGCAAACGAGGCGAGACAACACTTTTTTGCGCCTAAAAGCAGGCCATAAAAAAGACACATGCGAACAAAGACGAAAGAGAATTCATTTTCTAACAAGCAAAAATGCAAACGGCAGCCACATTCATCACAGTGTGAAACGCCACGCATGGGCCATTGTCTGTCTGAACTGTCTGTCGAACAGGGCCATGAATATCTATTACGGCGATATTGAAAACGTATGGGGCGCGGCTGCAGCATGGCTAGTGGCTACATATGTATGCGCACATAGATGTAAGTACGTATGTGTGTGTGTGTGTGTGTGTGTAGGCAAATGAATGCCCATGAAACGCATAACAGGATTTGGTCCTCTGCACTGGACGCGCACGCTTTGGGCCATAAACGCCGCATGTCTTGCCACATTCCAATGCTCCTCAGTCTGCCACTTGTATCTATGTATTGATATATATATACTTTACATATATATATACTAAATTTTTATATCATAAATTTTAAACAGTTTATGATTTGTGCTGCCGCATTGAAGTGCTTTTCGGGTTCGGTTTAATACTGATCGTTGTTGTTGTAGCTGATCCCATAATTCCATTGAAAATTGGCACATTAACGTTGCATTCAACATAATCACATATGCATAAATAATCAATATGTGTGTGTGTTGTATGTATGTTAACCAGTTCATAATTGAATGAAAACTGAGCAGTGTGAAGCAACAAGTAGGCTGGAAAATGATAGACTGGATGGAAAACATTGGAGAATTGAACAATTTTTTTCATAATATCAGAGTTGAAAGTTTTAAGAACCTTTTCTAACAAAACATAACAACTTCAATTGCCTCAATTCTTGTTCAGAATGTCCAATGTGAGGTCAGTAATCTAAGAGGCACCAAACTTGAAATTTCCTTTGAACACCAAAATACCCACACAAATTTAAATTAATATTATTATTTCGATCGTGTATGGAGTGACTGAATTAAATAATAAAAATAAATAATAGACAAGAATTTTCTCTTTGTTCCCATCCATCCTTGGACAGCAAGTGAAGGGACTCACTGTCGCTAGAAACTATCGTCGCCATACCAGAGGAAAGTCATTTCTCTGAAACACTCTCAGCTTGAAAGGCCGAAAACAAAAATGTAGACTACAGTGGCCTGTTGCTATTGGGTTGGCAGCTGCTCTGAAAGGTTTTCAATAGGTTTTGGATCTCGATTAGGTGGAACGTTTTGCAAAGTTAAACACGTTTGATAACACCGTGCGACAGCATTTTTCACACCGGCAAAAATCCATACGGGCGTGAAACTAGAGACCGCACATAGTAATACTGCGTACTCAGTTTTTCGTTTCTACATCCTTTGTCCTTTTAAAAGGACTTCAAAATTTTGAAGGGGATACAAAATAAAAAAAATATAAAAATACCTACTTAACTTCGTTAGAATATGGCGATATGTATATCAAATGAAAGACGAAAGGCTCAAGAATTTAAATAAAATTGATTTTTAATATATTTGTAAAAAAAGGATATGAAAAAGGTCCATTGAAAATTTTAATCCTTTATATCCTTCAAAATTTACATAGAATTTTCTTGAAAAGTAAGTATGTTAAAACCCCAAATCTCCTTGATCACGAGTCAAAATTTCATTACGCTAACTTTATTAGTTCGTAAGTTATTTAAAAAAAGGCGGAAGCTGCAATTCTAAAGAAATACAAAAATTCTAATTTATTTGAGTATCAGTATTTTAAATAATAAAAAGATACAAAATCAATGAAGCGAGAATAATGAAATAAGATACTTACTTTTCAAGAAAATTCGATCTAAATTTTCAAGGATATAAAGGATTAAAACTTTCAAAGGACCTTTTTCATATCGTTTTTTTACAAATAGATAAAACATTAATTTTGTTTCAATTCTTAAGCCTTTCCTCTTTCATTTGATATACCCATCGCCATATTCTAGCAAGGTTAACACTCCGATGCCCAACAAGGACCTATGGCGTTTTTAAAAGCAATTATTTTGTATTTTATACGTTTTTGCCATCTGTCTGTAGTAAAAAATACATATATGTTTACTAAAAAATATACACCAAGCTTAGCTTTTTGGCTTTCCAAACACATCTACACACATTATGTAACGCTACATTACACAATTACAAGCCTTATATGCAATATTACAGAAGAGGTCCCTGGGGACCTTGTTGGGCTTTGGCCGTTTAAAAAGTTGTTGGGCATCCGAGTGTTAAGTATTTTTTATTTTTATTTTTTTTTTATTTTTCCCCTTCACAAATTTGAAGTCCTTTTAAAAGGACAAAGGATGTAGAAATAAAAAACTGAGTACGCAGTATTACTATGTTTGGTCTCTAGTTTCACGCCCATATGGATTTTTTCCGGTGTGAAAAATTTTTTTAATTTTTGTCGCACGGTGTAATTTACGGTCCTGGTACTTTCCCTTTTGAAGGATTATACTGACAAAGCACACATGCCTATAACTGTCGAAAGCTGGACATTTGCATTCTTAAAGCTAAGCACGTCCAATAATTTAAGATCCTAGAGCTATCCCTCCTGAAGGATCATACTACCGAGGCACAGATGCTTTTACAGCCCGAAAGCTGGGCACTCGCATTGGCAAAGCTAAGCAGGTCCGATAACTTTAGGTCCAGGAGCTCTTCCTCTCGAAGAATCATACGACCTGGACACACCTTGTACAGCCCGAAAGCTGGGCACTCGCACTGGCAAAGTTTAGCACATTAAGAACCAGGAACTCTTCTTGCCCAAGGATCATACTGTCGAGGCACAGATACTTTTACAGCCCGAAATCTGTGCACTTGCATTGGCAAAGCCAAGCACGTTGGGACCCAGGAGCTCTACCTTCCCGAAGAATCATACTGCCAAGCAGGGGCGTAGCCAGAACTTGGTCATGGGGGGGGTTTTAAAAAATGTGTTTGCCAGTTTAGTATTACATGTTTTTTAAAGTAAAGTGCACTTTCCAAATAGGGCATTTTGTTGTGGCTTATGTGACTTAATGCATTAAAAATTAAATTTTGTCCCTGATTTTTAGTAAAAATTTCATGAAATTTGGTGGACTGAAAGCGAAGTTATTGCATTTGAAGTGGAAGTATGTTTGTGTCATCGTACAAAAATGTGCATCGAACAAAGATCCAATATTAACTATTGTTTTAAAAATGTTTAAACTTTAACCGAAGCATTTAAGTTGATAAACTAAGTTTATGGTGATTATCGTTTATGCCGTGGCAGAGTTCATAAGTGGTAAAAGCGATTTAAAAACGATTGTCAGAACATAAATGATGACCAACGTGTTAGCCAACTGAATCCGCGATCACCGTAGATCAAAATTGGGCGGTAATTCATAAAAGATTAGCCAAAATCTTCATTGAAATTCTTGAAATTGGATTTAACCTTCGCTTTACTTACCATATCATATAACACAATGGGCCACTAGGCCAAGTGATGCCCTTGAGGCGGCCACTTAACCTACCATATACCCACCCGGGCGATATTTTTAATATTCATGTTTAATATCTGCACAAATTTTAAGGTAATTTTCAATAACATGAAAAAAAAATTTTTTTAAAATTTTGTTCATATTTAAACTTGAATTTTGTCATTTTTTATACAAATGTACCTGAGTGATCCCAGGTGCTTTTGCTACCATTTTGATTAAAACTCACGATAAATTTTTTTTGCGTACCTCATTATGTGTTCAATAAACCCTCTGGAAAGAAATCTTCTAATATTTTCCATAGTCTCAAATAAATCATTAAAGTTAGGCCTTTTTTCGAAATACGAACTATCGCCAGAGGAAGATACTAAATACTGAAGTATGAAAACAATTTATAAATTAATAAATATTTATATATTTATTGTGAGTTTTACTCAAAATAGCGGCGGAAGTGCCTGGGATCATCTTTAGTAAGGCGAAGGTTAAGCATAACATAAATTTATCGCATTTTAACTGAACATTTGGCTATCGAAGGATGCCATCCCATCTAACTATTGACACTTGTTTTGACCGTTTTTTTTATTTACTAAAAGTCGAATTTTAACCATCAACCACTCCTCGTTTTCACATGATGTGGCACCGTGCAAATTTCACCTTTTCAAAGAATGTATTTGCCGATGAAAAAAGCGTTTTGAGAACGTAGAAACCATCGAAAAGGCTTGTACCGACATCCTAAAGGACATTCCGGTCGACGAACTAAACTACTCTTTAGACATGTTTTTAGAACATGCAAATCGCTGTATTAAGCCTAAACGTGACTATTAAAAAAACAAATTAGTTTCGGTGAAAAAAAGGGTTTTGTTAATATTCTTTTAAATATTTAAAGATGAAAAGACCTTTTTGCTAATGTGGGAACGTACATACGATGCATAGTGATTGAAAATGTTGACAAATTATAGGCTATGGGGGGGGTTCTGACACCCTAAACCCCTCCCTTGGCTACGCCCCTGCTGCCAAGGCACAAATGCCTGTACCGCTCGAAAGTTGGTCTTACCTTGTAAACTGTAATATAATTTTACTCAGAAGTTACGTATTTTTATGTATAATATTTGATTTTAAAAAAAAACTTAAATTATCCAAACGTCTCAAAATTAAATAAAAAATGCAAAAATATAAATTTGAATAAAATTTCCCTTAGTAAAAATTCTTAAAAACCAACCATAAATAATCAAAGAAAATCCCACAAATAAAAACCATATCAGCTGGCAGCAATTTATGGCCAACTCGATAAAAGCACAAAGCAACAACCATAAATTCAGTTCAATTTAATTCCAAAGAAAGTCGTTACCATTCAAGATGAGACCACAAAGCACTTAACATTTAAATAAAAAGTAATTCGAGCTGATTACCCAAATGAATTTGTTTAAAAAACTTTAACTGAGTCATACTTGTGAAATAAAACTTTTCTCTTTTATATGATTAACTTTCAATTCTTTTAACTACTCACAACAGTCAGACACTTTAGTCACTCAGGCAGCCAGTTAATCAATTAATTGCACATACGAAAGATTCAATTAGATACTCGTACAGAACGCCACATACCAAAACTTCGTAATCTCTTCAGCTAAATTGTTCGAAGTTGTGAAAGTGAAAGACAGAACAACTGAGAGCAAAGGAGTTTTTGTGAGAATTTCTTTGAAAGTTGCTTCAGATAAAGTTTTTGTGCGGATTGTTGCAGCAGAAAAGTACAGTCAACAAAAGACAAGTAAATGACTGCAAATGGTGACCGTAGGAAATGTCAACTGAGTAAATGATAAATGCAGAACGTGCAGCGACTTCAGGTAGATGAAAAGTTGAGGACAATGGAAAGGAAAGTATGGCAAAATGGGGCAGAAAAATGGTGAAATATGAAGAGTGAAGTTGGGTCACAAACATTAGTGGCAACTGGAGTAGAGCTTCATGAACAAAACGTGGCGGTAACTTGGTGTTTCGTTTGGAACACACACACAAGCAGAGCTCATAGTCATAAGTTTTATTATTCTAACTGGACTAGGAAGAGTGCACTCAACATTGATGCTGCAGGACTACTGCTGTCACATCTTGTCACTTTTGTTGCTTTTGGCTGCTTTTTACTACTTTTTCATGCTACTCTGCACTACTCTATGCAATTGACATTTTCTGCCATAATAATGGAGCAAGTTTTCTGTTGCCAGTTTCTTTTAGTTGTAGCGGAAAATGTTGGCTTTTTCAACAGAATGCAAGTTGATAGCGAGAGAGCGAGAGAGATAGAGATAGAGAGAACGGCTGCATAAGGCTGCAGGCAAATGGCCATGAAGGCAGCCAACTATGAAAGTTTTTCTAGCGCATAAAGTGTTTAATGCTATCCAAACATATTTGGCGTTTATGCAAACGGAAGTTGTTGCTGCAGGCCAACACAGCAACGACCGCAAGGATAACCAACAATTTTGTTTTTTTGTATTTGCACAAAAGTGCATAGTGCGAAAAGTCAACAAAAGTTTGTGGCAAATATGTTTGAAAATCCACACAAAAAAACACAGAAAGCAGATAGAAAACCATAACAAAGAAAATTGGTGCGCGTTATGGAAGAAATGTAAGACTATTTTTCCCCCAAGTTAGACTGGCTGGCTGCCAGCGTTGACTTTGCATTTTCACACCTCAGTAATTTAATATATTCAATAACTTTAAACTGAGATCACCAAAGTTTTGATAATCGCAGCCTTTTAGTAGCTCACTTTATGTCTATTTCAATATTGCATCAATCAGTATGTCTGACATTGGTTTTCGTTTACTGGCTGTCTCGTCTCATCATATTTTGATATTTTGCAGTACTTCAGAGCCTCAGAGTGTCATCTGCCTGCCGCTGCATGTGGCGAGCCATCATCTGTCATTGATGCCTATTTGAAGATATTTTTGTTACTCATTCTCTTAACCGTCATTGTTGTTGTTGTTATTGTTGCTCTTGTATTATTAATATTTTTGGCAATGACATCGTCAATCATTTCTAGCTACCACACATATTATTTTTGGTTTTTCTTGTGGCCACAACACTTTCACCAACTTTCATATATCATACATAACCTCACATTATATGTGTCTGTCTTTGCTCATGTTATTGTTGTTTTTCCTATTTTTCTTGTTGTTATTATTATTACTTTTATATAATTTTGTTTTTGCTGTTGCTTAAGCCACGTGCAATCTCCTTACTGGTTTTTGTTATTTCCGCCTCAGCAAAAGTTCATGTTACGTATACGCCCCAATGAACGATGATATGCGTCAATGATTTTCCAGCAACCATTTACGTCACCGTTGTGTCGACCATTTCAGCTGCAGTTGATTGCTTGCTTACTCGTAATACACGTTGCTTGTGTCAGGCTGAGTGATATTTTGATATTTTGCTTAATTCAGTGCAAATATTCCAACATTGAAGAGCGCAAACATTTTGCAAACTTACTTGAGTGCTGCTTAAGTACTCGAAAGGCGATTAGTGTTGTTTTTGGCATGGACGCTAAAAGGAGACAAAGTGTATGTGATGCGGGACGATAATTGATTGGACACGCCATGCAGTCGTTCGGTTGTGGCTGGCACTGGCAACTTGCCAAGATGCAAGTCGCAATTTAGAAATTCAAAATTGTGTATGGTGTTAAATATAAATCGCTAGACTTAAATACTAATTGCTGGATAATACAAAGCACTGAATTTAAATTTTCACTCACATTTAGTAATTTTAATTTTGTTCTATGATGTAAATATTCTTTGGCTTACTTCGAATTATTTCTATAGCAACGTTTTTTGGGAAGACTTTTGATTCAACAATTTTGTTTAGCTAATTTTAAAAGGCAATTACCATATAAACCGCTTTTCATAGAATGCAATTAATTTAATGCAATTAATGAATTATATTTATTTATTTTATTTCTTTTATTTTATATTATTTTATTTTATTATATTTTATTTTTTTTATTTTATTTTATTTTATTTTATTCTATTTTATTTTATTTTATTTTATTTTATTTTATTTTATTTTATTTTATTTTATTTTATTTTATTTTATTTTATTTTATATTATATTATTTTATTTTATATTTTATTCTATTTTATTTTATTTTATTTTATTTTATTTTATTTTATTTTATTTTATTTTATTTTATTTTATTTTATTTTAGTTTATTTTAGTGTAATTTATTTTATTTTATTTTATTTTATTATATGTAATTTAATTTAATTTAATTTTATTTTATTTCATTCTATTTTATTCTATTTAGTTTAATTTCATTTAATTTTATTTCATTTTATTTTATTTTATTTATTTTATTTTATTTTATTTTATTTTATTTTATTTTATTTTATTTCCATACAGGAATCCATACAGCCATGAAGACGAATTATCTTGATATGCAATTTAACTTTAGTATTCAAACAGCCATGTGGACAATATTTCTTGGAATACAATTGCAAGTGAATATAATTGAAATATTATTAAATATTCTGAAAATCACAATTTCAAACCAACAAAATTCATAAGCAAACCAGTCCATCACTGAACAGAAATTGATCCAATCATCCAATTCAAGAACTTTTCACAACAATAACATTAACATTTTTAGACGTAGTGACATTTTGGATATTTTTCAACTGATAGAATTGAAATTTATTGTATAAAATTTGCAGTAATTTCTTTCTGACGCATTGCGCCTAAATGTATGCTTGGCTATGGTAGCTGCTTTAAATTGCCAACGCTTTAGCGTAAAGAATGAGCCCAAATATATTTTTCATCATCATTTCGATGCGTAACAATTCTCGACATATAAATTCTCAACGATTATGTCATCATAAATTTTAGGCTGCCTTTGATTATATGTCATTACAATGTTATGGGAGATATAGCATACTTTTAGGCGCTTGATTGAAAATTGGTGAAAAATTACAAGCTACTTGATTGCATTCGTGAATGCTGTCATTGGTACGAAATGTCATTGGGCTGACAAAAAGATATGACAAAAACATAAAAGGTCCCTTTACAAAATGAGAAAAAAGATATCAGCAAAATTTATCATAACGGTCAATAAGGTTTACCTTTCAATGGACAAAATGTGTTCATTGATTGCGACGTCCCACATCCAAACATATTCCGACAACAGATTCAACCGAACTTATTATTGGCCGGGTGACACTTGGCACTTGACACAAAGGAATTTTTTATTAATGTGCTGACAAGTTGGGCCCACAGCATTCAATGCTCGGTGCGCTTAAGTGGCTCGCTAAGCGCTTTCGAATGTTCAGCACAGAATTTCGAGCCAACGGTGCACATAAATATTTGTCATCTGATTGCGAGCGCTGTTCAAAAGGGGATTTTAATATGCGTCAGCGTGTGAGTGTATGTGTAATTTTTAAAAATGATGAAATGATGTCGTTGGCGGCATTGATTGTTGTAGTCTACGTTTGTTTGTTTGTTGTTGTTATTTTGCCATTAAGCAGTAATCAATCAGCATTTGTGTGGCGCTAAAAGTGAAGTGTGTGGTTCAAGTAGAATTTTTAAAAATATCAAATTGAATTGAATACAATTGTCTAGTTGAAAAAGCAAAAATATGTTTGCAATTGTTTAGGACAAAAGAAAAAATAAAAAAACATTTAGCCAAGGATATTTCGTTAGTTTAATTGAAAATCTAGATTTTAAGTTTTCATGATAAGAAGATTTTTTTGAATTTAATTCAAATTTAAAAAAATTTAACTAAGGATATTTCGTTAATTAAAACGAAAATCTAGATTTTAAGTTTTCAGGATAAGAATATTTTTTGAATTAAATTCAGTCTTTCAAAATTATTACATAAAATCCTAACAATCCTGTTTTTTTAGTAAACAAATGCAAACAAAAAAATCTCGTGGATTAAATTTGTTTTAAATTTTTTCATAGTTTATATTAATTTTATGCACGAAATTGTTTTCCACATTAACAACAACATATCATGAATTTTATAATAACGAAACCTTAACCGCGTTCTATCGACATATTCACAAAATAATTGCGCAACATTTTTAATCGAAAAATAAAATCTGTAAATATTTGTTTTCGCCGAGTAATTGCAACGCTTATTAAATTGGCCGTAAAAACGCACACAAACTGCGCCATTTTGCAGCCGCCACAGATTTACAAATCTAAAATTCAAAATCAAAATAAAACACAAAAAAAAAGTGGCAAATAAAGCAGCAGCAAAATGTATTTCAGACCATTTTGCATAACGGCGCATAATCGAAGCGAATGCAAATTACAACAACAACGAAAATCGGGCAGCAAGTGGAATGAGTTTTGACATTGGGGGAAAAAAAATGTATGCAAATGAAGATTTATTTTGCCTGTACCGCACACACACGCACACACACGAACACACACACACGCACACACACACACAAACACACATTTGAATAATGGAATAACGCGCGTTGGCAACATGGCAGACATAAAGCTAGCAACAAATCACAAATCAAAAGCTGTGAGCTATAAATTGAAAAATGGTTTTTTGAAAATTGCCATAAAAACTGACAGATTTTTAGCGCTAAAATGTTTTTGGATGCCGCATTTTGGTAATCTGCATATGAAAAATGCATGCAGCAGGCTTTTAGGCTTTGAAACGGACACATACTCACACAGAATATGCGGTTGGAAATGGGTTCAAATAAAAAAGGGGGTTTCTTTTATTTTTTAAGTCTGGTGAATTTTGTGTCAGTACAGACGACTTTCCTCAAATTTGTGTTAGGCTTTGAAGCTTAGAAATTGTGCAGCCTAAAAGTATGCTTAACGAAATTAATTGAATGCTCCTTTGGCGTTTAAACAATTTGTTACCTAAAAGTATGCTAAACGTTTGCTAATTATTTGTATATGAGTCTAACTCTTGCTGGGGCTGGTTTTAAATTGCATTTCTGAGTTCTTGATGACATGAAATTGGATGGATGCAAGTTGCATTTGAACTTAATTTTAATTAAATGCAAGTTGATTATACAGATTTAAGTACAGTAACCTAAGGCAAATTTATATGATTTAAATTTAATTAATTTAGTTGGTACTACAGATTTAAGTAGAGTAACCCAAGGTATTTTTAGGATTTCAATTAAATTAATTAAATTTAAGTTGATACTACAAATTTAAGTACAGTAACCCAAGCTAGATTTGTAAAATTTGAAAGATAAATTAAATCAAAAAATGTAAAAAATTTAATAATTAAATATCCAGCAGAATATTTTTTAATTTTTGTATTTTAATTTTCTTTTTAGTAATTTTAACTAAATATTTTTTTATTATTTTGAATTTT
The DNA here is from genome assembly GCA_963668005.1 of Melieria crassipennis. Taxonomy (NCBI): domain Eukaryota; kingdom Metazoa; phylum Arthropoda; class Insecta; order Diptera; family Ulidiidae; genus Melieria; species Melieria crassipennis. The sequence continues at coordinate 24,791,367 of OY764962.1, read as the reverse complement.
TTATTATTGTTTTAATTATTACTTTTTATTAATATTTATTAAACTATTTCTATTTCATTCAACAAAAGCCCACAACACATACCAATCTCATTTCTCAATCGACAATGGCAAAAGTACCCACATTGCAGTCAAATCACTATGGAATGTTGTAGTCTGCTTTGGGGCGCAATTAAGCCCATTTTGTCATTTTCCATATCATATACCAAGCAATAACAACTCGAACAACCAAGCAAAAAGTGCCAACGTAGACATGAAAAATGAATTTTCGCACAATGTCCCTTGTTCCCATTGGCGTATTCACAAAATAATTACCAACAAATGCGACACAAATTTATGCGCGTTTAATAGATATTTTTTGCGCGCGACGCTTCCTTTGCTTTTTGAGAGCCTTTTTTATACACACACACACACAGAGGCACACACATACAGCGATGTATTGCACTCTCATTGTATGAAATTTGTTGTCGTTATTCGGTGGCTTTTTGCGAATTTCGGGCGCTGCCATTGTTGACGATATGTGTGAGTGTGTTTATGTGTGTTTATATGTGTGTGAGTGTATGTGGCGCGCCTTCATTAGCTGCCAAGTGTGTTTGTTTGGTTGTATGTATGCAACACATACCGGCACCTGCTATGCGTTTATGTGTTTATAAACGAGCGCTTTGTTGTTGTTATTGTTATTGTTGCTGCTTTTTTTAAGGCGGCATTCAGAGTGGATAAGCAGCAGCAGAAGCTAGCAGCACTAATTGTGTTATTATGTGCATATCTGAGCAGCTTTTCGGCACAGCAGCTTCTCGCACAAACAAATTGTCGCTCTTCTGTGTGCAAGAGTGTTGGTATGTGTTTGTCTGTATATGTGTGTGTTTGTGTTTTAATGACAGCGCAAAAGCATTTATTAAGCAATTATGCTGTTTATGTTTTTGAAATATTTATGATTTTCGTTGTTTTCCCCTGCCATTTCACTTCCGTTTCCTGCTATAATCCGGGCGGTGCCCGGAATGCGTGGGAATATTTTAATTTTTTCTTTCATGGAGCATGAAAATTGTTGGTTATAAAAGCAGCTCAAGTGGCAGGACCAATACAAAATAGCGAAATAAATGCTTAAAGCTACAAATAATTGGAGTCGGTTTGTGCTTGAGCGCAGCGTTTGAATTGGGGAACAAATTTCATGCCAATTGGGCTTTGAATTGTTAAAATGTTGAGATTTTCTAAGACGTAAGGTGTTTAGAAATTTTATAAAATAAGTCCAGGAAAAATCTATTCATATGAAAAGACCAAAAGTTCTAATAAATATTGCTTGGGAACATAATAAATCACAAAACAAAATTGACTTGGATTTGAAAACAAACAGTCGTTGTTCATTCATTTTTCACGAAAAGCAGAAACAATTTGTATATGTTTCATATATAAAAAAAAAAAAATCATAAAAAAATATTTAAAAAAATTGATAAAAATATAATTTTTTTAATGTTTAAAAATATTTTTAAATACATTCAGGAAATACATATTCATATGAAAAGACCAAAACTAGTCCTATAGATTGTTTGGGAACATAATAAATCACAAAAAAATATATAATTTGGAATTTGAAAACAAACAGTCGTTTTTTATTCATTATTCGCGAAAAGTAAAAAAATTCATTTAAAAAATTTTTTAAAATAATTAAGAAAATAATAAAAAAAATTGAAAATTGAAATTGTGGCAATTGGACTTTGAGCATTAAAAACTTTTTATAAAATAAATCTAGGAAAAATCTATTCATATGAAAAGACCAAAATTAATCAAAAATATTGCTTGAGAACATAACAAATCACAAAAAAATAAATAATTTTGGCTTTGAGTATTAAAAAATTGTTAGAAAATAAATCTAAGAAAAATCTATTCATATGAAAACACCAAAACTAGTTATTTATGAAACATGCTTGGAAACATAATAAACATAAAATTACCAAAAAATCATAAAAACAAACAGTTGTTGTTCATTCATTGTTCACGAAAAGTGGAAAAATTAATTAAAAACTATTTTAAAAAATTAATCAAAAAATATAGAAAATTTTTAATATTTAACCTTACGTTGAAATGTGGCAATTGGGCTTTGAGTGTTAAAAATTTATATAAAACAAAAAAAAATCCACTCATACGTAATAAATAAAAAACAATTTGGAATTTGAAAACAAACAATCGTTGTTCATTCATTCTTCACAAAAAATATAAATATTAATTTTAAAATATTAAAAAAAAAATAATAGAAAATATTATAGGTACATATATAAAATTTTAAGTATTTAATCATTGGTCACGAACAGTAGAAAAATTAAAAATATATGAAATTTAAAATACTTAATCATTGTTTACGAAAATAAAAAAAGTTAATAACCAACAAAGTATGTTAAAAATCAATATACAAAAATTAGAAAAAATTTAAAATTTTAAAAATGTATTCTTATTCTGAAAAGTGTCAAAAAATAAAAAAAAAATTAGAATTTTAAATATTTTATCTAACTCTGAAAGTTCACTGATGCCAACATCTGCTAAAGTTAGTTTTAAGTAAATTTATTTCAGCTTTCCCAGAAAATTTTACCACAAACCGCTCGAAGCCAACTTCCAGGCTAACGAAAGGTATTTACTAAAATTGACTTCATATTTATTAAATAGTTTGTGGCAAGTTTTGGTTTTGTTTTGCTTGTGAAACCTTGCGCATCCAAAGACTACACAACAAGTTTAACAATTTTTATAGTAATTAAATATGAACAACAAAAGCAGTCGCAGTCGCAGACTGCCAAAAACGCAGCGCAATCTGTGGACTTGGAAATTAACCAGCAAAGTTTAGTTGTTGTAAAACTTTTGCCACAAACTATAATGAAAAATTATACACAACTGTAGCTGATCTGTGTTGTGCCAACATTAATGTTTTTGTGCAGTGGAAAAGGACTCTGGAGGAAATGAAAGAAGATGCTGGAATTAAATTCAAAGTTTTTGTTTTTCATCGTTTTGTAAATTTTGTTTTTAGAAAAGTTAAAAAGGTGATAAGTTAAATGTATATAAAATGTACATAAGCAGTGTATGACGGCTTTGTAGTTCCTTAATCATTTTATGAGTCTGTCTAATTTTAAGTTCTGTTTCAAATTTCCAAAAATTCCATCATAGCGGAGGGTCATGTTTAAAAGGGGGCCTACAGTTCAAATCTCAAGTTTGTGCCATGATGAATGGACAAAACAAAATGAGAATATGGAGGGATTATCTCGCCCAAAAAGAGGCAAGGTTTAGGGTCTGGACAATACACATAGAGTCACTAATACCCAATTTTATCACCACCTGCTCATCTAAAATTAGTTGTTTCATGACAACGTTGCCTGACAGCTTCTGACAAGCACTAAACCAGCCCACAACTGAGGAGCTCAGTCTTTTTTTGCTGCTTCTAAATCAAACAAAAAAACTTGTACACTGCATTTTGCTGATATGCGTGAAAGCCTTTCAAAGAAAAAGCATCACTATCGGCGCCTAATGTCATACAGTAACGCTGAATAGGTCAGCAGCTGCGTTAAGCGAAAAAAAATTGCAAAAATTTGCAAATTTTATGGAAATTGTATGTCACAGCATCAAAGACGCTACATGATAGCAGCAAAGTAGGCAACACCAAAGCAACAACAAAGCCCATAGTTGACACATTGGCGCAACACTTCCGCAACTCCCTGAGGAATGTTTATGCCCACTTCCCTCTTAGATCAAATCTGTCTCTGGCAGCTGCCGCTCCAGATGCTGCCGATAAGTACACGCTGCTAGCTTATAAAAAGCCGCACAAGTTGCAAAAATGCACAAAAAAAGGACACTAAAAGTTGAATTCAAATGACTAGAGACACGGCAAATTCAGGCACATTCAAAATAATGCGGACACATTAATTGAGCTTCCACCTCCACAGACACTGGCAGCTGGCCGGCAATTTATCAAGATTTCATTCACACTAAAGCTGACACATAAAAATCCAACAACATTATCCGGCTATAGTAAATTTGAATGGAAATTCGTATAAATGCGTTGCCTGTAATCGAAGGCGACATGAACGCAAATACAAAATTACAAGGATACGAAATTGATTCTGTCATTTTATGTCTTGTGCCTGTCAGATGTGTTTACATTGACGCCAGCGACATCCAGACGACAGCCATGCCACAAAAAAAGAAAAGGGCAGAAGAAGCAAACAAAAAATTGGCGGCCATGTCGATATCAAATTAACTAATTGCGCTTCATTTACAAGCATTTTTCCTGTCAATTTGCAGGACATCCCAAGCACTCAATAACACTCTCCCTGCGCTCACAGCTCAACACTCTCCCTGCGCTCACAGCTCGTTTATAACTGTCGATGCGACGAAGGACAAGCTAAGCCAGTGTGTGGTTCTGTATGTGTGTTGTGTGCTTTGTGTGTTGAAGGCAAAAAGTTGAATAAATCACTAAACACTTCTCGGAAACTTTAGGCATTAATATTAGTGGCAGAGGGATGTCAGCTAGAATGAATATGTAGATATAAAAATTTCAAATTAAAGAGGAAATCAAAAGCATTTTATTTAATTTAGAAAATAAAATTAAATCATAAACGAAAATTTAAAACCAAAAAATAAATAAAATTAAATTAAAAAAAATAAAATTAAATTAAATAAAATAATATATAATATAATAAAACACAATAAAATGAAATAAAATAAAATAAAATAAAATAAAATAAAATAAAATAAAATAAAATAAAATAAAATAAAATCAAATCAAATCAAATCAAATCAAATCAAATCAAATCAAATCAAATCAAATCAAATCAAATCAAATCAAATCAAATCAAATCAAATCAAATCAAATCAAATCAAATCAAATCAAATCAAATCAAATCAAATCAAATCAAATCAAATCAAATCAAATCAAATCAAATCAAATCAAATCAAATCAAATCAAATCAAATCAAATCAAATCAAATCAAATCAAATCAAATCAAATCAAATCAAATCAAATCAAATCAAATCAAATCAAATCAAATCAAATCAAATCAAATCAAATCAAATCAAATCAAATCAAATCAAATCAAATCAAATCAAATCAAATCAAATCAAATCAAATCAAATCAAATCAAATCAAATCAAATCAAATCAAATCAAATCAAATCAAATCAAATCAAATCAAATCAAATCAAATCAAATCAAATCAAATCAAATCAAATCAAATCAAATCAAATCAAATCAAATCAAATCAAATCAAATCAAATCAAATCAAATCAAATCAAATCAAATCAAATCAAATCAAATCAAATCAAATCAAATCAAATCAAATCAAATCAACTCAAATCAAATCAAATCAAATCAAATCAAATCAAATCAAATCAAATCAAATCAAATCAAATCAAATCAAATCAAATCAAATCAAATCAAATCAAATCAAATCAAATCAAATCAAATCAAATCAAATCAAATCAAATCAAATCAAATCAAATCAAATCAAATCAAATCAAATCAAATCAAATCAAATCAAATCAAATCAAATCAAATCAAATCAAATCAAATCAAATCAAATCAAATCAAATCAAATCAAATCAAATCAAATCAAATCAAATCAAATCAAATCAAATCAAATCAAATCAAATCAAATCAAATCAAATCAAATCAAATCAAATCAAATCAAATCAAATCAAATCAAATCAAATCAAATCAAATCAAATCAAATCAAATCAAATCAAATCAAATCAAATCAAATCAAATCAAATCAAATCAAATCAAATCAAATCAAATCAAATCAAATCAAATCAAATCAAATCAAATCAAATCAAATCAAATCAAATCAAATCAAATCAAATCAAATCAAATCAAATCAAATCAAATCAAATCAAATCAAATCAAATCAAATCAAATCAAATCAAATCAAATCAAATCAAATCAAATCAAATCAAATCAAATCAAATCAAATCAAATCAAATCAAATCAAATCAAATCAAATCAAATCAAATCAAATCAAATCAAATCAAATCAAATCAAATCAAATCAAATCAAATCAAATCAAATCAAATCAAATCAAATCAAATCAAATCAAATCAAATCAAATCAAATCAAATCAAATCAAATCAAATCAAATCAAATCAAATCAAATCAAATCAAATCAAATCAAATCAAATCAAATCAAATCAAATCAAATCAAATCAAATCAAATCAAATCAAATCAAATCAAATCAAATCAAATCAAATCAAATCAAATCAAATCAAATCAAATCAAATCAAATCAAATCAAATCAAATCAAATCAAATCAAATCAAATCAAATCAAATCAAATCAAATCAAATCAAATCAAATCAAATCAAATCAAATCAAATCAAATCAAATCAAATCAAATCAAATCAAATCAAATCAAATCAAATCAAATCAAATCAAATCAAATCAAATCAAATCAAATCAAATCAAATCAAATCAAATCAAATCAAATCAAATCAAATCAAATCAAATCAAATCAAATCAAATCAAATCAAATCAAATCAAATCAAATCAAATCAAATCAAATCAAATCAAATCAAATCAAATCAAATCAAATCAAATCAAATCAAATCAAATCAAATCAAATCAAATCAAATCAAATCAAATCAAATCAAATCAAATCAAATCAAATCAAATCAAATCAAATCAAATCAAATCAAATCAAATCAAATCAAATCAAATCAAATCAAATCAAATCAAATCAAATCAAATCAAATCAAATCAAATCAAATCAAATCAAATCAAATCAAATCAAATCAAATCAAATCAAATCAAATCAAATCAAATCAAATCAAATCAAATCAAATCAAATCAAATCAAATCAAATCAAATCAAATCAAATCAAATCAAATCAAATCAAATCAAATCAAATCAAATCAAATCAAATCAAATCAAATCAAATCAAATCAAATCAAATCAAATCAAATCAAATCAAATCAAATCAAATCAAATCAAATCAAATCAAATCAAATCAAATCAAATCAAATCAAATCAAATCAAATCAAATCAAATCAAATCAAATCAAATCAAATCAAATCAAATCAGATCAAATCAAATCAAGTCAAGTCAAGTCAAGTCAAGTCAAGTCAAGTCAAATCAAATCAAATCAAATCAAATCAAATCGATCATCAAATAAAATAAAATAAAATAAAATAAAATAAAATAAAATAAAATAAAATAAAATAAAATAAAATAAAATAAAATAAAATAAAGAAAAATAAAATTAATTAAAATAAAATAAAATAAAGTAAAATAAATTAAAATAAAATAAAATAAAGCAAAATAAAAGAAAATAAAATAAAAAAAATTAAACAAAATAAAATAAAATAAAATAAAATAAAATAAAGAAAAATAAAATAAAATAATATAAAATAAAATAATATAAAATAAAATAAAATAAAATAATATAAAATAAAATAAAGAAAAATAAAATAAAATAAAATACAACAAAATAAAATAAAATAAAATAAAATAATATAAAATAAAGCAAAATAAAAGAAAATAAAATTAAAATAAAATGAAATAAAATAAAATAAAATAAAGAAAAATAAAAGAAAATAAAATAAAATAAAATACAACAAAATAAAATAAAATAAAGCAAAATAAAAGAAAATAAAATTAAAAAAAATTAAATAAAATAAAATGAAATAAAATAAAATAAATTAAAATACAACAAAATAAAATAAAATAAAATAATATAAAATAAAATGAAATAATAAATAATAATAATAAAAAAATAAAATAAAATAAAAAAAGAAAATAAAATAAAATGAAAATAAAATAAAAATAGAAATTTGAAAACAATTGTTTAAATTAATTAAATAAAAAATTACAATAAAAACCCAAAGAAAGGAAAAATTCAAACAACAAACGATGTGATTCCGGCAACTGACATAAAACAAACATTAAACCAATGGATTCGGTTTGCTGTTTCTTTCTCACAGCCACTCAGCAATGGGAACAAAATCTCAGTAGAATTTTTCAGCAAGAAATAATAAAATCGATACTGGAGAACCAAAAGTGGCAGTAAATTAAACATGAGCGCATTGTTGTCATTTCCATTAAATGTATGAATGCGTGTGTGTGTGTGTGTGTGTGTGTGTGTGTGTGTATGTGTGTGCTAATGCCGTCATGGCTGACTTGTTAAGTCCACTTAGGCTGCGCGACTGGACGACGACTCACTGTCTCATTATTCCCCCAACATTTTTTCTCTCCAAACGTCGTCTGCATTCATGACCAATCAATCATGATTTGGCATTTCTTGAGATTGATAAATTATTTGCATATTTTTGGGCGCTTATTTTTGTCTGCCATTCACACTTTTTGCTGTCCAAAAATTGATTTTTTCTGGCAATAAGACTCATATTTATTTGTACAGTCCAAGTACTCGAAAAAAGGTCTGTTATATTTTGACAACATGAAAGCAAAATCATGTGCTTTATATTAGAAGAAACCTCCAAGAAACCTCTATCACTCTCATCTCCGAAACCAGCCAAATATGTACAAAGAGATAAAATTATAACTACATTAAGTGCCTCTTTGAGTGCATGCTTTTAGGCTCTGCTTGTCATCAGATTTTGACATTTTAATAGATATTAAAGCACCAAACAAATATTAGATTATTAATCTATTAGCCCGACATCCGAGTATTACTGGTGCTTAGAGTTAAAGCCCAATTTTGGTTGCTTAAAGTTCGCATTTAAATAATTTTGCCAAAACTGATTTTTCTGACATTAGAACAAGCAACAAAAATTGGCTCAAAGTTTTTGATGTTTTTGGGCGCGAAAAATGTATACCAGCCAACCAAAGACTCGCACACAAAACAAGTGTGGCAATCAAGTGTTTCCCCTTCAAAACACACTCAAGAAATTGAGTAGCACAATAGAACAAACTAACGTTCATGGAATAGCTACAACAAAGAAAAGAGTGCGCGAAAAACTTTCTCAACAACTAAGCAAAACTTTAGCTAATGAACTTTGAATAGACCATAAGTTCTTACGTACACGAAAAGGAGCACAAAAAACTTGCCACACACACACACACTAAACCAAATCAGCCAACCTGGCGCCAGCAGAGTTGGCGTGCCAATTTTTTTCTATTTTTATTTGATTTTCTTACTTTTGCTACCAAACTTGCCATCAAACAACACTACAAACAAACATGAATCTGTTATAGTGTTGACAACAAAAAAAAGAAAAATCCATTGTTTGGGACATTTGATGCCATAAAACTTCGCGTAAGTGTTCTCATTACGAGCATTGAATGCCTAACAATATAACAACAACAACTTAATGTCAAAAATATAACAACACAAAATGTGCTGTGAACTTGTTGTTGTTGTTGTACACACATAGTTATGGTTGTAGTGGTTGGTGTTTTATTTTTTATACATACTCGCATGTCTGCTTGGTTTTTTTTTTGTGTGTTTCTCACACCCAATAACAACCAAAGAGGAGAGCAAAATGTTGACGAACAAAATGCGACTTTGAACCTCAACGATTTGGGGGCAATTTATTTACGTTGGCGCTGCCACCGACAACTTCAAGCGTCCGCATACGTTCGCATACTTAGTAGCAGTAGTGGTGATTGTAGTTGAACAACAACAAGAAAGCTAGCAAAAAGCTGATATTAAGCATAAAGCAAAAGTCTCAAATGCTGAGCACGTTCCACGGTTATAAATGACTCAAATATATGAGCCACTTTGCAGCAGTGTGGCAGCTGAAGCGGCGCCGCGCGGCATCTGAAGCCAATAACTTCTGAGCGCTGTGCCACCTTCTGTGGCAATTTACGCACACATGTACACATGTATGAGTATGTACTTTTGTGCATTTATGTTGCGTTGGCGCACGTGTGCGCAAATATTTCGAATATTTTTTTCTGTTGTAGAGCTGCATATAAACGACACTATTTTGACTTGGTTCTGACAGTCGCAGCGGGTTGTTGGGCGGTTGGGCGTAAGCGATGAAGAAATAAAGCATAACTTATTATGTTTGTAATTTATTTAAAAAATATGAGAGTACAAAAATTACTAAATAATATTAGTACTACAAATTTAAACGCCCGAAAGTATGCTAAAAATATTAGTTATTAAAGGTGGCTAATTTTTAAAGGTGCTAATTTTTTAGTAATACAAACCGAGGCTTTCAAATCGAAAAATCCAGTAATGTTGATATCTCAAGTTTGAGTGCCCGAAAGTATGCTAAAGATTTTAGTTATTAAGAAATAGTTGTAAAAGTTCCAAATAGTACTTCTATCATTCTCTTCCAGTGGAATAAATAAAATAAATAATTACAAAAAAATAGAAAATTATCAAATATTAATATTTGAAATTTAACGCCAGGAAGTGTGCTAAAAATATTTGTTATTACAAGTGGCTTGTTTCATAGTTACAAATATTTGTTTAGCACTACAAACTGAGGATATCGAATTGACGAAATAACACAAATGAATCAAAAACTATTGATTACTATTCATAAGTCAAATTCGAACGCCAGAAAGTATGCTATAGATTCTAGTTTTTAAAAAATTAGTTTTAAAAGTTACACAGAGTTTTTCTATCAATCTCTTCTATTCGAGTAAACACATACAATAACGAATATTAATATTTTACATTCAAACGCCAAAAAGTATGCTAGAATTATTAGATAATGCAGGTAGCTGCTTTCAAGGTTACGAATAATTTTTTAGCACTTTGTAGTGCTGAGGATTTCGAAATGAAGAAATAACAAAAGTAAATCAAAAAGTATCGAACAGTATTGATGCTCCAGTTTGAACGCCAAAAAGTATGCTAAATATAATGGTTTTTAAATGTGGATTTTTTCAAAGTTGCAAATCATTTTTTAGCATTTCAATCTGAGGCTTTTGAATCCAAGAAGTTACACATAGAAATAAAAAAAAATATCCAATAATTAAAATTAAGTCAATAGTAAAATTTTAACGCTTGAAAGTATGTCAAAGTTTGAATGCCAAGAAGTATGCTAAATATAATAGTTTTTAAAGGTGGCTTTTTTCAAAGATGCAAATCATTTTTTTGGCATTTCAATCTGAGGCTTTGGAATCGAAGAAAGTAAGCAAAGAAACAAAAAAAATATCCAATAATTAAAATTAAATCAATAGTAAAATTTTAATGCTTGACAGTATGTCAAAGTTTGAACGCCAAAAAGTGTGCTAAATATAACTAATAGTTTTTAAAGGTGGCTTTTTTTCAAAGTTGCAAATCATTTTTTTAGCATTTCAATCTGAGGCTTTTGAATCAAAGAAGGTACACATAGAAATAACAAAAAATATCCAATAATTAAAATTAAATCAATAGTAAAATTTTAGCGCTTGAAAGTAAGTCAAAGACATTATCTATTAAAATTAGTTTTTGAAATTTCAAATAGTACGCACATCACTCCCTTTCAATCGAACAAATAACACAAATAAATAAAAAAAATTTTAAAGTATTGAGTACTAATATTTTCAATTCAAATGCCAAAAAGTATGCTAAGCATGCTAAAAGTATTATTTATAAAAAGGTGGCTCTCTCCATAGTGACAAAAATTATTTAAATCACTTCAATCGGAGGCTTTCGAACTAAAGAAATAACACAATTAAATCGAAAAAATATCGAATATTTTTGATATTACAATTTTGAACGCCAAAAACTATGCTAAAGATATAAGTTATTAAAATATTAGTTTTAAAAATTACAAAAAGTACTTTTATCATTGTCTTTCAGTCGAACATATGAAATAAATACACAAAAAACTCTCTAAAATATCAACTATGGATTTATATTTCAAATTTGAGCGCCGGAAAGTATGCCAGGAATTTTACTATAACTATTATCTATAAAAGATGTCTGCTTTACAAGTTATAAATCTCATTTTTTGCACTCTGCAATCCAACGCTTCATACGTATTTCAGCTTCTGTCACGCCAGTTGTCATTCTCACGCACCGATGTTACTTAAATTGCTGATCGTTGACATGACTCAAAGGTAAATGTCCTTTGCTAAAAATGAAATCACGCACAGCGTTATCGCATTCAATTTGCACATATCTGGAACGTCATGCAATCCCCCCTTATCATTTATTATTATGATGAAGTATATAAATACTTAGCAGTAAATAGGTGACAGCTGAGCAGGCAAAATGCCACAGACAACAAAAAAGAACGCTGAACTTAACAGAAAAGCAAAGCAATAGACTTGGAGAATTCAAAGTGGTAGCGTCAGAAAGCAAGATTGGAATTTGCGACAGTGTGGCAGATGGCAAGTGGCAGCCAAAGTGACTTTGGCACTGTGAAACGAACCAAACGAGCTAAAGTGAGCATAATAAATGCCAGACGACATGTGAATTGCCAGTTCGGGGATAAATATGTGCACACTTGTAGGGGGCCTGAGGACGAGTCAAGTGCATTGAATGCGCCGCTGAACCATTGCAATGCATTGACGAAGGAGCTACGTTTTGTCGCGCGGCGACTATAACTGCCGCACTGGAGCTGCTCAAGCACTTCTTTCGCTTTCCACTTGAGCTGCTGGAGCATTTGTTGCCGCACACACACACACACGCACACATAGATGAGCAATGCTCGTCAGTTGCAGCAAGAGCCAACAATGAGTCAACCAGCCATTGCGTAGTCTTCATTCATAATGCACACATGCACTTTTGCCTATACTCGGCTACATGTTTTGTGCATGTGTGCGTGTGCGTGTGCTTTGAATTATGCAGAGTTTACACAAAGCAATCAACTGAAATGACAAACACAGCGCACACTCTTTGGTCCGCTCAACGCCTGCTGCTGCTACCTTCACATAGACTCATTTGTACTTCATGCAATTTTGCACAGCTGTGCTCGAGCTTGCAAAGAATTCACTCGAGTGTTGCGCACGAAGAAAGGCGACAGACTTGCAGCTGCTTTGAAGGCGTTGAACACTGCAAATCAAATGAGTTCAAAGTTCAACTTGAAAAGCCAACACCAAACAGCAAACACGCGTCGTGCGCCTTAGAGTAGGCAACTGTTTGGACCATTTTGTGTGTGTGTTTGTGTTTGCGTGAGAGTATTAGTGAGTGTGTAAATATCATGAAATTAAAACGCTTTGGCCTCTGGTGGTGTGAAATTTTAATTATTAATTTCAGTTGCAGCTTTTGGCTTTGCAGCATTGTTCTTGCTCGCTGCTTGTAGTGACTTCACTTAAATATACACAATTTACATGAGTCAAGGATTTGTTTGCTGGTTTTTGATTTTCAATAAGTTTAACAATTTATAATTTATCGCTCGAAGTGATAACTCAATTTTAGTAATTGATTTTATGATTTTGAAATCATGCCACTTGATAGCAGCTAAGCAAAGTGAACTGCAGACGGCTTCGATGGCGATGTGGTTTCCTTTTATTGGGTAATTTACTTGGCCAAATAGCTAAAACTTCACTTGATTTCAATGTTCAGCGTTTCTGTTACGTCTTAACATGTTAAATTCATTGATTGATTTAACGAGTTTTAGCTCACCCCACTTGCCAACAGCTTTTAAAAAATTAGACTGAAGCCATCTTCCAGATGTTGTTTCCATTTATTGAATCATTTCCTTGTTCAAATAATATTTTCGATTTCCTATTTCCAGAGTACAAGTTTTCTATTACGTTTCAGCACATCAAACTCATTAATTAATTTTATGGTTTTAAACTCTCATCACTCTCCAACATCTCACAGTGTTTACAATGTTTTGTCCTTTTATTGATCTTCTTCTTGGACAAAATTTTCTATTTCCTGTCCTGGACCATCTCATCAACTTCTTCATATATACGAAAAAGGCAGTGGGACGGTGGATAGAGCTATGCAGATTCAATCGAAATATCTGAAAGCACTGTTTGGAACCCAAGAAAGAAGAAACAATAGAACACGTCTTGTGTCACTGCCCAACTTTTGCAAGACGTAAGTAAAATGAAAAACTTGGGCAATGCCTTTATTGGTTCGTTGCACGATTTGACAGAGACGTCTTTGAAAAATCTATTTTTTTTTCTTGTTCAATCCCCTCGGGAGCATAGGGTCTCCACAAGACATTGTCTTGTGTGGATTACGTTAATCGGTTGTGCTCTTCTGTCAGGGTAAGTGATTGGCCTGCCACAGATAGTCCTAAGTGATGGGGCTGCCATCTATCGCCGCTTAGGAACGACGCCTACGATGTTGTGAGCTACCGCTCATAGCGCCATCTACTGTGTAAGGGAGGGGACAGCAGGATGGTTGGGGACTTCGCTAAAGATCTATTATCTTTCGAAAATGCTAAAAGGTCAATAACAATGAACTTAGTCCAGACTTGATGTGAAAGGGACAGACGTATGTTGTGTTACTATGAAAGACTGAGTCTAACCTAACCATGGAGCTCCATGGGAGCTAAAAATCGATACAGCATTTTCTAAAGCATTACTCAACGTACCCAGAATATCAACTCAGCAGTTTAATCTAAGATTCGGCCAACAGCCTAACAAAGCTCACTTAAGTCCTTAGTTTACCTAAGCTATTCGACAGCTTTAGTCGGCAATAAAACTGTTAATTCCTTTCGAATTGGAAGGAAACCACTTCGATTCGATTCTGATTCATCGCGACAATTTTCCGGGCTTTGTGCTTATAAGATTGACAAGTACCGATCATGCAAGATTGACGTTGCTTTAGCAGAGCTACAGCGGAATAGTGCCAGTCAGACTGAACATTGCAGAATATGGTCTTTCTCATCAATGAATTCGCTACTTCGTCAATAGAAACTAGAGGGAAAGTTAAATATTTGAACCTCTCTATAAATAAGCCTTTTACCCTTAAATTGCCTTAGCGAGAGTGTCGCGTCTCAGGCGTAAAAGTTAAGTAGTCCTGTTTTGGGTAAGTAATCAGACTAAGAGACCAGGTTACTCCGAAGAATTCTGTCAACACTTTCATCTAAAGAGCTCACTTAAGCTACTAGTTTGCACAGTGGCAGACGCAAGGAGGGAGTTGGGGGTTCAAACCCCTTCAAAATATATGTCTGGATCTTGCAAACATTTTAGGATGCAAATGTATTTTCCACTGTTATTGCGCGAAAAAGTTGATTAGAGAATCCCCAAAAAAGAAATTCTGTGTGCGCCACTGAGTTTATTTAATAAGCTATTAGATTCATGTGGATGAGCTAAGTTTACCCTCAAGAATCCACAAGGTTGGGTCTCTACCAGTGGCGCACATAGGGGGAGGGGGTTGGAGGTAAAACACTACCCAAACATAAAAATTGCTGATAAAAAACAAATAATTTTTATTCGGTGAGCACAAAGTAAAAATAAAAAAATAAGTTTTATATTTTGATTTTTATATTTAGCTCATAATTTTTACAGTCCCTGTAATTTTTTGAAGCTAAGTATATTTTTTTATTTTAAGTCCTATGAATCTTCAGTCATACTCTAATAACAGTCTCATTAAAATTTTATTTTTTATTCATAGAAAAAATCACATATGTGGGGTTTCAAATTTCCTAATGTACTCTCTTGCAGCACTTTTCTTTTACAAAATTAAACTCACTGCTGATGTTGTCATCTACATTGGCAATCAGTAATTATGGCCCATGGCCCATTGCAGTCGTTCGTCCCAACTAAATTCCCTCAAGTGGTGCTGTCATTAATCTATTAAAAAATCATATCCGCGGCAAGTGAGTAATGTCTGGGTGTGGGTATTTGCGTCTCATCAATTACTGTTAAATCAATCAAAAAACATTGGCAAACATTAGATGCGGGCAAAGGATGCAAATGCGGTGCCATGCCTGTGCTTTGCTCATTGGCAAATGTCGCAATTTGTCATTATTATACAGGATATTGAACCCGCACACACACACACACACACCACACACACACACACACACATAGTAAACACATTGAAGACACATACAATGTCAGCAAACATCAGCAATTCAATTCAATTCAAAGCAACAGCAGCCGACTGCCTCTGCCTACTTGGTGTGGGCTCATAAAAAGGGGGTGGGGAGAGGGGGAAGGGAGGTGGGGTTGGGGGTGTTGGGTTGTTGCTGACTTGGTACATGGATATCTATTTGTATGTATGGAAATTGTGCGCGCTCTATTTCTCCATTTGAGTGTCTAACTGTTTGCCGTTTCTGTGCGTTAGTGTTGGTTTGTTGTATGTTTGTGTGTGTGTGTGTTTGTGCGGCATTACAAAATTTGCAACAGGAAGTAGCAACGACATACAAGCACATTGCGCTCTATACACATGTATTCGTAAATTTATATATATATATATATGTGTGTGTGTTTGAATGAAATGTAAATCACTGCTGTTGCGCGCCGCCTGAATCGACAGCCATGAAAGAATCTAGCAACGACAGCAACAGCAAAAAAGACGCATCATTAACACATTTTGCGCGCCTAAATGTATGCACTACAGCCGCAAGTAACGACAATAACAACAACAACAACAACTACACAAAACATCTAATGCAAACACAGCACAGCTGTAGGTAAATAAGGGGCACGAGAAACGGCCAAACAAGCTAAATAAAGTGGCGGAGAGACATAGCGAAAGGAAAATGGAAGTAGGGGTATGAAAAAAAACTGGGCGCAGTGCCAAAGAAACGTTGGCGTTGGCGCAAAATTAACGAGGCGTAAAAAGTCCTTTGGCGCTTAGTTTTTTTGTTTACGTTTTCTGTGCGTCTGTATGCAAGTGTGTGTGTGTTTGTATATGTTTAGTGTTGTCATACCGGTGCTGTGTTGCTGTTGGTTGTTCGAATTGCAATATTGTAAGTGTAGTTGTGTGTGTGTGTGTTTGTGTGAGTACAACTGATGGCAAAGTGATGGTAAATGTTGACGACGGCGGCATAGTTTCCAATGAAAACAAAAGTGTATACAAACCGTTTGAGGCTATGAGCTACAACACCCAATGAAAATAGTTGCGGTTAGCAATAAACAAAATGACAAAAACAGATAATTGTCTATATATTTGTGAATTTTTTTTTAACTAAAAACTAAGTTGTAAGCGAGTTCGGAAAGATTTTAGTTTTATTGAAAAAAACATTGAACAATTTGCAGCATTTAAACTCTTTTTGGGTTTTATAAAGATTTTCTGCTCGACCCATTAAATAGCACAAATATTACACTTTATGTATGTATGATTGTTTGTCAGTTTCCTATTTTCTTCTTACCTGTGTAAGAGTTTCCCTTTGCTATTATTTTGCGTTGCCTAGTACGCGACGCACAGTGTTGCGAGTAGTGACAAAAATGCCAAAATGCAATTGTATGAGCGCAAAAATCTGAGTACGAGGTTTTGTTGGAAATACTTCAATTAAGAGAAATCCAAAGTTTTATGAAAAAAGATTGGATAACATAGAAGTTAAGAGCTCTTAGAGTACGCTCTTCCAGCGTTGAAAAAAATTGTGTACAAACAGCAAATTTTTGCTTTGACTTTGAGGTTGAATATTTCAAAATAAATTATGAGCAGGTCCCTAAAAGTTACTATTGTCGTAAGTTTTATATAATTTAGGTCCAATATTTTGCCGATTACTCTCACCTCTGAGCAGTACCGTTATGATGAAAATGAAGTAAAGTAAAGAAAACGAGTGAATAAAAAGCGAGTTCAAACTTTAAAATTTATTTAAAAAAAGCACTAAATATCACTTTCGATATTTTTTAATATTTTGTTATGGCAAGTATGTCCATTATGCTGTAAAATTTTTAGCTCCACATATTTGCGCGAATGCAAGTTATTGGCGTTTTTCAGTGAAGACTTGAGTGCAAATTCGCGATATTTTCAACGTTTGGTTGAATTCCAATAGTAATCGGTCAAATAATGCTCTGCTGCTGATGGAAAAATTTGTTGAAGATAGCTTCGGAAAATCAATTACGATTACTATTATATTCGAAATAGAGGGAATAATGGAGTTTCGACAGTACACTTTGATTTTTTCTTCGTACAAACCCAAAAGTTGACAACCTTACTACTTCACTTGTATGGGAGGCGCCCCCTGGTGGTAAATTTTTTAACTTTAATTAATTTTGTATTTTTGGCATTTAGGAATGTTGACGATTGTTGAATAAATCATTCAAATCGGTTCAGTACTTTCCCAGATACGATGTTTCTTCGCTTACTTTACAACATTTACAAATGTAGAGCCAATTCCATTGAAAATGATTAGTTTTGTATGGCAGCCACCTTAAGAGTTAGATGTAGCGGTTAGGTGTGTATAGAAAAAATATTTGGAAGGCAAAATAAATGGGGGTCAGTCTTACATATGGTGCGTCTAGCACCAACCTGAGAGCAGCGGGAGCCCACTTTTTAAAAACCATGATTTCGTATGGGAGCCTCATTAAAGGTTAGAGATAGGGGTTAGGTATGTTCGAAAGAAATATTCAGGAGGAAAAATTAGTGGGGTCAGTCTAAGATTTTAACCCTCTAAGAGCAACTTCTGAGCAGCTGTGGACCAAATTATCGAGTTTTTATTTTCAATCACTTTTGAAAAAAGCTCAGTTTATCTATATACACATTTATAAATAAATTTAAATTCAAATATTTTTAATGTAGCTTTTATGAACTAAGATAATTTTCATTGTTAATATGAAGTTTTTTCAAATCCGTTTGTATGGGAGGTGGTCGAAGTTTTGGTTCGATTTCATTGAAATTTTGCACAGTACGTTCTTTACTCATACAATAACTGTATACCAATTTCATTTATATACGATCACTCCTTCTATTTTTGTCACTCCGCTATTTGAACTCGCAACACTGTGCGACGTATCCTTGAACTCTGCGCACCGTAACACTGCTGCCTTGTTTTTTGCATCTTTCTTCTACGTCGCTATTGTACAAATCATTAACAACGCAGCGTTGTTGTTGTTGTTGTCGTCGACATATGATAACAACGCATGCACGCACATCGCAAACATTTCTAATTTATTTCTCGTCGCCTTGCCAGCTACAAATATGGCGTTCATTGTGTTGTGTTTGTTATTGTTATTGTCTTCCTTTTTGATATTTTTCCCCTTTCAGTTCAGGTGGTATGGCTTTTTGTATTTGTAAGAATCTCTGCTCACTGCTGTGGCAACGTTTCGCGCCCACAATTTGGCCGCTGGCTGTAAGTGTCGACAGTTGAGTGTGTGACGCGACAATACAATTCGTGTTTGTCAATTCGCCCACCGACTGCTGCTGTTACGTCTCTCCCCCCCCCCCCCCCCAACTGGCGGCCATCGAACGCCCTGATTTGTGGCATTGTCATGGAATATTTTGCATAAGATGTGTCGCGTAACGATGTGTGCCAACAAACGACAATTGTCTTCATTTGTGCCAACAATGGCGCCGTAACGGAAATGAAGCCGCACACATGGCACGCTGGCAACACTGAAAACCGCTGCAGTGCGTTGCCATACTGTTTGTGTAAACATTCATACATACATCACTAATGACATTAGCGAAGCCAAGTTTGAGGTTATGTTGAAAGAAATGAGTTTTTTGTTTTTTGAGAAGTTTAATTTAATTTCATGTCGTAATTGCAGCAATCGTAACGCAAATTTTGATTGACATTTGTGTTCTATGTGCATTGTTTTTCTCAGCAACTGAGCAAAGAATGGATTCCTTATCGTTTGGTCCTTTCGAAGGATACCATGAACCTTGAATTGAAACTGACTTTAGCCAAATTACAAACGCGCACACATGCAAATGTGAGTATGCCACCTTCACCGCACACTTCAAGTGTTTCAGTTTTCGCTCTCTTCCCTCTTCCCTAAAACAACAACCACTTCTACTCTCACCTCACTGCCTGGCGCCACCAATGGTTGCGGCCGCGTTAAGCTTCGCTGATTTTCTTTTAAACATTTTCTTAATTTTTGCTTTTGTTGTTGTTTTAGCTGTTATTATTTTGTTGTTTACAAATTTAAAGCACAACCACAGCGCTCAACTTGCAAAGGAAGAAATTAGGAAGACAAAATAATACGCAATTGTACGGCTTACATAAAAGATTTTAAAAGTTTACCGGTTGCGTGAGGGGCGGCAAGAGGCTGCGGAAGGACAGTAAATAAATAAACAAAAACCACAAACATTTGCCAACCAAAAAAGTTTAGCACACTTTTAGGCACATGTTTCATTTTTATTTCATTTATTTATTTTATTTCATTTCTGTGCACGCTACACTCGGTTTGCGAGATCATTTGGATTTTTCTAGGCAACTGTTGAATCTTGCAACGGCACCACAAGATAACCAACATCTGGTTGCACTTATCAAGTGGTGACCGCTGCAAGAATTCAAGCAACAGGCACGATAAGAGCGTGTGGCCAGCATGTGGTGTTGGTATGCTCTTATCGTGCTGTATATTTAGGCTGCCATGCACTTTGGGTCATGCTACCTACGTGCATGTGCAGGCAAAACGTTAGGATAAGAAATATTGAAGTAGTGTAAATATTGTAGGTAGCATTTAGGACATAAGGAATATTATAAATAAAGGCTCCGGGCGACCGGAGCATTAGTCTAGTTTTCAAAGTTGAAGTGAAGTGGTTTTAGTTCGGAGTGGAAGAACTCAGCGTCCAGCGACCAGCCCCCTGCAGCAATAAACAGCAACTTTGAGAGAAAATGCAGGTTGGGGAAAAGCAAATACTTACAGCATAATGAGCTACTGTTGCTTTATGCGTCTAAGTTCAGCTTATCAAATAAAAGCTTAGTAAATGTCTCGCTAAAAGGTCATAAAAAATTGATAATTTCTGATCTCATTTCTGAGGAAATGAGTTTAAGCTCGGCTTAGTAAGTGAGGATTCAATTTAGGACTCAGTCAATTGGAGTTTAGGTACATTTCTCTCTACTGACATGGAAGCAAATAAATGCTATGAAGAAAGCAGTTAGCTTGACGAAAAAATGTGTTTAAGCTTGGCTTAACAATTTAAATTTGAATGTCTCTCTAAAGGAAAACACAATGGACAAACTCCTGTCCCAGCGTTTGGTTTAACTTCTGCATTAAAAAAAGAGCCATTGAGAAAATAGCGAAGTAATGAAAAAGCAAAAGAAATGGGTCTAAGCTCAGGTTACAAAAATTAGGATTCAGTAATTATCTTACCAGGGACATAGAGTCAAACACAGTGTACGAAGGAAGCTCTTTAAGGTATTGAAAATGCTTTTTTATTCTTTAAAAAAGGAGATAAGCTAAACTTATCAAACAAGGATTTAGGAAATATCTCTCTAGGGACATAGAGGCAAATATAGGGTAAGAAGGAAACTGTTTATTTTTCAAAAAGTGGGTTAAGCTCAGCTTATCAACTGAGGATCAAATAAATATCTCCCTAAAAGCTTTAAAAACTCTTATACTGCAAAAAATCGGTTCAAGCTCGGCTTGTTAAATGAGAGTTCAATAAATGTAGAGTAATGAGAAAGCAGTCTAAGCTCAGCTTATCAATTGTAGATTAAGTAATTATCTTCCAGAAAGCCGCTGCGGTGTTTACAGGACAATGAGAACGCTGCTTATTCCACAAGAAATGGTTTTAAGCTCGGTTTACTACACATGGGTCTAGTAAATGTCACTCTAGAGTAAGGAAAAATCAGTTTAAGCTCAGCTTATCAATTGTGGGTTAAATAAATGTTTCTCTAGAGGCCACTGGGGCGTTTATATGGCAATGAGAACGCTATTTATTTCACAAGAATTTGATCTAAGCTCGACTTATTAAATGATGGTTCACTAAAGGTGTCTCTAGAGTAATGAAAAAGCAATCTAAGCTCAGCTTATCAATTCTAGATTAAGTAATTATCTCCCAGAAAGCCACTGAGGTGTTTACAGGACAATGAGAACGCTGCTCATTCCACAAGAAATGGGTTTAAGCTCGGTTTACTAAATGTGAGTCTAGTAAATGTCACTCTAGAGTAATGAAAAAGCAGTTTAAGCTCAGCTTTTCAATTATGAGTTAAATAAATGTTTCTCTAGCGCAGTGGCGGCTTAAGGTGCTCGGGGGCCCGGGGCGGCGTCGGCTGAGGGGCCCCCACAAACGGTGCAGAATACCGTTAGTTTGCGTACAAAACTAATAACTGGAATTTCCGGTTATACTTTTTAATTTTTTTTTTTAAATTTCGTATTCCATTGAACAGTAAATGGACAGTAAACGGACAAATTATTTTGAAAAATATACGTGCTTGAAATTTTGTAGAAAGCAATAAAATCCCAGAGAAAAAATGAAAAATGGATAAAAGGATAATCATACTAAATCTTTCCAAATTTGATAAAAACTTTCGTGAAATTAGGAAAACTTTTGGGAGAGCAAACTTGTCATTTCAAAAAGCCATCTTAAAACTAAAAAAAACCACAGAAAATCTTGCATCGTTACTACAATCTGGCCATTATTTTAAGCAACCTGAGCAGGAGGATTAGATTGTTTTGCGATCAGTGCATCATTACACTACTCGAAAAAAAAATGGGCCAATCGCATGCATAGATAAAGTGTTCTCTAGACTAACTTTCACCGCTGAACACGAAACTGAAAATAAAAAAATTTTTTTAAGAAGTGTTTTAAAAAAATCTTCGAAAAACGAGTTTTTTTCCTGTTGTTTCAGTTATGAGCACATATCTCCTGAAAGAATTATCTGATTAACACGAGCTGTCCGTCGTTCAAGAAGAAGATAATAACTTACCCTTTTTAGTGATATATAGAATGTTCAAATCAGATGAGATTTGGGGAAGTTACTGACAAGTAACTTCCCCAAAGGAAAGTTGTAACAAAGTGAATCTTTCGACCAAAAATCATAAATTTTCGAATATTTTTTTTATGGATAAAAAAAATTATCTCCCCTAGTTTTAAAATCTAAGATGAAAGATATATTATTATATATTTTTTGAGCAAATATATTACTTGAGCAAATATTAAGCCTAACATCAATAGAATTGAAATAAAAATTACAATGTTATGATGCAGTGAGTAAAAACACCAACTTTACATTTATTACACTGTGCGAAATTTTTATTTTGCCGAGACCCATCCAAATTTGGATACAGACGTGAAACTAGAGATCATTTATAGTAATCTGGCATAGTCAGTTTTTCATTTTCTGGCCCAAAGTCCTTTTTAAAAAATTTTAAAATTTTAAGGACATACACATTTCAAATATTTTTTTTAATATTTACGGTTATGCAATGATGGAAATATGGGTATCAAATGAAAGACATCCTTTTAACTAAATTTTCAATTTTGAAGTTTCAGGACCAAAATATGTCAGGTAGGGAAAACATACATGATTTGGATTTCAGTCTGTAGATTCATACATCTAAATTTTATTCTATTTCAAAGTTCCAGTCTAGAAAACACTTTTATTTTAAGGTGCATTTTTCGTGTCGAGTAGTTTAGAAATGTACAGACATATTTTATAAAACCCGGTAGCAGTAGCTTACTTACAAGGAGCATAGAATTGCTTTCGTAGAAGAGTCTATCAAAGAAGAAACCCGGATTTCCGGGACGATATCTTGTTATCCAACCAATAATTATAAAAATAATAATAATAACTGTAAATTTGTTTAATGAGGTTAAGTAATTGTGTAATTTACACTAGTTTACAAGCAAACTCTAAGATTGCGATATTTCATTTTTAACATAGAATTTTGTATTTGCATACTTTGCACAAAATTTTAAATCAAAAATTAAATATTGCAATCTTCGAGGGAACATTTTTTTGAAAATTTGCAAACAATTGTTATTTAGAAAGCATGTTTTCTTGCTTTTATTGAACTGAATTTGTTATTGTATATTAATTTCAAAGTCAATTGTCGACACTGTGTCTTTTTCAATTGATAAAAGTGACAAACAACCTTTCAACAACCATTGTAGAGCGCAAATCGTTTTTTACAAGTTTCAGTTTTGAAAAACTTTAAATTTTTATATACAAGCTTCTCTCGGGGGCCCCCGCAGCCCGGGGCCCGGGGCGGTCCGCCCCTCCGCCCCCCCCTTTAAGCCGCTACTGCTCTAGCGTCCACTGGGGCGTTTATATGGCAATGAGAACGCTATTTATTTCACAAGAATTGGATCTAAGCTCGACTTATTAAATGATGGTTCAGTAAATGTGTCTGCAGAGTAATGAAATGCAATTTAAGCTCAGCTTATCAATTCTAGATTAACTAATTATCTCCCGGAAGGCCATTGAGATGCTTGCAGAACAATGAGAGCGCTCCTTATTCTACAAGAAATGGTTTTAAGCTCGGTTTACTAAATGTGGGTTTATTAAATGTCTTTCTAGAGTAATAAAAAAGCAGTTAAAGCTCAGCTTATCAAATGTGGGTTAAATAAATGTTTCTCTAGAGACCACTAGGGCGTTTATATGGTAATGAGAACGCAATTTCTTTGACAAGAATTGGATCTAAGCTCGACTTATTAAATGGTGGTTCAAGAAATGTGTCTCAAATTAATGAGAAAGCAGTCTTAGTCAATTGTAAATTAAATAATTATCTCCCTGAAGGCCATTGAGATGCTTGCAGGACAAAGAGAACGCTGCTTATTTCGCAAAAAATTGGCCTAAGCTCGGCTTTTTAAATCAGAGTTTAGTAAATGTACTACTAACTGTAACTATTTGTTTCGAAAGGCATCAATCTAAGCTCAGCTTATCAATTGAGTGTAAACAAAATTTGTTAGTGTAAAGGTCATTGAGGCTCTTAAAGGTAAACAATTTCTGCATATTCCACAAGAATAAGACCCAATTTTTATAAAAAGCCTAATATATTATATTAGGATTTCACTAATTGTTTCATTAGGGATATGGGGAGTTATGAGAATGGTGAGGAGGTAATAAATTCACGCTCCAAAACTTTGACGATCACA
Organism: Melieria crassipennis; assembly: GCA_963668005.1. Classification (NCBI taxonomy): domain Eukaryota; kingdom Metazoa; phylum Arthropoda; class Insecta; order Diptera; family Ulidiidae; genus Melieria; species Melieria crassipennis. The sequence continues at coordinate 24,766,601 of OY764962.1, read as the reverse complement.
ATAAAATATGCGACATACTGGAATCTGAAGTTGTAGACTTGAAGCCTCGATCTAACCTATTCTAATCTAATGTTTATTTTCCTATTCACATGTCCCAATATTCATTCTGTCTTCAAATACATATGTACATTTAATCATTTACATATTTGTCCACACACACAGACACACACACACACTAACTTACTTTTTATTTCACGCAAAAGTTTGCCAATTTTTTAGGGTATTTTCCACTGCGTGTTAAGCGTGCACAATTTACTTGTCAGCGCACTGTAGTCCTTTCGTTTTTGCCAAATTTTCAACCCACTTCAATTGTGCAAATATAAGACGACAGCCCGTTTGAAGAGGCAAGCGGAAACGCACCGCACTGTGCGGCACTCAGCTGTCGCTTCAAATAAATTGCCAAGGCAGTTGTGTGGTTGCTTGATGCATACACACACATACACAGACACATATATATATATATGTAAAATCACACACACACACACACAACTGGCGCCATCATGCAGCTAGCTGTGGCCGTTCAAGTTACGCTGGCAAAAATATGCAAACTTGGCACATAACAACATGCCTCCTATTCCTCCTTCTTTTCCTCTTTTTCCTCTTCCTTTTCCTTTAACTTTTGCTTCATCTCCCATGGGCATGCAGAGCAACAATTTCTTTTGCATTAGGCTTCTATTTGTTTTTTTTTTTTATTTTGCATAGTATAACTTTAGGCGTCCATGTGCGCCCAAATCGCTCCCTAATGCCTTTTTCATGTAGCCAGGCGCCGAAATGTATGCAAAATATTTCATAATCTATTGCTAGTTAGTTGCTCACACACACACATACACACACATATACACACACACAGTGCCTGTGGGCCAAGTCAGCACGCACACGATCCACACATTGCGTCGGGTTCCGCCGTTTTCGCTACAGCACGCAGCACGCATTTCTCGTTTTCAGACGCCACGAGCGTTTGTACTGCTGCAAGTAGGCGTATTGCGCATCGCTTATGGCGCCGCGGCGCTGAATTCGTATCACCTGCACGGCCATCTCGGCGCTAAGTCCCATCTCGATGAGCGCCAGGGCCACGAGCAGTGGGGCCCGACCCAGGCCGCTGGAGCAGTGCAGGGCAATGGCGGCTTCCGGATGAAGGCGCTGATTGTGCTTAAGTATCTCGAACCAGGCGTCGATGATGTCGCTGGTGGGCAGCGAGCCGTCGGGAAAGATTAGATCGATCACGTGCACGCCGTGCGCCCGGAATTTGGCCATATTGTAGTGCGCCTCGCAGACGCAGACGAGCGTCTTCACTCTGTGCAGGCGCAGCTGGTACAGATAGTGTTTCATGTTGTACTGGCACGGCTGATCGGTGATGAGAAACTTTAAGCCGCGATACTGAATGATGGACGGCATTGTGACGCCGGACGCCCGTGCGGGCGGCAATCTCTCTTCGTCGGGGCCATCGTCATCTTTGTCGCCTTCAACGAGAAACGACTTGAGGCGTTCAGCGAAGTGCGAAGTCCGAGGATCTGCAAAGCGATAGCGACGCGGTCAGCAGTACGAGCGATTGACGGTCGCTGCCGACTTACCCAGAATGATAAAGTTGTTTAGAATAAAAGTGCACAATCAAAACAATGCAAATGGTTTCTGAAAATAATTTAGTTTTTTTTGTCTACTTTTTTTGTCTACTTTGTGCTTTTCGAAACCAACGAACCAAAACACACAAATAACGAAAACAAAACCAATTTCAAATTTTCAACTGACAAAAATGCCGTCAAACTCGTCAAAATATCAAAACGTTGCTGATGCATCAATGCCAATAGAGGGTTTCATTGTGTTGAAAATCTGACTGTTTCAGTCGTAATTATTTGCAGCGAAATGTTTTTTGAACTTTTTTGACATTTTTTGAACAAGAAAACAATAAAATTGTAAACAAAAAATTACAACTTTTGAGTTTTCAAAACTTATAACTGAATTTTTTTTAGGTAAATTTTTCAGTCATAAGTATTTGGCATTTTTTACCTTTTTTTGAACTTCAAACATATGCAAGAAAAAAATTTTAAACAAAATTTATCAACCTTTGTTTTTCCAAAACTTATTTCTGAGGTTTTTTAGTTTACTTTATTTACTTTTTTTGAATTTAAAACATATACAAAAAATAAAAATGTAAATTAATAACCTTAAAAAAAAATTAAAAAAAAAATTAAAATTAAAAAAAAACCTTTATTTTTCTCAAAACTAATTCCTGAGTTTTTATAGAAACATAGTTCAGTAATAAACATTTAACGTCTTTTATTTTTTTTTTAATTTCTAATAAAAAATAAAATAAAATTTTAAACAAAAAATTATCAACCTCTGTTTCCCCAAAACTTATTCCTGAGTTTTTTTAGGTATACTTTTCAATCATAAACTTTTCTCATTTTTTACATTTTTTTTTACTTTAAACATATACAACAAAAACAATGAAATTGTGGACCAAAAATTATCAACTTTCATTTTTCCAAAACCTATTCTTGAGTTTTTTTAGGTAAATTTTTCAGTCATAAACATTTTAAAAAAATGTTTGAACTTCAGACATATAAAAAAGTGGTAACAAAAAACTATATAAATTTGTTTTTCGAAAACTCATTCCACATTTTTTTAGTACAAAAACTGGTAATCAAAATTAATTTTTAAATTAAAAATAATTTTTTAAATTCGTAAAATTTTTCTACAAATTGACATATATCAACTAACTAAACTTAACTTTTCCTGGCTCATGTTCAAAGTATCTTTAAATATGCTGTGAGCATTAAAGGGTTAAATTTGATTAAAATAAATGTATCAAATCAAAAGTAGAACTGTTTAATCTTTGGATATTTAAAAAATAAAACTTATTAGTAATTAATAATAAAGCCCATTGTTCAAATATTGGTCACTTGAAGCAATTTTTTATGGCATAGTTTTAGGAAAATGAAATATATTAGAGTTTCAGTGGTTAGTGTGTAAATACACAAGTCCAACCAAATTTTTACTAGCAAGGAACCAACTCAACCAATGCTTAGTAACGATAACTTTTCCTGCAGTTTCCACTCTTAGAAAATTTTTGAAAGTTAAATAATTGTCTATGAAATGTTTTCAAGCCGCTAGTTGGTCTAAATAAAAGACTGTAGATGCCTTTAGAGGGACCTGTGTTTCAGGCAGAGGTACTATCGATATTTGAGGCTATGAATTATGTGGTGAAAGTAAACTGGAGAGGGTGATCCAGTTGTGTCTGAACAGCTCTCCACTCACCTCCACCATAGTCAAATCGAATCCAGACTAAATTATGCGAGCAGATATCATAGTCTGATGCCTACCCAGGCCCAGAAATACGTAAGAATTGGGTGTAACGAGACCTCGGACTCTGGGCTCTGAGGCTTCTCAGAAGCAGGGACACTGTCGTGAAATAACACAGTGGCCCTTGGGGTGTTTAATAGGAAGGAACTTTGCAAAATCTTAGATCAGAACAAACCACGAGCTGTACAAGCTGTTCAAAGACATGGACGTAGTAGCCCATATGAACCATGAAGTTATGGCAAAAAAGATGTTTGACGCGGTAGTTGTAAGTTGACGACGAAGAGGGAGACCATGTGTCCTTTAAACGGACCAAGCTGAGGACACTCTTTCATCACTTGGTGTGATCAACTGGAGAAAAACTGGAGAAATCGCACGCAAAGCAAAAGCGGTAACCCGGTAACGGGCCAGTTATGGCCAGTTAGGTGAAGTGAAGGTGAAGAGAAGATGAAATGAACCTAATCGCCTCTGCGGTCATCGAATTTATTACAAATGGGTTATTTGAACCCTTAAACGAGCAGGCAGACTTGTGCTTTCAATAATTTCAGAGCAATGCTTGCAATATCTTCTGTCTTTAAGCAGAAGGCACTGCCGGCAGTTGGTCGGCCTAATGTCTGCGAATTTTCTATGGGAAAACCCCATGAAAAAGGAAGGCATATCTGCAATGGGCCATGTCCTGCCTGTGTGGAAAATTATCGTTTTCTGTGGATGCCGTAAACGCAGGTTTGAGGCATTTGAATTATTTAGAAGCGTTCACTTTGGCTTCTTGACCCTACAGAATCTACTCAGATTTCTTAAGTTAAATACATTTCAAACAAATTAACAGGGGCCTTCAGGTCACAGTACAATGGGCCTATAGTTAGTCTAAGAGCTGCTACAACAAAAATATTTATTACCCCACCTTAACCCATTGCTGCCGGGTACCAGTTCTGCCCATACGATTTTGATAAAATTTCATACACGACCTAGAAGTGACCCAAAATGATCAGAATCAAAACAATTTCAGCTTTATATCTCTGCACGTTGCTGAGATATTCATTAGGTATTTTGTACCCATTACGCAGCAATTGTAGCTTTTTTCCATACTTTGTGAAGTGATCAGCTAAATACGTGAACAAAAGTTGTATTTTTTACAGGTGAGTTAGGATGCAGATTTTGGTGAAGTTCTAAGGCCACTACGTTTCGCCACATTTTCCAACTCCGGAAAATTCACGATTTTTGGAGTCTGGTAACTCTAGCTAGATGGCGAAACTTTAGGGTGACCTTCACTAGGTTAAGGTAGTTCCATCTTTACCCTAACTATGCCTATTAATGGTTTTGAGAGATCTCAATCTTCTTGAGGATCTTTTTGTGATTTTTTTTTAAAATCAATTTTCATGGGTAAAATTTTACCCATTAGGCAGCAATGAGTAAGGGCGGACCTATGCATTTGTGGGTTCAAGTACTTATTTGCGTTTAGTTTATGCTAAACTTCATAGTACACTTCCAGGTATTTTATACTTTATTTTTTTATTTTATACTTTATCTCTTAGTCACAGTATTAATTTTAATTTAAATCAAAAACTAAGCACATTCTTATTAAATGTGCAAGATGTTATCAAACCCACTTCTACTGACTATTTGCGTATTTCCATTAATATTTCATGTTTACTACTTTATGCCACTTACTAACCTTTTTTGTAGTTTTGCATATAAATAACTTTGTTCGCCCAATTTGCCCAAATTATAATTTATTAACTACATACCTTGGAGTCTAGTTACATTCCACACAAGTTCGTTTCACATACTTACAAAAAATGCCACTTAAATTATTGCCGCCGACCCATGCGCCCACATTTAGTCAGCATAAATAACCATTACTCACCTGTAAAGAGAGAAAATGAAAGAGGACAATGAAAAAAGGATCGCAAGATATTTCTGACTTGAAAACAACTAAATCACAGCCCACCGTGGCATGTGGCATGTTCATGTGCATGTGCGCCCTCCCAACTCGTACGGCTTGTTGCCAGACCGGCTCAACCGTTTTGACCCTAAAAGTATGCATGACTAAATTTTCGACAGCAGCAAATCAAGCGTGTCGTTTTTTCGGTCATAAGCCGCATAACAAGTGGGCTTTCGAGTGCGGCACAAATTCATTTATAATTTGCTAATATGCAAAATATACCACGCCCCACTCGTCACATGTGAAACGGATGCTGACCAACTCACTCACTTGCTGGGTTATGGCAAATTTATGCAGCATACTTTTCGGCCCAAAGCAATTTTAGAAAGAGTCGTATTTTCAAGGCATACTTCTGAGAAATGCTTCACAAAGTATTTCAGAGAATAATGTCAACTAAATAGCTGAAAGCAAATTTTTAACTCAACCCAACAACAATCGTCATGCTCTGTCGTCAGCTCAGTTGCGGCAGCGCCTGGAGTTCGAATCGCATACTCACCGAAAACGCCTTCAGAAACACCAGGCACTGTATGATGCCCTCCATGGTGTCGCCGGTGAGACAAAATGTGCCCGTCAGATGGCGCCCCTTGCGGCCCACAGTTGCCGCCGCCAGCGAGGCGTGCACGAGGGCGCGCTGCTGGCCTTTGGTAACGGCGCCGCTGACGCTGGTTAGCGCACGTGGCAGTGGCGCGGCGCGCATTAGCCGCTCCAAAGAATCCATAATTTATGTTTGGTTTTTTTTTGTGTTATATCGCTTTCAACTATTTTTGCAATGATTTGTTTTTGCTTGGACTTTGATTTGGTGGAATTATGATTATAATTTTTTTTTTTTTTTTTGGTTGTTATGGTTAATTTGTTTGCTTTGATCGTTTAAGTGCACCGTGGTGTTGTTGTTGTTGTTGTTGTTTTAGTAGTAATTTTTCTGCTTATCATTTTGTTATATTTTCTGCATTTTCAGTGATTTCATTTGAATATGTGACAAAATTATTTCAACTACTTTTTTTTAGGGTTATTTCGCTGTATGTGTGTCCTTTTTTTATGATTTCCGTTTGTGATTTTTGCTGTTAATCCGGTTAATCTGATCGTGTTGACATGTGTGCGTGCGTTGCATATTCGGAGTGGCCGGGCGCCTACTTAGCAGGCAGCGATTTTATGGCAAATGCTAAAAACTTTTGTCATTAGTTCAGCACAAATGGGATCAGTGCGTTGTTTTGTTGCTGGTCGCTTGTACACGTTTCACTTTGATATCGACATTCGTTATGGATTTATGACTGTTATTTCAGTTTTCATTAAATTCAATTTATTTCAGTTTTTCGAATTTATTTCGGTTTTCGGCTAAAGTTTTGATTTTCTATTTTTTAACAATAGCAAAAAGTTGTAATTAATTTATTAACTGACGAGTTCATTAACAAATAATTAATTAATTTATTAACAATGATGTGTTATTGATTAATAACGTAATTTATTAATAATTAAATAATTTCAATTAAATAATTGAAATTCAATTATTGTTAATTTTTTAATAAATTCGTTAGTTTCTTATTGAACATGTATGTCATTAATTACAGATTACTGTTAATCAGTTAAGAAACAATTAATTTACTCGTTATCTTTAATAAAAAATCGTTTGTCATTAATAATTAAAAAAAATAATAATTGATTCGGAATTAAACATTTACTAATTAAGTCGTTAGTTATTTTTATGATAATAAAAAATCGTTTGTCATTAATAATTAAAAAAAGTAAAAATTAATTCGTGTTTAATTAAACATTTATTAATGAACTCGTTAGTAATTTTTAATAAAGAATCGTTTGCCATTAATAAATAAAAAATTAATAATTAATTCGAAATTAACAGCACTGATTAATTAATTCATTTTTAGGTATTGCATGGCCAAGTGAATAAGTAAAAAATATCATTCTGCAATTAATGTTTAGAAAAATTTTAAAAATTAATTCAAAGTTTTAAAACATTATCGAATAATTCAAAGATTTCAAAGTTTTAAAACATTATCGAATAGTCATTATTATTTATTTTAATAACTGTTTGTTTTAATTTAGTTTGAATTTCAAATTCATTAATTAATTAAGTATAATTGAATAACTAAAAACCAAAAACGTAATTAAATTATATAATAGTTTGCAAACAAACACTTTTTAAAAACAAAACGACTTATCTCTTATTTCTTCTTCTTGATTATTTCGCAATTCAGCGATTTAATTGTAACTCAAATATTGAAAATTTAATTCAAGAATCTCTAATTTGTGAAATAAAGCTGATCGAATATTTTGATTAATTAATTGATGAAATAATCATGTATTGCCTACGAGTTGATTATTTTTTTTTTTACTTCCAAAATAAAAAAAATAAAAAAAAGTTAGATTTGACTTCGAAAATTAATTGATTTATTACATTTATTATTTATTTATTTATTAATTTATTTATTTATTTATTTATTTAAAATAAAAAAAATAAAATAAAAAGATCACATATTTTGTTATCAAAAAAGTACCAATTAAGTTGTTTTGAAACTAAAACGTGAGAATTTAATTTAGCAATCTCTAATTAATAGAATAAAATCGATTGATTAATTTGATTAATTGATTGATTTGATTGATTGATTAATTTGATTTCGTGATTGATTTAATTGATTGATTTATTTGATTTAAATTTTGATTGTTTTGTTGGTTGTATACTTGTATACTTTTTGATTATTTGAAAAAAATTTTGAATTAAAATGGAACTAAATCTTATTGATTTTAATTTCAATTGAAATTTTACTTTAAAAATTTTTTTATTTACTTTTACTTTTATTCGTTTGGTGATAGTTCATTCATTAATTATTTAGACAGGTTTTAATTATTCAGTTTAATTTTTTATTTTTATTTAAAATTTAGACGTCACTCAATTTAATATGATAATAAAACTTGTATGTTTGAATATTTTAATAATTAAATAATAGTTTTGAATTCACTTATAAGTTTTTATTAATAAGAATTTTGCAGTCACATTTTAATTATAAAAATTAATATAAAAATAACTAAATGATTCTTTTAATAGAGAAATTTATTAATCATTTATCGATTACTGTCTCTTTAATAAAAACTAAGAATTATTTAGTTATTAATCGCATATTTTCCACAAAAATTGTCTGTTTTTGAGTTACAAGCAACAAAATAATGTATTAGTCAACTAAAAATCATTCAATTAACCATACAATATACTTTCGCCTTTATTTATTAATTTTTTTAAAATAATTATGAACATAATTGACCACAATTAAATTAAATATGAAATTTCCTCGCTTCACTGCCAAACGACAAAGGTACCAAAACTTCTGAAAGTCAACTTTGCACATTTCCACGTCATTTCCAGTTGAAATTTTCCGAACCACCAACGCACCGGATATGTGTTTAAAATTATGATTTAATTTAAAATTATTATCTCAAGGTAAATAAATAACAATGTAAAGAGCAAATCAAATGAAATGGAGTTTAGCGCGCAAGAACACACACAAAAACAACAACAAAAAAATATATTTCACATGGCAGACGATGTACCGATGTCGGCGCCAGGCAACCGAAACGAAGTGTGAGGTAAAAGTCTGCATCCGCTCGGCAAGCGGACATTAATAAGCGGCCACAGAAATCCACTAAGACGGCAGCGTACGCATATATTTAGTAGGTATATATGTATATATATATCGCATACGTGTATTGCACATGTCTAAAGTGTGTATGTAAGGCGTGGGTATGTATGTGGGTGTATGCAGTAAAGCGAGATCGTCTGAAATGATGTTAAACGGATGTTAAACATTCATGACAATGGCAACTTCCGGTTTGCTCCACTTGTACGTTCGCCGCCTCACTGGCAATGGCCATAAAGGAATTTCGTAAATACAAAAGCAGCAGCAAAGTGAAAATATTGCAGTCGAAGGAAAAAAAGCTTCGTCGAAGCCAAAAATAATTTATCTTTTGTTGCCCAAGTTGCAGACTCGGTCGAGATGGCGGCGCCAGCACCGGTAACGACACGGCAGCGTTTCACAAAAATAATGCCACCAAAATCCAGACAAGACTTGGTTTTATATAGGTATATGTGTATGTGTATGTGAGTAGATACGTTTTTGTGCTTTCTTTGGTTTGCATAGGAAACCGTAAGTGAAATAAAACATTTTTCATTTACTGTTTAAAAATGAAAAACAGCAACGAAACTTGCTTTTGTCGTTTTGGTATAAATAAATAAATTAACAATAATGTACTGTCATTTCCGGGGTTCAGTTGCTTTGCCTTGGGCCAATTTCATTTTGTTTACATATCTTTAGGAGGCCAAGCAAGATGACTATTTATTACCGCAAATTGGAGCTAAGCTATTCGACAGTAATGTAACAACATTTGACGATAAAAGCGCTGCAACGTATTTAGAATTTCTGCAAAAAATTCGCAAGTCAAAATTTCTCATCAGCGCCTAAAAGCACTCTATGAACGCAGCAAGTACCGAAGCATATGACGCGCACTTAAAAGCAAAACATTTTATTGAATTTTGTGCATTGTTACCATACCCCAAAACAACACTCAACATTGTGTAAATTTTACAAAATAAATACAATTTTGTGTTCTAACTCAATTTCGTTTGCCACTTTACAGCTTTCAGTACACACTGCCGGCAACCTTCTGTTATTAAATCACTTTTTATTGATATTTTTGGCGCCTTATGTGACATTAATGTACCCGCTTCCCTTGTCGACAACGCCGGCAAATCGATTAAAGCATTTTTATTGCATCTTTTTGAGGTTATATTGTAGCAATTGAGCGCGTAAATATGGCCACAAGGCAGCAAATAAAATTATATGGGGGCGTTTAAGTGTTGCCGGCGGGTTTTAGCGGTCGAAAAAACTGATATTTTTTTATTGGCATTTTACAGCCAGAGGCATTTAGCAGATTGGCCATTTATGTGGCGCCCAAAAGTGGGCAATAATGTTTACTGATCGATTTTTAAGAACAATCAGTGACATTGTGAAAATGCTGAAACTTTGACTTGACTGTTCTATATTCGAATCCACGCAAAGTCAATTTTTATAGTAAAAAGTTACGTTGCAAGGTTTCAGAGAGAGCTACCGCGTTTCGTGAACCTTTTGCTGTACAATTTTTTCTAAAAATGTATGACACATTTGCTGCTGGCTTATGCTGAAGTCATTTTGATTTTGTTGCTCTCAGAAACCATTGTCGTATGTCCGGTGTACTCCAGCTTGGAGAAGGAACCGAGAAAAGTAGATCTTGCGGTGAGTGAGACAAAACAAAGTACCTTCTGCGAACACACAAAGAGTCTTCATGTCTTGGACACATGTCACGATTAGCAGAGCTATAGTTTCAAAGTGTTAAAAGACATTTAAAGGACATCAGCCTGGAGATTAATCAGAGCATAATTCTTGCCAAAAAGTGTTACTTTGAACCAAGGCGGGTCTTCGAGACGGGCTAGAGAGGCAGAAGATGTCGACTTCATCTGCTTTACAAGGAACAAATGTCCCAGCATCTGTTGGCGCTTGGTATTTCCAACTGAAGCCAGCAGGCGCGTTAGAATGTAGCCAGTAACTCCAGTAACCAGTGTTGCCATATCAAATAATTTCCTACTAGATTTAGGAGATTTTTGACCTTTCAGGAAAATTTTTAGGATTTGGAAGATTTTGATTGTGATACATTTGACAGCATTAGTGGCACTGAAGCTTTGAATATTGAAAGCTAGTGTTTAATTTAATTAAATAAAACTGTATGCCTCAAAGTGCAAAATATATGAAATAAATAAAGGAAGTTTACAAAAGTGAATTTCATACCGATCTAATTTTTGATATGTTTTATTTGTGTAAAGTTCTTGCTAAGTCGAAGCTGAATGAATAAATGAATGAATGAATAAATAAACATATTTTTATTTTTTTATGAAAAGTTTAATTCCATAGTTTATAATGACAAAAATTTTAGAAAAAATTATAAGAGATTTTTTAAATTTTTTGGGAACAAATTTCAGTTTTTTTAAGATTCAAAAGGAAGTCTTTCAAGTATCTTGTCAACACTACCGATAGCTCCAATTAAGGAAGTAAGTAAAAAGTTAACCACAAAACTTACAACGCATTGTTTGTTATAGATAGAAATCTAATAAAAACTCGACCTTAATTTCTTTATGTTGATTGTGCCACATTCCACATAATTATTAAATTTTTAGTAACAAAAAATTTTTTGAAACAATCCAATGTCTTCTTTTCAGTCTGCTCCTAATTGCTTGAAAATGTCAAAAATATATGGCAACCTTTACAGCGTTGCCATATACCAACTCGTGTTACTAGTTATTCATCAACTTCAACCAACTCAACGCTTACTTTTCGTAGTATACTTTTAGGCTTTGGCTAACGTTTACTGTTCAGTTCGAGTTGCGAGTGGCGCCAAAATATTTCTGAAAAAAGTTTTGATTTTTGCATTTCACGCGTTGCTTTTAAGCGCTCAGCTTGCAGCTGAGCTGCCACTCACAACACATGGCAGTGTTGCATGTGTGGCACCAACAAAAAAAAAAGGGCAAAGTGCGCGCCACAGCGAAAGCGAACGCCTAGCTTGGCTGCCTTCAATTGCGAGCTCACATCAATCGTTCCCTCGCCACCGCTTACTATATACGTAACGCCTAACGTCCGAAAGGCTTTTGTGCAGCCAGCAACCAAAAATAAAAAAATGCATTTTCCCCCATATTTTTTATTTGCGGTAGACGGGTTTTGTTTTTTTTTTTTTGTACAGTTTAGTGCATATGAGAGCAGTGTTTCAGCTTTCTGCCAACTATTTGGCCTTTACACAATTTTTCTATTTTTTGTTTTTGTTTTCCCTTGCAAAATGATGAAAATATGGCACAACTGAGTCCATTTTTCTACATGAAATTTTAATTGACTTGGCGCCACTTTACGCCTCAATTTAACACGCAAAATGTTCTCAAAGAATTTAATTCAACAAGTTTTTACGCTTTTACACTAAATTCATGTAAATGTTTAACTTGAAATCATTAGTCGGTGCTATGCAGCACTTGGCGCTGAATAGCTGCTTGTTTTTGTTAAGCAGCCGTAAATAAATGCTTCACACTTTTGAAATTTCCATAAGCAAAAACTTGAATGGCAGCAAACAGCAATGTTGACTTGTTGTTGTTGTTGTTTTAATTAAATGCTCACTGTTAATTTAATGTTTGTGGACTATGCGAATGAAACAAAATTAAAGGGACAATGCTTGAGTTGTGCAATGAACACAAATTTTAAGAACAAAATTATGAAAGCAAGAACTTTAAGCTGACATAAAGCAAATTAAATTTCAAAGTTATTAAAAAAAACACTCAGAGTGTAAAATGAGAGGGTTTTCAGCAAAACTAGGTGGCAGCAAGCAGTTTAAAACACAGCCAAAGAGACTCATTGTTACTAATTAACTAAGCCTAAAAGTATACTTTAGAATTGAAGTGGCAAATTGAGTGAAAGTTACTGTTTACTGTTGCAAGGAAACATTTAATAAAAAATTTAAAATCCAATGTACAACTGAACCCATAGTTCATGTATAGGAAAACAGTTGTCTCTGTTTCTGTAATGCAAATTAACTCAGCCTAAAAGTATACTCTAGAATTGAACTGAGAAGTTTGGTGAAGCTGACTGCTTACTTTTGGAAGGGAAATTTAAAAAAAGTCCACATTTAATGAAAAAATTTCTGTATGAAATGCCCACGTTTTTCGTTAACTACTGAAAACCCGACATGCAAGTGAACCCATAGTTGATGTATAGGAAAACAATAGTTCCCCCTTCTTTACTAACTCAGCCTAAAAGTATGCTTCGGATTTGCGCTGTAAAATTGAGAAAAAGTGACTACTTAATTTTTTATAAGGGAAGATAAAAACTGAAAGCCTGCATTTCATTCAAAACCCCCAAAAGCTACTGAAGTAAAATTTCTTATGTCTTACGGTCCATATGAGGGAAAAAGAGCGCGTATGCTCTTCTAATTAATGCGAGCCACTTGGTGGCTCCAATAAACTTGTGGAGGTTGCTTGGGGGTGTCTTTTTCGGGACTACTAGGCAGCTCAGGAAGAGCTAACCCAAGTATTGGAAGCGCTGGACATGTGTAGAGAAGGTGATCAAAGGTTTCCTTGCAGTCTAGATGCTCTCTCACTCCATCCTTCTCTCTCACACACTCTCTCACAGAGACAGTATCAATTGCGTCCTGTCCTCAAGAACAGGGCAGGACATAGTACAAAGAAGGTGCCGGTATCAGTCCTGATATGAAGATTCCATTACACCGTGCGACAAAAATCAAAAAATTTCAAAACACACAAAAAAATCTATATACTCGCGAATCTAGGAACCAAGTATAGTAAAACTGCGTTTTTAGTTTTTCTCTCTGACGTCAGGATTTTTTTTAAAGGAAAAGGGACAAGTATTAAATTTTTTATATCCTAAATTAATATAGTTAGAAGGACGAAATTCAAGGATGTGGTAGTGTATATATTAGTCTTAAGATATATTAAAAAAAAAACACTATTGGAAATTTGCAAGGATATTTAAAGATAAAGTTTTAAAAGGACATTTACAATACCTCTTCGTCCTTTTGCACCAAAACATTAAATTTTCTAAGATTCGAAGGATTTGTCTCTTTCATTTAATACCTATATTGTTATTCTACAATGCGCTCAATTTTCAAAATAATTTTTTTAAATAAACATGTCCTTGAAATTTCAAAGTCCTTTAAAAAAACAGTTTTACTACATTTGGCCCCTATTTTCGCAGGTATTTCGATTGTAAAATTTGTTGTGGCACGGTGTTATAGATCAACCTGTCAATATACATCAACAGTGGCGCACACAGAATTTCATTATGGGGGGCGGGGGCTTTGTGTAAAACTTTTGAGCCTAGTATCATTTGAAACTATATTTTGCACCACAAATGTTTGTATTTGGGGGAGTTTAAACCCCAAAAGCCCTTCCTGTGTGCGCTACTGTACATAAATGAAAATTGCCGCATTTGAAGTGAATGGAATTTTACCACATCAACAAAAACTCGAGTAGTTGGTTTTTTCTTTTTCAAAAATGAGTACATACGACGGCAACACTGTGGGACAGCATTTTTCACACCACCAAGAATCCATATGTGCGTGAAACTAGAGACCAAAGATAGTAATACTGCGTACTCAGTGTTTCATTTCTACATCCTTTGTCCTTTTAAAAAGACTTCAAAATTTTGAAGGGGATAGAAAATAAAAAAAATAAAAATTACTTAGCCTTGTTAGAATACGGCGATATGTATTTCAAATGAAAGAGGAAGGGCTCAAGAATTTAAATAAAATTGATTTTTTATATATTTGTAAAAAAAGTATATGAAAAAGGTCCTTTTAAAATTTTAATCCTTTATATCGCTGAAAATTTATACAGAATTTTCTTGAAGAGTAAGTATGTTAAAACCCAAAATCTCCTTGATCACGTGCCAAAATTTCATTACTTTAACTTTATTGGTTCGAAAGTTATTCAAAAAATGCGGTAGCTGCAATTCGAATGAAGTACAAAAATTCTAATTTATTTGAGTATCAGTATTTTAAATAATAAAAAGATACAAAATAATTGAAGCGAGAATATTTCCACACTTTTGGCTTAGGATTCTCTTTCTAAGAAAATAAATTTTAAGTTCAAAATTATAAAGTCTCGTTATTTTGTTACAATTATTCAATAAATGCGGAAGCTGCAATTCGAATGAAGTACACAAATTCTAATTTATTTGAATATCAGTATTTTAAATAATAAAAAATACAAAATCAATGAAGCGAGAAAATTTTCACACTTTTGGCTTAGGATTCTCTTTCTAAGAAAATCAATTTTAAGTTCATAATTATAAAGTCTCGTTATTTTGTTACAATTTATAGTTCTACAACATTAAAAAAGACACTCGTTACTTCTGTCTACAGAAGTAAATACTTATAGTGATACAAAATCATCCTAAAACTCTCCTTGAACATTTCAATTTCTAAATCTTTCAAAAAATTTATTTCAGCTTTAATTAATGAGCAGTTCTTCTGCCTTTCATTAACTCATTCCAGACTTCTTTTATCATCAAGTCCGGTAAGATTCCTCTTAATCCTTTACTCGAGAAATAAATGCAACAACCTAAACAACAACAGCAACAACAACTGTGACACGTGCTAAGCCACTAATCATGAGGCGTTGCCACACGCAAATATTTCACACTTCAACTGTCTTTGTCGTTTTCCGACACCAGCATTTCCTTGCGAAATCATACGGTTTGATTAATGCAAGGACACTCACGCACACATCTGTGCATGTTTATGCGTATGAAGAATGTGAAGGCCAACACAAGGCCGCCTCAATCATGATACAAACTTTGGCATTTTGGCATTGTGCTCGTAATCACCGCACATTAGGCACTTCGTGCTGCAACACACCTAAATACAACTTCGTCGCAAACAATGTTTTCATTGCGCAGACATTCGGTGGGGTTTTTGTTGCCACTCACGTACAAAACTGCAGCCTCACTAGCAATTACAGGCACACAATATAAGAGCATCATTAATTATAGCCACAGAAAAAAAACGAAATCAGACTCGACGTTGTGCTTAGAGAGGAAATGACAAGCGAAAGGCAAAGCAGGAAGATTGAATTGATGGTCGAAAAAAAAACAAAGCAAACAAAGCAAAGTAAAAATAGAAAATAAGTCGAAACTTTGGCGCTAATTCAAATTAATCTATTGCAATACAAACATACATACATACACACAGACATTCGTGCAGGGAAACACATTTTATGCCTAACAAAGCCCATTGATGACGAATTCATCAGCGTTTCGTTTGCAATATTTGTTTTCCTTATTTTGCTTTTCCTTTGGAGAAAAAAAATGTCGAATATACAATTACCATATTGATTGGCATTCAGGGCATTTTCAGTTAGGTAGAACAGCGAACAAAGTGCAAAGGCAAAGGTAGTGAAAATTCCAATTGCCCGGCGGAGCTACTCGGTTCGGTAGGAATGGCAGAAAGAAGAGAAATGAGTTGACTTGTTTTGCAGCAAAAATTGCAAGAAAAAATATAAAACTTGTGTAGAAAAGTTTTCTGTATCATTTTGCTTCAACTTTTTTACTTTTTCGTCGTTTATACTGTAAGCTGTTAACTCGTAAGGGTGATTAAAAATTCCAATTAAATATACAAATGGCAATACAGAGGAATTTTTGAAATACTTTTTCTGTAAACTTGAACTTTTTATAGAAGTTTTAGGAATGTAATCATCAACAACAATAAACAAAAATTGTAAGAAAATTTAAAAATTCTGATTAAATATAAGAAATAACAATTAAGAGGAATTTTTTAAATCCTTTTTTTGTAAACTTGAACTTTTTATGACCGCTTAGCGTGTTGAATCAGCAACAAAAAAAAATAGTAACAAATATGTAAAAATTCCAATTAAATATACAAATAATAAATATGCAATAAAAAGGAATTTTTGAAATACTTTTTCTGTAAATTTGAACTTTTTATGGAAGTTTAAGTATTTAATCATCAACAACAAAAAACAAAAATAGTAAGAAAATTTAAAAATTCTCATTAAATATAAGAAATAACAATAAAGAGGAATTTTTTAAATTCTCTTTCTGTAAACTTGAACTTTTTATAGAAGTTTTAGGTATGTAATCATCAACAACAAAAAACAAAAATAGTAAGAAAATGTAAAAATTCTGATTAAATACAACAAACAACAATAAAGAGGAATTTTTGGAATTATTTTTCTGTAAACTTGAACTTTTTATGGAAGTTTAAGTATTTAATCATCAACAACAAAAAACAAAAATAGTAAGAAAATTTTAAAATTCTGATTAAATACAACAAGTAACAATAAAGAGGAATTTTTTAAATCATTTTTTTGTAAACTTGAACTTTTTATAGAAGTTTTATGTATTTAATCATCAACAACAAAAAACAAAAATAGTAAGAAAATTTTGAAATTCTGATTAAATGCAACAAAAAACAATAAGGGGAATTTTTTAAATCCTTTTTTGTAAACTTGAACTTTGTATAACAGCTTAGCGTATTGAAACAGCAACAACAAAAATAGTAACAAATATGTAAAAGTTTCAATTAAATATGCAAATAATAAATATGCAATAAAGAGGATTTTTTGAAATTCCTTTTCTTTGAACTTGAACATTTTATGAAAGTTTAGTGTATTTAATCAAAAAACAAAAATAGTAAAATGTAAAAAATTCAATATATAAATAGGAGCAATTTTAAATAGGCGGAATTTTTAAAATTATCTTTATTTAGAAATCTGTAAGCTCAAAATGTAGGGTATTTAATTAACAACAACAAAAATAGTAACAAATATGTAGAAATTCCTATAAAATATGCATAAATGAATTTTTGAAATTATTTTTCTTTAGAAAGCTGTAAACTAAAAATGTTTATAAAAGTTTAGCGTATTTAACCAATAACAACAAATATAGTAGCAAATAGGTAGAAAGTCCAGTTAAATGTACCAATAACAATAAAGAGGATTTTTTGAAATTCTCTTTCTTTAGAAAACCGTTAGCTGGAACTTTTAATTTTTAATAATTTAAAAATTAATTAATTTAATTTAATATAATTTTAGGGTATTTAATCAACAGGTACCAAAATAGGAATAAATATGTAGAAATTCCAATTAACTAAAACAAACAACAATAAAGAGGAATTTTTGAGGAGGAAGTTTTTAATTTGAATTTTTGAAATTTGTTTTATTTAGAAAACTGCAAACTGAACATTTTTGTAGAAGCTTAGCATATTTAATAAACAACAACAAAAATAGTAACAAATATATAAAAATTCAAACAAAATATACAAAAAGCAATAAAGAGGAATTTTTGAAATTTTTGAACAACCAAAAATAGTAACAAATATGTATAGCATAGTTCATTGAAGTTGCCAAAAATTTTCAATAGAAAAGCAAAGAAATCCAAAACTTTGTGACAACCAAGTAATTCTCAAACTTCTCTATCTCTCTTCTTCCACCTATTTTCTGTATTCCTCTTTCCCCGCCACTTGCTGTACACTTACTTTGCACCGTTCTATGGATTTTTTCAATTTCGCTTTCCCAACATTCGCACACCTCTCCAACTTCGCACAACTTCCTACGTCCGCTTCATTCCAATCGTCTCGCATCAAGCCTTTTTCCCCCTCGGACCATAACTGCGTCTGCTTCACCCATCATCTGCACTAACCTCACTTTTCGGTGCCGCTGCCCTTTGGCGTTGAACTTCATTTAGCGCAGATTGTGCGAATCCTTTCAATTATTCGATTTCCTTTTACTTCAGCTCGTTCATCCTCGTTGTTCCCCCCCAACCGCTACATACGCTTTCACTTCATTGTTCGCAAGTTGTTTTCGTGCTGCTTCTTCTTTCTACTTTTGCAAAATATTCACTACTTTTCTGGGCACATATTTCCCCCCTCCCTAGTTTTGGTGTTTTGTTGTTGTGGTTTTCAACACAATCAGTACCATTATTGTCTATCTTTGTCGCTCTTCGTCTAAACTTTTTTCTATTTCTTCGCTTCCCCTCTTTTTTATTGTTGTTGTTGCAAGAAAATAGTTTTCTGCCGCCATTGCTTAAAGAAAAGCAGAAAATTACATTGCCACCGTCACTGTTTGCTACCGTTGAACTTAGTTTTTTTTTTTGGTATTATGCTTGTTGTTGTTATTATTGTTGTTGCTGTATGCGTTGGCGCCATTATGGGCCGTCATTTTACTAGCGTACAAAACGCTGCATCATTGAAATTGCGCAAATCTGCGCGGTCGCTCTGCGGTCCCACACCCACGCAAACACACAGCACACACACAGCCCCACACAACCACTGCGATCTTAGCCGCCCCGCTGCGTGTTTATGAGCTGTCACAGAGACGCAACTCAGCGTGCATTGTTGTTGCTTCATTGTACACTGGCAGATTATAAAAGATGACTAACACCATGTGTTGCTGTTGTTGTAGTAATTGTTGTGCGTATTTTGTTGTTGTTGTTGTTGTAGGTTAACGCAACCAAATAACCATAGTGTATGCCTTTGTATGTGTCATTAAGTGGAGGCAGCAGAAAAACGAATAGCTAACATTATCAGTGAAGGCAGGAAATGAAAGAAAGTTGGAAGGGTAGCAGAGTGGAAAAGAAGGAAAGGGGCAAGGGGTGGAATGTTCACATTGCACAGTGATTCGTTCCATAGACAAAATTCAAAAAATTTATAGTCTCAGAATTTAATGATTTTGATGTCATTTGAAAGGTAAAACTTCAACTAAGAAAACCCCAAAAAATCTGTGCAAAAATTTAATTAGTGTGTGTGCAAAAGCGACTCAAAGTTGAAACTTTTTTCACAAAAAAATGTAAACACATATTTTCTGTTTTTTAGTCTATTGAGTAAAAAAATTTGAAAAATACACGGTTATCAAGAAGTTGCTAAAACTTTCAATATAGACTAAGAAATGATGTGGCCATTTTCGCTTTTAACGTTTTCTCAAAATTTGCAAAGCTGAGGCTTTTACTTCACTTTTAATTCAAAATATTTTTCTAAATTAATAATCTGAAAATTGGCAAAACATAGAGGAAAATATCAAAAAAGTATGTGAAAGTATGTTCCTGGATTTTTTTTATTTTAAGAAGCATTCTTTCTTTGTCGAATAATGTAAACACATCCTCCGATATCTTCCGATCTCAGAAAATAATTATATTTGAAAAGTGGTCTAAACACCTATTTTTCGACAAAATTCATTTTTTTCATCCCTAAAAGTATGCAATCAGCATGAAAAATTGAGAAAACTGCAAAAAAGCAAAACATACGTCTATTATTATCGTTTTTATTGCAAAACTAATGGGTCCTAAGACAATTTCTGTTACTCTTTACAATTATCAATGTTGACGTTAACGATTAAATGTAAAATCTGAAAAATCCAGCCATCACACTCGTTGCTATAGCTCACCAAAAATGACGAAATTTGCAAATTTAAGTCTCCGCCATTGCCAAACTACAAAAGTTTAAGAAAATCAAATAGTGATTTCAATTCAGCTGACCATGATTAGCTAGTATACCAAATTTTATGAAGAACGGACCACTCCTTCTAATTTTGTCCCGCGGTTGTATGGAGTCGAATCACTGTGCATTGTGGCAATTTCGATGGTGGTGCGGGAGCATAGAATGTAAACTGCTAAAGTAAATATCATATTTTAACTATTTTTAGCTGCGCATATTTTTAGGCGACCCCCTCGAGCTTTAGTTCCTGTGGGTTGTTTCTATTTAAAAAATTTGTGAATTTTTCCTTGAAGAATGTTGCCTTGGCACATAATGAGAAATTTGGCGAAATGGTTTTCTAAATATAACTAAATTCAAAATAAATATAAACAATTCTGTATAGACTGCAGAGTCATGGAAGATGGGCATAACTGAATTTGGTAAGAACAGATTGCAGAATGTGAAAAGCCTGGCATCATAGAAATCATCGAGCACATGCTGTGCTTCTGTTCTGTTATAGCTTGATCTCGTCTTACATGTCTGGATGCCGCATATGTCCCCCCGGGCTGGGTTAGGTCCCTAACCAAGATATCAAATCACTGCTGAAATTCTAAGCGGTTACTACTTCTCCAGCTCTATGTAAGACCCCAAGAAACTCTAACTACTATCGCCAGGGACCCAACAAGGTCTAAGTGTGGCCAATTCGGCCAACCAACTCCACCTAACCTAAATACAAATCAAAACAATGTAAAATGTTAAACATTGCAAATGATTATTGACCACGAAAACTATTTACTCTTTTCAGCGGTGAGTTAAATTAGGTTAGGTTAGGTCAAGGTGGTTGTCTATGCACAGAACTTTGTCAACAGATCCACTTAGGTCACAAAATGAGCCCATTGTGATACCGCAAAGAAATAGTAATCTGTCTTTCTGCTTACAAAAGCCAATTTGATTTGTAGATTATCCCAGCAAGTCTCTGATGTTGTCTAATCTGAGGTTGTCCAAGTTGTCGAAGAAGAGAGCGCCTAGGGATTTTCATTTTCGTCTAAAGAGCGGCGGACTGTGGCATAGAAGGCAGCTTATAGTCCCTTTCTCCTCTTCACTTTGGCGAGTTGGTAAGTTAATTACTAGCTATAGTAATTTTTTGTTAATATTTGAATAATCGGCGTATTGTTAACTTATTCACCACGATTTGGTAATCTATTGTGGGTAAAATATTGCAAAATTAATCACAGAGTAAATAGTAAACTGTTTGTTATGTAAGTTAATAGTAAACTGTTTGTTCTGCGATTTTACTCAAATCCTACAGGTATGGTGTATATGGAAGTGGTGAATTTTTTGCGATCTCAAGTGTGGTGAATGTGAAAATGTTAAATTAGTTTCTGTTTTAGGTGTCATAAAAGTTGTTATGCTGAAATTTCATTAGATTTACAAAATGTGGAAGTGTGGTGAAAATGGAAATCGAAATTTTACTGCTTGCTTTTAGTGATCTGAAGTGTGGTGAATGTGAAAGTTATAAATTTGTCTCTGTTTCAGGTGTGATAAAAGTCGTTATGCTAAAATATCGTTAGATATGCTAAAAGTGGAAGTGGGGAATTTTTAGTTTTTATGGTGTGGTGAAAATGAAAAGTGAGAATTTATTTCCTTTTGTCGCTATGTTATGCTCGTTAGATATGCTAAAAGTGGAACTGGGGAATTTTTAGTTTTTATGGTGTGGTGAAAATGAAAATTGAGAATTTATTTCCTTTTTTCGCTACGCTATTTTTTTAATTAACTTTATTATGTTTTATTTTGCTCGAAAAATTTAGTAAATTGGCAATTCGAACTTGAAAAATGACTCAAATGACGAACCGCTATCGTATGCAAGAGAGAAGTTTGGGAGTTCAAACTCTCTCAAATATGTATCTGTTTGTTTTAAAAATGGTGGATGGCAAATATGATTTTAAATGGCATTGAGCTCAAAAGTTGAAAAATTAGAATGAAATTCTGTGCACGCCACTGACACTGACTGAATGTGATATTTATTTAATGGACTACTACTACAAATCTACAATTGTGAAAATACTGTCGACATTTTCAGTGACTGTGGTGAATATTGATAAATGTCCAAAATGCGTTAAAAAATGCGCTGAGGTGAATACTAATTATTGCGTTTAATTCATTGCTATATACGTTGTGATGGGCTTATTGAACAGTTGAACAATGTGTGAGTGTCAATATGCAGTGGTGAGTTTACCAACTTGTTCAATTTCTTAAGGTGAAAGTGAGCAAAATTATTGTATGGTGAAAGATATTTCTTATTTTAGTATTTAACTGAGAAATGCATTAAAAAGACCAACTTGCTGTGATGAATAAATGAATAACTTTTGTGGTGAATAACTCCACTGTGAAGAAACTGATAATAAAAATCAAAACCAATAGTTATTGCAAACATGATTTTAACGGCGATGTAGGTGGATAAAATAGAATAATAAACGCTGTGGTGAACTGAACTCTGTAGTGAAAGTGAGGTGTGGTGAACATATCCGGTGGCTTTATTTAAATGCTTTTAAATATTTTTATGAAGTAGAGACGAAAATGCAACGTGATGGTGAAACTTTGGTGGTGTTGAAGGTGATTTTTTCAGTGGCTTTGGTGAGTTTTGTGCTTTGTCATTTGACGTTTACTAATGCAACTCAATGCTTTATTATTGATGGCATTTGACCATTTCTTTTCATACATTTTCGCTACATTTAAATTTAAAAAACAAAAACCTATTGATTTCACCACATTTCACAATACCTTTGCTGCCTTTTAGGCGTATTTTCTCGATTCGTTGGTATTTCTATTTAAGTATATATTTTCAACTATTTGACGCACTTTAGAATTTTTCGGATATGCTGTAGATGCGTTTGACGCTCACGCATTTGCGCCGCAGACGCTCGCACTCGATTTCGCGAAAATCCGCATGCACCGACGCGCATGAGCCGACCGCAAAGTCGCGTTCGTCCGCCGCCTCCTGGTCGCTGTCGCACGCGCACGAGGCCAACGAGGCCGAGCCTGCCGATGCCGAGTCCGACGAACTACTCGACGAGTCCTCGCTATCGGACGATGCCGTTGATGCTGCCGACGACGACAATGCTTCGTCTGCGCGCACACTTACGGACGCCGCAGCGCTGCCGGCTGCCGACAGGCGATTCTTCTGATTCTGCTGCTCTACGCTTGTCGCATGCAACTTGGACGCGCTGCTGTTATCGTTGTTGTAGTTTTTATTGTTGTTGTTATTCGTTAATATGGCACGCTTGAGATCGAGAGCCAGCGGCGAGGCAGGCACCACGGCCGGCGGCAGACAATCGAAGCCAATCGAATTGCCGCTGAGCGTCGGCTGTGTGGTTATGACGCCAGCCGGCACGCCCAGCACTGCGGGCGCTTCGGGATAGATGCGATTGTCCGACGACGAGGCGCCCAACTTTGCGAGCAGCGAACGCGACGAGTTCTTGTTCTTGAGCTGCTGCTGCTGCAGGTAATAGTAGTCGCGGGGCAGCGACGAAGTGGCGTACAGCTCCTGCGACTCGTAGACGCTGCGATGCGCCGGCCGGAAAGCGTCACCGCCGCCGTTGCCGTTGCCGCTGTCGCCACCAACACCAGCCGCGTGGCCGGCGTGCGGCGCACTGCTGCGAGCGCTGCTGTGGCCGACACCTATGCCGCCGCCGTTCAGTGCGGGCGTGCTCGCCGAGTGCGGGCCGCTGTCGTAGCTGCTGTGCGCGAGCAGTTCGGCGCGCTGTTGTGCGCGCAACTGGTCGCTGATTATGCTCGCCGTCGAGCCGCTGGGCGTCGTCGAGATGCTGGAGCCGGCCAGCAGTTGGGCGCCCAGCAGCGGTGTGAGATTGGCTAGAAACTGTTCCTGCTGCTGCTGTTGTCGCTGTTCGTCGAGTTGGCGTCGATAGGCGTCGATCTGGTCGGTTGCGTTGGGAGTGGCACTATGTATGCATCCTTGAAAGAAATCCAGCGCTTCGTATAGTATGAAACATAGGCCCAGGACAATGAATGTCTCCATCATAATAGCGTGAGAGCCATTGGCATTTTACGCGCAGCACACACACCGACCGCTCGTTTGCTTATTGTTTTACTCACTCTGATGGTTTGTTGGATAATTTAAAAATTATTAAAAAATTATAGTTTTATTGTAATTTGTATTGCGATTAGTTTAGTTGTAAAAGTGCGTTTGATTGCTTGTTGTTCAATTCATTCAATTCATTTGCAATGACAACATTGTGCTTTGTTTCCATTCAATGCTGAAGCGTTTTGTCTATTTGCAAGCCTAAAAGTATACACCAAGAAAGCGGTTGTTATTGGCACTGCGTTGGTGCGTTAGTAGCGAAATTGTGCGATAATTTGCCCACGATTCGAATGCATACAGAAAAAGTTTATACAAAACAAAAAAGCGTATGTGTTGGAGAATATTTTGGGAAATCATAAAGAACAAAGCAAAACATTTACTTAGATTAGTGTGAAATAGAATAGTTTTAGATTAGTTACTTACTTTGACAATTATTTACACTGGTCAGAGACACAAGTTTAGATACATAAAAGAAACTGTTGTTGAAACTTTCAACACCAAAACAACAAAGTGTCTACTAATGACTGAATTGATTTGTATACAGAGGCGTTATAAATTAGTGGTAAATTTTTCAATCAACAGAGCAGATTTATTAATTTATGACAAAAATAAACATTGAACTAACTTACAAAAATGTAATAACTAATTAGTAAACATAGCAAAAAAATAAATAAAAACATTAAGAATTTAATTATTTGAGAGAGTAAAAAAATACAAATAAACAAAATGCTAAAACTACAAAAACTAGACACTAAGGAGAGAAGATAATACGATTTTTACATGACCTCTATAACAGCCAGTCAAATCCAATATATCCAAATACCCTTTTAGCTTTTGTAAAATATTAATAAACAGAATTTGGTGTAACATACTTTAATGTCGATATCTATCATGTAATATCGACTAACCAAGACTACTTCGAGAACACAGACACCCATTGCGCTGAATGGGAGGGAGGTAAGAAATGCCTTAGCAAAGAATTTCCCTCTGCTTATCCACAGACAAAAAGTCACTAACATATAACAACAAATCTTGAACATATTTTTCTGTCTAAGGGATTTATTTCTTAACCCATTTTCGGCCGCTACCAGAAATAGTCAATATTTTTGAAATTCCTTTTAAGGACTTACATTTAGGACCTTAATCAAGAATATTTTTGGATTTTTTTTGTACATACATGACGACTTCTGGCCAATCGTCGATTTTTCGACCACTGTAAAGTACGCGGTGCTGAGAGGTAAAAATATTTTCATAATCTTATGGATATCAATTGATTGTGGTAATTTGGTCTTTTGGCTTCGTAAATAATCAATAATAAATCAATAATTTGAAAAGGTTATATAATTTTCAGAATATTCAAAATATGACTAAAAAATGCGTTTTTCGTGCCTTCGCCAACATCTCTAAATTTATTGTTTTAAAAAAAAATTATTATTTCGAGGGGTTACCAAAAGACCAAAGCTATTTTCTGCATCAAAAGTTCAAAGATATAATGTCTAAGTGCAGAGCTACTATCCTTCAAAGTGCGCTGGTCGATTTTCCGAAAATGGGTTAAGAATCGCTAAGACATTAAAAAATTCATTAAAATTTGTTGCCTAGAAGGATCCAATACTATGAAATATTTTCTGCAGTAAAGGATTTGTATGTGATATCATCAATATATGACAACAAATCGTTAACATATGGCGCTCAAGAATTAAAATTTACAATTTGTTGCATACTTTCAGGGTTTTATTTGTCAATCGGTGGGTATTAATGATATGTTGCATACTTTCAGGCTGTCAATGGGTATTTGTGATATGTTATCTCTGATTTTTCTTTCAGGCATCGCTGACGCATTTAAATGTACACTTTGTTGCATACTTTCAGGCTGTTATTTGTCAATCGGTGGGTATTTATGATAAGTTGTCTGTGGTTTTATTCTGAAACATCGCTGAGTTATTAAAATATACAATTTTTTGCATACTTTTAGGTTGTTAATTTTTGCCTATCAGTGCGAATTTATGATATGTTGCATACTTTCAGGCTGTCAATGGGTATTTCTGATATGTTATCTCTGATTTTTCTTTCAGGCATCGCTGACGCATTTAAATGTACACCTTGTTGCATACTTTCAGGCTGTTATTTGTCAATCGGTGGGTATTTATGATAAGCTGTCTGTGGTTTTATTCTCAAACATCGCTGAGTTATTGAAATCTACAATTTGTTGCATACTTTTAGGTTGTTAATTTTTGCCTATCAGTGCGAATTTATGATATGTTGCATACTTTTAGGATGTCAATGGGTTTTTGTGATATGTTATATGTGATTTTTCTTTCAGATATCGCTGAGGTATTAAAATGTACAACTTGTTGCATACTCTTGGGCTGTTATTTGTCAATCGGTGGGTATTTATGATAAGTTGCTAACATCGCTGAGTTATTGAAATATACAATTAGTTGCATACTTTCAGGCTGTTAATTTTTTGCCTATCAATGGGGATTTATGATATGTTGCATACTTTTAGGATGTCAATGGGTATTTATAATATGCTATCTATGATTTTTCTTTCAGAAATCGCTGAGGTATTAATTTGTTGCATACTCTCAGACTGTTATTTGTCTATTAGTGAGTATTTATGATATGTTGCACAGACAGTAAACTTTCCAATTGTTTGCATAATTTCAGGCTATTATTTGCCTATAAGTTAGTATTTATTGATATTTTGTATTTGGCCTTAGTTTCAAACATCTCAAGCATCACCAAAGCTGCACAGACAATAAAATTTAAAATTTATTGCATACCTTCAGGCTATTAGTTTTTTATCAATGGGTATTTATGATAGGTTGCAAACTTTCAGGCTGTCAGTGCGCATTTATATGTTATCTGTGGTGTTCCTTTCAAGCATCGCTGAGATATTAAAATGTAAAATTTGTTTGCATACTTTCAGGCGGTTATTTGCCTATTTGTTGATATTTATGATATGTTATCTGCTTACTAGTTGCTTTGCGTGAGCTGTGCAGGCCATAAATTTCCAAAGTTGTTGCATATTTTCACGCTGTTATTTGCCAATCAGTGGGCATTTATGATTTATTGTCTGTAATTTTACTTTTTAGCATCGCAAAATTTTTGAAATTTGCAATTTCAGGCTTTAATTTAAAGCCTAATAGTGGATGTAAGAACTTAGAAGCAACTAAAAGGATCCTTGGGTGATCTTCGGACCAGCCGGTCAAAGCTAACTTAGAGTAATTAGAATTTGATATTTGTAATGAAAATATTACATGAAAAAAATTTTTTATGTTGAAATATTTTAATTTCAAGTTCAATTGTTTATTCGTTCTATTAAGGATAGAATTGATGAATGATATCATTTTTAGCACATGCAAAATTTCAAAATATTGGCAGAAGGAGTCTATTGGACCTATGACATACGTGTCTCGTTGGTCCTGAATGGATTAAGTCAGCTGAACACTTATTTCGATTGCCAGGTGACCCAAAGCTAGAAACTATCTCTGCTAGTAAAGTATTTCTCTGTGCTTTGCTTTGAAGCAACACTGAGGCAGTAAAATAAATTGTTTGCATACTTTGAAGCTCATATTGTCGTTCAGCTAAGGCAAACCACTGCATCTCCCAATATTTTCTAAAACAAGTTTTAAACCAAAATATGGTCTAAGAATATAGCAATTTTTCCCACTCAAAAAATTAAAAAATGTTGCCGCATAAAATTTGTATAACTATTTACTAAATTTGTATTTTTACTAAATTTTGTATTTTTAATTAATTTGTATTTTTATCAGCCGCATAGTGAAATCAGTCATAACATAATGAAATTTCAGTAAAAATTGGCAGACGACCCAAAAAACAGTATCACATGTAGAACACATTCGGACATGTGTTCTATTTGTGTGAGTTTGTATAATAAAACAAGGATTTTAATTAAAATGCAATGTTCAAATTCAAATTACATTTTAGCCACTCGCAGCAGAACAAACACACACACCCACTCACATATACTAACACAGACTCAGTCTTATGTCCACTGATCGACCGCATGTTGTTGCTTTTGTATGTGTGCGCTTTACTAATACAGTCAAGCGAACTAGTTGTACTGGCTGCCAGGCAAACATGTCAATAAACAAGCAAGCAAACAAATAAATAAGCACACAAGCAGCCACACACCAAGTAAACAATATATTTCGTTACCGATATTTGCCGATGTTGATTTTGCAACAAATTAAATTTTGTTACAGCAAACAGTGCAGACACACGCACACACACAAATGCAAGCGGTCGCTTTTAGCCAAAAAGCAAATTGCTGTGCGCTCTGTAATCATTTGGGTGTGTCAGTGTGTGTGTGTGTGTATGGGTACATAAATATTTGCAGCCAGGCTAATTGCAATAAGTCGATTGTGCTTTTTACACTGCACAACGTTGCTATTTACCTCAACCCCTCATGTTGTCTTTTAAATGGTTTCATTGAATGTTTCAATATGGCGCAGTATGTATGGCTGTGTATTCATGGGTGTGTCTGTGTATGTGTTTCTAGTTTTTAGCAGTGGCACATATTTTCATTGTGTCCTGCTGAAAAATTACCTTTAAAGTGTTGTTAAACTAATAGCAGCAACAATAACAACAACAATTTTAAACCAATTGTACGTTTCGTATTTGTGTCAGTGAAGTCAAGTAGAACCAAGTCAAGTAAAATTTCTATTTTATTTGCCTGTTTATTGGACCAACAATTGAACAAGTTTATGTTTGCAAGTTGTGTAGTTGTTGTAATTGTTGATTGCTTAATTGAAATCGACGATTATTTGTGGGCGTATACCGTTAAGCAGTTGGCAAAGGAAAAGTTTTCAATTTGACTATGTTTTACATTTTAATATTTATCCTAAAAGTATGCCATATGTTTACAAATTTAATTTTAAGTCAACTTACTTAAAGTCTACTCGTCAAACAAGTATTTGCATACTTTTACAGCCTGATTCTGTGCATTCTTGACAAATTTTTTGTCAAGGTATTTTGTCAAGATTTTTATCAAGCAAAAGCTTGTTGGTATTCTGATGCAACATTGATAAAGTAAAAAGCTCATTTAATTCAACATAAGGTGAATATGCGACAGCTGTCAAATTGTCAAAAAATAAGACAAACAGTTTAACTACATTAAGTTTTGCAGAAAAAAACCGGCCTTGATAGCCCAGCGGGTACGCGCTGGCTTCTCATACCGGGCGCCCCCGGTTCGAATCCTGGCTGGGCTGGAAATAAGTTCGTGCGTTTTTTTCAATAGTTTCATCACAATAGGCGATTTTTGCATACAAAAAATAATTCGTGGGAGGTAACGGAATTTTTTTTTTTTATTTTCTCTGATGTAAAAGTGTAAACATGCACAATTCTTCCATTTTCAATAGGCAAAATTTCAATTTGTATGCTGTTGTCAATAGCATTCACACTTTTGACAATTTATCAAGAAAAGAGCTTTTATTTTTGGGATAGAATACCGATTCTTGACAAATAATAAAAACTTGACAAATAGTCAATATGGTGAATTTATCAAGTGTACAGAATCGGGCTGTTAGACTAACTTTTAATTATTTAGCGAAGACAAAATCGTCACTTTGACTATGTTGAGACTTTCTTTCTTCATCCTAAAAGTATGCAATATGCATATAAATTTAATCTTATGTCAACTAACCTTAAGTCAACTCCTCAGACAAATCTTTGCATACTTTTAGACTAATTTTAAATTGTTTGGCGAAGATAAAATCTTCAATTTTACTATGTTGTCAATTTTAATATTTATCCTAAAAGTATGCCATAATTATATAAATTGAATATAAATTGAATTTTAAGTCAACTAACTTCAAGTCAACTCATCAAACAAGTATTTGCATACTTTTTGGATACCTTTGAATTGTTTAGCTTAGACAAAATCTTCAATTATACTATTTAGACATTGTTAATATTCATCCTAAAAGTATGCCATATGTATATAAATTGAATTTTAAGTCAACTAACTTCAAGTCAACTCATCAAACAAGTATTTGCAAAATTTTTGGCAAACTTTGAATTGTCAACATAATCTTATTATTTCTATGACTTCTTAAATACTACACAAATTCATAGAAAAGAAATCACTATAACAACACTAAATTCATATTTTCTTATTAGAATACTGAGAGCAACCAATCCCAAGCATCGCTTACCGACTTGCTTCTAGTCTCTTCGAGAAATTTAATAAAAATGTCTAATTTTAGCGCACACCTCGCTGCCGGCAAATTGTAATGAAAATCTCAAACATTAACTCAATTATTAAACAATTTATGCAAAAATTTACTGAAAACCCATTACGAATGCTCTTCATCTCACGTGGCTAACCAGCCAGACACGAAATCGAACGCATGAGTAGTTTGCAAAAAAAAAAAATTTAATTTACAACAACAACGTCGGCGTGTTGAAGCCCAGAGTTTAGAGACAAATTGAAGCGAAATTGCGACTGCTAATGTGCGTCATAACGCCACGACAGAATACGCCCATAATAGAACAAAAAATAAACAATGAGAGACAAAAGGCAAAAGAGAGAAGCAACTTAGAGCAGTAAAACCAGCTGGGAGCCGTTTGGGAAAATACCAAAAATGCAAAGCGTAGGCGGTGTTAAAACAGCTTCAAGTTGACGTTATTTTTTTGTTTTACTTCTATTTAATTTCGCTGTTATGCCGAAGTGAAGAAGCTTTTGAGTGAGCATTAGCTGATGTGAAGCGGTGAGGCAGCAAATAATTTCGTGTGTCTAAAATTTGAATTTGTCGAAACGAAAGCGAAAATCTATGGTTGAGGCACTTTTCGTAGTCAAACACATACGAAAACACATATCAAAGTCAGGGCCACAGCAGACGGCCGGCGCAATGCCTAAATTTCATATGTGTGTGTATATTTTTGTAACCGTATGTTTGGGTGTGTGTGTGGGTGTGATTGTGCGCATGTGGGTGCACAAGACATAAACCTATTAATTTGAATTTGCTGCTTTGGAAATCGTTGTCGAAAATTTTGTCGGAAAATGAAAATCGCCTCAAGGCGATAAAAAGATTCATGCCGAACGCTAACGCCAACTGCCTGTCTGCCTACCGTTGCTACCACCATTTGCCACTCTACGCGCCTAACATGAGCATCATAAGCACAACAACAAAGACAATGACAGCAATACCAATAACAACAACAACAACAACAATAGAAACAACAAAACGCACACTAAGCACAAAAGGTCCATGGAGCGAACAGCGGCCGAGGCTGACTTGCTTCCATACCAGGTACGAACATGTTCAAGAGGGTAGCATAGGGGGGCGGGGGTGGGGGGCGAGAGGATGTTCTTCATGCCTTTGCACGGCTGTGTTGGTCGCTTTCGTTCAATTAGAAATTCGAAAATTTGATTTTGTGGTAGAAATTTACATTTTCTCGCTGCTGCTGCTGTAGACAAGTTTTTCTTCTATATAGAAAATCAGAAAAGGGAAAATTGCTGGCAGCTCGATGTTCGGCGATGACGTTGTCGTGACCTGCTGCGGGTGGCAGTGCGACAAGGCGATAAGCGGCCAAAAACATTTTGTAATTCAAGCATTTTTGCGCATTAAACAATTTAATGCAGGAAATTATGCTGCATAGTTTAAGGAGGTGTGACCGCGGGCAACAAATTCAAAAATTCAGCTCAACGTGAAGGAATGTTTGTAGCGAGTGAAAAGAAGTTAAAAAGAAGAGTAGAAAAGGAAAGTGAGTGGCAATGGAAAAACAAGTTGGAAATTAAAAAAAGTAAGGCAAACCATTAGCCAAATGCTCAGAATGAAGAAATAACATTAAAAAAAAGAGTGTTAAAATAAAAAAAATTTTAATAATAGAAAATCATGGAAAAGGTGTGAAGTATCGAAGCACATAGATTGAAAAACGCTGTTAAAATAGTCACAAAAAATGGGAACCTAAATTTGAAATTCAAAACATTTTCACAAAATGCTTTTTGACATGAATTTGTTTGAAATCTTGAAAGCTTTAAATAGAATTTCATAAAAATTGAAAAACTGAAAAGCAAATTTGAACATTTTTGATTGAATTTTTAAAATTTTGATTTTAAGCATAACTGAAAACAAGTTTTAAGAAAGTCTTTTCAGGGGCTAGTGGATTAAATAGTTAACTTTAGTTAATGCAATGATAAAGAATTTAATAAAAAAAATTCAGTGCATACTTTTAGGTGTTAAAATAGTAAAAATTTACAAATATAGGCTGAAGAAATTTTACAAAACATCTATTTAGGCTCTAATGGGTTAAATAGTTAAGTGTAGTTGTAGTAAACAAATTCAAATGTAATTGAAAACAAATTCAGTGCATAGTTTCAGGCATTAAAAAGGCACAATTTCATGACTACGGGCTAAAGTTGCTAAAAAAACTCTTTAGAAATGTCTGTTCAGTCGCTAATAGTTTAAATAGATAACTTTAGTTGCAGTAAAAAGTAAAACAATTAATAGAAGACAATTTTAGTATGCATAATTTTAGGCATTTTATTGGCTAATTGTAAACAAGTTGAATTGAAAACAAATTCAGTGCATACTTCTAGGCGTTATTATGGACAAATTTAACAAACGCAGTGTTTAGTTGCTGCAAAAATCTTTAAAAATTTCTCTTTAGGAGCTCATGGGTTAAATCATAAACTGAAGTTCCGGTATTAAGTAAAATATTAAATAAAAAAAATGTTGTGCATACTTTTAGGCGTTCTAATGGCTAAATGTCATAGCTACGAACTAAAGTTGCTGAAAACTCTTTGAGAAGGTCTGTTTAGGCGCTAATGGGTTAAATAATTAAATGTAGTTGTAGTAACCCAATTCAAATGTAATGGAAAACAAATTCACTGCATACTTTTAGGCGTTGTTGCGGCAAAATTTTACACCTACAGGCTACAGTCGCTGAAAAAAGTTGTTTCAAACGTCTGTTCAGTCGCTAATGGGGTAAATAGTTAACTTTAGTTGCAGTAGAGAGTAAAAAATTGAATTGAAAACAAATTCAGTGCATACTTTTAGGCGTTGTTACGGTAAAATATCACAACTACAGATTATAGTCGCCAAAAAAGTTTCAAGAAACGTCTGTTCAGTCGCTAATGGGTTAAATAATAAAATTAAATTGCTGTATTAAGTAAAAGATTTAATAGAAAACAATTTTAGTACATACTTTTAGGTCGGCCTCGATAGCTCAGCGGGTAGCGCGCTGGCTTCTCATACCGAGCGCCCCAGGTTCGATTCCTGGCTTGGGCTGGAAAAAACACTCGTCTACTTCTATCGCTATCCACATGAAGGGAATGAGAATTACAAGAATCGCACAAGTGCGCTCTTGGCAGGCAATGGCAAAACCTCCAAGTGTGAAAGAAAAACTGCCAATCGCCGTTCGGGTTCGGCGTTAAACTGTAGGTCCCCTCCCTCCCTTTCCCCATCCGTTTGAAACGTGTGTTGTATCACATGTTGGAAAAAACAGTGTTGCATACACATTTCAAACGGGTGGAATTTGTGGTATCACAACGGGCCCATAGGCCTAAGTGTGTCTCATACAGAGGCAGCCACTAAACCAACCAACCAACCAACATACTTTTAGGCGTTGTAATGGCAAAATGTCAGAATTACAGGCTGGAGTCGTTGTAAAAAATCTTAAAAAGCTCTGTTCAGACACAAATGGGTTAAATGGTTAACTATGTTTGCAGTAAAGAAGTTTAAAATTTAATTTAATAAATTTCAGTGCATACAATTAGGAGCTTTTATAGTACGATTTCTCAAGAACAGGGTACAGTTACTGAAGAAAATTTTTTAAAACTATTTAGGCGCTAATGGGTTAATTACGTGTTAACTTTAGTTGAAGTAAACAATTTAATTGAAAAAAAATTGCATTGCAACTTCTGAGGTGTTGTTATGGCAAATTTTCACAACTACAATAAATTGCAGGCAAAATTGCATTTTCTATTTTAGTTTTAATGGTTTTGGTGTTAAGAAAAATAACAAAAAATACACACAAAAACTCGTGAACAAACTTAATTGTAGTGAAGTGACTCAGCAATTGTGGTTGACCGAGTAAACGTACTAAAAGTTGTGTATAGGTGTGAGTGTGTATGAAGCAAAACAACAGCAACAATCACTAACAGGATTCCCGTACTACGCTTGGCAGCTAAGAAGAAGGTGGAGTTTTTAATTGAATTGGCAAAAGTCAAGGATTAAACTCAGGCACACACACACACACTCAGGCAAAAACACACACAAAGTCAGACAGATAGACAACGACTGTGCTGAAAATTGTTCAAGACTGAACAACAATTTCGACTTAGCTCACCCATTACAAACTACCTGTTCTCCCCACAAAACAAGCGGATAAAGTTGTTTGCAAAAGAAGAAATAAATTAAAAAATTACCACAAATTCGATTAAGCGGTACATTTGAACACTTGGCGGCATTGTGTTGTGTGGCAACTGCGAATTGCAAATTGCAAATTGAAAAAGTGGCAAACAATTTGCAACTGCTGGCTGCAACCGCAGCAATGCAAATGCACTGCGTAAAGTTTTACGCTGGCAGTGGGCTACAAACGACCAGAGAGGCGCGACAGAGCGTGGGTCGAGTGTCAAAAAGTATGCAAAGACAATTTACATGCAATGCAAAGTTTCTCAGTTCAACTTCCGGCAGTCGACTGCAACTCTGTTCTGTTGCTTTGCTGCGACGCCACATTCAGCGCATCTCACATTTCATTTCAACACTCATTTATTTACTTATTTCTTTGTTGTTGTAGTTTATTGTTTATGCCACCAACAGTAACACCGAACAAAATCAGCAACAAAACAATAACAAAAACTATAACAACAACAACATGACAACAGCAGTGCAGCCGCACACAAAAACAGCAACGCCAGCAAAAGCAAAAAGTCACAAATTAAATTTCAGTTGAGCGCCTAAAACTATGCGCAACATTGTAAGTGTGTGTGTGTAAGTGTGGGTGTGGGTGATTGTGCGTTGGCGCAATGAATTTTACATTTTTGCCACTTTGTGCAAATGCGCTACGGCGTGAAAAGCGCCACAGTCACTGTCTGTCTGTCTCGCAGTTTGTTTGTTTGGTTGTTTAGTGGCAGCGCGCGTGATAGGCACAAAGTTGCGCCGTAAGTTATGCTACATTATTTTTCGCTTTGCTCTTGCCAACGCCGCACAGTGTTGCGAGTAGTGACAAAAATGCAATTGTATGAGCGCAAAAATCTGAGTACGAGGTTTTGTTAGAAATACTTCAATTAAGAGAAATCCCAAGTTTTATGAAAAAAGATTGGATAACATAGAAGTTAAGAGCTCTTAAAGTACGCTCTTCCAGCGTTGAAAAAAATTGTGTACAAACAGCAAATTTTTGCTTTGACTTTGAGGTTGAATATTTCAAAATAAATTATGAGCAGGTCCCTAAAAGTTACTATTGTCGTAAGTTTTATATAATTTAGGTCCAATATTTTGCCGATTACTCTCACCTCTGAGCAGTTATGATGAAAATTAAGTAAAGAAAACGAGTGAATAAAAATTGAGTTCAAACTTTAAAAGTCATTAAAAGAAAACGCTAAATACCACTTTTGGAATTTTTTGATATTTTGTTATGGCAAGTATGTACATTATGCTGTAAAATTTTTAGCTGCGCATATTTGCGCGAATGCAAGTTATTGCCATTTTTCGGTGAAGACTTGAGTGCAAATTTGCGATATTTTCACCGTTTGGTTGAATGCCAATAGCAATCGGTCAAATAATGCTCTGCTGCTGATGGAAAAATTTGTTGAAGATAGCTTCGGAAAATCAATTACGATTACTATTATATTCGAAATAGAAGGAATAATGGAGTTTCGACAGTACACTTTGATTTTTTCTTCGTACAAACCCAAAAGTTGACAACCTTACTACTTCACTTGTATGGGAGGCGCCCCCTGGTGGTAAATTTTTTAACTTTAATTAATTTTGTATTTTTGGCATTCAGGAATTTTGATGATTATTGAATAAATCATTCAAATCGGTTCAGTAGTTTCCCAGATACGATGTTTCTTCGCTTACTTTACTACATTTACAAGTGTGGAGCCAATTCCATTGAAAATTACTCGTTTTGTATGGCAGCCACCTTAACAGTTGGATGTAGCGGTTAGGTGTGTATAGAAAAAATATTCGGAAGGAAAAATAAATGGGGGTCAGTCTTACATATGGTACGTCTAGGACCAACCTGATAGCAGCGGGAGCCCACTTTTTAAAAACCATGATTTCGTATGGGAGCCTCATTAAAGGTTAGAGATATGG
This sequence comes from Melieria crassipennis, assembly GCA_963668005.1. Lineage (NCBI taxonomy): Eukaryota > Metazoa > Arthropoda > Insecta > Diptera > Ulidiidae > Melieria > Melieria crassipennis. The sequence goes on along the minus strand of OY764962.1, from coordinate 24,729,961 downwards.
GTTAAGTATGTTCGAAAGAAATATTCAGGAGGAAAAATGAGTGGGGTCAGTCTAAGATTTTAACCCTCTAAGAGTAACTTCTGAGCAGCTGTGGAGCAAATTATCGAGATTTTATTTTCAATCACTTTTGAAAAAAGTGCATTTTATCTATATACACATTTATAAATAAATTTATATAAAAATACAAATATTTTTAATGTAGCTTTTATGAACTAAGATAATTTTTAATTGTTAATATAAAGTTTTTTCAAATCCGTTTGTATGGGAGGTGGTCGAAGTTTTGGTTCCATTTCATTAAAATTTTGCACAGTACGCTCTTTACTCATACAATAACTGTATACCAAATTTCATTTATATACGACCACTCCTTCTATTTTTGTCACTCCGCTATATGAACTCGCAACACTGTGCGCCGCAGCCGCCGCCGCTGTCATTTACGGCTGCTGTTGCTGTTTGTAGTGGCGCGTGTGCGTTCATCTGTTTGTGTGTTGGTTTGTTGCTGTGTTTGTTTGTTTGTCGACGTGCAAAATTTATTGCCATCGCTGGCACTCGTTCGCTTGCTATCTCTCGCTATGCTTCAGCACAGATTAAAAGCTAATGCGAGCGTAAAATGAAAAATGTTTGCCTACCAAACATTTGCGCACAGCAACGGCAATCAGTGCGGGTTAAGTAGAAATTATAACTTTTCGCGCTTTTATGTTAACAGCGCAACGCCAAACGTTCGTTCTTCGATAGTTTAATGCTTTAAATTGTATCTGTTATGACATTCAAATGACTTGCATATCTCTTTGGGTAAATCTTTATATATATTTTTGCGCTTCATTTGGTTCATTTCCTCTTCAGATTATCTCATCCGTGTCTTTCAAAGTGGTTGCCTATTTTCAGCATTAATCTCTTCAAAGCCGCAGCGCCACAGCTGCCATTCAACTTTTCGTTTCGTTTACGCCAACATTCGCTGACAATGGCAAAACAAAATTGCATTGCCTACTTTCGGGCACTAAAACCGAAACTACAACTAAAACAAACATTTATTTGTATTAAAGTAAATGCTTGGCCCACTAACTCACTGCGGGGATTATGTGCAATCAGTCCAAGCAATATTTACGCACAGACACACTAACACCGACTTATATACTAAACACTACAAGTACTACAAGTGTATGTGTGTGTGTGTGTGTGTTATATGTAATTGTCAGCAACCTCCAGCTCAACTTTCACTTGGCGCACGTTTCGGCTGCTGGTAAGCTGGACTATTCTTCAGCTGAGATATGCTTTCGGGCGCTTTAGCGCACATTGCTGCACACACACATACATACATAGCTTTATATATGCGTGTGTGTGTTATATGACCAAGTAAATGAAATTTCGTTTGCATAAGCACACAAGCAGCCAACAAACGAGCATCGAGTGCATATGTGACTTTGTTGCTGTACTATTTTTTTGTTGTTGTGTTGCTGTAGTTGTTGCTATAGTCTTTATGGTTATTACTGCATGCCAGTGGAGGCCAGTGAGCCGAGCACAAGCAGCTCTGGCAGCTTATGTGCCTTCCTCGATTCAAGAAAAAAAAATTTACTACAATTTATTTAAGCTAAAATATTCAATGTTGCCACTGCGGGCAGTTTTCGTTTGTACCTATTGTTGTTGTTGTTGTCATGAATTTAAAATTTTCATTTTCGCTTTTGAATTTTCCATTTGGCTGTTGTGTGCGTTGCGTTGCAGAAGTACCGAATTTCGTTGTGCGCCCATGGTTATGCAACAAAATTTTAAGTGCCTTGTATCTGTATGGGTAGGCACTGCAGTGTGAAATCGCACATAACCTTCACCTTGTTGTTAACCGTTTTAATAACAATTTTACCAAAAAAAAAAAATGCATGTCCATGTATAACAATAACAACAAATAAGACCCATAAACGTAACAATAAAGGCAACAACAAAGCAAATAAAGAGTGAATGCGGCGCCATTCAACGACAGCTCGGTGGCAATTGAGGCCAACGCCAAAATGGGCACAACAATTGACGCAGTCACAGACAGCGAGAGAGACAGAGGGACTCAGCTGCAGCATTTACTGTTGTTGTTGTTGTTGCTGTCAATGGCGGCACTGCGCACTTTAATTTCATTGACAATGTTGCCAGATTGCCCGTTAAGACGATTGCTGACATTGTCGTTTTTGTATTATTGTTGTTGTTGTAGTTTTTTTTTGCATTGTATTTGTTGTATACGTTTTTGTTTTTGTCTTTATGGCAAATATTTTTATTTAATGAACAATTGTCATACGAAGCAAATGCAAAATCCATAAACTTTTATGAAGCCTGACATCAAGCAGACAAACACAGACCCACACACACACACACACATACGCACATAGATCTACGCTCACATACAGAAAATACACAATATTCCATTTGGCAAGTCATTTACTTCCAACTCGTCGCTTTGTACAAACGTAATAAATTTTGGTCTATGCTGAAGGAGCAAAATGTCAGCCCCCCCCCACTGCTCGGCTTTCATTCAATTGTTGCCACAGGCTGTTGGTGATGATTTTTATGTTTATGACCATTTTCCGACGCCATTTATGTCGCATCATAATCGCAAAATCCAAATTACACTCTGGTATTGCTCTGCCAAGCAATAATTTTATTGAAAATTTTGATCAAGGCATACTTTTGGGCGCAAAGCCACATTGAGCTGACAATGCTACTGGCAAGCCAAATATGTCCAGAAAGCGTTGATATGACATGCAATATTTAAATATATTTTCTTGTATGATTACAGCACCATTGTCAACAACAACAAACAAGATTTAGTTCAGCAATAAATCGCTGTTTGAGCTTTGCTTTGGGATAATAAGTAGTCCAAAGTAAAGTCGAAATTAATTTAATATAAACACAGTGCAGAAAGTAGTCAATGCTGATGATGGACAAATAAATTCCAACAACAACAACTCTCTACAACAACAATAGCAATTGCCAAAGCAATCAAATATTGAAAGACTAGTAAGAATTGTTGGCTTTCCGACCTTTGCTGCTTTGCCTTTAACTCTCTGATCCTTCATGATGGCCCATCATCCTAAAAGTATGCAGCTTAGTAACTGAATTCTTGCTAAAAGACAGTTTCAGCATTTTCCCTTTAATCGAAAGTTCGATGTAGAAAACTAAAATCGAACTCTACTCACTGTTCGTCTCACTGCAATTTGCGCTTCAATAAAGTATTCAGTTCTCATTCTAAATTCTCACCCATCACTTTAAAACTATGCAATGCTAAATCTCTGTACGGAAAGTTCTATTCACCCCCTTCACTTTTTTCTCATATTTTTGCCCTCACTCAACATTTCCAATGTCCAGTTAACTTGTTTCTTTCCATCATAAAAATATGCCGCACTATAAACAAAATTCCGAATGCCACACGACCCCCGTCACGTGGTGTCATTGACCAAGCAGCTTTTTTCCCCGACCCTAAAAGCATGCAACACTAAATCATTTTTACCAGCAATTCCTTTCTCTTTTTTTTCATCTCTATCTATCCATCAAAATCTATAATTCTGTAAAGCATGCATCAATATGTCAATCTGTTGTTGTAACACTCAACTACACAGCATGCCAGGCCAGCTTTTGTGCGCTCTCCTTTATCCCCTTCGACGCTCAACCCGCGCACGCTAAGCCCACTCAAAATGCGCCAAAAGGCATTCCGAACGTGTAGCTTCGATTTTTCGATGATGAATTTCATTTTATTTTGATTTCCGCTTTTGTGTCACTTCGTTATGGTTTTCTTGTTATTGTTGTGTTACGTATATAATTTGTTGTTGTGCGCATGAGGCGACCTCAGCGCTGGCCGATGGCGCAGCATCTCATCGCATCGACTTGTTGGCCGTAGTTCGAGTGTGGAATTTTTGGCCAGCACATTGTTGAGCAAGAACAACAACAATGAGTAAAGAACAACAAACAAAAACAACAATTTGCGGAAAAAATTAAAAAAAAAAATATTATCACACATGACACATCGAACGCGGCGATTTATTTGTATTTTTGCACTCTTTTGGCAAAAACATTTACGTATAGCTGGCAGCGTATTTATTCATTCACAAGGCAGTGCACCTCGGTGCCCCCCCCCCCCGGCCCCCTTCCGGACAACGGATTATCCGTGAGCTGATGTTCGCTGTATTCGTGTTATGAAGTACTTTTTTTCACTGCAGCGAAGCGCACACGAATTGGATTAAAATGTTACGTATACGTCCGGTGGGGCCAGGGCCAGGGCCATGAAGCAAAAAATTGTCAAAAGGAAACTAAAAAAATGCAGCATCAAAACGAATGAAGCAGACAGCAATGCGATTGATTCTGTTGCCTATTGTGTTGTAAGGTTGTTGCTGTGTTTTTGTTGTTGTTCCGCAGTTTGTGTGCGTTTAAATTTGAATGTGATTTTTTTTAGCGTCGAAAAGGAGGCAAGCCAAAAAATGATTTTTGCTAAAAGTTTTAAACAATGAAAAAACAAACAAATATAAAAAATGTTCGCAGACAAGAACATGGTACAATTTTGAGAGAGATTGGAAAAATGTTTGTGTTTTTCAGTGTTCAATATACATATTTTTTTTAAATATTTTTAACATTATATATTTTGCGTTTAATATTTAATATTTAATATTTAATATTTAATATTTAATATTTAATATTTAATATTTAATATTTAATATTTAATATTTAATATTTAATATTTAATATTTAATATTTAATATTTAATATTTAATATTTAATATTTAATATTTAATATTTAATATTTAATATTTAATATTTAATATTTAATATTTAATATTTAATATTTAATATTTAATATTTAATATTTAATATTTAATATTTAATATTTAATATTTAATATTTAATATTTAATATTTAATATTTAATATTTAATATTTAATATTTAATATTTAATATTTAATATTTAATATTTAATATTTAATATTTAATATTTAATATTTAATATTTAATATTTAATATTTAATATTTAATATTTAATATTTAATATTTAATATTTAATATTTAATATTTAATATTTAATATTTAATATTTAATATTTAATATTTAATATTTAATATTTAATATTTAATATTTAATATTTAATATTTAATATTTAATATTTAATATTTAATATTTAATATTTAATATTTAATATTTAATATTTAATATTTAATATTTAATATTTAATATTTAATATTTAATATTTAATATTTAATATTTAATATTTAATATTTAATATTTAATATTTAATATTTAATATTTAATATTTAATATTTAATATTTAATATTTAATATTTAATATTTAATATTTAATATTTAATATTTAATATTTAATATTTAATATTTAATATTTAATATTTAATATTTAATATTTAATATTTAATATTTAATATTTAATATTTAATATTTAATATTTAATATTTAATATTTAATATTTAATATTTAATATTTAATATTTAATATTTAATATTTAATATTTAATATTTAATATTTAATATTTAATATTTAATATTTAATATTTAATATTTAATATTTAATATTTAATATTTAATATTTAATATTTAATATTTAATATTTAATATTTAATATTTAATATTTAATATTTAATATTTAATATTTAATATTTAATATTTAATATTTAATATTTAATATTTAATATTTAATATTTAATATTTAATATTTAATATTTAATATTTAATATTTAATATTTAATATTTAATATTTAATATTTAATATTTAATATTTAATATTTAATATTTAATATTTAATATTTAATATTTAATATTTAATATTTAATATTTAATATTTAATATTTAATATTTAATATTTAATATTTAATATTTAATATTTAATATTTAATATTTAATATTTAATATTTAATATTTAATATTTAATATTTAATATTTAATATTTAATATTTAATATTTAATATTTAATATTTAATATTTAATATTTAATATTTAATATTTAATATTTAATATTTAATATTTAATATTTAATATTTAATATTTAATATTTAATATTTAATATTTAATATTTAATATTTAATATTTAATATTTAATATTTAATATTTAATATTTAATATTTAATATTTAATATTTAATATTTAATATTTAATATTTAATATTTAATATTTAATATTTAATATTTAATATTTAATATTTAATATTTAATATTTAATATTTAATATTTAATATTTAATATTTAATATTTAATATTTAATATTTAATATTTAATATTTAATATTTAATATTTAATATTTAATATTTAATATTTAATATTTAATATTTAATATTTAATATTTAATATTTAATATTTAATATTTAATATTTAATATTTAATATTTAATATTTAATATTTAATATTTAATAGTTAATATTTAATATTTAATATTTAATATTTAATATTTAATATTTAATAGTTAATATTTAATATTTAATATTTAATATTTAATATTTAATTAATATTTAATATGTTATATTTAATATTTAATTTAATATTTAATATTTATTATTTGATATATTTATATTTATTTAGATAGATTTAAACAAATTTTTTAATAAAATTCTCTCACATCTTTGGGGCAATACAAATTCACTTGCCTACTTAAAGGCGCCAAAGCAACCGCTGGCCAGCAACTTTGGGCAGTCTTCTTCTTTTCCTTTCGCCCCTCCCCCCTCCCCTCCCCTTTTATATAAATCACCCTGATCCACCCACTTCTATTCGGCAGCCAAAAAAAATAAACACAAATACACAGCAGACCAAACAACAGCGCAGACAATAACAACAACAACAATAACTGACCAAAGCCAGCCACTCGTCAACAGCAGTCGTGCGGTACGTGTCATGCGCCACTGCACGCTACTTTTCGCCGCGGCCGCAATTTCACTTTGTACACTTTCACACTTTGGCGACGGCCGCGGCGGCTGAGTGCCAAAACGACAAGACCTTGTCGCAGCTAAGCACAAATCTTTCGGTTGTCGCACATTCAGAGACACACAACTGTCTGCGTGGAAGCTGTAATGTGGAGAGGAAGGAGTAATACAACAACAAATAAGAATGCACAAGATTTGATTGGAAAAAGGACTGTACAATCTAGCAGAGAGCACGAAAGGGGACTGACAATGCGACAGCCCACAATGTAAAAAACAAAATTGAATAATGATAGCGCCAGCAATCCGACATGGCAGTGATTGAAGGGGTTTTTTTTAATAAAAACAATTTTAATTAAATTAAATTTAAGCAGATATAGAGGAGGCTTTAAGTCGCCTTCACTTAATGTCCTGTAAACACTAAACCTTTTTGCAGTGTGCAGCTTGAATTTTTTTAATGATGAAATTCATGTCGCTTTGTGGTGGTGAAAGAAAGAAGTATACATTCGGTGACTTTTTACTTCCTTATTCCTTACCCCAATATCCTGTAAACTCTGAATTTACTAAAAATGTGACAGAATATCGTTTGCAGCGTTCAGCCAAGTTTTTTTTAGTGATGAATTTCATGTCGTTTTGTGGTTTCGAAAGAAAGAAAGAATTATTCATTCTCAGACTTTTTCCGCAATCTATGCAAATTGATGATTTGATGCAGAATTAAATTTCCCTTTGTAGTTTCGAAAGAAGGAAGCACTCATTCTGAGACCTTTTAGTGTAATCCGTGCAAATTGATGATTTTGTTGATGAGTTTCATTTCGTTTTGTGTTTTCGAAAAAAGGAAGAACAAATTCTGATATTTTTTGTAACAATTTTTGTAAATTGGGTGACATCAGTAGTGGTTGAATTCTTTAAATGTTATGTCAACAGATTTAACAGGTTTCACTGTGATTCATTGGTTAATGCGTTGGACCAAAAGTGAAGGGGTTATAAGATCGAAACTCAACTCAAAGAACAGCAAATAGGGGAATAGAAGTTTCTGCGAGTTAAAGCCTTTGTGAGTTAAAACCTTTGTGAGTTAAAGCCTCTGTTAGTTAAAGCCTCTGTTAGTTGAAGCCTCTGTGAGTTGAAGCCTCTGTTAGTTAAACAATTCCTTACGAGAAACTTAGAGAGAGAGAAGACAATATTCTATAACATACAATTTTTAAGCCCTTTGGATAACTCTGGAATGGAAAGCGAAGGAATCATAAATTGGAAAATCAACTGACACAATAAAACATATAGAAGAAACCTCTGAGAGAAAAAAAATGTGATCAAAACTGAAGGAGTTATGAGTTCGAAACTCGACTCAAACAACAGTAAATAGAAGCCTTTGTGAGTTAAAGCCTCTGTGAGTTAAATCCTTTGTGAGTTAAACAATTCCTGACGAGAATCTGTGAGAGAGAAGACAATATTTTATAACAGAAATTTTTTAAACACTCTTATATAACTTTGGAATGGAAAGTTAAGGGATCATGAGTTGGGAAACTGAAACAACAAAACATATACAAGAAAGCTCTGAGAGTAAAATAATTGGATCAAAAGTGGTTATGAGTTCGAAACTCCACTCAAAGAACAGCAAAACGGCAAAAAGAAGCATCTGTGAATTAAACCCTTTGGGAGTTAATATTTCTGTGAGTTAAAGTTTTTGTGAGTAAAACAATTCCTATGACAAACTGAGTGACAAAGGACAACCTTTTATAGCATAAATTTTTTAAGAACTTTCAAATATTTTTTGAAATTCCAAAATCATCTAAAACAACAAAACATATACAAGAAACCTCTAAAAGTAAAAGAATAGCTCATTAAAAGCTGAGAGAGAGAAGGATGTGAATCCTTTTTTTAAACAATTTTTAATAATAGACAATCCTGAATGTGTATTGTAGTTTCTAGTGTACCAAAGCATCTACAAAAACGTCTTTTTCATTTAAGGGGTTATATACCTTTTTGTGGCTAAAAAATCGAAAAAAATGTTTATGACTTATTTTTGAAGTACATACTTTTAACCATTATTCTGCAAAATTTCATCGAGATCGGGGCACTAGAACCTAAGATACGGCCGTTCATAGCGCGCAGTTTCCGGAACTCAAGTATTTTTTTGTTTTTTTTTTTTTCTTGTTTTTGATTATCTCGGAATCGTATTTTTGAAAAAATGCCATTGCGGTGAGCACGATATCCCGCTAACCACTACATCGATCAATTTGAAATTTTGAGGGGTTATTTGTACATACAATAGCTAGTTCGTGAACGAAGGATGCGACAAATTCTTCTATTTTTTTTTGGCAAAAAACTAAATTTTTCGACCTTAAAAAATCGACATTTTTGGAAAAAATAGCACTGTAACTGTAAAAAATTTTTTTTTGTAAAATCCTTCGTTCACGAACTAGGTAACACTATGTACTAACGTAGTTTTTTTTTTTTTTTTTCAGCTGAGCCGTTACCTCGAATTCATGCTCACCGTGAACCACTGCTAAAAAAAGGAGTTCTGCGGCAAGGACTGTAACTTCCCCAATTTTTCGAATTTTTGCTTGAAATTTTATACAAATTCACATAAGGACATGTACTTTTATAAACTTTGTATTCCATTTGAATAAAACTATGGTAACATGCTTAAAAAAAAAAAATTTAAACCCTGTATTTCCCTACAGAAAAAGGTATATAACCCCTTAAAAAAAAACCTACAAACTTTTCCCATCCCAGTGGCAACTCTGAATGAAGCAAACTGTGTGTAAAAAGCCACAACAAAGTATCATCAATTCAGCTGTCAAACAGTGGCATAAATTTGATTTCCTGCACAACCGAAACTTATTTACTCAGGACTTGAACAACAACAATAACAATGACAAAAACAAAAAACCAAAACAAGGCAAATGTAAAATGACGAAAATCGCTGACGTGCTGTGGCATTTTAATATTTCTTATCAAAACGAGAAAAACGGAACAATCAAGCAACCAACCAGAGGACCGCACAAAACTCATCAAGCAATTGAGCCACAACCACCCACTCAATCAACACTTCACCACGTAACGCTTTCGAAGGCTTTACATATGTATGTACCTATGTATGTATGTATGTATGTATGAGTGCGAATTTAAGCGGCACAAGACAGCGACAGGAAATGCAAAAAAATCGAAAGGGGGGCAACAATGTTTTCAACCCAAAAGAAAATTCAAATATAAAATGAACAGCAAATATAAAGTGAACAAAAAAAAACAAAACACAGAAGGAAACGTTGTAGACAACGACAGAGAAGCGAGAAAAATTATCGCCATCTTTATTAAAAGGAAAATGAAAGAAATTTGTATATTTATTGGCGTTCATTTGGCGTTGAGTAGCGGCGACGGCAGCAGCGACGATGCTGTCGGCACGGACAACGCTCGTTGCTCATCGGCGTTGTCATCAACATTCTCAGTCGAGTATGACAATCGATTTCCGAACAGCAAAATGCCACATTCGCCCAACGCCAATCGGCAGTGCAATTCGCAACGATGACAATAACGTTGATAGCAATGCAGATAATGATGCCAAAGATGATGATTATGATGATAGCGATGAGGATGCTGCTGCGACACAATCACGTCAAGTGACTTTTGCTGCTTCAATCTATCTCCTTTCTTTTTTTTTTGGGTTGGTGCTTTCCTCGAGTGCTTTTTGCCGGCTCGATTTTTGGGTGGTTGGTATATTTTGTTCTTGTTTTTGTTCGCTCTTTGCTGCATACGCTGCCAGTTGGCGAACGATAATTTTGTATTTGTATTCGTGCCTGCTATGCATTATAATTTATGATTATTACTGGTGTATTATTTGGCCATCAGCGTGAATGTCCGCACACTCGAGCGTCGCACAGGGCCGAGCCGAGTCGAACGCTGCGAGGGACCCACTGTGTCAAAAACAGGCGCGTTGGTACAGACACAGACCATGCATATATTTACTTATCTTCGTGTATACATAAATAGTATATGTATGTGTGCACTTGTTTGTATGTATGTATGTATGTGTCATGAAACGAACGTGCGTCCTGGCAATTGACGCGTCTAATAAAATTGAATTTGCTGCTGTCAATCGTTGCTTATTTTTGGACGTGTGGCATGAGAGGCGTGAGAAGTGGGGGCGTGCAACAACAAAAACACAAATTGCTCAGCTTAGTTGATGGTGAGGCAACGCGCTGGTCATCAGACATTTTCGTGGGGACAATTTTCTTTTATTCGACTTTATTTCTTTATGCTTTTTTTTTTGCTTTAATTTGATTTGTCTGATTTTTATTGAATTTCAGCTAGCATTGACTTTGAATGTATGAGTGTTACAGAGAATGCAATAATTTATTACTTTTTTTTTGGTATAGTTTTTTCTTTGAAACATTGACTTACAACCGTTGAGGCCTACATTTTTCTTATTATTTAAAACTTTGAATTCAATGTTAATCTCAACATTTATCTTGCTTTTTTTTTGAACATTTCTCAAACACATCTTTCAAAAATGACTTTGCTTTCATCTTTGGTTGGTTTAGTTTGTTTGCTCAGTGGAGTAAAAATTGAGCAGAAATAAACCTAATCAGCCTGAAAATTTATTTCTAAAATGACTTCTTATCACATTTTCATACATTTCCTTACTAAAAATGGCCTTTCCATCAACTTAAATGTTGTATTTTTATTTGAACATTTTCTTATTTCCATTTCGTTGCAGACGTTTATCTTTTCAGCGTCTTTGTCATTGCTCAAAACGCTGATTATTCTAAATATTAATATTTATTTTGTGCGCCTTCTTCAATTTGTACACACACACACAATCACTTTGCTGCATGTGTGCTTGTGTAAAAAAAGTTAAATTTCCTAGCGAAAAAAAACAGCTAACAGCTCGTTGGGTAAAAATTCAAAGTATTTTTTGGTAAAATGCTTTGTCAATACGCAATGCACAGCCAGCAGACAGCCGAAGCTCGATAAACAACAACAATAACGTACAATTGTAGCCAGCAAGTAAGCGATTCAAATTGAAAGGTTCACTTTGATTTTTCGCAACACAAATATACACAAAATGATTGCAATCTACTTTCAATGATTTTTGATTTTTTTTAGAGAAAGAAAAGAGAGAAATAAGATAAATAATAAAAAAATATATAAATTATAAATGTGTGTCAAATACAGTAAACTGTAAATATGATAAAAAGAATATTGTAACAATGAGGCATTCTGTCGCTGTCGCTATGCATGAATGCTTTTACGGGCATACTTTTAGGCACGCACTTTAAAGTACGGCCGACTTGCTATAATTTCGATATGCCAAGGATGGCTCGCGAGAACGATCGAGAGATAGGCCAACTCGAATATGCGAGAACGATCGAGAGATAGTCCAATTGGAATGTGCAAGAACAATCGGCGCGATAACCAGACAAGTATTATTGTAAGTAGTAGTATAGTAGTAGTATAAGTATTATTATTATAAGTAGTAGCAAGTGTCAAGACAAACAAGTGTAAATTTTTAAATAAAGTGATTGTTGGTTTCTGAATGCGTTTGCGCTGAGTCATTCAAGTGGTTTTATTTTCAAACACAATTCAGAGAGATGGACGAAAGCCTATAGAGAACTCATTTTAGTAACAATATGTATGAATAAGAAGAAGAAGATGAGACTATAAATCATCACTTTTTCTTCTGCTCTCTCTAGACGAAGAAGGACATTCTTAGCATTTCTCTTCTTTGACAACTTGTAAAACTGCAGTCCAGTCAAAATCAAAGACTTGCTAAGGTTTATCCACAATTCAAATTGGCTTGTGTAGGCCCTCCGACTTGCAGTAAAACAGATCTCTTTCTGCTTGTGGTATCACAACTTAGGCTCACTATGTGGTCTAAGTGTATCTTTCGGCAAGTCATATGCCCAGACAGCCACTTTAACCTAACCGAAGCGATACAACCCACCCAAAATGGTTGACACTGCTGTCGAATTAAGAAGAAGTAGATAATGCATTTTATCTTCTAAGTACTTGTTTCGTACTCTCTAGAAGATAAAGCACTTTCTTAGGTAACTTAGGTAACAAAGTGTAAATCTTTAAATAAAGTGATTGTTGATTTTTTGACTGCGTTTGCGCTGAATAAATGAAGTTGTTTTATTTTCAAGCACAATCCAAAACGAACTTAGAGAAGTCATTTTCGTAAGAATATATTAAGTAATATATTTATTCAGCTTTAGCTTCCACAATCTAAGAGATCACAGTCACAGTCTACTTAGCTTCGTTAGAAGATCAAATTCGCCGCAGGAGTATTTGGATCTGAATCTGAATAATTTGGGTCCACAAAGGGCACCATTGGCCTACATGAGCTTCCTCGCAATCATACCTAACTATTTTTAAAAATTAGAAACATAGATCCAAAAATTCTGAGATCTTCATGATTTTACAAAAAAAGTACTGCACTCTCAAGAAAAAATATCTACAAGTATTTGAAACGACTTATGGGGAACATCAGAAGTCGGATAAGTAAAGTTTAGTCGACTCAAATATTTATTGAAATCAATGGAACAACTAATGAAATAACGAATAAACATTACTGTATTGTTACTTACAACTTTTACACATCTCTTCAAAATTCCTCGTCTTTTGAAACGATCCAAGAATTGACCCAATTTTTGGCTTCTTCGTAAGAAGTAAAGTGTTGCTCGGCCAGGCCATGAATCGAAGCGACCGGAACAAGTGGCAGTCGAGAGGAGCAATGAAAGAGCAATGCAAGTCTGATAAATACGGCCAGTGGGATGGAAAATACCACTGAAGCAACTGCAAAGTTTCCCTTACGACTTTTGCCATCTTTTTTAAATTCCTTAAAACTTATTTTTACCCCCAATACCAACATTGATATCTTTCAGACGAAGAATGGTGAACAATTTGCGCTGATAGCAACGCAGCTGCCAGAGCCTGTAAGTGACCTTCAAAGGTAATGCGGGAGACATTCTGTATTCTGAATAGACTGAGAGAAGACATGAGAGAAGGTGTGAGTTCGCGGGCATACTGATGTAAGGAGAAATGAGGAAGCTGGTGCACTAAGCAGAGCCGTCACGGAGATCCTGCTTGTGTCTGCTCAAATTGCAGTCTGATGCCACATGGTCGCTATTGAGTACTGTATCGACTATTGGCACAGAGTACAGGGGTGTAGGACCGATTGGACAGAAGGACCGATTGAGGCAGTGTTGCCAGATACCCGAAATTACTTCCTCCTAATTTTAAAAACCGAAATTTCCTCCCAAAAATGTAAAAACTCTACAAAATTATTTTTCTTAAATTTTTGTCATTATGAAAAAATAAAAATATATTAAGTAATATATTCACTCAGCTTCAGCTTGACAGCAACTTAACAAACAAAACATGTAAAAAATTAGATCGGTATTAAATTCGCTTTTGTAAACTTCCTTTATTTCTTCCTCTCCTAAACTTTCTCCTTAACAGTTCTTCCTCAAAAAAGGCCAAGAATCTCCTAAATCTAGGAGGAAATATTTTGATCTGGCTAAACTGAATTGAAGCTATGTAAACGTGCTTTGGGAACGGTTGGGGGGTTCGTCACGGCATTTATTCTGCTTAACGAGTACGTCAACCGAATTGAAGAACACATTTTAGAAATTTACGTCATGTGCCAATAGAAGACAATGAGATTGCAGCTCATTATATTTATTAGTGAAAGCCTAGCTTTCGGACGTTCTAGGCAAATGTGACTTGGTAAGATGACTTTAATTAAGGATGAGTTACTGGATCTCGAGTTTTCCTTTTTTTTTTTTAACAAGCCAGAATTTGTGGACTCTCGCCTTGAGCGCATCCAGAGAGCTGCCGGATATTGTTTGCCTTACAAAAGTGACGAACTCAGTAAAAGACATCCAAAGTCCCTGGATGGTAGGTCCCTATTGGCTGGCCTGATCTGCTTGAAGTAATTGGAAGCACGGAAATTGACCAGTCAAGGGCTGCAAGTTCAGCCAAATGGGCTGCAATGTTTGTCTGCATGACTTCATGAAAACTCCCAACAATGTATAATGTTAAGATCAATGATAAAAAGATGGACCAATGGGTTCAGCATACAGCCTTGGAAGACTTCAGCTCTGACTGTAAAAAGCTTCGATTGTTTAAATAAGATTTGTTCTACTCAAAGAAACACGAATAGTATATAAATCGAGACACTTTACTCTTCACGATACTAAATATTGGAGAACCTCTCGAAGACCTAAAAGGACAGATGTTGACTCATAAATGCAAATAAAAATGACTTTTAAAAGTGTCTCCCGGTAATTTTGTCTTGTTGACCAATAAACGATAGCAAGAACTAAAGTATTTCCCTCCAAAATTGTTTTATGTACATATTCGGTTTTTTTTTGCTTTTTTTTTGTTTATTTTAAAAATCACTCTGCATAAAATTTTTCATTAATTTATTATTCAACAGTCACTAGAGAAATTCATTGCACGTTCAAAAGCCAATTAATTACTCGCCACTTAGCAGCAGATGGCCAAATTATCAACACACTGCTAATAAAATGGGTTTTTTTTTGTGTCGCTATGAATTTAAATGCGCATTAAAAATGTCAATAAAAATAGCAACACAATGTTTAGTGTCACATTGAATAGTGCAAAAAAAATAGAAAATAAATTGCAACATGCAATTAATAAATTAATTGTTAATGCTTTTAGTGCTCTTTTGCATTGATAGTCGCAAAAGGGATTAATTAAAAGTGAGGGCAACAGTTTGTGTTCTCTTGTTTTTGTACAAAATATTTATCATAAATCTTTTTTTTAATTTTTTTATAATTTTAGAAATTATTTTCATGCAAATATTTATCAAAGTGCATTAATAATTCATTCGATTGGCACAAATCACAGCAATTTTCGTTTAATTTGCGGTTAGCGAACTTAATTGTTTTTATAACCGACTGTTCTATGCCACAAATTGTGTTAATAATGAATTATTTAAAAGCAAATGCATATCTGCTGCATAATTGTGTTATTTTCTTTGTAAAAAAAAACATGAATAATTTATAAAATTTATGAACATATTTGTGATGTAGTAGAAGCGTAATTTGCTAGTCAAAGAGGCCACAAATATTGTGTGGTTTTTTGCATTTAGTTGGTTTACTTGATATTCGTTTGAAAGCAGGGAAAAATTTACAAAGAATTAAATTTTGAATGCATTTTGTTGCTGGTAACCGAAAAAACATAGAAAATGCATATGGAATTTTTTTACGGTACAAAAACAAAACATAAAAAGTCAGAGTTTTATATGACATAAGTACCAACTGAAGTATATAATATAAATCATTCAGTTTTTACGATTTTACGGCACAAATATTGTCAGGACCCATATAAATTAAGACATATTGAACTCTTGAGTGCTTGCAATATTCTTAGAAAAAGAGATCGAGATGGATAGTAGGTAAGTAGGTAGTTAAGTAGGTAGAAGTGGCTGCCGCAAGACGGAGTTCACTTAGACCATAAAGGTCCATGGTGATACCAAAATCAGTCCAGCTTAAGTCCGCTCACTCTTCGAACCAATTTAAGGTCCTTAGCGCGCGCAAGGTTCTCAGAAACGGAAATAGAAAATTAATAGTAGTGGCAGTTCCAAACGGGAGCCCTCTTAGACCATAAATGCCCATTATGTCACTAAAATCAATCAATCAAGCTGATGTTTGCTCACTCAAACACAGATAACCACAACCTAAAAATAGGTCAAGCATTTAAAATTACAAAGCATCAAGTTTCTGTTATTTGATAAACCATTAAGTGGACCGTATTATAAAATTCTAACAATTAAGAAGAACCTAAAAGTATATTAAAAATTTTTGATAGCAAATACTAATACAGAGCATCACGTTTCAGTTATGTAGAAAACCTTGAAGTATTCATTTGAGCTGCAAAACTGCACAATCGAATTGTGTACGAAATTTGTTACTTAGGAGGATAAAAAATCGTAAGATACAGCATTAGCGGAAATATATTTATCCATACAAGTATATTAAACTGACTTCAATTGCCTGCAATGTGGCTCAGAAGTTTCCCCTTCAACTTTTTCAAGTTTTGTTTGATTTCTGATTTATAAGAATTTTACAAGTTAATGTCAATCAAATAAGCTTAGGCAAATTTAAGCATACTTTTAGGCTGTTTCAAATCTGATGCAAACAGCAACATGCAGCAAGGTAATTGTATTTGATTTTTGAGCACTTAAGAAGTGAGAAAGAGACATCGAGAACTAATACTTTGACATTCGAAATAAGTCTCAAAGTTTGATATAATCAATAATATAAAAATCTTACAAAATATTAGGACCTACAAATAAGAAAAGCTATGAAACTATTATGCTCATAAAAAGTTGAAAATGCCCCCATAATTTTTTATTCAAAACTTTAAAAATTAAAAAAAATTAAAAAAATTTAGAAATTGAAACTGAAATCAAATGAAACTGAAAGCATTAAATTCCAATTAGGACAACAGATATAATTTTAGGGTATAAGACAAGAAAAGACAAATTTATGAATTTTTCTTTAATCAAAGAATAATAGAAGAAGAAGAAATAGATTCGCTGGAACTGTTGATGCTTTTGCTTTTTCATGTGGCGGGTCGATTGCCAAGAGGCCAATATACTTTTTTTTAAATGCTGCGATAAGAATGAAACGATGTATGGGTTAACATTTATTTACACATGACGAGAGATATCTATATAAAAATATATTTATACTGTAAATGGAATAAATAAACATTTAATGAAAATATAAAGTAAATTATATAACTCGAAATTTTCTATGAGCGGGAAGAAAACTGTGTAAGCGATTTTGTGTTTTTTGTGTAAAATTTTTACTCATATGAAACCAGATTTTGAAAATAAATTATTTTTAATTAAGATATACTTTTGTTTTATATAAAAATTTATTTATATTGTAAATGGAATAAATAAACATTTAACGAAAATATAAAATAAATTATTTAATTTGAAATTTTCTATGAGCGGAAAGAAAACTGTGAAAGCGAGTTTGTGTTTTTTGTGTAAAATGTTTACTCATGTGAAACCAGATTTTGAAAATACATTTTTTTTAATTAAGATTTACTTTTGTTTTATGAATTGTGTGAATAAACGTTGTTTAGTTAAAAAATTTGCATATACAAATATTTCACTACGATAACTTAGAGCTTGACCTAACCTAACAATTTGGTCCATATACTTCACTTAAAAAATTTTTACATATGTACATATGTATATAGGTACAGCATTTCTGTTGACCAGAAAAAACTAACCCTTGACCTGGTCTCGTCAGTCGGTAGCGCGCTTCATGTGAGTCAAGACAAGCCATTCTCCAATGCCAGCAATGTATGTACAACAAATAAACAAAATAACTGGCAAACCTAACTGTTGGCAATATCTGTAAGGACCAAATCCAGCTGATTAGTTAACTAATCAAATACTTATTTTCAGTTTTTTCTAAGCATTTCTTCTTTCAATGTTAAGACAAATAAATAAAATTAATTTTTTCTAATTTGGATAAGTCAAAACTATAATTTTTGCAATGTACAACTGAACTAAATAAACCATAAACATAAATGACATGCAGGCAAATTGTCGCAAATTTCGCTGAAATCAAATTTGTATTCCATTCAAGACATAACTCGATTGCGGCGCCTATACAATCGCCGCTATAACAACAAAAACAATTGTATAAACGCCACACTGTTCACCTTTGACGCAAATTCCAAGTAGCACATTTGATTTTACTGAAACTTTCAGAATTTTTATATGCACGTTGTTATTTTCAGAATTTTTCACTGTGTGGTTTTGATTTTAATGGAGAGTTGGAATTTCACTTTTTAGTTTTAAAAATTTTTTTTTTTATTTTTTATTAGTATACACTTTACAGTTGCATTTATTTGTATTTGATTTCTTACAGCTTTTCCCACATAATTCCTAATCCTTTTGTTTTCATCAGTTTCACTGTTGCAACATATGTGGCCTACGTGGCGTATGAGTGATGCAGAGCCTTTTGATTTTACGCGGTTCTTATTTCACGCTTTTACAACATTTAAGCTTCGTTGTTTCATGTTAGATACATTAAAAAAAATTTCACTATTTGCGGCCGCAGAGTTTTTTGCCGCTTTGGCAAATTTTTCAACGCTTTTTGTGTGCGTTACGTCTTCATTTCAAGCGTTGAAAATTAAAACTTTTTTACGTACGTCAAAACGCAGCAGCTGCCGTAAACTGTGCGACTCCAGGCACCGCGTACTGGGACGCATTTATCACCACCGAGACAGCACAAAATGAGTTATAATGCACGCTTTTGTTGTTGTTTATTTGATTTCAGATCAGATTTATTTGACTTTCTTTTTTTGTTAAATATTTCTATAAAGATTGTTGTTGTTACTGTTGCTTTTGGTTTTGCTTTTTATGGTGTTCTTGTTGTTAGTGCATTTTTGTTGTTGTTGTTATCAGGACGCATTTACATTGCATAGCAGCAAACAAACAACAATAGCCATGTCCGCTAAGCGAAACTTGTAAGCAGTCAATGTTGGCGTTGTTGTACGCATTTGCTGTTGTTGTTATTGCCTTTTATGGGTGCACAATTCTTTGTTATTTCTTTTTTTATTCTTACTTCCTTCTTTTTTTTTGCTGACGCCTTAATGCCCTCTGCAACTTTTGGGTTGCTCTACTCTGACGTCCTTTCTCATCTGCATTCTCTGCTCTTTTGCCACTTTTATTTTATTTTATTTTATTTCTGTTCTTTTTTTATTTTTATTTGTTGTTGTTGGTTTTTGTATATTTTGTTTTCTATTTTATTTCATTTGCAGCACGAGCTGGCAATAAAAAACTTGAAAGGATATGAGATTTTTATCTTTATGGCTTTAGAGGCTGTCGGTCTTAAGTATTCGACGCTCTTCGACTATTTTCGCAATTTCGTTTTGCGCGCTGCTTTCTTCGTTGCCTTCAATTTTGCCTGCACAGCATACACTTTCGTGTAAGACATTTCATTTAATTTTTTTTTGCATTTTTTTGCGGCACACCTTCAACACACGGCGCAAAATTTATACCAAAACTTTTTGCCAGTTTTCCTTTTTTTTCGTTTGCCTTTGCTTCGTCACCACACGCTACGCGGACTATACGCTTTGCGTTTTCTTTGTTCGCTTCATTGCTTGGGCCGTAACCTGAAACGTTGTGCCCCTCTTCCAACTGGTCAACTTTTTTTGTATTTTATTTTGCTCTTCTGTTATCCGGACGAAAATCGAGCACGCACCGCGACGACGACCATTTAACGCCCGTATACAAAAACAGACTGAGCTATTTGGGGATTTATCCCTTGAAGTTAAATAGAAAAATTCTGTTCATCAGTTTTGCGCCAGATGCCAGACCGCATCGCTAAGGATGTTCAGGTTGCAGCAGAAGCAGCAGCAGCAGCAGGCAACAGCAACGGCTGCAGCAACCGTGAGCAGACCGATAGGTGGCCAGAGAGACGTAGGCAGAGAGCGAGCGAACGAAAGAGAGCAGACGAATGGTTAGAGATTTACTGCAGACGGGAGAGTAATTTTGTTTGTACGCTAAAGCGATGAAGAGAACACAATGACAGCTATTTGATATGGTGAATTGGTGAGCATCACTGAAGCATTTTTGTATGTATGAAAGTTTGTTTATGTCTTTGGCTTGAAAACGCCGACAAAGGATTTAATTAGTATTGACTACTTCTTGCAGAAATACGAGTGGACAAACAACAAAATGGGACCACACATTTCATTGATAAAACTTCCAAAATGACAGAGGAAATGTTATCAAACAAAAGGCATTGCGTTTTTCGTTCCTAACCGCAATGAGCTCAGTCAGTAAAGCGATATTCTTAGTGTAAAAGACAAACTTTATTTAAAGGCCTTGAGATGTTCTTTGAAGTTTTTGTTGGTCATTGATCTTTGCTCAAAAATGTAACACAACGCCAAAAACTTCAAAGTAAATGCCACAAGAGGAAAAGTACTGCGCTTTTGGTTCTTGGCAGCAGTGGGCTCAGTTAAAAACATGATGTCTTACTCTGATGCCCATGGAAGTCAAATGTTCTCTGCAGTCTTTCTTATTCATTGAAATAATTATTTGGCATTGATCTTTTCCCCAAAAATATGCCAGAACCCAGAAAACAAAATTTAATTTTGCCGCCATTTGCAAAAGTTATAGGATCTGCCGATAGGGCGATGACTTTTGCGCCACCCTGTATTAACATTTTGAAGGTCTCATCACAGGAATTACAAATTTTCTCTTAATTAATTCAAGTTCTGTTGTCTCAATCAATGTCGTGGCCACAAAAGTGCATCGTCTCATAAGATTAAATATAGAAAAACTGATTTTTTTTTTCAGTGAGACTACCACAGATTCTACAGGAAGTACATCGTCGGTATTAGGAGGCATCATTAAACTCTTTACTGGTAGAATCCTTAGTAGCGCCGTCAGATCATTTTAAAATTACTAATATTTACTTTCCTATGATTCTCATTCAGTCCAATAACTGATCTTTAAATAAGCAATTCAGTCTTTTATTTTACTTCCGCGTTCGAAGCAGCTAAGTTGCAGCGATGTGAAAATGATTTCTCAGGGAATTCATATTAAAATTTTGAACAATATTTTACATGCACTATTTTTTTAGACCAATGAAAAGAGGATATTTACCTAAAAATCTAGCAGACTATTAACTTCCCTTGACTCCTTGAATGAAGACTTCGATATAATGAAATTATTTTTTAAAGAATTATGTCCATAATTTATAACATAATTTTACAAGGACTACTCTTTAGGTAAGTAAAGAAAGATGCTTTCATATTTGGTAATAACATAGGTTCATTCTATTACTATTTATTCTCTAATTTTTCACTTCATTCAGTTCGATACTATTAAATTATTTTAACAGTTTCATTGTAACAGTAGTTTACAAGGCCTATTCTTTAGATCATTGAAGAGAGAAAGCATCAAATTTAGTAATAACAAAAGTTTCTACTTCTTGTTTAGACAATTGACTCCCCAACTTTTCACTTTATTCAGTTCAATATTCTTAAATAATATTTTTAAGAATTACTTTCAAAATTTTATAACATTTCTTCTTTTAAAATTTTTTCTAAGAATTACTTACATACTTACTTTACTACTTAATACTACTTTACTTACTTACTTACTTTTACTTACTTTTTTAAGAATTACTTTCAAAATTTATAACATTTCTTCTTTTAAAATTTTTTTCTAAAGAATTATGTTCATCATTTGTTATAATATAATGCTGGACTATTTTTTGGATTAATGAAAAGAGATACCTTCAAATTTAGTAATAACAAATGTTTATTCTACTTCCTGTTTAGACTATTAACTCGCCTATTATTCAGTTCAATATTCTTAAATAATATTTTCAAGAGGTATTTTCAAAATAACAGTATTCTACAAGTACTATTCTTCA
This sequence comes from Melieria crassipennis, assembly GCA_963668005.1. NCBI lineage: Eukaryota > Metazoa > Arthropoda > Insecta > Diptera > Ulidiidae > Melieria > Melieria crassipennis. The sequence continues at coordinate 24,707,639 of OY764962.1, read as the reverse complement.
TGTTAGTGAAGAAAGATTCCTTCAAATCAAACAGTGACAAAAGTTTACTTTACTTTAACTTTTCACTTCATTGAGTTCAGTATTATTAAAATATTTTCTAAAGAATTATTTTCATAATTTGTAACAGTATTCTACAAGGACTATTCTTTGGAACAATGAAGAGAGACTCCTTCAAATACAGTAATAACATAATTTTATTCTATTTCCTGTTTAGACTACTGGCTCCCCAACATTCTTAAATAATATTTTTTAGGAATTACTTTAAAAATTTTTAACATTATTCTACATGTACTCTTCTTCATGTCAGTGAAGAAAGATACCTTCAAATCAATAAGTGACAAAAATTTATTCGATCACCTGTTTAGACCATTGATTCCCTAACTTTTCACTTCATTGAGTTCAGTATTATTAAAATATTCTCTAAAGAATTATTTTCATAATTTGTAACAGCATTCTACAAGGACTATTCTTTAGAAGAATGAAAAAATGCTCCCTCAAATCCAGTAATAATAAAAGTTCAGTCTACTCCTTGTTTAGACTATTGATTCCACAACTTTTCACTTCATTCAATTCAATAATTTTACATGACATTTTTTAAATTATATTCAAAATTTATAACAGTTTATTCTACTCCCTCTTTAGACTACTGACTCCTTAACATTTTGCTTCATTCAGTTCAATATTCTTAAATAATTTTTTTTAAGAATTATGTTCATAATTTATATTTTACAGGGACTATTCTTCATCTCAGAAATCTAGCAATAACAAAAGTTCATTCTACTCCCTGAAAAACTATTGATTCTACAACTTTTTGCTTTATTAAGTTTTCGATTTTCATATGATTTGTTAAAGAATGAAATTAAACGGTTTTAAAATATTTTAGAGTGCCTAGTTTTAAGACCAATAAAGAGAAATATAAAAAGAGAGAGAGAGCAATGTCTAAATGACTATTAAACTAAATTGATTCTCCTCACTTTTTAGAGTCTCTGAGATTTCACTTTAATCGTTTGGCGCTCACTTCAATTGGCTTCGCTCTGTAGTCGTTGTTGAGCTGCCCTCTTACGGGGATTGCTGTGAAGCTTTCTTATCAGCAAAAAAGCACAACCATGACAACCAATGTGGCAACTGCCCAATTGTGGACCACTTGTACCAGTCAGCAGCCCCGGTTTTTGCAGACTCACCACGACACTGTGCAGCGACATGCGCAACACAGCAATGTGCTCGCCTGTTGGATTGTAATATCTCATAGAAAAAGAGAGAGAGCGAGAGAGAGAGTGATGCACAGCAATGCAGAGAGGCTCAGCAATCATGCTTTCAGCTCGCCGTTGTTGAGTTGTAGTGCAATGCATTAAGAGCGCAATTTCAGAGAAACTCTACCGCAAACAGTCAAATTTCGTGGCAAACAACTTTTTGGCGGGACACAAACATTGACAAATGCATAAAACAGTTTTTAAGTGCAAAAATGCTGATGTCAAACTACACATTCGACAGATGTCACCCATACGTGTGCTTTGTATTTGTGTTGCGTTGCAACAACACGCACGCAGACAATGCAATGCGCCGCTTTGTCGCATTGTTCGCGCTACGGTCATCGCATACCATTGAAATGTAAACAATAGCAATGGCCGTGTTGCGATACCGCAGACAATGTGTGTGTCATTAGTGAACCGAACTGATTTGTATGGCGCATCGAAATCTAAGCACACTCGAATGATTACATGGCAGCGCTGTCAATAAGAGACAATGTTGTAATTGTAACTAAATACTTCGAACCCGATGCGATTATGTCTTAATTAATTCAAATATGTCTTTCGGGCGATGAAAATAATAAGCAGCATAATTACAACAACAAGCACGAAATATTGCATGTGACTTTCACGATTGGCGCTAAATTGATTGAAATGTCTGCCTCGTGAATGGATTTGCTAAGTCTGTGGTTGCTGGCACAGTTGCCAATACAGATAACAACACTTATCGGCTGATTAGCATTAAGGCAAATGTATTGCACTGCAAGTAAGTAGTTGCATATTTTTAGGTGCTGGATTTTATCGGCGTTCGCAGGCAAGCAGACAGCAGAAGAACGTTTTAGTTGTTGTTCTGTAAACAATGTAAATATTGGTTTTGTATTTACGTAGCCTAAAACTATCAACATAAATTCAAGTCAATGTTGGGTCATAAGACAAAAATGTCACTTTGTGTATGTCTGAGCTTTCTATGATTACAGGAATCAACATCTTGTTTGATGTTAAAAAAAAAGCTTAAAGTCTAAGAAGTATTTCATGAAAACAACTTGAAAACACGGAAGTGTGTATACGTTTTTGAAATGCTAAGACTCCATTCGAGTATTCAGTGTTACAAGATGTGCTTTCGCAACGCTAACAGCAACCGCACAGATCTGTAAATATTCAAGCAGTTGTAGAGAACCTTAGTGGGGCACTGGGCTTTATTTTGGGCGCCATCTTCAATCCCTCAATCAGCGTAATACCTAACTGAGCCAAACGTAATCTTGAGAGCGCCAGCCAGAGGCAGTGAAGATAAAGTTCCATAGTTTTTCTCACACCTTGTGTACCTTTTAGTGTCTGATACAGTCTGTGAGTAAGGAATTCTACCAGACAGTGACACACACAGAACACAAAATCACCAATCACCAATAATTGTTATCATATCACTAAAATAAAAATCGAAATAAAACTGTTATTTCTGGTCTAATATAAAAAAAGTCAAAAATAATTGTTATTAAAGGATTTTTAAAATATAAATAAAAAATAGTTCTTATTTTTTAATTTTTCCGTAAAAATTACAAAAAAAAAGTTTATCGCCAAGTTTGATTCTCCGTGCGAAAAGAAATGTATTGGAATATTTCATTTATTTGCATGATTTTTCTTTCATAGTAAAATTTTTAAAATTAGTTTTCATAAATAACTGTTATTTCCGGTCCCTGATCAAAAATCTTCGGGATCCCGTTTTTCAATAACAATTAATTTTTAATTTTGATTTAGACAGATTTCTTTAGATTAGAGATTTTTTATTTTTATTGAGAAACATTTTTTAGATTATATTCAAATTATATTCAAAATAGGATAACTTCAGAAACAAAAAAATAATAAAATTAGTACAAAAACATTTATTTATTAGTAAAACAGTATCAATATACTTAAATTCATATTAATTGGTTTGAATTAACTAGTGTTTTTTTTTTTTTTGAGGCAAACAAATTTGATTTGCTAACCGAAAAAAAATTGACAAAGAATCTCGTTAAAATGCATGGCCACTATGTTTTTTTTTTTAAATGATCAGAAATGGGTATTGGCTCAAAAATCTCTTTTTTAGACTCAAAATCCCGCGCGCCCTTTAAAGGTAAAAAAAAAAATCCCAAAATATGGGCGAAATGCCAGGTTCTGGCAACACTGGTTAGTATTACCACAACGAGTCTTCAATACCTTCGCATACCTCGTTGTACTCACGATACATATTTTTCGAGAATTCACATCTGCACAAATCCTTACATCTCAAGTTTGTGCTTCAGGTCTCTATATATTGTATGGAAGAGCTTTGATAAGGTAGAAGGTTCGTTCGATCGAAGGACGATCTATTCTGTTCTTTACTTTTTCATTAGCACTTTCGAAGCCTTCCATGTCATTGTATCCGGTTATCCAATAGATTCGAGCATGTAATGCTAAGCCAACTTTTTCAATGTTGCCCGACAGCTGAGAACATTTGATTTTTAGGATTTCTTAGAAAAAACCATAGCAAAAGAATAATGATAAAAATGACCTTGCCTAGGATAATTTAACCGTTTCCTGAAGTTCAAATACTTTGACCTACATACACAAGTCAGCCGATCCAACTGACCAGTGGCGCACACAGGATTTCATTTGGAGGGGGCAGGGGTTTACGTACAACTTATAGGCGAATGGTATTCGAAATTAAAAATTTGTGTATTTGTAACCCCCTATGTATCGCCACAGCAACTGAGAATTATTTGAACTCACATTGAGCCAATTAACAAATGTTGTAGATCAGAATTTATGTATACGCAACTCTCATAAATTTGAGCTTAAATTTTCCAAAATAATTTTTAAAATTAAAAACAGGCAATCAATTCTGGTTTAAGTGAAAATTTAATAATAAAAAAAATTTTTATAGAATTTTTTAAGTACTTACCAACGCTTCCTTATCTTTGATTCTGTGCAGGATTTCAATTACAAGTAGCCATATTTTCTTACAGAAGATATATGGCGAGTCTTGGAAATAAGTCTATGTACTCAGAAAACTGAAATGTCTAAATGTACACAACTCTCAACCAACTAGCATTGAGACCTGCGTTTTAGCTTCTTTTAAGGTTCTACTAAACACGAGAATGCTTAATTCTTTCGCTATTTTGTTGCCATATGGCAACATGCTAATTTGTGGACGTCTGCATCCTCTATGGTTGCAAGAATACATTTTTTTGTTGGTCTTTAGAATAGTTTGAAGTTTTTTGAAGTTTCCAGGATATTGAAGGATAAACAATTAGTTGATATCCTTTATGTCCTTTTCCATAAAATTTTTCAAAAAAGGATATTTTTTCTTCGACCTCATCTCATTAGCCTTCATTTGACGTAAAATTATTATTCCTTTCTGACATTTGAGTCAAAAGATATGATGTTTTTAAAATTTTAAGTAAGGAGCACTAAGCCACCATCTTTATCTCCATTTAAAAAAAAAACTCGAACATCCCGGAAAAAATCCCTTGGCGCTTTTTCATCTACTGAGGTCCTCTATCGAATGAGATATATTTGACCGTGTCCCTCGAAATTTTTTTTGAATTTGTTGCACTGTGTAATTCAAAACATATAATATTTATGTATATATTGCACACAAACTTCCAAAACTCATTTCCTAAACTCAACTCGTATACAAAAATTTAATTTAACGCCAAACTCGAGTCATGACGTTAACAACAACACCACTTAATTTTCGCCCTCAACCACTTTCGCACTTTCGCACTTCCACCCACACATATTTTAATGCATATTAGCTACCGTCTTCATTACTGCCTACTCACCGCCCGAGCAATTCACGTGCGTGTTTGTGTGTGAGTGTTCAAATGGCATTCCAAGTCTTATTGCCTTAAATACAGCACAACGTTGCCACCAATATGAACAGGCACTTTTCATAAATTAAGCCAATAGCGCACATGTACGCAGGCACCTTTGACAATTCATGTGCCCGCACACACCTCAAGCTGTGCTCCAAACAACCCAAGTACACACACGCTCACACATACAAATACACAGATCGCAGAATGCTGCTATGGGCACACGTGTTTTTAGCAATCGTGGCATAAGCACCCTTGGCAGCAAGTAGTTATGTGCATGTGTAGGTAAGAATTTGTGTGTGTGTGTGTGTGTTTGCGTGTAAGTAGAAAATTGAATTCAAACGGGCAAGAAGAAGAGGTCGTGACAGAAAATTAAGCAAAACGCCTAATCAGTGCAATTTGTAACGAGCTGAGCAGCTCAGGTCCATTGCTTTCAGTTATGAGTTTTCTGCCATATTCATACGGCGCGCACTGAAGTTATGGAATTAATTAATATGGCTAATATGAAGATTTTTGGTGATTGTGTTGAGCGCAAAAATGCACGTGTGTGGCCAAATGTGCATGAATGAAGCTTGTGGGCCAATTAAAAGGCACTGTTGGCCTTGGCCAAATAATATATAATAGCCAGCTTAAGGATATTTGCTAATAAGTATTTCCTTGCTGAATAGCAGCAACCTTCAAGCAAATCATGCAAAAGAGTCTGAAGATTACACTGTGCGACAAAAATTAAAAAAATTTTTCACACCGGAAAAAATCTATATGGGCGTGAAACTACAGACCACACATAGTAATTCTGCGTGCTCAGTTTTTTATTACTACATCCTTTGTCTTTTTGAAAGGACTTCAAAATTTTGAAGGGGATAAAAGTAAAAAAAATATAAAAAATACTTTAATTCGTTAGAATATGGCGATATGTATATCAAATGAAAGAGGAAAGGCTCAAGAATTTAAATAAAATTGATTTTTTATCTATTTGTAAAAAAAGGATATGAAAAAAGTTCTTTGAAAATTGTAATCCTTTATATCCTTGACAATTTACATATAATTTTCTTGAAAAGGAAGTATGTTACAACCCAAAATCTGCTTCATCACGTGTCAAAATTTAATTATTTTCGCTTCATAGATTTTGTATCTTTTTATTATTTAAAATACTGATACTCAAATATATTAGAATTTTTGTACTTCATTCGAATTGCAGCTTCCGCCTTTTTTTTAAATAACTTTCGAACCAATAAAGTTAGTCATGAAATTTTGACACGTGCTCAGGGAGATTTCGGGTTTTACCATACTTACTTTTCAAGAAAATTCTATGCAAATTTTCAAGGATTTGAAGTATTAAAATGTTCAAAGCACTTTTTTCATATCCTTTTTTTACAAATATATAACAAATAAATTTTATTTAAATTCTCGAGCCTTTCCTCTTTCATTTGATATATATATCGCAATATTCTTACGAAGTTAAGTATTTATTATATATTTTTTATTTTTTATCCCCTTCAAAACTTTGAAGTCCTTTCAAAAGGACAAAGGATGTAGAAACGAAAAACTGAGTACGCCGATTTACTATAGTTGGTCTCTAGTTTCACGCCCTTATGAATTTTTCCCAGTGTGAAAAATGCTGTCACACGGTGTTATGTTGCATAGGAAAAAGTAATAAATTGGTTAACAAAAAGAAAAAAATGGTTAAATAACTTAAGCTGACAGCACAAGTGGCCTATGTAGCATCACGATCAAGGCAACTTACGAAGTTAACGATTTTCAACATAAAAGCACTTTTTCCTGTTTAGCTCACCTGGTGAGAAGTGAACCGTTTTCGCTTCATCCCCCCCCCCCCCCCCCCCCCCAACCAGACACAATATACACAAAACATTTACACATCATTAACGAGAGTGGCCGCTACTTTGCCTTTTACACTCAGTCAATTATTTGCGCATTTTCACTTAATTACAATTTCGTAATGTAATGAATTTTAATTACAATGCTCAACGTCGGCATTGCTTCTTGTTCACGCGCCGTCTATGCTGTGCTGTCTCTGCTTAATTTAACAAGCAACAGCGCAACAATTCCAACATCGACAACAGCGTCAGGGCGCAACGCATGTTTAGCCAACAAGCCGCCTCCCCCCAACTCGAACTAGACCGTCGCGGCTTGCCTCAATCCCAGCTCGCCTCATTCCCAACGCAACGCCGAGTGGTGCGCAAAGAAACCAAAAAAACAAAAAACACAGACCCCTCCCGGATGTGCGCCATCGAGCGTCAACCAGACTTCAATTCAAGCTGATCCAACTGTGTCGCCTTCCACTGTGCCCGCCGGGCTCGGCTGGGCCGGCTGTGCGTGAATATTCAATAAGCGTGGCATAGAAAGTCACTCACCTGTAACGAGACCACAGAAAGAGAGAGAGAGAGAAAAAAATCAGTTATGCGAAAATAGAAAAAGGGCAGCAATTATATTTTATAGCATACTTATTGGCGGTTGTGAAAATTTATAAAGCAATACAGGGCGCCATAAGTGATGGCGTTATCTTTCTTTGCCAAACATGCACATACAAACATATCTATGCTATACACAAAGAGCCACAAGACAACAAAACAACAACAACAACAACCACAACAGTAGTGGCGCAACAATGAAGCCAACAACCAACCAACTTACTAACCAACCAAGAGCGTTGGCAAACTTTAGCATTTCGTAGGCCTTTGAGATTCCTGTCATCTTCCGCTTAAACTGAAACCAATTCGAATCTTTTAAGCTACGCAAAATGCAAACGTAACGCAGCCTAACGGTGGGCTTGTTAAATGCAAGCGGATACTTTAGAGATACGAATATTCTGTTGCGCTCATTCGCACTGTTGGCACAAGTAAATACACACACACACACACAAACACACACACATACGCATAAACTGACATAATAAAAAAAAATCCAAAAATATAAATATGGCAAAAATATGAAAAAGCAAATCAGCTTAAGGATAATGCCGAAAGGGATCAATTGCTTCAGTGAGGCTTTTGCTGCGCGCTGTGCCTTTTCTGCGGCACACTTTGCTGATGCGTTCATATATTCCATTCTTATCGTCGCTCCTCTTTTCGGTGAAATATTCCCCTACTGGCAATCAGAGCCAAGTGGCAAGTTGTTGTTGTTGCTTTCAAGCGAGTTGTTCATATGTACGACTGTTTGTATTATTTTTCTTTAAATGTGCAGGAATTTATGCTTCCGGCAACCTCCGGCAGCAGAAATATGCCGACAGAGGTGTAGTTCGTTTATATTTTTGAGGGTTGAAAAAAAGAAACAAAGCTTTGCAAGTTTTTTTGCAAGAAAACTTAATAAAAGAAATTTAATAAAAATTAAAAAATAATTCAGTTGTGTTGTAGAAACAAGTCAACACTTTTGTGTTTGATATTACAGAAAATTAGCCTAAAAGTATACCATAAACAAGTTGTATGGATTTAATAGATATGTCAGAAACATTTTGCGATTTCTGTTGTACTATAAAAAGAGAACATTTCATCACTTTTGTTCTGCGTTTGATATTACAAACAATTAGCCTAAAAGTATACCACAAAAAAGTTGTATGGTATCTAATAGATATGCCAGAAATATCTTCCTTTCGATTTCCGTTATTCTGTAAAAAGACAACAATAAATTGCTTTTATACTTTTATGCGATATTAGTAATAATTAGCCTGAAAGTATACTACAAAAAAGTTTAATTGTGTAGTTATTATAAAAATACTAGACAAGTCGATGGTTATCAAAGCAACCTTTAAGACATTGTATTTAAATAAAATTTCATGAATTTTGTCTTGAGTTATATATAACAATTAGCCTAAAAGTATGCCACAAAAAATTGTACGGCACCTCATAAGAAAGCTAGAAATAGTTTGTGGTTTCTGTTGTATGGTAAATAGATGACATTTCATAGCTTTTATTCTTAGATATATATTCCAATCAGCCTAAAAGTATACCATAAAGAAGTTGTAGTCGAAGGTTATCACAGCTGCTCTTGAACGCATTGTATTTCAAAAAACATTTCATCACTTTTGTACTTGATATTTGATATTACATAAAATTAGCCTAAAAGTATACCACAAGTCGGCCTCGATAGCTCAGCGGGTAGCGCGCTGGCTTCTCATACCGAGCGCCCCAGGTTCGATTCCTGGCTTGGGCTGGAAGAAACACTCATCTACTTCTGTCGCTATCCACATGAAGGGAATGAGAATTACAAGAATCGCACAAGTGCGCTCTTGGCAGGCAATGGCAAAACCTCCAAGTGTGAAAAAAAAACTGCCAATCGCCGTTCGGATTCGGCGTTAAACTGTAGGTCCCCTCCCTCCCTTTCCCCACCCGTTTGAAATGTGTGTTGTATCACATGTTGGAAAAAACAGTGTTGCATACACATTTCAAACGGGTGGAATTTGTGGTATCACAATGGGCCCATAGGCCTAAGTGTGTCTCATACAGAGGCAGCCACTAAACCAACCAACCATACCACAAAAAAGTTGTATAGCTTCTTATAGGAATGCTAAAACAATTTTATGGTTTCTGTTGTACTGTTAGATGAAAACATTTCATCACTTTTGTGCTGGGTTTGATATTACTAATAATTCGCCTGAAAGTATGCCACAAAAAAGTTGTATAATATCTTATAAAAGTATAAGTTATCACAGCTGCTCGTGAACGCATTGTATTTCAAAACCCATTCCATCACTTTTGTACTTGGTTTGATATTACAAAAAATTAGCCTTAAAAATTAGTATGCCCCACAAAAGTTGTATAGCATCTTATAGGGATGCTAGAACAATTTTATGGTTTCTGTTGCACTGTTAGAAGAGAACATTTTATCAATTTTTTTGCTTGGTTCTGTATTACAAAAATTTACCTTAAAGTATGCTAGAAAGAAGTTGAATAGCATCTAATAGGAATGCTAAACAAATCAACAGTTATTACAGCTACATTTGAATACAGTCCTTAGCATTTTGAAAAAGATTCAATCTAAACAAACCAAGAACAATAAATATCAAAAAGAAAGCATCCATATTAACCCAAAAGTATACTACATATAATATTCAAGAAAAATGATGTGCCAATTTAGAAAAGTCTAATGCTATCACAGCTGATAAAAATAAAATAAAAAAATAAAAATAAAAATAAATAAAATTAAAATTAAAAAATAAAAATAAAAAAAATAAATTTAAATAAAATCTAAATTCCGCATGGACGAATGTTAATTTTAAATCGATTCTTTTTAATTAATTTTCGTTTCTCTATATGATTTTATTTTCTTTGAATTTATCTTAAGCCCAAAAGTATGCCATCAACAGCAGACTTTATTTAATTTTGTAGAGTGAACAAACAGGTAAACTTTCAAATTTTTAAACAATCACCCTTCACTGCAATGTTGCCTCTTTTGAGCCAAAAAGTATGCAACAACTTTGAAATTCGTTGTTTTTAACCATGGAACTGCACAATCCCACTAACCCCTTTTAACCCCTCCTGAAGATGTCCGTGCGCCAAGTGATAAGCACACAGCAAGTAAAATGCTCAGACGCAGGCATTACTGTGCATAACGTATGATTTTTACCTTTTTATTTATTGTAGGTACTATTTGCCTTGCTGCGTTATTTTATTTCTCTTTTAGCCAGCTTTATGGATTCTCATTATTTGCGCTCGAAGCGCACCAATAATATCCCCCAGACATTTCCATTTCATTTGTATGATAGTTTTTAAATGAAAAAAGCAGCAACGATTTGCATGCATTATGTAATGAGCATTAAACGCTGCGTAATGAGGAAAAATAAGATGTAAAAGTATGAAGTATACTTTGAGGCGCTTAATAAACTTACAAGAAGATATCATTAACAGAATTATATTCTTAAGAAATATGGAATGAGGCAAAGTGATGGCACTGCAATATTTATGGTTACAAATACAAATGGCAAGCAGGTTTACATTGTTTAAATAGTTTGAAATTCTATTGAAAAAATATGTTAAACCAAATTTGAAAAATATGAAAATATTACATTTAATAACAAGTCTATTGATTACATTTTGTGTGGTATACTTTTAGGCAGATTTTTGGGACAGTCACTAAATAATACTCAACTAATACTTTAGCGACTAATACTTTAGCAATATAAATCAATTTCTATATTGACTATAACTCACTCTGCGTTCTTACAGTCCATACCCCACCTAACTACAATGCTCACTCTACACTTTTCACCGCACAAACGCGCACGTATGCGTAAGCCACCACTTAAAGGTTCAACGGTCACCATTCAATTTTATTTGACATGGCTTGAGGACAAAGCAATGGCAACAGCAACGACCATACCTGACCACAAATCAACGTCATACCACTGTCACCACGACAAAGTCAGTGGCCAAGTAAAAGCACACAACTACCAAAGAAGAAAGGCTAAGAATAGCAGCGAAAAGTTTATGATTCTTATTTTTTCAATAACATGGCGACTATTATGTCTAAATCTAAGCGGTGGTAAATATATAGGTAAGTTTATATGTGAGACTGAGTGTGTGAGTATGTGAACAACAAAGCAAATCTGGGAAGGTACAAAGGCATTAGACGTTATGCGAAAAAAGGTGTGTTTGTGATGACAGTGTTCTCTGCTTCTTCTTCTTCTTTGTTATAGATACTTTTCGTATTGGCTGACTGCTGCCTGACTGGCAATTTTTGTAGCTGGAGCTGAAGCGGAAGCGGCACTTGAATGATAGCAACAATTTTGAGTGACTACTTGAATTTATGGTTTTGTTGAGAAAGTCTCAACCTAAAAATATTTAATATAATTAATTTAGTTATAAATTAATTAAATTTCAATTTAAATTAAATTCAAAAAAATTAAAAATTTCAAAATTAGGAAACTCAGTTTTAACCATTAACATTTGAAATTAATGTTACTCATACGCCTTAAACAAAGCTTTTTTACATTTAAAAAAATTAACTCATTCCTAACCAATTACTAAATATACGAAATTAATGTTACTTATACGTCTTAAGTAATGTTTTTCTTGTTCAAAAATTATGTAAAAAATCAACTACTAACTAAGCAATTACTGAATATTTGAAATTAATGTTACTCATACGCCTTAAACCATGATTTTTTTTCTCAAAATTTTCTATAACAAATTAACTCTTAAGTAAACAGTAACTTAATATTTGAAATTAATGTTACTCATACGCCTTAAACGAAATTCTGTTCTTGAACAAATGAAATGAATGAATGGTAATGAAGTCTTAACTAAACTGCAGTCGCGTTTGGGTATAGTGAACCCCCTATATAGTGAACACCTCGCTATAGTGAACAACCATATTTTGACATCGAGCCTCTAAATAGGGAAACAAATTTTCAAGCAAAAAAACAAAAAGTGTTTTTTGAGCAAATTAAACGAGTTTTTAGAATTTTTTAATTTAGAAAAAAATTAACTCATTACTAACCAATTACTCAATATTTGAAATTAATGTAACTCGTATGCCTTAAATGGTGTTTTTTTTTAATTTTATTTAAAAAATAAACTCATAACTAAACAATTAGTTAATATTTTAAATTAATGTTACTCATACGCCTCAAACAAAGCTTTTTAATTTAGAAAAAATTAACTCATTACTAACCAATTACTCAATATTTGAGATTAATATTACTCATACGCCTTAAACGATGATTTTTTGTCTCAAAGTTTTATATAACAAATTAACTCTTAAGTAAACAGTAACTTAATATTGGACATTAATGTTACTCATACGCCTTAAATGGTGTTTTTGGCCAAAAATTATGAAAAAATTAGCTCTTAACTAAACTGCTTAGTATTTTAAATTAATGATACTCATACGCCTTAAATTATGCTTTTTTTAAAATTTGTATTTAAAAAATAAACTCATAACTGAACAATTACTTAATATTTTAAATTAATGTTAATTATACGCCTTAAACGAAATTTGGTTCTTCAACAAATGAAATGAATGAATGGAAATGAAGTCTTAACTAAACAATTACTTAACATTTAAAATAAATGTTACTCATACGCCTTAAATTAAAAAATAGCTCTTAACTAAACAATTACTTGTTTGCAAATATTTACAATTACTATTTGTAAATAATGTTACTCATACGCCTTCAGCAATCAAATTTTTTCTGATTCTAAGCAAAAAAACTAACCTCTTTGTTAAACGCTATTGATAAGAATTCTTACTTTAAAAAACAAAGGACTTAAAGTTAAAGCTTCACACTCTTAAAATGTTTTTAATTTTAAATGTTTTTTGAAGATAGCTTAGAGAGTTCAAAAATAATTTAAATTTGAATTTGCATAATTTACAAGACACTTCAACACACACCAACTACAAGCAGTCAATGTCCGTACACCTTCAACTCTCATGAAAATCTCATTGTAAATATTTCACACCAGCCAAAGCACTGAAGAAATCTATTTATTATGCAACCCTCAAAATAAGTTGTTCCTAAACACTTCAATTGCTGTTTACACCATCAAAGCGAAGCAAACTTCAAATCTAAATACCTAAACACACGCGTCCTAAAAGTGTCCTTTTCAAACTTTTTTATGTGTAATATTCGTTTTGTGGGGAAATTGGCCAAATAGCGCCGCACCTTTTTGTAGCTGTTGTAGTTGTCTCTGTCATTGCATTTCACTAAGTAACGCTTAAAGCAACAGCGTAAGTCACACCTTGGCACACGGCTGACATTCTGTCGCACCGTGTCATGCCATCGTTGTAATTGTTCTGTCGCCGTCAGTGCTGTCAGTGCTGTTGCTAATTTCAATTCAGGCAACGTTTATAACGGCCAGCAACAACAAACAATAGAAAAACTCAACTAAAAGTACCCCAGACGCAAAGTATAATAATAGCACAACAACAACAATAATAACAACAACAACAACATTTTAATTTTAAACATTGTGCATTCAATTTGTAAAAGTCAGATGTGCTTTTTCGTGTCGTCTTTCGTCTGCTGTCTCACCGCATTGTATTATTGACTCTCAGCTTGACAAATAATTTCGAATTAATTAAATCGCCTTCGTCGTTGGCTGCACGCACACAACGTTGCGTTGTCCTTGTTTCGCATTCGTAGCACAATTTCAACTGAACAGTTAGTTGCCAGAACTCGGTGTGCACAAAGTTGGCAATGATTGCATGTTCGTTATAGTTGTTGTTGTTGTTGTTAAGGTTTTGCAATGATTAAGAATGCCTTTTGTGTGCGTGTTTCTGTTGTTGTGATTGTACTGTTGCAAACTGCACAAATGCAAACTAAATCCTTGTCGCTCGCTCGCCGCTTGCCTGCTTTGCATTTGTAGCTACATAGTAACTTTCTCCAATCGGCCAAGGGGCAAATTGCATAAAATTCAATTTTAACATTTTCAAAAGGATAATTAAAAATCAATTGGCAATGTCTTGGCAGCAACATCAACAACTACTACAATCTAGTTGCAAGAAGGCCATAGGCCGTCAACTGTTGATGTTGCTTTCCTGCCGATGTGTGACCAACAACAAGAAAGGAGATTACGAAAATTCGTGAACAGCACAGCGAATGAGAAGGAATTGTTGTTGCCTACGAAGAGTGCCAGAAAATTGCGAAAAATTTTCCAAATTCTTGGATTTGTATGCAATTACTTCATTCCTTTTGCGATTTGCGTTCAGGCAGCTTTTCAGAATTGGACATTGTTGACAGGTGGCAGCATTGGTTACACTTTTACTTTCCGTTAACAATGGGTAGAGTAATACTTAGAAGCAAACGTTACGTTGCTGAAGAATTTCACAAAATTGGTTTTAAACAAAATTTAACAGTTTTCTAACTTGTTTTCAATTTTTTGTTTCGTTTTTACTAAAGTTTCGTGTCACTGCTTCTATGGTTTTATGCTTTTTCGCTGCTTTTAGTATGTTGTCTAATAAATACATGCGATGTTGTTAGATTCTGTATTTGAAAAAGGAGTTCAAATTTAACAAAAGAACAGCCTACAGAAACTAACCAAAACTATAACTTTTGAGCACTAACCAAGAACCAATAACACTGCACAACAAAATCAAATTTTTTTTAAATAACAAGGTTCTGACAACGGATTCTGGTAGAGGGGACCAAAAAAAAATATACGTGTATCGGCGTTTGGAAAGTTTACATCTGAACTTTTTTTAAGGGGGGTCAAAGTTTTCCCCCTTTTGCACATTCTTATGGTGAATCGGCATACGAAAACCATGTAACATTACATTTTAGGTATATGATGGGTTCAGCAATTTGATGTAAAATACTACGAAGAACATTTATGTGGAGCATTTTAACCCTGTAGCTACTATTTGTATGGGTTAATTTGACCCTTTTTTTCTAAAATGCCAAAAATGTACTGTAAAACAGGACTTTTTAAGGAAAAAATGTACCACGAAAATATTCGCCATAAAATTCTACTATAGGTCTCTGAATACATCACAGCTCAGAAATTAACTTAAACGCCAGAATTAAGCCAAAACTGAAAATGTGTTTAAGTGTAAGCTAAGCTAAGCTAATAAGCAGCTTAACCAATAACCAATAACCAGGGACCAGGAACCAGTTTTCAAACAACAATAACCTATAATAACCTATAACTTAAAACTAATAACTAGTTACCAGTAATTAGTTACCAGTAACCAATATCCGATAATTTCCCATAACTCTAGCAAAAATATCTAATATCCAATAACAATTACCAGCAACCAATTACCAGTAAACAGTTGTCAGTAACCAGTAACCAATACCTACAATAATCTATAACAAACACAATAATCTATAACTATGTAACAACAACAACAACAACCAACAAATTACCTGTAACTAGTAACCAGTAACCAATACTCTATAACTAACTATAACTAGTAACTAGTTACCAGTACCCAAAACCCAGTTACCCGCAACCAACTATTAGTTACCAATAACTAGTAATAAATAGCCAGTAATCTATTATAACCTATCACTAAAAACTAATTAAGTTACCTGTAACCAAAACCCGGTAGCCAATAATCAGGAAAATAACTAAAAAAAAATAGTAACCAATAACCAATAAACAGAGACAAACAACCTATATAACCTATAACTGATAATTTTCCTCCTGTAAACCAGTTACCAGTAAAAAAAACTCTATCACAAAAAGCTGGTAACCAGTTACCTGTAATTTATCAGGATCCAGTAAGCTATAATATCCTCTAATTAACAACTAACAACCAAAAACCTATTTCCAGTAATTAAATACCAGTACTAATGACCAGTAACTAGCAAAAAGTAGTCAGTAATTATATATAATTATAACCTATAACCGAGCACTAAACTATTTGCCTATTACCCAAACCCAGGGTCCAGTAATAAATAACCCGGGAATGGTATTAAGTTATAAGTAACCAATAACAACCTATAACAACAAACTAAAAACTTATAACTAAAAACCAGTTACTGCTAACCAATACACTGTAATTAACAACTAGTAACCACTTACTTAGAATGAGCTACCAGTGACTAGTAAAAAGTAACCAGCTACTCGTAACAAGTAGCCAGAAACTGATTACTACAACTTTGACTACTAACCAGAAACCAGTTCCCCATTCTCTACATAACCTGTAATTAATACCCATTGACACAGAAACCATTAATCAACAACTTATAACCTCTAATTTGTTACCTATAACCAATCACATATGATCCATAATATATATTTAATAATATATTTAATAATTCATAGATACTTATTACGTATTCCCTACAACCTATTTAACCTTTCAAATTCATCAATGTTAACTTCTACTTCTCCTACCCAGCATTGTGCAAGCCTAAAAGTATGCTATATTTATAATAATTGTGCCATATAGCACTGTAAATTGTGCATTGTGGTTTGCTAACAATTACAATTCATCATGGCATATTTTTAGAAAACTGTTAACTATGCAGCAGCTCTCAAGTCTGAATCCTTTGTGAGTTGAAATTGCTGCTGACTTTTAAATAGTATTTGACACAAGAAAATCCAATTGACCTTTGAACCATCTTTTTCCGCCTACACTTTGATCAACGACACAATAATGAAATAGCTCATTGTCATCCAAATAATGTCGAGTACAAATCGAATCATTTTTGGAAAGTGCAAAAGTATGAAAACTGAAAGTGACAACATGTGGCACAATAAAAAAAAACAGATAACTGATTTAACCCATCAGAGACGTACATGGCGAAGGCACAGAACTGCCACAACAAAGGCAAATCAATGGTAACAATGAAAGACTTGGGGTCATAAAAAATAGGCTATGCGAAGGCGTTTACAAACGAAATGGAAAGATGGAAGTGAAAAAAGTTAGGGAAACATGTGAAAAGAAATCAGTGAACGCCAATGCGGAGCAATTAAGAGGCCTATAGAGTTTTATGACTTCAACTATTCAATGCGTATGAAAAGCTGCTAAAAAGGTGATGTAGGAAACTTGGATGTTCTTGCAACATTTTCGACTATGTGAATGAATTTGTTACTATGAATGGTGCTACTAAAAATAGAATGACAACTAAATGAAAAAGTTTTGAGCGGCACCAATGCTGATGGATTGAAATTTGTTGTACGTTTTGAGGAGAATAAAAGGCAAAATATCAACTTGCGACAACTTACACCTGACGAGCGAGAAGATTAAAACTGCGTAGAGAGGAATAGAGATTTTCATAGCTAACGCATATGTGTGTGTGTGTGTAAGGAAGCAAGCAACTGTGTCAGTAATCAAACAAAGCATCTGAGGTACGGCGCATGTTATGTGAAAGCATGGCAAATGCATTTGGGAATTGCATTTAGGAGTAACCAAAAAAACCTGGAAACATTTCTGAGAATGTAATTTTGGAGCCATTGTCCTTGGCTGATAGTAGAGTCAGACAAATAAAATAGTAAATAAAAGAAGAATGAAAACCCATGTCAAATGTGAAGAAGAAAAAGCAAGCAACAAAAACTGTAAAACTGTTAAAATGTGCCGAAAGATAAAGGAGTTGCATTACGTTTGCCACGATAGACAACAAAGATTTTATTAGAAATAAATACAGTTTTAAAATTTAATAATTTAACTTGTACTATAAGCTTTTGTATGAAATAATAGCCTAAAAATATGCCAAATAAAAGTCATTAAAAGGCAATGCAAAAGCACTGAAAGTCCCATCAGCTAAAGCACTCGTTTTGATTACATTTTGTAGCATTCTTTTAGGATGATGGCAGATTGTTAATGGAATTAAATTTATTTTATTGTCTGACCTCTTCCTCTGCTTAAAAAAAATATATTTTCAACTAAAATTCTGACTTTTTTATGTAGTTTAATTAACTAACTTTCAACATACGAATTTCATACATTACTAGTAATTGTTTAAAATTACCAACCTCGAGTAAAATTACTCAAAAACTCAATCTTCCATAATCTAGTTCAATGTTAGTCAAGTTTTATTTTTAATGCAGTCAAACAACATTATTTTACGCTTGCAATATTTGCACTTTCCATGCCATGAAAGGACAAAATCACTAAACCATTAGCAACATTTTTACGGTCTAAATGCTAACAAAGCAAAACAAAAAAAAACAACAAAAAACCAAACACACAGCAAATAACCAAATGAGAATGTGGTGAGTGCTGTGGAAAATTGCAACAAAAATGCCGGCAATAGTTTCAGCAGTGACAGTCGAGTGCAAAGACAACGAGGAGTAGCGTAAATAGAGATAATTAGACCATAACGACCAACAAAACCAACTAACACACACACACATACTTACACACACAATGCATACCAGACAGCACCGCATTAGGCTAACGCGCCAGGCTCGAGCGCCAGGCTTATCCTTGTTGCAAGCAATGAAAAGTGCGAGTAGTTGTGAGCGACCTTTCGCACACAAGCGGATGTAGGCAACTGGAGCAACATTCAATTTGTACTTTTGTGGTTTTCAGTGGACGTTGGTGTGTGTGTGTGCAGTGCAATGCGTCAGCAGCTGCCTGAAACGGGGCCACTCGGCACTGCAGCGCACAACGCATAAGTACACATTAAAAGAAAACACAGCCAGTTGGGCTGTCCAGGTAGCGCAGAAATAATGTTGCGCACAAAAGTATGCCACGAAGATGGCCAAACTAATGTGAAAGCCTGACTGTAGCTGTTAGTGGTGTAACTGTAATTTTTCTAGGCATACTTTTAGGCACAATTTAAATTGTAATTGTAGAGAAAATGAAAGAGGTTTTAAGGCTGTTGGCTTGAATGTGACAGTAAATGAAAGTAAACGAGTCTAAGCGAAAGTAAAAATTTAACAAAAATAATTCAAATCAAATGAATGCCACAGTGATTCGTTCCATAGACAAAATTCAACAAATTTATAGTCCCAGAATTTAATGATTTTGATGTCATTTGAAAGGTTAAACTCCAACTAAGAAAACCCCAAAAAATCTGTGCAAAAATTTAATGAGTGTGTGTGCAAAATCGGCTCAAAGTTGAAACTTTTTTCACAAAAAAATTTAAACACATAATTTATGTTTTTAGTCTATTGAGTATTGAGTTGAATTGTAAAACTACATTGTTATCAAGAAGTTGCTAAAACTTTTCATATAGATTAAGAATGTTTTGTCAAAATTGGCAAAGCTGAGGCTTTTACATCACTTTTCATTCAAAATATTTTTCTAAATTAAAAATCAAAAAATTGCCAAAACTTAGAGGGAAAATATCTTAAAAGTACGTGAAAGTATGATCGTAGTTTTTTTTTTAATTTTAATAAGCATTCTTTCTTTGTCGGATAATCGAATTACATCCTCCAATATCTTCCGATCTCAGAAAATAATTCTATTTGAAAAGTGGTCTAATTAATTAATTTTTTTCATCCCTAAAAGTATGCAATCAGCATGAAAAATTGAAAAAACTGCAAAAATGCAAAACATACGTCTATTATAATCGTTTTTATTGCAAAACTAAAGGATCCTAAGACAATTTCTGTTACTCTTTGCAATTATCAATGTTGACGTTACCGATTAAATGTGAAATCTGAAAAATCTAGCCAACGCACTCGTTGCTATAGCTCTCGAAAAATGACGAAATTTGCAAATTTAAGTCTCAGGCATTGCCAAACTACAACAGTTTAAAAAAACAAAATGGAGATTTCAATTCAGCAGACCAAGATTAACTAGTATACCAAATTTTATCAAGAACGGACCACTCCTTCTAATTTTTTTCGTGCTACTTTCAGAGTCCAGTTCAATTTAAAATAAACACAAAAAAATTGCCAAAATTACTTAACTATGATACAAACTTACAATGCTTCCTAACTGTATGAAGACATGCAAAAACTCAACTCAACTCTTCAGTTCAATCTAACCGCAATTTGTATTCAAATTGCTTAAAATCCACACACAGACCTACAAATGCAAGCACACTTGTGCCAATACAAACATACACATTGATATTCACAATAGAGCCACAAACTTGTAGAACATCTAATATGGGTACTCACCTACCCAAACGAAGGGCCCCATGCAGCCCTTTCTGCACTACGACTATAGCTTGTGTCATTGTTAGTTCTATGTTTGTTGTTGTTGTTGTGACCGAGGCAAACCTTCACACACACTCATACATATTCGCACAGGATGCATGCGTAAATGCTGCTCAAAATCGCTAGTTCCGCTTCTCGTTGCTCCTCCTTCGGCTCATCCTTTCTCATACATTTTGCCCCGTTTTTGCTGGCCGCATTCGGCTATTTCATGCTTTTGCTATTTTTACCTGCACACAAGGCTAAATGTGTCTATGCCAACAGCAACAACAACACAAATAGCAAAATCAGAAAATGCTAGAATGTGGAAAAATAGGGGGAAACAAATAAAGAAAACCAACTACAGGATAAGCGCGCACATAAAGACATTGCAATGTGCTATTTGAAATTGTTATCCATTTTTGCTATTTTTTTTTTTACTTTAGTGCTCTTTACAAATATTTAAATTTTGCTGCCATACATGAGGTAAGTGAATAAAAGTGAACAGTGAGCATACAAAATGTGGGACGAGGAACGAAATAATGTTAAATAATGTGAGTGTGAATGTAAATGTAAATAAGAAACGGTGTCGTGATTGAGCGCCATTGTTGTTGTTGTTGTTGGTAGTGGCTGTTATGGTTCTTGGTTTTAAATACTCTTAGCATGTTTTTTAGTAGAAAAATTTTTAGTTTAATTTCGTTTTAAATACGCATTGTGATTATTTTATAAAATCTCTCCTCATATTTCTAGCAGCATTTAAGACTTTTAATCCTTGACAGCTGTTGCTTGCCACCAAGCATTTGTTTTTCCTCTATCCCTTACTTGCTCTGTCTGTAAGTTTGTGCTTCGTTTGGCCCGAACGGACATGGTATTAGTTAAAGCTGGTTAAATGTTAAATGGCAGTGCAAAGAGCCAGCAGAACATTTTAATATGATAGGGGCAGCGTAATAAATAAAGGAAAAAGTAGCATGCGATTAAAAATACTAATGCGAATTAATGTGACACCAGCAAAGCATACAAAATTTATTGCACAGTAGCGAAACACAAAAGAGAAATTTATGGTTCAAGAAACAAATCATAGAAGGAAATATAATCAAATGTGAATCCGAAACCCAAAAGAGGAAGAATCAAAACAAATTTTTAAAAATAGGGATCCAAGAAAGAAAGGATCCAAAAGAAAGATTCAAGAGGGATCCAAAAGAGTAAGACAGATATTATGTGAATCTTTAGTCATTTAAAGACAGCACTATGAACCAAGTGAGCGTTTTAACACAACCATAGAAAGCTTAGTAAAACTTTGGCTGAAATATTGTACTGTCCACAAGTACAATTGATCATATACACTTTGTAGTTTCGATAGAAATATGGTAAGTAATGTATACATTAGACATGATTTAGTGCACGATTTTTCGATTTCGATGCTCCGCAACCTCTCATTTTATGCGGGTTGGTGAAAAAGTGCATGAGCCAACAAATTTTGGGGCTAGGGTGGGTCTAAATGGCGTTGAATCGAGGTCAAAGTTCACAAAAAAGCTGGGAAATTCGACATATTGCTCCACAGCTGGTCAGCAATTGCTCTGAGAGGGTTAAAATATGTAAATATAATATAAATATAATATAAATATATAATATAAATGACCCCCACTAGTTTTCTCTACTGAATATTTCTTTCAAACATAGGTATACCCTATCCCCAACGCTTGATGGGGCTCCCATACAAAATGGTAATTTTTATAAAATAGGCTCCCGCTGCTCCCAGGTTGCCCCCAGACGTGTCAAATGTATGACCGACATCCATTTATTTTCCCTTCCGAATGTTTCTTCTAAACATACCTACGAGCTATCTCCAAGTCTTAAGGGGGCTGCCATACAAAATTGGCCATTTTCTATGCCATTGGCTCCCCACTTACAAATGTAGTAGTTAAGTAAGCGAGAAAACATCGTATCTCGAAAACGACTGAACCGATTTAAATGATTTATTCAACGATCACCAATATTCTTGAGTACAAAAAATACAAAATTAATTAAGGTTCAGAAATTCACCACCAGACGGCGTCTCCCATACGATCGGATTTGTGACCTTGTCAACTTTTGGGTTTCTACAAAGCAAAAATCAAAATGTATTGTCGAAACCCCACTAACCTCCCTAGAATTTCCTAGAACCTGCAGAATTTCTAGCATCTGGAGGTATAAAGCAACAATCTGAAGACTCTTTGTAGCTAAAACTGTTAAAGAAAACGTTACTACTTAGACCTTAGAATGTACTTTTCCTACTAAGGCAAACTGATGACCATGAATAGTTACAAAAGAAACACCAAATAGGAGGAAAGTAAATCTGGCAGACCGCCTGAAATGCACTGGACTATCTTCCGAGAGGTCCTGGGTTTGATTCCCACTTAAGATGCGCCTCATACTTTTATAATTTTGTCTACCATTTGCATCAAAAAACATCTAGTTAAATCGCTTACCTTGGGAGAAGCTAATATCCTTTCACCTCGATATCAAAACTTACTTCCTAACAACAGGTGCACAGAGAGCGTCTTGTCCGAAAACTCTAACCATACGGTCATGTCTTTTCTAAAAGACGATAGATGGCAACTCCATCAGCTAGCAGTGTCAGGAGGGACGAAAGCATAAACTGATGCAGAGCTCATTGGACAACAACCATTTGATATCAATTCCTACTACTTATCACCAACATCTGTTGATTGCGTAGAGGGCATCTATATACCTTAATCAAAAAAATCTCAACATACAAAAATTGGGAGACAGCTTCTATGATACAACCCCATTACCTATGATTGCTAACGATAGGCTAATCCTTTACGTTGGTAGAATTTCATTTGACTAACAAAAACATGCAACGCCTTGTTGGGGCCCCACGCTCTCATTGCTCCAAGAATGACTGACACACAGGTCATTTAAAGGACTAAAGCCAAGCATTAATTTATCATTAATTTTGTGCGTGCCACTTTGTACATCATATGAATGGAAAGGACCTACAGTGATGATTGCCGGAATCAACTTTTCATAGGCAACTATTGCACATTGTTGACAGCTTACGAGTGATTAGAACATGTTCATATTTTTCTATAAGAGATTTTCTATTAAAATATTATATAAAAACGTTATATAATATTTATTTATTTTTTCACCGAGTCCAGACTTGAACCTGACTTACTAAGTGCACAAACCATTGAATCACTCTGACTCCTTGGCTCACAAAAAAATTTCAAAATAAAGAGAAGATAACTTTGATACGAATTTTCTGTCCAAAAGGCATTGATTGGCTTACAAAGCAATAACAAATATCTAAAGATTCAATCAATCCAGCAAGAGGGTCCTTTGTGTTATTACTGGAAGACATATACTTCCCTCAAGCAATACATAAGTGAGTCCATTATTTTTTAAATTTGATTGCGTCAACACTGAAACCCGACTCATTAAATGCACAAAACATTTAACAATCGAAAAAAGAGCTCTCAGAAAAAAAATGGCAAAACTAGGAGAAGACAACTTTGATTTGATTTAAAATAAATTGGGTTTGTAAGCAATAACAAATATCTAAAGATTCAATCACTCCAGCACGAAAGTCTGTTGTGTTATTACTGGAATCCCTCAAGCAATCCATAACTGAAACAATCCATAACTGCATTTTGTATTTAATTTTAATTGAATCCAGACCTAAACCAGACATACTAAATGCACAAACCATTGAGGCACCGAAAAAAGTGCCTAGAAAAAATTCACAAAATAAGAAAAAGCCAAGCTTGATAAGAACTTTCGACCCATAAGGCATTGAGATGAAATAAATTAGCTATCAAAGCAATTACAAAAGCCTAAAGATTCACTAAAGTCTGCACGACGGTCCGTTGTGTTATTACTGGAAGACATATACTTCCCTAAAGCAATCCATAACTGAAGCCGTAATTTTTTATTTTATGTGAATTGAATCCAGACTTAAACCAGACACACTAAACTAATACAAACCATTGAGTCACAGAAAAAAGTGCTTAGAAAAAATTCACAAAATAAGAAAAAGACAAATTTGATAAGAACTTTCGGTCCATAAGGCATTGAGATGAAGTAAATTAGCTGCCAAAGCAATTTCAAATATCTAAAAATTGACTTAAATCTGCACAAGATCCTGTGGTGCTGTTACTAAAAGACATGCATATACTTTCTCTGAACAGTTAGTAGTTGAATCCATAAAAACTTTCCTATAAAGAAAAATTTCAATAAACATGAAAAATTTTATTGCAACATCTGCTTCTTCTCAGAATCGAGCTGAAAAGGCAAAGAGTATTGAGCAAATACTCAAAACCAATCAACAAAAATCCCCCACTCAATTCTCTGAACAATCTAAAAATTCACTTGAACTGTGCAGCTAAAGCAAAACGGAAGCCTTTAAAGAAAAAGTTGGCAGCTGACGCTTTCAATTTCAGAAAACAAACGCAAAACAATGACCAACGGTCAGGCAAAGCAGCAAATACGAGTACTAGCAAACGTTTTATGGCGCTCAAGAGTTGCATGCAACAGCTGCAGCACAGAGACACAAGGACACAAAGCAAAAGTGCACGCATTCTTAGTAGAAAAGCAGAGTAAGAGTGCTGTATGGCCAAGAACTCGAACATGCGCCAGCTGCATAAAAGCTGCGAAAAAGGCAAAAGCAACGCCGGCCCATTCGCTGCTTTGCATACTTAATATGTTTGCTAAATAGAGCGTGTTGCACACACACATACACACCCACAAACACATAACAATCACTAAGCTAGGAAAATAGTAGGAAAAAACACTAACCAACGCAAAGCAAGAAAGTTGTGCAAAAAAAAAAATTACTAACGATGGATGGTCAACAGTGCTCTGAACTGCAGCAATTGTGCAGCGTTGTTATTGTTGTGTAAATAACAACAACACAAATAACAACAATAACAATTGAAAAAGACATTTCAGTGCAAAAATGTGCCATTTTATGGTTCAACGTTGAATGCTTAAATTAAATGAAACGGAATGGCATGAAACGATACGAAACTGCGAGCGTCGAGTTCGAATATAAAATGCAGTCGAGCATTAAGAAAATTAGCGTTAAATTTAAAAGGGTTCATTGGCGTCGGCAACTTGACACAGCGCCACAGTTCAGACAATTCGCAGCGACGGACAACAACAATTGACAATTGCAAATGACGCAGCAAGCAGCCAATGGGGGACAGCGAACAAAGGTCGGCAATCAAAGCCAACCGACGAGCGTCGACGAGTGGGAGCAGGGATGAGCTGAAGCACAATTAAAAATGCTGCGCTTAATGGCATCAAAGCGTTTAGTTGTAATTGCTGGAATTTATAGCAAAAAGCTGCGCTGTAATTAAATAATCAAGTACAACATGGCGTATACGTAATGCGAATTCGACTACACAGCTACGAGGCGGCATTGTGGGGAAAATTAGCTAAAATGGCATTTTTATATTTTCCATAAAATGTTTCCCTCTCTCGATTTTTTCATAAACAAGTCTCTTATTGATTATAAACTTTAGCGAGTGCAGTGAAGACTCTTTGCGAGCTAAATTTTGCACAACACTGGCCACAATTTCACAAACGAACACAAAAATGTGGTGAAGGGAGTGGTGATGGACAAGAGAGGAGAACGAGAAAAAAAGTTGATAGCGAAATGAAGCTCAAATAAAACCATTTATTGTTGCGCAAGTAGCTTGAAAAATTTCTTTCCCTCCCGTTTCCGCACAACAAAAATAGCACAAGATGCGGTTGAAGTATGTTTGTGTGTGCGTCTGCGTCTGGCCAGCGGTTATGAAAACTTAAAAAATACAACAAAAGAAAGAAAAGCCACAAAATGGTTTCGCTGGCAGATTGAAATCTCATCTATCAGCCGGCGCATAGTGGCCGCTGGCAGCTGCTGTTGCTAAATATTTTACATCTTGCGCGCCATCTTTTTGCGGGTACATTGTTTTTGTAAATTTTTTGTTGTTATTATTGTTGTTGGTTTGTGTTTTTCCACCGTTTTGGTGTGTATTTTGTTGGTATTTGGTGCAAAGTTTATTTTTTGGCTTTGGCGCGCAATGTGGGTTTTGCTGTACGCTTTCACTGCTGCTGCTTCATAGTTTGCTTCTTCTACTTCTTCTTCTTCTTCTTCTTCTATTCTTCTTCTTGTTCTTGTTCAACTGCTTTGCGCATTTGGTGAACGCCTTTTGAAGCATTTCAGACTTTTACTATTTATGGCAAATACTTCTTCTGTCAAACAATGCAAACAGTATAAAACATTTTTGAAATTCTTAACGTTCTGCGCTCATTAACACCAAAATTACAATTTTCCTTGTAGTTAATTTTGGGATTTATGCCTTTTGCGGTCAGTGCGCACAATCACAGTTGCAATTGAGTTGAGATGGAAAGCGACGTAAAACAGCTATGGACTGTGAAATGGTTGCAACAGTTTATTACCGAAAAGCGCACGTAGAGAAATTTAGTGCCAATGAAGTTGTTGTAGTTGGCCAATAAAGCTGACTAATTGCACAAAATATTGGTAGTATAATTTCTTCATTGAAACACTGTCAATGGTTAGTGAAGCGTGAAACGTGCTCAACGTTAAATTTTTACAATAGGAGACTAAAAATTTGTTAAAGTTGTAGGAGTTAAGCTTAACTTTTTTATGCATACTTTTAGGATTCTTTAAACATTTTTAGGAGGAAAAGTAGCTACATAAGAAAAGATGTTTCAGCTGAACTTGTTTAGTATACTTTTAAGGTTATTCAAAAATTTTAATGAGGAACTTAGGAAGGAGGAACTGCATAAGACAAAATTGTTAATGCAATATAAGCTAAACTTAATTTTTGTAGCATATTTTTAGGATCATTAAAAAATTTTAATTAGGAACTACATAAGAAAAAATTCTTAATGTTATATAAGCTAAACCCAACTTATATAGAATACTTTTAGAATCATAAAAAAATTTTAATGAGGAAGGAGAAACTACATAAGAAAAATTGGTAATGTCATATGAGCTTAACTCAACTTGTATAACATACTTTTTGGATTATTAAAAAGTTTTAATAAGGCACTCTGAATGACTAAGAAGTTTGTGTGGGATTTGTCTTCTCTAATTTTTATTCTAGATTACAGCTACTAAAAGAGATATCGCTAATAAATCACATTTTGACAAAAGACACATATGTAATACATGAGTTTATATGGCTAGTAATGGGTTAAAGGAGCGCCAAACAATCATTTCCAGTCCTAAAAATATATAATTGAAATTTTTCAAAATATGTTTATATGGCAACCCTACTTTCCAATGGATGGATTTTGCTCAACTGCCTAGCAGATGTAAACGGGATCCCTAGTACTATATATAACAAGTTTTACATCGATATGCTAAGTACTTCAAAAGTTATTGTGTTTTATTAACAGATTGTTGATCTACACACTTTCCTCGCCAAGACCAAACGGATCCAAAAGAATCTGTCTGGATTTAGAGGAAATCTCACAGAAAGGGACGGACACTGCATTCAAAAATGGAGGGATTTACAATGGATCCAATAGGGTCTCCGAGTTGAAGTGTTTGTCGCACACTCCCCTTCTATAATCTAACCTAACCTGACCTATTGGGCTTTACATAAATTGAAAAAAAAAGTTTAGATGCATTTTCCTACCCCTCTATCCTTTTTTAAATGTATACTCCTTAACATACTGGACACACTTTCTTATGGACGTAACAAACTTATTGGTAAACCACACTGAGAGCTCAACTTAGGGTATCAAATTGTTATCCGAAATGATTGAACGTAATTTGAAAGTACGGTACTGGAAGGCAAGGAATTGTGAGAGTTTCTGGGACAAATTAATTGAGTCTAAGATTTTAATCCAAATTTGATTTGAATTGAATCCAAAAAACCAAAAATAATTTTGTTGGTTGAATTGATTTATAAGTCTTTCTAAGACCTGATAGTGTTTCAAATACCACAGGTAGGGACTTGAAACTCTTCATATAAATTGACAAAAAAAACATTTGTAGATCGATTTTCCTGCCCCTCTTCACATCAATAATGTATAATATATACGTTTACATACTGTCCAGACTGTCTTATGACGGTTACAAACTTCTTGGTAAACTGCTGTGAAAGCCCAATTTAGAGTAATGAAATGTTATTCGAAACAATAACAAGAACACAATTTGAAAGTATTTTACTGAAAATGTACAAATGGGAAACAAAGACAGGAAATCAATTAAGTTTGGAGAACTAATTGAATGAGTTCAAGATTTAATTGGAACTATAGAGCCAAGAATGATAGCTGATGGTGGTGCTGGTAAAATTTATAAGTCCTTTTAAGACCTGACTTACTGTTTCAAAAACAAACTGTTTTAGCTCTTTTGATCCTTTCAAGTCTTCTCAAATAAATTAAGTTTGGAGAACGAATTGAATGAGTTCAAGATTTAATTAGAACTATAGAGCCAAGAATGATAGCTGATAGTGGTGCTGGCAAAATTTATAAGTCCTTTTAAGACCTGACTTACTGTTTCAAAAACAAACTGTTTCACCTCTTTTGATCCTTTCAAGTCTTCTCAAATAAATTAAGTTTGGAGAACGAATTGAATGAGTTCAAGATTTAATTGGAACTATAGAGCCAAGAATGATAGCTGATAGTGGTGCTGGCAAAATTTATAAGTCCTTTCAAGACCTGACTTACTGTTTCAAAAACAAAGTGTTTCGGCTCTTTTGATCCTTTTAAGTCTTCTCTCAAGTTTCAGGTAGACAAATTTACCTCAAACTCTTTGATGATGATGACGAAACTATATGTATCGTACTTCACTAAAAGTCTTATAATTTTTTCCTAAAATCCTCATAAGTCTAAAAGTTTAAAGGACTTCCAACAAGACCTAACTAAACTCTCTAAAAGTTGATCAGCACTGACCGTAATGCATCCAACTGTAGAACGAAACGTTCTTAGTAATTTCTTTATAGCTTCCATCGTCATTCTGGCGCTGTTCACCTTCATCTGCACGCCAAGTGGGCACTTGCAGAAATGCAAAAGAAATCAACATTAATGCAAGAGAAAAAGAAACACCGCAAAAAAGCAGCCATTTGCGACAAAGCAAAATGCCAGCAAAATGAAAGCATTCAGAAAAGCAGCGGAAATTTTTTTTTCAAACGCCAAACCTTTTGGGGTTAAGTGTTAACTCTGTGCAAACCACATGAAGCATAATTAAATGAATTGGCCAAAACTGCTACGCCGCACGAAAGCACACACACACACAGTCGGTTGGGCACGGCACGGCGCGACAAACGTGTTGCAATATTGGCCGAAAACTTGCCACCAACTTGCAACTAATTGAACGGCTATGCCGAAAATAGCCAGCAATCAATACACTTTGCCTCGAAACGCGTCGTCGTTCAAACGAGCTCGTGGAGTGACGAAGACGTTATGTACGTTGGCTGAAAATAAACCTATTAAAAATAATCACTCATACGTGCGTCCAACATTGGCCACTTGCAACTAATTTAATCAATTGGGCGCGTGCAGCATTAATCAATATGGGGCGGGGGGCGTGGCATGCGCACTATTTGCCTTCAGTATTCAGTCGCTGCATTGCTAAGCAACTGTGCAGAAATTTGTTTTTCTCTCCGGCGCAATGACAGGCAATTCATTAGTGGCCAATTCATGTGGCCAACACAATAACAACAACAACAGCAACAACAACAGCTCATAAGTATTACAAAGATTGCACACAAAATTATTAATTATGCTGCCTGGCATAGTGGGCGTACTGCAGACACTTGCCGCCACTGCAGACAAGTCTTAATTACGGGCAACTTTTGTCGCCTTGTTGCCACAGTTACAAAGTGTCAAAAACATAAAGTGCGCAAATAAGTATGCAGCAGAAGAAACCTATAAAAAAAATTGGTCTAGTAGTGAGCGATAAAAGCAATGGAAAGCGTAGAGGAAGATGACATGGAAGTGTGTGTGTGTGTATGTGTAAGCAAGCAACAAGTAAGAGTGCTTAGTTGATTTCGATTGACTTGTTTATACCATACAGCTACAACAACTACAAATATTGGGCGCAGCACGACCATTTTGGTATGGACATTCAAATCGTTGACTCTTTTGAGAAACATAGTGCCACAGTGACACTCACAGGACTTCATTTTGAGGAGCAGGAAGGTAGCCATATTCAATACCATTTGAAACCATATTTGCCACCCACAACTTTTGTAAAAAACATATATTTGGAGGGTATGAATGTCCAAAATTTTTTTTACTGGAGGTTCGCAACGCGGCTTAATGGCCAATGTTGTCTCCCTAAAGATATTTAATTAGTTTGCAGCAAACTCTTAAAGGCGATGGCCATTGAATGCTATTTTGAAATGCCATCTCTGAACTTAGTTGGTGCTGCTTGGAAATAAACTCCATTAAGGGTTGGGAACTTAGTTAAACATATGGTTGATGCACAGGATTCAATCGCTTTGCAGTGCTATCACTTCGGATTAAGGCAGATCCTGAATGTGCGGAGTAAAGACACATTGAAGACAGCAACGACCGAGCCACACACCTACAAAACGGCATCGGCTTCAAATGTTGCCGTGCAGTCAACTACTTGATTACAATGATCACATTTTTGTGCGCCTTATCCCACACTGAAGTGTTCTTGTAATTCTACAATAAATTTAGAAAAAATATTAGTGTCATAATTTTTAAAACTAAAATAAATTTTACTTAACCCTTTCGACCTCAAAGTTGCCTGAGAGCAACTTCACCTATATGTCATCTTATAACAAACGCTACGATTGATTTATGGGATCCATTTAAGTAGGCACCAACAAATTAATATTTTTAGTAGTGAATTCAAAGCAAATTACAAAAATTTTACTGTTTTCACCAAAATAATTTCCAATCATTTGCAGCGATATTAGGGAAAGTTTGTGTTCTAATTGAAATCTATGAATTGGGCGCGTTTGATCAAAACCATGTTTCTTTAATAATAAAATCAAAAAGCTATTTTTTTTGTATTTTTCCATAAATATTATATAATTTTTCTGTAATTAAAAAATATTGATACAAAATTTATTCAACCCGTTTTAAGCTAAAATTGTTCAAAAGTAAACTAGCTCTAGAACTCTAACAAAGAGGCGTGGCGACTTCAAATGTCGTGTCCACACTTCTAAGGCAAATGTTTCATGATTTCAATACCAAAAAGTAATAATGAGACACAGGGTAAAATTCGGGGTCGAAAGGGTTAAACTAAGTAAATTTGTAAATGTTGTTCAAAGTAAACTGAAATGTAAGAAGAACGCCCCTAAAAACATCAGTTTTAAAGCAATGATACCAATTGTGGCCTAGAAATGAAAAATATTGAATTGTTCTAAGGTTGGTAACAGCCACAACTGTAGTCGGTAGTCGTGTGGCCGTTTAGTCAAAAAAAATATTCGCCTTAATAAGAATGTTGTGATTTTATATTTCGAGAGATGCGGTTTTGTTTTGTCGCCGACATCGTCTAAATGTTCCGGGCAGGTGAATTCAGTTAGGGCTGCTTGAGGCTGCTTTTAGCAAGGACATCAACCCGTCTAAGTCTTCTGAGCAGGTGAGTTCAGTTCGTGCTACTTAGAGAGGAGTGCCATTAAGGGTTGATGCATTTGCTAAAAGCTGGTTGATGCACAGGATTGTCGCGCTTTTTATGCTATCGCTTTGGAATGAGTGAGATGGAATCGTGTCCTGAATGTGTGGATTAAGTTGGGCAGTGTTATTGGGTTAGAAACCAACAAGAAAGAGGGCTGAGGGCAGAAGGAGTTGGGCAGTGTTATTGGGTTAGAAACCAACAAGAAAGAGGGACAAAGCTGGATCATGCTTCCCATAGCTCATGGATGAGAACCTAAGATTGCTAGGTTACCAAAAAGACTACAAATATTTCTCAGTACAAAAGAAATATTTTTTAAAAATATTACAAATGTTTCCAAAGATTTAATATGCTGTGAGTTTCAACATTTCTTTTAATACAAATATTTTTTCAATTAAAAATTGAAAAGAAATCTACCGAAGTTTCTTGTTCAAATCAATCGATGAACAAATAATATTTAAATATTGTTTGGAAAAATCTCAACAAGAGCATTTTCCTAATTTTTATTGAGTGCGTCTGAGTGACGAAGACGCAAATTGAATGATGCAATAAATGTCTATCATTGTAAACAACTGCTGGCAATTGATGTCGTTGACAATGGCAACAGCAGCGAAAATCTCGGAAAACAGCACGACACTTGCAGTAATGCGTTTGTGAACAACAACAACAAAAACAACCACAACACAACTTGCCAGCAGCACACACATGGTGCGTCCTAAATAGAACCGTTACCGAACAAGTCAACAAAATGGCGAAATGGCGCATGGCACGCCCCGCTGTTGCAGTTGCAAGTAGCAATAAAAAACAACGAGAGCCATAATAAAAAAACTTGCAACAGACAACAAAATTAATATCAAGTTTTATGTTTTTATTTTCTGTATTTTTTTATTTGCATTTTCTAAATTATTTACTCAACAGTGGCATACAAAAACAGGGAACGACAATCTAGTGCGCACTCAATAAAAAACAATGTAACATAGAAGGCACGTAGGAAGTAGAGCGAGTGGGAAACGGGAAGCTTGAGTCCGAAGCGCACCAAAACGCATCACTTCAGCCGCAGCTCGTAGAAGTGACAGTGATATTTTTTGCCAAAGAAAATTAGTTGTTCTGGAAAGGCGAAACAATAAAGCAACGTAATGCAGTTTGCATTTTGCTATTTTGTTATTTTTTAATTTTGTTTTTTAATGATTTGTTCTTATTTGTTTTATTCTCTTCTAATGGTTTTGTTCGAAAGTGCTTTGTGGCAGTTGAGAAATTCGCAATTTATGTGCAAATTAGCGAAATTAATTTGCTTTCTTTTGCAGGTTCGAAGATGGCTCAAAAGCAACAACAACAATTAAAATCTTTTCGGTCAATGCCTTTGAGTTATTTAGAAGTCAGTCACGTTCATTGAGATCACCTCAAATCATTTCATTATTTTACTAACTAAATTAGCAAGAGGAAAAAATCACATACAAATTTAGAAGAAAAAATTCGTCTAAGGCTTAAGTGAGTTAAATTGTCTATTAAAAACAACAAAAAATTACATTATTTATAAGGAAATGATTTTAAAATTAAAAATGAATTAAATGTTCTGTTTAAAACAGCACCATATCACAAAATAATTATACAAAATATTTCTAAAGTTCTAGTTAACTAAAAACAGCACAAAATGTATTATAATTTATAAGAAAACATTTCTCTGTTGCTTAAATTATTAAAATTTTCTATTGAAAACTGCAAAGAATTTTATAACTAAAAAGGAAATTATTCTAAAATAAAAAATTAAAAATTAATTAATGAAAAAACATTTTAAAAAAATTTTATTATTTAAATGAAAACATTTTCCTAAAGTTTAAATTAATTAAATTTCCTATTAAAAACAGCAACAAAATTATATAATTGAAAAGAAAACGCTTCCTAAATTTAGAATTAATTAATTTTTCTGCTAAAATCGCATAATCATTTATGCAAACTTTGTCTAAAATTTCGATCGATTCAAAACAGCAAACACTTTTTAATTATTTGTAAAAAGAGAAAATTCGAAAGCGTAAATTAATTACATTTTCTATTAAAAACAGCAACAAAATTATATAGTTGAAAAGAAAATTATTCTTTACTTTAAACTTAATTCAATAAAAAATTAATTAATTTTTTAATTCAATAAAAAGTTGAATAAATTTAATTAAAATTAGAAATTAAAGTAAAAAATTAATTAAACATTTATAAAAAAGATTACTAAAGCTTAAATTAATTGAAATTGGTATTAAAACCAGCAAAAAAAAATTATATAATTGAAAAGAAAATTATTCATAAGTTCAAAATTAATTAAATTAAAAATTAAATTAATTTTGTTTTTATTAAAAACAGCAAAAAGTCACTTAATTATTTACATGAAAACATTTTTCGAAAGCTTAAATTAATTAAATTTTCTATTAAAAACAGCAAAAGAATTACAGCATTGAAAAGAAAAATATTCAATAAAAAGTTGAATAAATTTAATTAAAATTAAAAATTAAAATAAAAAATTAATTAAAACCAACCAATATTAAAACCAGCCAAAAAAATTATATTGAAAAGAAAATTATTCATAAATTTAAAATTAATTAAACTAAAAATTTAATTATTTTTGTTAATAAATAAAAAATTAATTTAAAATTTTATAAAAAAAAAAAAAATCTCTTAATTATTTACATGAAAACATTTATTAATTATTTAATTAAATTTTCTATTAAAAACAGCAATAAGTCACTTAATTATTTACATGAAAACATTAATTAATTAATTAAATAAATTTTCTATTAAAAATTCTAAAAAATTCTATTCTAAAATTTAAATAAATTAAATGTTTTGCTAAAACCAGCACAAAATCACATAATAATTTATAAAAATGTTACTGAAACTGAAATTAATTAAATTTTCTGTTGAAAACAGCGAAAAAAACACAGACTTTAAAAAAAAATTTTCTAAATCTTTAAATTAATTAAAAACAGCAGAAAACTACATAAAAATTTATAAGAAAAGAAGGCTTTTAAAGCTTAAATTAATTAAATTTTCTATTTAAAACAGCAAAAAGTCACATAATAGTTTAGAAGAAACAATTTTTCTAAAGTTTAAATTAATTAAATTTTCTGTCCAACGTCTAACGTGACAGTGTGTAGCACTTGTTGTGTCTTTTATAGTAAACTGCAGTGCTAATGAAAACTTTTTTATTTGTTTATTATTGTTTAGGTTTCTTGGAGTTTTGTGAAATTCAGAGTAATTTTTTCGCTTCAGCATTTGATGATAACAACATATGCGCCCACATGCACATGCACTCACACACACACACACCGCCCATGTGCACTTTAATTAAGTCAACACACACACACACACACACACTGGGGCGCACTCTGGCGTCTAGTTGTCGCTTTTCTTTTAAAGTTCATGCGGGGCGTGTCAAGCGGCAACAACAGCACAAGTGCTGCCCACTCGAATTGCGTCAAAGTGTCTGCAGTAGCAATCGTAGTTGTTGTGTCAGCTGCATGTTGTCAACACAAACGCGGCAAAACCTGTAAAAAAGTGAAATAAAGATACGCACACAGATGTACAGTGTGTGTGTGTGCTTCTTTGACAGAAACAAACCACAGATGTGCAGCACTTACAAACACACAAATTACTCACTGAACACATGTCAACTGAATTTCGCGTTAAAATTATCAACGCAAGTGACTCTATGGCTCTCTCACGCCATACACGTCCTTACAACTGCTTGAGGACAGCCAGTTTTTGCGTCAGCTTGCCATCTGGTCAGTACACGACTTCTTGGAACAACAACCGCTGTCCTCGGTTCTTTGTAATCACATTAAGGACTCTTCTTTCTTAAACCTATTTATGTAATTTTTTTTGTCTAAAACCTATGCAATTTTTTTATTGAATTGTGAATCACATTAAAAACTTTTTTCCTCAGGCCTATGTAACTCTTTTGTCTAAGACCTATGAGGAATAGATGGAATTTTCAATAACTGGGATGTTCGTACTTATGTCCGAACTGTGAGAGCTTATTGTTCTAAAGTTTGAGATGACAAAGCTATCATTTTTGGACGTTTGAGTTCTGTCATAGTCACTTTTTGACTGTGAATCGCTACAACATTCATTTTTGTTTCCTTGTTCACTCCTCCCGGGAGCATAGGGCCTCCACAAGACATTGCCTTGTGTTCGTTACCTGAATTGGTTCTGCTTTTCTGCCAGGCTTGGTGATGGGCCTGCCGCAGGTAGTCCTAAGTGATGGATGGGGCTGCCATCTACCGCCGCTTAGAAGCGACGCCTCCAAATTTGTGAGCTACCCCTTATAGCGCCATCTGTTGTGTAAAGAAGGTGACAGCAGGATGGTTGGGAACTTCGCTAAGATTGGTTTGGTGCGCTGTTTTTCACTAATACCTGCTTCCCCTTACAGGCGTTAGTAGTGAGTGGGAAAGGATCATCTGAGGATCGGAATTTTTGAACTGGGGTATGTTGCTGGGATAGGAAATATTTAGAGGACAGGAAAAATTGGAAAAGTTGGAAAAGTGCGGAAACATGCACCAGGTAGGAGTCGAGTCCAAGCCAAAATAACTAACTTTTTTAACTCAATTGGATGACATGCTTACTGGGCTGGCTGTGGAGCCCACTTGAATCATATCATTTCAACCCATTATGACCTTGAATGCTAGGTTCCATTGCTTTTGTAAAGCGAACGATGTCCTGCAGCTCGAGTTCAATTATCTCATTAAAGTCATTCTGTCAAAGAACAGTTGCCTGGGCCATTCGAAAGCTGAGCTATTTTCCTCTAGACACATGTGGCAAATAGCCCAGGTATGTCCTACAATTCGTTTGATGAAATAGTTAAGCAGGATACACCCTATGGTGAACCCCAAATCACGTTCGTTGTCCAACTAAATCGCATCACTAAACATCTTCAACTGCCTACACCCTTTTGAGTAGTCGATCCATTGGTTCTGCCGAGTTGAATCGCATCAATAAACATCTTCATACCATACCTTAACATATCTCACACACAACTAATTTCAACTAATAAATCTTAAAGCAGCGCAATTTTCTGATTTCTTCACTATTTGCAATTTTCTGGAAATATGGCGAAAATACATTTCATGTATCATCTTTCATTTTCTTTGAAACATTTCATGCAATCTCGTTCCGATTCACACAATTCTTGAAAACGCAGTTAATTTTGCCTCCGCTTCCAAGTATTTGCTCATTAAATGCCTCTGTGTGTATATACATATGCATTTTATATACTCTATTGACGTATTTATATATATAAAAATTCTTGATGTGTGCCTCCATGCGTCGAGTATTTCTAGTGCAATTAAAATTCAGTTTACGTTTCATTTCCACAAACAATTTGCTTGACTGCTGCACGCTCTGCACACTACACACACACATACACAAACACTCACACACTGTGTGATACCAATTGAAAACAACAAAAAAAAACAATTATTGTTGTTGCTTTTGTTTGTGTTTGCTGCCACTGTATGGTTACTTCAATTTTGCCAACTTGTATACCCCAAGTCAATCAAACGTCTCAACATCGCACCACATCTTTGCTCACAACATTTTTATTCACTTTTCTTCAACTGTCTAAGCGTTTGTCTGTCCGCCGTTGTTTCGGTCTGTTGGGTTGTTTGCTTAGCTTTTTTTTCGGCTGTCTGCATTTTACTATCTCCAGCATATTTCTTGCTTTTTTTCGTCAAGATTTCTATGTGGTCCTCTTCGTGTGTATTTGTGTGCGTTTGTGTGTTGACTTATTTGTGTCCTTATGTGTGTGTTTGCATTTAGCAGTGAATTGCGGTTTCGACATGTTATCTTTTGAGTTCAAGGATTAACTGTTTATATGCTTTGTGGCTAAATCAAAGCGGCCGCCACTTAAGGATTTAACTGATTTAATGAGCTGCTATCCTAAAAGAATTTGCAACCTAACAGCAAAACGATAGTTAAATATTTATGTGGTCTATATAATAAAAAGCGGGATTAATGAATAAATGAAGGCAAAAAGACGAAGCTTGAACTAGAAAATAATTAAATGAAAAATAAATCAAAAAATGCTCTAAAATCAGCTTTAATTATATATAGAATTGTTGATTTTAAGGCAAAAATGGAATAGGAGAAATTTTTTGTATAGTACAAATACCAGAAGATAACACAGAATTTGTTACAAAAAATATTGTTTTATACAAAAAACTAATTGCCGCAAGATACATGACACATCATTACTTGAGAACGGCTCAGTTAATAAGGCTAAAATTTTTCTGCTGTATTCCTGAATAAGAGAACAAAGTTTTTGTGAAAAAAAATTTTTGAAAAATTCATTGAAAAAGGCGAGGCGTGGAATTTTTTCACCAACACAAATTTGCAGTCTAACTTTAGACCCTAAAGCAACTCATAACGAGAATGAATTGGAACTCGGAATGAATTGGCTATTTTACTGCGTTCTTCTGACTAGCAAAAGAGAATGAGCGTTAGTCAAGAAGGCATGGCACCCCCCATATAAGCAAAATTTCAATATTCAAAAACTTGGAACTTCTAAGTGTGGCAACTTCTCGTAGTTTGGTACTGGTACAGCACGAATACAGCAAACTAACTCAGGAAATGCTATAAAAATAATTTTAACAAATTTAACAAATCTTGTCAGGAAAAGTTATAAGGAAGCTCCTAAATAAGTCGAAAACAAAAAAAATACTTCTATATTGTTGCACATTTTATTAGCTTTCTGAATCTGTACTGAAAGCTCACGAAAGACCACTCAATATCAAGAAAGAATAATAAAGTTGTGTCTTAGTCAAAGTTCAATCAACATCTCAAAAGTTTGAGGTCTAACTTTTTGAGAAACCGCAGCTGCTAAGTTATGTACTCCAGAGACAAAAAACTGTTCCCATTTTATGGAGAACTTCATGTGGTTCCAAAACTTGTGTTGAAAATTCACAAAATGATAGAGAAATTTAAGCAACCAATGTACTTCCGGCACATCTAGCAAACAGTTGGACGGATGTAGAGAGGATGTCGGATTGATTTTACTTCTTCTTTGTCAATAAATGCATTTTTTTACATAACAATTCGAGGTCCAACTTTCTAAAACCACTGGCTTGCAAAACCATGGAATTCCAGAATAGTGCTTTTAAAAATCTGTTTTCATCTGGGTTTGAAGTTCACAAACTACCAGTAGGAATATTAAATAAGCCAAGGAAAAAAATATTTTTTTGCTATGAAGGTAAGTACTGTAAGGATACGAAGAGACGTTGCCACTGGTCAAGGATGTATCCAAGCTAAGAAAAAAAATTGGCCATCTGAAATGGGTCTTTTGAAGAAGTTGTAGAGACAAAGAAGAAGATAATTCAATCCAGCAGCCTCCAAAAGCACTTTTGTGTCTTCTGCTCAAACAACCTCTTCTGTAATTAGATGTGGACATCAGTGGCTTGAAACGCCTCATTATAAGTTTTGAATAGTTGGAACTTCATATGGAACCAAGTTCTGAGTTCACAATTGGTTAGAATGGGCCTATGTACGTTTTCATGTCTTTTCTATCTGTTCCAACTGAAGGTAGCCAAAGTAAGCCCCATTCACTCCATTAATAGTTCAAGTTTTTTGTAGCTACAGATTTTCAAGGACAACATGTATCAATCCAAACACCTTTTTTTATTTCATGTTTAACTCTTAATTGGAATAAACACTTTTTTAAAACGTGATTTCATCTTCGAAGCAGCAGCATGATACGAACACTTCTTGGATATTGTCTGATTATTCCTTTACGTTGTTTCTTTAATTTATTTCGGCTGAGAGCAGCTTCTGCCACCATCCTAGTTGCCGAAATATATATATAATATATAAATATAAATATATTTGTTATAATACGTATAACAGTAGTAAAGAACAGCAAAAGCTGCTATAAAACTTTCCAGTGCTTTAGGACGAATAAAGTTACTTGTACGAAACCAAAAAAATATACTCACTCGAAAGCTCTGCAAGTGCACTTTCATAGTTTATCTGCTTTTATTGAAAATATGTCCTTTTGCAGGATGTTTCTAGAGCTTTGTCTGCGTTTACGATATTAAAAGTAGCTTTGCCATAACTACAAAATTCTTAACACTGTCGTCAGTGGAGCTTTTTCGAAAGTATACAACCAAGTTGTGGTAGGCAAAAGCTTTGTCGCTTTCGAATAGTGAACGAATATAATGGGATCATTCACAATAAAGCTTGAAGTGACTGTTAGAAATGGAAGTGACGGTTAGAAATAAAAGGGAACGTTGATGGTGGAACTGATTGTTAGAAGGTTTTGCCACTTTGAACTTATAAAACATGAATAGAAAAAGCAAATTAAAAAATATATATTTCTTTATTAACTGCATAATACTTGACTGCATAATACTTGTATAGACGTCATGGAAAATAATTCTAAATGTCCCATTCGGATCTGTACTGCCACGAATTGGACTGTCTGAAGGAAACAATCGCCTATAAGCGGCCACCTTTGGCCAACAGGAGTGGAATTTTGTTCCATCAGTACAATGCCAGAGATATGTAGAAGAATATATGGAATATGTAGAAGTTCCTGGAGCTTGTTGGGACTTTCTACTTAGTCTAAATCTGGCACCAAAAGATTACCGCCTGATCCCTTCTATGGCGAATGATGTTGCTGGTTAAAAATTTGCCTCATTAGAAGATTGTGTAAAGCAATTACACCTTTTTTTTGCCAATAGGGACGAGTGTTTCTATGAGAGAAGCATACAGAAATTCCCTTCAAAATGGCAACAAGTTATCAAACAAAACAGACCACATTTGGCCTAATCGACCTAGAACGATTTATCATTGTAACTATGCTAAATAAAGCCTTTTTTAATATATTCTAAAGAAATCATTTCAGTAATTTTTATTTCGATTTAATCGTATTCTATGCGTAAAACGATTACCCTTTGGCTTTTAAGCTTTTTGTTTACCAAATAAGCAAAATCCGATTATCAAATGTTTGCACTCTGCACGCACGAACGCCTAAAACTTTTTCCCATTAATTCTCATTAAACGCCAGCAACCTCACCTAAAACTATGCTATACTAAATTTAATAATTAACATAAAATTTTATTTACTAACACCCAAAACACACTCACACAGACACACACACACACAGGTCATGACGCACGACTGCCTATTGGCTGAAAGTTATAGCAAAAAGTTCGAGCAGAAGTATGCGTGTGTGTGTTCGTGTGTGTGCCTACGCAATAAACTACAATCGATGCGTAGACAAAACCACAAAAGCGCCAAAAATAAACAGAAAAGAAAGAAAAGCGTAGAACAAAAAGCGCATATAAACACAGACAGAAAGTAGAAGTAAACAAGGATAAATTTGTGTATTGTGTATCTATGTAGTCATATGTGTTGAATATACTTATATACATACATATATACAGTGTGAGCTATGCCGACAAAGCAACGGCTTAGCTTGAATGAGAATAACTTGAAATGGTGAATATGAATATTTATGTTGCAACATGAATACAGATCGAAATTGTGGCTTGAAGTGAATAACAGAGTAGAGACTTTAGTTCTTCAAAAATGTAATAAAAACCTTTCAAATTGTTTTCTAAAAATATAAATACTCAGTTTAAAATTTAGTTAAAAACTCAAATTTAGTTAAAGATTTTTTAGGTTAAAATTATTATTTAAAATTTGTATAAATTATTTTAAGGTTATTAAAAATTATTTTGAAAGTGTTTGTTAGGTTAAAAATTATTTTGAAATTATTAAAACATCTTTTAATGCATTGTGCACTGGTGGACATTTCAAAATTTGATAGGTTGAACATTATTTCAAAATTATACATTTAAAAATTAGTTGGTTTAAAAATTATTTTAAAGTTATTTTAAAATTATTAAAAAAGATGTTAGTACATTGTGCTTCGTTTGACATTTCAAGCTTTGATAGGTTAAAAACTAAAAATTGAAATTGATTTAAATTTAAAAATTTAAATTTAAAAACCAAAAATTTTTTCAAATTATTTAAAAATTATTAAAAATTATTTTGAGTGCTTTAAACTAATAAAAAAATATTTCAATGCATTGTCCTTTGTTTGGCATTTCAAGATTTAATAGGTTAAACATTGTTTTAAAATTATTTAAAAATTATTTAAAAATATTTCACTGCATTCTGCACAGTTTAACATTTCAAGATAGGTTAAAAATTATTTTAAAATTATTTGAAAATTATTAAAAAATATTCCAATGCATTGTGCACAGTTTGACGTTTCAAAATTTTATAGGTTAACAATTATTTTGAAAGTATTTTAAACTAATTAAAAAAATATTTCAATGCATTGTGCTTTTTTTGGCATTTCAAGATTTGATAGGCTAAAAATTATTTTGAAATTATTAAAAAAAATTATTATAAATTATTTCAATGCATTGTGCACTCTTTGACATTTCAAATGCTTGACATAATTTCATAAAAGATAGGTTAAAAGTTATTTTAAAATTATCTAAAAATCATTAAAAATATTCCAATGCATTGTGCACAGTTTGACGTTTCAAAATTTTATAGGTTAAAAATTATTTTGAAAGTATTTTAAACTAATTAAAAAAATATTTCAATGCATTGTGCTTTTTTGGCATTTCAAGATTTGATAGGCTAAAAATTATTTTTAAATTATTAAAAAAAATTATTATCAATTATTTCAATGCATTGTGCACTGCACTGACATTTCAAATGGTTGACATAATTTCATAAAAGTGAACCAACTCCCGCAACAATAAATCATTTGACACAATAGCGCTCAACGATTAGTGTACGAGGTCGGTTTTATACCGTCGCGTTCTACCACAACAAAACAATTGCATTGCGTCATTGCAGTCGTTGCTGTGTGTAGAATCCATACAACAATACCAACAAATGAAATATACAGCAATGAAGAGAATTGTTAATAAATTTCTGCTCTAATCCAACTCGAAGCGCGCCAATAAATCTTCTTCGATTTATTGTTGTTTGCATAAAGTGGTGCAAGCTTTGTGCCTTTGTCTGTGTGTGCGTGTGTGTGTGTGTGTGTGTATGGGTGTTATGTAACTGCTTACATCTCGAACGGTTGAGGGACGTTTTTGTTTATCTGTCGCTCTGCATGCGGCATTGTTCTTGCTGTCATTGTTGCCAGTGTTTTGTTGTTTGCTGCTTGTTACTGCCGGTTGTCACTTTGTTTACTTTGGAATTGTTGCCACCATTGTTGATATTGTTGGTGGTGTTGTTGCAGTGGTCATTGTTGCTTTTGCTGTTGTAGAGGATGACAACAGCAGCAGCAGAAACAACAACAACAATACAACGGATGTCAGTAAGGAACAAGTACACCGTGGACAAAACAAAACAAGCTCACAATAACAGCAACAACAACAACACAAATAAGGATAAACATTCAGGCATTACGGGTTCACACAGCGGCTCGCTGGATTTTTGCATTTCCGTTTCGGCTGTAAGTTTGTCCGCCATAGTGCTTCCTTCCAGCGATGGTTTGTGTGTGTGTGTGTGTGTCCACGCTGCCCATAACATTGAACGCAAATAGGCCATAAATTATCATGCCACCGTCTGAGGCGTGCACAACTTTTTCGGGGCTTTAACAATGCTCAGACATGTTTGCGCCCGGTTCGAGGAAAAGCAAGAAAT
Organism: Melieria crassipennis; assembly: GCA_963668005.1. Taxonomy (NCBI): domain Eukaryota; kingdom Metazoa; phylum Arthropoda; class Insecta; order Diptera; family Ulidiidae; genus Melieria; species Melieria crassipennis. The sequence goes on along the minus strand of OY764962.1, from coordinate 24,663,801 downwards.
AATTTGTGAAGGTCTTTTCAAAGTGCAGCAACAACTAATGTTGCAAGAGTTAACGAGTAGCAAATATTTGATCAGAGTCTACAAATATTTTAAATGGCTATAAATAAGGCTAACATTTGTTGGAAATTGCTATGAAATAAATATTTCAACAAACATTTTCCAAAAAAGAAAAAGAAGGGAAATATTTTAAATTTTCGTTGTAAATATTTTTCTGCAATTCTACCAGCTGACTTGTTGAAATATGTTGGTGCAATTGCAATCGAATTCTTTTAAGTGGCCATAAATTAGGCCAAACATTGATGAAAATTTCGAAGAAATAAATTTAAGCCAATTCTGGCGAGTCATTATCGATGTGTGTTCTTCTGATAGAACAAAAATCCTCTCCTATTGAACCAGGCTGGCCACTTTTGGCCGCAATGGCTGCCTGGAGGCAATTCAATTAATAACACTACAGGTCCAAATTAAGAGATTGGCCTTGGGAAGGCAGCTCATAGTGATTTAGTGTCAATCCCACCAATGACAAAGCAAGATCTTCCTGACCGTCAATCCTGGCTTGACTAACGTTTACGTCGACGAACTGATACTCCACCACGACAGCTTTCGCTGGACATTGTCGTTAGTGATTTCATCGTCAGTCACTATCTGCTTTAGGAATGTATCGACTTTTTTGCTATTTCGTAGCGAATCGCAAATGGATTCTATTCATGGGGTTTTTTCATCCAGCCTGATTTAAGTGGTTCTAAAAGATTTTTTGTGCAAAAAAAATTAAGAAATTAAATTAATTTAATTAATTTTAATTAAATTAATAATTAATTAAAATTAATAATTAATTAAGTTAAATTAATTAATTAAATTTCTGGACAACCTAAACAGACGGCCAAACATGACGCCCAGACTCGACTTTTTCCCTGCTTTTTTCTAAATTTTCTACAGTTTCTTTCAGAGCGATTTTTACGAACGGATCAGATTCAATGAAACTTAGATTAAACGTTATTGGCTCTAACACATTTCAGCCGAGTGATTCGAAGTAAAACAATAAAATCAATTTCAAACAAAACTGAGTCAAGCATTAAAAAAAATGTCTGAAAATTTTTTAGTATGAAAATTCATCTTTATAATTTTTTTTCTATTTTAAGCGCACTCAACAAAACTAAGTCAAACAATCAAAGACTTTTTTTGAAATTTTTTTACTACGAAATCTGATGTTTCTAAAGCCATCTAGTGAGACCCGGTTGCACTGATACAATCCGAGATAACAAAAATTAAAAATATACAAAAAAAAATTATTTATAATTAATAATTATAATAATTAATAATTAATAACAATTAATTAATTATAATTAAAAAATTATAAATTTCTTTGGACAATATAAATGAATTCAAAACTAGAGAAGAATTTCCAAATAAATATTTTATCAGATTCAAAATTTCAATGAAAACATATTAAAACAAAATTGGAAAAAATAGGAAATTTAATAATTTTTTTCATAAATTAAATATTTAACATACTAACAATCGTTCTCAACAAATTTGAAATTTTCTTTACAATATTCTTGCCTTCCCAGCAAATCTTACTAACATCAGATGATTTGCACAAATTCACATAATAACGCTCCAAAGTATGCAAAACATTAAGTTCTCTTGTAAAAAAAACAATTTTGTTCATTTAATAAATTTTTAATAAATTAAATATTCAATTAAAATCTTTCCCGAAAAATTTTAACTTTCTATGCCATATTCTTCCCTTCCCATCAAATCTTACTACCACCAGCTGACTTGTACGAACACACATATCAATGTGCAAAAGTATGCAACAAATGTTTTGTATAACAAAAAATTAAAAAAAACTTCATAGATTTTTAATAAATTAAATATTCAATAAAAATCGTTCCCCAAAAATTGCAACTTTCTTTATAATATTCTTGCCATCCCATCAAATCTTACTACCACCAGCTGACTTGTACGAACACACATATCAATGTGCAAAAGTATGCAACAAATGTTTTGTATAACAAAAAATTAAAAAAAACTTAATAGATTTTTAATAAATTAAATATTCAATAAAAATCGTTCCCCAAAAATTGCAACTTTCTTTATAATATTCTTGCCATCCCATCAAATCTTACTACCACCAGCTGACTTGTACGAATAAACATATCAACGCGCAAAAGTATGCAACAAATTTTTTATATAACAAAAAATTTAAAAAAATTAATAAATTTTTAACAACTTAAATATTCAATAAAAATCCTTCCCCAAAAATTTCAACTTTCTCTACAAAATACTCTTGCCTTCCCATCAAATCTTACTACCACCAGCTGACTTGTACGAATACACATATCAACGCCCCAAAGTATGCAAAACCTTAAAGCCTTTTTTGAATGGCGCCGTAAAATTAATTTTCCATGTCCTGTTTCATGCAAAAATTGAAAATGCGCATTTTATCATGAAAGCTGTCAGTTGGATGCGTGCAACAACGACATGCATACGGTTTGGTGCTGGCGCCAAAAAATATGCTAATAATTGCGCCAACTTTAGCAAAACGACAGCAAAACGCATTAAATGCGCTGTCAACGAATCTTAAAATTTCGCGCATGCAAAATGCGCGCACAAAATCTTCATTTACGCTACACTCAGTCGCCCATACAGCTGTAAACATGTACAAATACATATAAACACATAAAGATGTATAAGCATTTATGCATGAAATGAAAGCATATGCGTTGAGGCAGTTGCGCGCCATATTTCAATAAGTTCACACCACATTCCCATCACACACACACACACACACCTGCGCAAGTTTTTTTTATTCCAAACCGACAACTTTTTTCCTTCTCCCAATTTGCTTAAATTTTTCTAGGCTACAGATCTCATTTAATGTTAAATTTTTTGATTTTTGTAGCAAGACAAATTTTTTACGCCAAGTCACCGAAAATTATGCTACACAATTTTTTTGTTTCGTTGGTAATCAGATTCATTGATTATTCAGAATCACCGTCGCTGTATCGATGGCTATCGGTTTTTACTGGCGCTATATGTGTGTGTGTGTGTGTATGTGTGGGGGTAAGTATATGGGGTCGGTATTGCTATGCGTTTGTGTGCGCATTCTACAAAATGACATTAATGATACAAAATTCGATATTCTCTGGGCTAATGTTGTTGTTGTTGTTGTTTTTGCAATAATTTATCTGTCGCTTTTACAAGATTTTTGTTCTGCATAAATTATGCTTTAAAAATCGATTAGTTTTTGGTCTCTCAAATGGAAGCAACCCGCGAATGTTGACAAATAAAATTTAAATTTTATCAAAGCGTACAGAGATTAAAAAGTTCTGGTTTATTTTTATCAGTAAAATAAAACTTTTATTTTTAAGAAAAAAAAAAAACTATTATAATTAATCTTTCTAAACAAAACAAAAACAATCTGCCAAGTGCAAATGTCTTTGTTTTTAAACAAATAATTCATTTTGCATTTGGCCAGCGTTACCACAACACAATTCGCTCGAAAGCCAAGCAAACATATTTTCAAAAAACTATTTCACTTTTTTGCTCAAAACGTTGCAGCCTTGTTTGGAGGCAACAAAAATTAATAGAGAAAAACTTCAACAACACTTGCAGCTACATGAAACTTTGATCAATGCCAGCAACTTGAAGGAGCCGCAGAACTTTACGTACCTTTCCCAACGCTTCCCGCAACACATTCCACAGTGGAATGTGTTGTTCCTTTAACTGCGCAAAAATGCTTTACTAAAATTATGTAGTACACACACACACACACACAAACTCAGCAAAGCTGCATTGCCTCCTTGCTGCCAGTCCAAAATGTTCAGCTTGTCATATTTGACTAAAGAAATTTTGACAATATTTACAACAATGTGGCAACATTTAACTTTTGCACCAAATGTTGTTGTAAAGTACAAATGCACTTTGTGTGCCTTTAAAGCCAGCGGCAATGCACATCAGCAAAGGGCAAAAGCAAAAAATCGGGGATGGAAAATTTCATTATTTAATAATGTTCAGTGAGTGTGAACGAAGTTTGCCACATGAAAGCTCGCCACAGTTGTAGTATGTAACAACAATAACCTTTTGCTATGCTCGCTCACTGTGTTTAAATAATTTTTGCCGTTAACATAAAATAATGAGGCATAGTTTTAGGTGCGCGGCAATTATTGCCAAAACCAATTTTATGAATAATTATGCAGCTTCCATATATGAGATAACACTCAATGGCAATATTGATTACTGACTGTAAATATATATTTGAGTATGAAAAATATGATAAACTTTATTTTTCAACTATTCGATCAATATTTAGAATTACTACAATTCTAACACTGCTGCCAGGTCTTTAATAATTTTTTAATAATTGTTTTTAATTAAATTTAAATGCATTTTAATCTGCAGCAGATCACTGAACTCTGCACCTAATTAGCTACAACTGCACTTGTGCTGTGTGCCAGGAGCATTCCAGGACACTGCTGGGTCGTTGAGTTACCTCATCACGAAGCAGATGAATCATTTTGATATAATTTCTTACCTCCTAATAACCAATGCCATCTCAATTAACGTGACAAATATAAAAATGGTTGAGAAGAAAGTAATTTTGATTTTCCCAAATAGGTGGCATTGGATTGTTTTGAAGGACTTTTATCAACGTTATAATTTTTCCCTTTGACAGCCGTAACTTAAGTATACTTTAGAAGCAAATTGCGTGCAATTTTGGTTTCAGCTTTTAAAGCTTAACTGAACTGGACCGAACTGAACTGAACTAACTTAACTAACACAACTGAACAAAACTAAACTGAACTGAACCGAACTGGCTTGAAATGAACTGAACTAAACTGACCTGACCTGAACCGACCTGATCTGAACTGACTTAACTAACAGAACTGAACAGAATTGAACTGAACAGAATTGAACTGAACCGAACTGAACTGAACTGGACCGAACTGAACTGAACTGAAATGAACTGAACTGAACTGACTTAACTAACAGAACTGAATTGAACCGAACTGAACTGACCTGAACTGAACTGAACTGAACCGAAGCGAACTGACCTGACCTGACCTGACAGAACTGAAGGAACTGAACAGAATTGAACTGAACTGATCTGAACTGACCTGATCTGAACTGAACCGAACTGAACTGACCTGACGTGAACTGACTTAACAGACAGAACTGAACAGAATTGAACTAAACTGAACTGAACTGGACCGGACTGACTTGAACTGATTTAACTCACAGAACTAAATAAAATTAAACTGAACTGAACTGACCTGACCTGACCTGACCTGACCTGACCTGACCTGACCTGACCTGACCTGACCTGACCTGACCTGAACTGAACTGAACCGAACTGAACTGATCTGAACTGACCTGATCTGAACTGAACCGAACTGAACTGACCTGACGTGAACTGACTTAACAGACAAAACTGACAGAACTGAACAGAATTGAACTGAACTGAACTGACCTGATCTGAACTGACTTAACCCTTTCAGTCACAATGTCCAATATATTGGACTACAGCCCATACAATTCATACAGGACGGGTTTATTTTCATGTCGGAAAGGGTTAACTAACAGAACTGAACAGAATTGAACTGAACAGAACTGAATTGAACCGAACTGAATGGACCTGAACTGACCTGAACTGAACTGACAGAACTGAACTGAATAGAACTGAACTGATTTAACTGACAGAACTGAACAGAATTGAACTGAACTGACCTGGACTGAACTGAACTGAACAGAATTGAACTGAACTGACCTGGACTGAACTGAATTGGACTGAACTGAACTGAACCGAATTGACCTGACCTGAACTGACAGAACTGAAAGAACTGAACAGAATTGAACTGAAGTGATCTGAACTGAACTGATCCGAAGCTAACTGACCTGACAGAACTGAACAGAATTGAACTGAACTGATCTGAACTGAACTGATCTGAACTGAACCGAACTGAACTGACCTGACGTGAACTGACTTAACAGACAGAACTGACAGAACTGAACAGAATTGAACTAAACTGAACTGAACTGGACCGAACTGACCTGAACTGATTTAACTCACAGAACTTAATAAAATTGAACTGAACTGACCTGAACTGACCTGACCTGACCTGACGTGACCTGACCTGACCTGACCTGACCTGGCCTGACCTGACCTGACCTGACCTGACCTGACCTGGCCTGACCTGACCTGACCTGACCTGACCTGACCTGAACTGAACCGAACTGACCTGAACTGAACCGAAGTGAACTGAACAGAATTGAACTGAACTGACTTAACTGACAGCACTGAACAGAACTGAACAGAATTGAACTGACCTGACCTGATTTGACCTGAACAGATTATCATTTATTTCGAAGTTTGCAAAATTATTTCAATGATCTCCATTCGAAGTTGGTTCATAAGAAGTGATACGAACCAGAAGTTCTTTGAGCGCTGAATCGTGGAGTTGCCAGAATCATGACAAAAGGTCATTGCACAAAATGGAAAATATATTAAAGTTGATTTGATGTTCATACAAAGGTCAGTTTTATTTCACACTAAAAAACCAAAATGGGCGAAAAATAGCCGAACAATATTGTCATTAGTGCGAGGCATATTTAGACGAATATTAATCTAAATTAATATAAGCAGATGAAATCTCTGGTATCGAAGTGATCAGAGGAGACTTTATTGTCTTATTGAAATTCATGCAATAAAGACTCAGTTTATACTCTAATAACTTTTCCAGAGGCTACAGAGACAAGGAACAGATTGAAAGCGCTGAGCACCGTTTGTGTACATGCCCAGAATTTTCTGCTGCATGGAAACACTGTCTGAGGGATACTTTTTCGACGTCCTGGAAAAGCCACATAACTGACATTTTGGCCAAAGCTGAAGCCGATTAATCGGTCGGGCTCTACACATAACCTCTGCAACTGCCTACAAAAACAAGCAACTAATTAAAATTTATATTTAAAATGTATAGCCTATCTTGCGGCTGACATCACCATCCGTGATTATGCAATTTCATTATATTCCACTTTTGTTTGTATGGGCAAATCAACCAGCCCAAACATTGAATCCACATTCGCATCAATTAATCTCGCCGAGTCTGGGTTTATGCGCTGTAAATTAGCTAAATAATTTCGCAGCTGACAATTGTCATTGGCCACGCGCTGGGGACTTTGTCGGTGCCATTGTGATAATTTCACATACGTAATGCAAAGACAAACACACCCGTACACACACACACACACACACACGTAATGGCAACAATTGTCGAGCGCGCGACATGCCATAAATTTCCAATGAAATTTCGCATGCCAACAGCTGAAGCGTAGCTAAATATTTAAGCCACAATGATATTGTATGCTCAGCTCGCTGTCTGTCTGACTGCCTGCCTTTGCCTGCACTGTGCCAAATCGGTTGGCCGTCGTTCGCTTGTCTGGTCACGCTCGTGTGGCAGCAATGTGAAATATTTAAAGCGCGCATCATTGCAATTGCAATTGACACTTTTGTCAATTTGCCCCAGAAAGTATGCAATAGAATTTCTGTTTGTTTTTTCTGTCCCATGCAAACGGCATTTGACGTCACACTTGCACTAATTTGTAGTGGAAGCCCAATTTTATTTAATTTTAAACCCGCCAATTGCAACGTAAGCACGCACACACACACACACTCATGCACACATACATAGTCATGCGTACGTGCAGTTACATGCAACATTTCCGACGCTTTTGGCTGCAGTCGAGTGTATGTCTGTGTGTGTGTGTGTACAGTGCAAAATTTGCTCTACATGTTTCGACATGCTGTTGTTGTTGTTGTTGTTGTTGTTGTTGTTGCATAGCGCTACGCATTGCATTTAAAATTGCAATTGACGCCAACAACAACAAATACAAAAGCAATTCTAGTGTTGCCACTAGTGGCAACAAAGTCTGCTTAATTTTGTGTGCTGCTGTTGCTGCAAATTTTTCGCACAAATTCGCCGCACACAAACACAAACACATACACACGCACATGTACAGTTGCATACCAATTCCAGCAACTAAATTTCGTGCTACGTGCGATTGCAGCAACAGCGGCGTTTGCTGTACAAATTTGCAACAACGCAATTGCGCACAGCAACAAAAGCTAACAAACAAACAAACAAACCAACGAACAAACAGACAGATGGACAAACGGCCAGAAAAGCAAGCAAACGAACGAACAAACAAACAAACAAACGAAGCAGTAGCAACAACCCACAAAACAGCGAACTAGAGAACACAGCAACAATGCCAACATTTGGCTTGTTTACTTGTAGTCGTGTAATTGTTGTTGTTGTTGTAATTTTTTCATTTTTTTTTCGCTCTTTTTTTAAATGATTAGTGTGTGTGTGTGTTTGTATGCTTCAGACGGGTTAAAGCGCAGCGTTGCATTGCTGAGGTTTGTGAAGTGAAATTTTTGCTTCTCTCTCTCAAAGTTTACGGTTTTAGCGTCCGGCATAAAATTGCAAAGAAAATAAAAAATTTAGTGCATCTATTTGTGTGTGTGTGGGTAGCTGTGCGTGTTTACGCAAGCAAAGTTTATTTGAATTTTTATTTGAATGCCTAATGTAGTGACCATAGTTTTTGCTGTAGTTGGAAGCCATTTATGGACTTTCGACTTATGGGATAATAAGATTTTAGTGTCTGTTTTTTTTTTGTTTTCTATATAAACAGTTTTATTACAGTATTTCGAGTTGAAGAAGAAGAGTTAATGCAAACAAATTGAAAAAAAAATATGTGCAGCCATAATATTGAATTTATTTTTTGCTTTTATTATACCATAACTATTATTATTATTTTTTGTTGTAAGCTAGGATGACTGTTCGAAAGGCAATATCTCTGTAACTACTTTGGTCTCTAGATATTTGTATTTGCTTTAATAGCTTCAAACAGTTTTTTTTACTGTTTTTAAATGTAAACTCTTGGGCCTGAAAAACGCCATTTGGAAGAAGGTTGGGTTCAAAATTTTCAAAAAAGCATCTTATTTTTGAAAACTTGGTGTAAATGCAGCTCCTCATTAAACCCCACGTCCCCCCCCCCACCCCTCCGAGGCTAGTATTCCTAAACGTTTTCTAGTCGTTTTTTCTGCTCTTGCAAATTATTGAATTTTTCACCTTCCGAAGTCGAATTTTCCGTACCTAAGAAAAACGTCTTTTGTGTTAATTTGGGCTTCAGCATTGTTTATTGAAGAGAAATGCATACAAAATTGCATTGGATGATTGTAGAATCGCTTCAACAATTCGTAAGTATTTACCTACAGTTCCTACATGCCAACAGTAATTTCAACGGTTACAAGATTCAGTGATTCACCAATTTCAGTGCTGAAAGCAAATACCATGGACAACCTAGAAAGATGTTCAAAGACGCCGAACTGGAATCACTCCTGAATTTCGAACGCAACAACAACTTTCTTTCGCATTGAAAGTCAGTCAAGCAACTGTTGTGGAACGCCTAAAAGCAATGGGAAGGATTCAGAAGGAAGTAGAGTGATTTTCAGAAGAATCTTCTGAGAAAACCATTGAAAGATGTCTGGTCACATGCGCATTACTTTACGATAGGCATACAAGAAAAGGATTCCTTCACCAGATTGCAATGAACGATGTAAAGTGTATCTACCAAGACAAATCGAAGTACAAAAAATCATGGACTGTACTAGGAAAGCCTTCAAAATTCACAGCCAAAGAGATACATTCACTACTTCCAATTTCTTTACTTTTCCTTCCTTTTCTTCCATCTCTAATAATTATTAATATTTTACTGAATTGTTATTACTTATTGAACTATCAATTTGTGGCAAACGAAAGAAGCCGATGTTATTGTTAATAAATAAATAAATAAATAAATAAAATTAATAAAATTAATAAAATAAATACAATAAATAAAATAAATAAAATAAATACAATAAATAAACTAAATAAAATAAATAAAATAAATAAAATAAATAAAATAAATAAAATAAAATAAATTAAATAAATAAAAAAATAAATAAAAAAATAAATAAAATAAATAAAATAAATAAAATAAATAAAATAAATAAAATAAATAAAATAAATAAAATAAATAAATAAAATAAATAAAATAAAATAAAATAAATAAAATAAATAAAATAAATAAAATAAATAAAATAAATAAAATAAATAAAATAAATAAAATAAATAAAATAAATAAAATAAATAAAATAAATAAAATAAATAAAATAAATAAAATAAATAAAATAAATAAAATAAATAAAATAAATAAAATAAATAAAATAAATAAAATAAATAAAATAAATAAAATAAATAAAATAAATAAAATAAATAAATAATAAATAAATAAAATATATAAAAATAAATAAATAAATCCAATGTAAAACGACATTGATATTTATCTGCGTTTTACATTTTTTTCTCTGATGTCAGGATATTTTTTTAAGGATTTTGAAATTTCAAAGACATAAGTATTTAAAAAAATATTTAAAAAATTTAATTCAATTTAAATAGTCAATATGGGTATCATAAGGAAGAGAAATTCTTTGGTTTTTTTTTAAATTTAATGTTTGGTGCGTAAGGACTAATAGTTACTGAAAATAGCCTTTTAAAAATTTGTCCTTGAATATACTTGAAAACTTCCAATATATTTTTGATTTTTTAAATATGTTTTAAGAACTAATGTGTGCACTACCACATCCTCCAACTTCGTCCTTTTAACTTTATTCGTTAGAAAAAGCGAGTATACTGATTTTTTTATATAAAACTTACTGTTGTATGGTACAATAAATGAAAAAATAAAATAAAATAAATAAATGAATAAAAACACGTTTCGTTAAATAAAGAAATTAATGCTTTTAATTTAAACACTAAAACAACAAGTTTTTCCGAGGCACCTAATTAATAAAGGGAAATTTTTGCAATCTTCAAAACCAATGAAAGGAATGAAAGGAATTAACCCTTTAATTCTAGACCCTTAATTGAGCCGCTCAGTGCACAAATCGATTAACTCCATAACAAAACAAACAAAAAGTTGAGAAATGCGATGAAATAAAAATTTGTTTTTTAAAATTCCCTTTATATATATATATATATTTTGTCGTTTAATGGTGTTAACCTTTACTATTCAGGAAAGTTTTAATAAATATAAAAAGTTATGACTATACCAAGTGCTTTGATTAAATTTAAGATTTTTCAAAAAGTGGAGTTAATCACTCTGTGCACTGAACGGCTCAATTCGCTAAACTGCTCAAAAATTAAATTTTGTAATATTCGGCATGAGACTTTATTGGACGCGAATTTATCAACTTCAAATTCGTAATTGTATGCTGAAAGCTACAAAAGCAAGTTTTCTAATTATTCTCTAATTTGTTATTTTTTCAATTTTTAAATTTTTAAATTTTATATTTTTTTTTTGTATTACAATATGACTCAGACTCACATTTTTTATTGCCCGATTTTCTGTTTCCCAACTTTATGTCAAGAGAGTTTTTAATTGATTAAGATTTGTAACAACACTTCACACCTCAACACAATTCACATTTAATTAAAAAATCCTCAAGCTTTAAAGAAGCATAGAAAAATCTTCTATTAAAATTTGTATAAATGCAAATTTCAGGCCACTAGAAAAGCCAACAAGAAAATCACTTCAACGCTTTTGGTAGCGCAGCAGCACAACCAGGCTCTCAGTGTGTCCTGAGTCCAATGCTACAACAAGCAACTTGACTTACTACAACAAGAAGAACAACAATAACAAGAATAACTACAACAATAATAATAGCAAAAACAACAACAACATGCAAAACAAAAACGACAATAACTTTGAGTTGATTATTTGTGCGCCACGCCTGCAGCCATAATTATTTAAAATGTTCCGCATCTTTGCCGCAATGCTCGTCGCGGCTGCTGGCTGCTCGCTGAGCGACTGTCATTCACTAAATCTGCAAACAGTTAACAGCGCAGACTAACTGCGTTAACGAAGTTTCCGCCAAACGGCCCAACGTTGACTCGAGTCTAGTCAGTGCACAACGACTACGTTCCTTCTCGCTCCCGCACTCGTCTTTGGGTACTAACTTCCTCTGCGAAGTGCTTCTTTAGCTGTCTGCATTTGGCGTTCGAAGTGCCGTGGGCCGGCATTGCAGTCTTAGCGAAGCATGAAATGAAGCGAAATGAAGTTTAACTCCTTCGAGTGCTTTCGCGTGGCGTTATGACGTTTCTGTGTGCTAAATAGCAAAAGCCGGGCGTATAAATTGCAATTTTCTAGTTTGTAACTCGAGCACAACAATAAATATGCGATCAACAACAACAGCACCAACAATAACAACAACAACAACTTCCTGTGCTGAAAAGTCGCTCGCTAATTTGTGTTGCAGCAAAACTTTTTCCACACCAAGTCTTATTGACAACTCAGACGCCAACAGCCAGCAGCCACTTTGGCCAAGCAACAATAATCACAATCAAATGTCGCCAACGCCTGTAGCCGGCAGTTCGTAATGAGTTAGATAAACAATTTATATGCCAAAAACAAAAATAATATAAATAAACAACACAAGTTGCCTTTATGTCATAAATAATTGTGAAATTTTCCCAAATATCAAAAGCATACAATTTCTAAAAAGTTGAACAATTCCTAATTAAATTCTACGCATTGAAATGCGCATAACTTTTGCTTAGCTAAACAAAAAATTATAAATTTCTAATCCATTGTAGCCGCAAATCAGCATTAAAGCCTTTAGTACGCCACAGCGCCTAAGAGTATGCCACGCATTAGTGCTGCTAGGCAGCTCAGCGGCTTACTGGAGTTTGTGAAGCTCGCTCTTAGGTTATGGCGCCTGCATGTATGCGTGTATTTACGTTTAGTCTTACACACCCTACACTCAGCAGTTGAGGTAGTTATTTTTTTTAATTTTTTTTTTTTTAAATTGAATACATAAATGATAAACTTAAACTAAGCTCGCACGAGATTCATGTTGAAACGTCTGCGCCACAGTGTAGGGTACGAAAAGTTCAGTCAACATTGATTCAAACACTCTTAATTGTATCTTTTTTGTTATCTTTTTTTCATAGACAGCAAAAATACAAACATCAACTTACGGCCACAACAACGACAATAACAACAACATAAGCCGCATGTTATTAAACAGCTTTTTACTTTTACTTTTGCGTTGTTATTATTGTTTTGTTTGTTTGTTTGGTTGTAGCGAAAGCCCCACAAAGCAATCCCTGACACCGGTTGAAGCCAACTTTTGCACACATCGACATCAACTCACCTGCAAAGAGAGAAAGAGAACAGAGAGAGAGAGAAGTATTAGTATTAGTACACAACGAAATATACAATTTTATGAAATTACACAACAAGCAAAACGAGAAAATAAGCAAACAAGCGCAAGGAAAAAATTGAAAAACTGATTAAAATTCCATTTGCGCCAAGCTGAAATCAACAGGAACCAACGCCAACGATGCTCAACAACTGCCGGCGCAAATGAGCTACGTGCCGGTATTCAGCGCTAAAATATGCCCGCACCGTACAAATAAAATGCGGCCAAAGGATTTGCGGCGGCGCGGCGTAGATTGGATGGATGTGGGTTGGGTTGCAGTGAGGTGGGATGGAACGAGTACCTTTAATTAAAATGCTTCATGGTTTTGCAATTAAATTGCAATTCACTTTACATCTACACAATTCAAGGAAATTTGTTATGTTCGAATTGCGGCTTCGCTGAAATGGTTGCTTTGAAGGATTTGCCGAGACGTTGACAACTACAGGATTGACGAAAGAATAGTTGGATTTAAGTAAGAATTGTTATAGTATAGAAGGTATGCCAAGTAGTATTAAAAGTTCATTGACAAACTTCAGGCTCAGAATCTAAAGAGGGAAATATCTGGAAAATCGGTATTTCTCTTCACTCATTGCATTGCATTAATTTTTGGTGAGATAGCGGAGTGCAAAGTGGACATAGCTCCAGGAGGAAGCAAGAGGAAGATGTGACTACTTTGTGGTTATTGTTTACTACTGTTATGGTTACTAATAATTACTGTAGAGTTAATTTTTAACTAGTATTATGGTTACTGCTAACCACTTACTTATTTGTATCCTAACTACTTCGAGATATCGAACTGGAAACTAGACATAGCTCCAAGAGGATTGTGGCTTCTTTGTGTTTACTTTTAACTACTATTACCGTTACTGTTTGCTGCTGTAGGGCTTATGTATAACTAGTATTATGGTTACTGCTAACCACTTACTTATTTGTATCCTAACTACTTCGAGATATCGAATTGGAAACTAGACATAGCTCCAAGAGGAAGATGGCTTCTTTGTGTTTACTTTTAACTACTATTACCGTTACTGTTTACTACTGTAGAGTTTATGTGGAACTAGTATTATGGTTACTGCTAACCACTTATTTATTTGCATCGTAACTACTTCGAGATATCGAATTGGAAACTGGACATAGCTCCAAGAGGAAGATGGCTTCTTTGTGTTTACTTTTAACTAATATTACCGTTACTGCTTACTACTGTAGAGTTTATGTGTAACTAGTATTATGGTTACTACTAACCACTTACTTATTTGTATCCTAACTACTTCGAGATATCGAACTGGAAAGTAGACATAGCTCTAAGAGGAAGATGGCTTCTTTGTGTTTACTTTTAGCTACTATTACCGTTACTGTTTACTACTGTAGAGTTTCTGTGTAACTAGTATTATGGTTACTGCTAACCACTTATTTATTTGCATCGTAACTACTTCGAGATATCGAATTGGAAACTGGACATAGCTCCAAGAGGAAGATGGCTTCTTTGTGTTTAGTTTTAACTACTATTACCGTTACTGTTTACTACTGTAGGGTTTATGTATAACTAGTATTATGGTTACTGCTAACCACTTACTCATTTGTATCGTAACTACTTCGAGATATCAAATCGGAAACTGGACTTAGCTCCAAGAGGAAGATGGCTTCTTTGTGTTTACTTTTAACTAATATTACCGTTACTGCTTACTACTGTAGAGTTTATGTGTAACTAGTATTATGGTTACTACTAACCACTAACTTATTTGTATCCTAACTACTTCAAGATATCGAATTGGAAACTACACATAGCTCCAAGAGGAAAATGGCTTATTGTACTTTTAACTACTATTACCGTTACTGTTTACTACTGTAGAGTTTATGTGTAACTAGTGTTATGGTTACTACTAACCACTTACTTATTTGTATCGTGGCTACTAATGTTTTTTCTTTGAGATATCGAAGTGGAAACTAGACATAGCTCTAACAGGAAGATGTGACTACTTTTTTTTTACTTTTAATTAGTATTATGGTTACCGCTTACTACTGTAGTCGTTAGTACTAACTACTATAGTGGTTAGTGTTAACTATTATTGTAGTTAACATAGCTACAGCTGGCTTTAATAGTGTTTACTTTATTGATTACTTATATGCTTAACTCTTAACTACTGTTATGGTCACCACTAACTACTATTTCGGTTACTTACTGTACAATCTGTAAAAGTTATTGTGCTGTTGTGGTTACTGTTAACCACCGATGACTCCGAACATCTACCAAGCCAAAAGTCAACACATTCAGTTCACTAAGCAATGATTTATCAATTAAATATTAACAATTCAAGCTAAATTCTATGCAATAATAAAAACAGTTTGAATTATCACTAAAATAAATCCCAAAAGATCAAAGTTCATAATATTCTCGAAAAACCCATCAGTATCCGCAGATAGCCGCTCTTTATCATCGAAACTGCTCTTGAAATACCATAAAGAAATAGCAATTGACTTCCGCAGTGGTTAAAACTTATTCCACTATTGCTCATTATTAACCGTTATTGTGGTTACTGATAACTTCTTTTATGGGTACTGCATAGTGGGCAGCATTAAACTGCTGCATTGTCGAATATTACGGTTACTGTTAACTACTATTTAGTTATTTCTAATTACCGACTACCGTAACAACATTTATGGTTACCGCTAACTGATCCAGTAATGACTGGGAATTACATACTTTGATAGTAACTACTATTAGCTACTTTTGTGGTTACTGTTAAATGCTATTCTGATTACTGTTAACTACTATTGTGGTTACTGTTAATACTATTCTGATTACTGTTAACTACTATTGTGGTTACTGTTAAATACTATTATGATTACTGTTAACTACTATTGTGGTTACTGTTAACTACTATTGTGGTTACTGTTAAATGCTATTCTGATTACTGTTAACTACTATTGTGGTTACTTTTAAATACTATTCTGATTACTGTTAACTACTATTGTGGTTACTGTTGAATACTATTCTGATTACTGTTAACTTCTATTACTGCTTACAGTTGTAATGGTTATCTGTTGCACTGATTATATTCAAATATTGTTATAGTTACTGGCTATTATAGCGTAGTGGTAGGTACTAACTGGCATTAGGGCCAGTGCTAACCGATTGTATGGTTATTTTTGCCAACTATAAATAAAGCGTAAATTGCAAATTGCATGTATTCAGCCTATCAGCCTTCGACAGTCAACAGTTACAGGAAAAGTCGGAACAAAGTGATATGAGATACAAATGGCCAGAATTATACACACAAATAAACATTTGTCAATTCGAATTAGGAAATTTTAATAGAATTATAAATTAGAATAAGAATCATGGAATTTTATAGAATTAGGAAAATTATAGCAATTCAAAGGTTTTTTTGCAACTGATAAAATACCTAACATGGATTTGTTGCATTGATTTGGCACCTAATAACATTTGAATTGAAATCATTTAGGCTTAAATAAAACTGCAGCTTAATGTGATTTAATATGAACTATGAAAAACGTAAACCAGCCAAATACAATACAGAAATAATTAAAATGCAAACCTGCTGAATTGCGCTGAACACAATTAAAATTGCATAAAGCGTGTTGAAATTCATTGATATCACAAACAATAAAAGCGTTCGTAATTACATGCTGCAAAATATAGGAGCGAGGGTGGTTTTCCATGCAATAACTAACAAACAATCGGGTGAAAAAGAGAATAAAAATAAAAATAAAAACATGAAATACACAAGCAAAAACTTTGCTAATTAGTTATACGAGTCAATAGGAAATGGACGGATAGGCGTTTGTTATGTAAAACACACAAACACACACACACTTTCATACATATGCACACAACGAGACCGATTGGCTGAAAGATGAATAGGCGCAAAAGTTGTTGGCCGAAACGGAAGAGTTATTGACTGGTAAAGGAAATGGGGGAAAAAGCGAAGACAAAGCACTGAGAAAGGGTCCGCGTTGTAGGGTACGAGAACGAAAGGGTTTTGCTGGCAGCCGTGGAGACAAACAAAAAAAGGTATTTCCCTCCAATAACAACAACAAAAATCAATCACAAACAAAGTGAAAGGCGGAAAAATTATAGAAGTTGAAAATGTTAACCATACAAATAACGTGTAAAGTGAGTGAACGAATGTAATAAGCCAACGAATGCCGACCGAATGGAAAAGCAATCGAAGCGCGCTGAAACGGTGAAGGACCGCAAAAGGTTACTGAAGTCAAGAACGTGAATGATGATGTACAAATAACAAACAAAATTCTACACTTCCAAAACTGAAATTTCTAAAACGCCGCCAGCACTCAAAGTTGCCAGCCGCATACACAAAAAAGCAAAAACAATTTACAAATCAGAAAAATCAGGAATATAAACCACAACGTTTAGTAAGAAAAAAAAACGGCAACACAACCAGCATGCAAAAAAAAAAGAAAATACAGTTCAAGTATTTGGAAGGAAAACAAAGTAGCCAACACGATTGGGGAGAACAGAAAACGAAAGAAATGACGCTCCGAGCGGCGCAATCGACAATGAACAGACGAAAACCGAACGCGTTGTAATGCATACAAAACGTGGTAATATTTGTTGTTGTAGTTAAGTTTCTTTTTTTTTTGAAATTTGAAGTTGAAGTTTTGACTATTGATGTTGTTGTTGTTGTTGTTGCTTTGTGATTGCGGTTGCTGGCCTTGCAAAATATGCAACTTTTATGCTGCTATTTGCGCTGTGTAATGTCATTGTTGTTGCTGTTGTTGTTTTGAGGTTTTTCAACAGTTAGTAATGTTGTTGTAGCTGCCAGTCAAGTTGTAGCTGCCAACAACTCGGCAACAAATGCTCGGCTTCCACTCAAAGGGCAGCGCACGAACAGAACAAGCGAGCGAACAAGCAAGCAGAACAGACGGACAAACAACCAGACACTGTACACTCCCACTCCTTTATGTATGTGTGTGTGTGTGTGTGTGCATCACATGTGATTCATGGTCATGTCAAGTGTGCCCGACGCAGCCAACATAAAAAAGTTACCACAAAGCAAAGCAAACACTGAAATGCTCAAAAAGTACATAACAACAACAACAAAGTTTATGTAGTTGTACGCAACGCAATTGAAAGCATTTGGAGAGAAAGTCAACGCTAAGCGAATGCGGAGCAAAGCGGCGATTTTTTGACTTCAACTTTACATTGAAGTTTTACACGTATGCACAACAACATGTGCAACTTACAACAAAATACAACAACAACAACAATAAAAAGAATAACAACTCGTGTTTTCAACAAACTACTACAAAGACCAGTCAACAACGACCCTGCACGCAGGACACTACGTGACATTGCATATGCAATCATTTTATGTTTTATTTATGTCGACAAGTTGACAGCGAAACAACAACAAAAATTTATGGTAAACCATAAAACTGAGACATATAAACCACTGTGGCAACACTGTGTTGGATTCACCACAATATCTGAACTACATCTGACTATTTAACTGGACTAACTGATTACTGAAAGTATTAACTAGTGCAGTGGTTAGTAGTAACTAATTGTATAGTTACTGTTAAATAGTTACAAAATTATTACCTGCTGTTTTTATTACTACTAACTACAGTTGTAATAAATGTTGACTAATGTTGTGGTTATAGTTAACTACTGTAGTAGTTATCACTAACAAGTAATTGGCTATTAGTTGCAGGTTTATTTCTAACCGCTATAAAAGCAACTGTTAACCTACTACCAGGAATTTTGCAGTGGTTACTGGTAACTACTATCATAGTGAGTGCTCACTAGACATTATTTAGTGCATAATTTTTCGATTTCGATGCTCTGGGACCTCTCGTTCTTTTGCGGTTTCATGAAAAACTGCATGAGCCAAAAAATTGAAGGGCTAGAATGCAGTTAAATGGCATTGCATTGAGGCCAAAGTTCACAAATGTGCTTGGAAATTCAACAAATTGCTTCACAACTGCTCAGAAATGGCCCTTAGAGGGTTAAAATCTATGACTGGCCGCACTTATTTTTCCATCTGAACATTTCTTTCGAAGATACTTACCCCCCATCACCAAACCTTCATGGGGCTCCCATACAAAATGATCCATTTTATGGAATGGGCTTCCATTGCTCCAAGGATGGTCAAAGACGCATCGAATATAAGGCTGACCTCCATTTATTAGTCCTTCCAAAGGTTTTTTCCATATATACCCAACCGCTATTTACAATTCTTAGGGGACTGCTATTAGAAAATTTTAATTTTCTATGGACTTAAGTCTCCCATAGTATTTCGGAAATTACTAACCCGATTTGAATGATTTCTTTAACAATCAACAACAATTTTAAGTGCAAAAAATACAAAATTTGTAAAAATTCAAAAATTCACCACCAGAGGGCGCCTCCCATACAAACAAAGTTTTTAAATTGTTACCTTTTAGGTTTCTACGAAACAAAAATTAAAATGTACTGTCGAAACATCATTTCACGTCAGTATTTCAAATGAAATTGCAATTGTAATTGAATGTTAAAAAAAAAATTATTTAATTTTTGTGGGAAAAAATTAATTTTTCATTTAGCCCAACAAATTTTTTTTGATGTCACAAGACTTCACAAGGGACCAGAAAATCATTTCGTTATATTCGAAAAATCCAAATTTTGTAATTTTTTTATGTAGTTTTTTAACCAGAACTTTTAGTTTGGATTACACTACTTATTTTTTTTCCAAACAAAATATTCCAATACATTTCAACGTTGTCTTAATCAAAGTTCTTTTCAAAAGAAAAACAACTTGGCGCCAACAATTTCATTTTGAACACAAGCAACGTTTGACATTTGAAAATAATGGGCTTTATTTTCTTCTTTTTTTTCTAATGTTATTTTCTTTCAACTTTTGGGAATCCTTTTTTATTTTTCAGGTAAAAGAAATTCCAAAAAAATAAAGAAAAAAATAAAGAAAAAATAAAATCTAAAAAACCCGAAAATTCCATGAGTAATAAATTTTTGTGGTTGCCAGATTGTACAAAAAACTATATGCATAATAATGATAGATAGTGCATGGAATATTGCCAGCGTATGCGGTAGTAGAGAAGAAGCAAAGAAATATTTCTGCTAATGCTGCTGTCGCTGTTGGCAATGCGCGCTGCTTTGTCATGTTTGCATGAAAATAAGCTGGCCATTTGTGTTCGCCGCTGCCGCTCACGTGTACGCCACAGTGGGTTGTGATCGCCGGCTGCAGTGCAAAGCTGCAAGTTCATGCATGACATGCGGGAAATTGCAACCAAAAGAGGAGCCAGCAATATGAATATAACGAATAGTTTCGAGCACACGAAAGTGACAGCGCTGACAAAGGATGCAAAACCAAATAAAATGAAACAAAATAAAGAAAATATGACAGTTTGCGGCGAGAAGCATAAATCTTGCAAGAATTTATCAAGGATCAGGTAAAAAATAACACAATTAGCTGTCTTCAAGGATTAAGATTAATTGTATAGTTATGCAGGAGTGGAAATGTTGTTAGAATTTAGATTTCATATGTTGAAAAAAAATTTAATGATTCAATTAGCAAAATGGTTAAGTACAAAAAGTACAATTTTAAATTTTAAGAATTTAAAAAAATTATAAAAACCATAAATTCCAGCACTCTTTTTACTAAGCTTTCACACGCTTTAAATAGTTGAAATGCCTTTGTTACCTTTTATTATTTTCGCAAAAAATGCGCTCAATTATTTTCATTAAAACACCCAATTCACCTGCTGCGCTCAAATTTAATTAAATGTTGCGTATACGCCCTGGTGCACCTAAAATCAAATCAGTGCGACACACAATGGTTTTTTTATGCTGTCGATTTTTGTTTTAATTTTGTTATGTACAGATGTGTGGTGAAAAGTGTGAAAAATAAAGAAAAATTAAAAATATTCAATTGGCTTTTAAAGTTTGGAAAATATAAAAAAAAATGTATTTGCGCTAAAATTGAAGTTCCAGTTGAGAATTGAGTAAAGATTTGTTTTATATAGAATTTTCTTGAAAAGTAAGTATGTTAAAATTTCATTATTCTCGCTTTATTGATTTTGTATCTTTTTATTATTTAAAATACTGATAGTCAAATAAATTAGAATTTTTGTACTTCATTAGAATTGCAGCTTCCGCTTTTTTTTAATAACTTTCGAACGAATAAAGTTAGAGTAATGAATTTTCGACAATCAATGAGATTTTGAGTTTTAACATACTTACTTTTCATGAAAATTCCATATAAATTTTCAAGGATATAAAGGATTGAAATTTTCAAAGGACCTTTATCATATCCTTTTTTACAAACAGATAAAAAATCAATTTTATTTAAATTTTTGAGCCTTTCCTCTTTCATTTGATATACATATCGCCACATACGAACGAGGTTAAGTATTTTTTATATTTTTTTTATTGTTATCCCCTTCAAAATTTTGAAGTCCTTTTAAAGGGACAAAGGACGTAGAAATGAAAAACTGAGTACGCAGTATAAATATGTTTGGTCTCTAGTTTCACGCTCGTATGGATTTTTTCCGGTGGGAAAATGTTTTTTTATTTTTGTGGCACGGTGTAATTGGACCAGTTTGAGCTCCTTACGAAACCTTGTAACTAAACTGTAAACAATTTTTTCGGCTAGATTCTCTAGATTGTCGAAGAAGAAGTTATCCAGATGAGTCTTCTTTCTTCTAGACAATGCGTGACATGTGCTAAGTAGCTTCGACAGAAGTCATTAGAAAGCGTGGCCAACTTTTGTTCAAATCACCATCAAAACACTAACCATGATTCTCATCTGGTCCCATTTTAGTGAGAGAAGTTCCCTAGAACGACGGACACTTAAGCTGTGCTGTCATCAGCCCATCTTAGGTTAGTTTCTTGAATAAATGCTGAATCTTGTATGAGTGCCAAGCTTACTGGTTAAAATAAGGAAGGAAGAGAGTTAGGAAAGAAAGAAGAAAAAGTGAAGCTCGTCTTTTCTACAGCTCCCTGGAGTGTCCATATGTACTGGAATCCAGCATAGGTGAATACGAAGCTGCCTGGCAGTCTCGGTGAGAGACTCCGAGGAGTCTTTGAAGTTATTGAAACTGCATCCAGAGCGCCCTAAGAGCTGATTGGCTGATCACATCAGGATATGTTGCGCTGAAATCTCATTTATAATAAATTAATTAGAAGCTGCGCAGATTGCTGTAATCCAGTCCAATGATATGGCAGCCAGAGCTTCTAACTTAGAATTCACTCCTTTGAGTAGATAAATACCATCTACCTTAGTTTAGATGATATAATTACTTTCAAATTTGTCATATTTTCAACCTTTTTGTGATTAAAGGTAAATATGTGCTTTGAGAAAATAAACCAAATTTCACACAAAAAACTTCTTTTTTATTTCTCCCATTCAAGCATAAACTTCCAACACATAAACTTAGCTACAACCCAAAACGCTTCCTGTCAACTTTAATCTTTTTCCCCAATAAACTTTACTTCGACCTCTTCAAACCTCCTTCCACAATTCTTTTTAACAATATCCAAACCACAGCACCGACAGCATCTCCAATGAGAGTAAAATTTTAATAAAAAAAATTATATAAAAAGAAAAAAGCGCAATTTTATATTAACCACAGCATAGCTGGTTATTTTGCACGCAACAACAAAACCGCAAACAGCAACGAATAATTAATTTACTCATCCCTGAAATGTGTTCAACAGCGACCAGTGGTCAGGCAATAACATTGATAGCAGACGTCAATAAGCGCTGGCAACAAGCTCAAAAGTCAGCAAAACCCACAACACACACACACACAAACACGCACACGCACATATACATCAATGCCAGTGCACACATACATACATATCATACAATCAATAATGAATGAATGAATGAAGAGCAGCCAGCATCCCACGTTCGGCAGCCATTTGATTGTCTAAAAGCAAAAACTCTCTTTGCAAAAAATTTAATAAAAAAGTTAGAGAAAGTGGAGAATGAAAATTGCATATATGATACAAAAAAAAAATGGCAACCAAAAAAAGCGCATGAAAAATTGTTCTACAGCGGAAAACACATGAAATAAAAAATGCGTCAAAAATAGCAAACGGCAGCCGCTTTCAACGTGCAGCTGCAATTGTCGCCAATGAGGCCTTCGTTAGTGGATTTGTTG
Source organism: Melieria crassipennis (assembly GCA_963668005.1). Classification (NCBI taxonomy): domain Eukaryota; kingdom Metazoa; phylum Arthropoda; class Insecta; order Diptera; family Ulidiidae; genus Melieria; species Melieria crassipennis. Next base: position 24,640,352 of record OY764962.1, on the reverse strand, counting down.
CCGCAGAATAAATGTTTCTTTTTTCATTTTGAGTTCTAGTAATAACTAAATGCGCAGCCACAGACACGTATACCACATTGAGTTGTTCGTTTTCAGCGCTAAAATAAATCGTTTGTCATGGTTTGATCGACCAGTGTGCCACATGCAGAATTTTTTCGTACTTTCCATCAATCAGACGCCGCAGCGAGCGGTCTGTCTGCTGGCTGACTGGTTGTGTCTGTCTATTATTTAGATACATAAATAACCAAAACAATACAAAGGCGCCTAAAAATATGCTTTTACTTTATTATTCCCACCAGACATTTTTTATTGCCGGCAATAAGAAAACGAGTCGCCCCCGGCAACAAATTTATCGCCGGTAATATCGCCAACGTATCGATTTCGTATCACCAGTAGTTCTAAAACATCCGCCGAAAGCAACTCGCCGTGACGATTCGTTTTCATATCGCCGTGACGAGTCGTTTTCTTATCGCCCTCACGAGTCGTTTTCATATCGCCTGGACGATTCGTTTTCATATCTAATCATAAGTCATCATAAGTCACTGTCGTGAGTAGACGTGTTTCGCAATGTCGATCTGTGCCAAGTGCAGTGCTCAGTGTATTGCTGAAAACTTCTTTAGTTGCGGTTTATGCAACCTGAAAGTTCATCTTAAGTGTGCGAAATTAAGTACAAGCACTTCATCATTAATCAAAAACAACAAAAACATTTTCTTTAAATGTGACGGTTGCGTGGGTCGTTCCTCCCCGCTCCCTCAATCTAAGATTTCGGAAGCCCTCGAGAACTTGGGCGCTCTCTCTGAACTTTTACGCTCTTTTGCGACTATTTCGCCTAGCGCAGTTGATGTTTCGCCTAGTGTTGTTGGTGTTGGCGAGGATTCTGCTGGTGACGTGGTGCCCGGTGCGAAACGTGTGGATGGAAGTGCGAATATCATAACCCGAGCAAAGGCGAAGGTCATTGACTCTAACCGTACTCCGGCTCTGTCGAGCGCTAAACGCAAGAGTGTTTCGTCGTCTATCAATAATAACAACAACGGTACACCTAATCTTTTGTTGCCTAATGCTGGTGTAAATCATTATGATAATGTCGCTGTAATTGAGAGTACGGCTCTCCCTCATATATTCAACGGGAAAGAGAATGCAGAATTCGAAGAGGCGGTCAACACTACAGAGTCTGTTGCTCTCTCTTACGCTGATGCCGCTGCTGCTGCTCCTGGTACTGCTGCTGCAGTTAACACAAGAGGTCAATCATCATCTATATGGAGAGAAAAACAGCGCGCTATTGTTGGTTCCAACTCGAACACGGAGTTAGATGTTGCAATTCGTTTGAAATGGATGCACCTGTCATCATTCAAACCTTCGGTTACTGTGGAGAATATCGTGTCGTACATAACAAGACGTACGGGTATTGAGTCGAGCCAACTACACTGCTACAAGTTAGTTAAGCGAGATGCGCCTTCGGAATCTCTTAAAAGAGTAAATTTTAAGTTGGGTATTTCCTCATCGCTTCTCAACAAACTACTGTGCTCAGAGCTTTGGCCAGCTGATGTTAAGATTAGACCTTTTCGTTTTTTTCGAAATGCTACCCCACTATCGCCAATCCCATAATGTCAACTGTTAAGGCCTCGGTATCTAAGACACTTGGAAGATACAATCTGTACTACCAAAATGTTAGTGGTATGCGCACTAAATCTTCACAGTTCTTCCGTGAAGTTTCCTTACACGAATTCGACATCTTCGCTATTACTGAAACATGGCTCAATGAAAATTTTAGTTCCTCGGAGTTCTTTGATGATCATTACCACGTCTATTGGATGGATCGCTGTCCACTCACTACTGGCCTTGAACGAGGAGGTGGAGTGCTGATTTCGGTGAGAGCTGAATTGTGCAGTGCTCTGGTTACCCTTCAGGCTGAAGACTTGGAGCAAATATGCGTTAGCATAAAATGTTCTAACAATAAAAATATTTACATTTTGTTGTCATATGTTTCGCCAGCCAGTAATATTGAAATTTATGCCAAACACTTAGAGAATCTAAATTTTGTTGTTAACATGGCGAAGCCATTAGATGAAATTATTTATTTAGGCGATTTTAACGTAGGGAGTATATCTTGGATACCTAAGAATAATATTTTACTACCTACTAATCTTAATTCTGATATTGATTTGTTGCTTACTAGTACTATTTTATCTAATGGATTCAATCAAGTTAACTCTGTTCTGAATAACAATGGTAGAGTCTTAGATTTAGTTTTTACATCTAATGAACTGAAAGTATCTTGCGAAGAGTGCTTGGCGCCAATTTCAGGCAACAGCTTTCACCATAAAGCTCTAGTTGTTAAATTTCAATTTTATACTTTCGAACGCCCTACAGTTAATATCATTCCAAAACGTGATTACTTCAACGCGGATGTAGCAGCGATCTCCGAATATTTTAATGATACCGATTGGTCACTCATGAAGTCAATAACTGACCCAAATTTACTCTTCAGTATCTTGAAAGGGAAGCTCCGGTTCGCAACTTCGACGTTTGTTCCATTGAAGCGTTCTGTTTTGCAAAACAAACCCCCCTGGTTCAATGCAAAACTATGCCATCTAAAAAATATCAAAAACAAAGCATTTAAGAAATTTGGTAAAACTAACAGCTCAATTGATCGCAATCAATATATTGTTTTAAAGAAAAAGTTTGACTGTTTGAACAGCTTCTTATATAAGCAACACATATTGAAAGTGGAGTCTAATTTGAAATCTAATCCCTCGCGCTTTTGGCAGTACATAGATACAAAACGCAAATCTAATGGGTTCCCTATCAGTCTTGTCTATAAAGATGAGGTATCAAATAATCTGGATGACACTTGCAATTTATTTGCTAAATATTTTCAAGAAGTTTATGTTAAATATAGCAGCTCCATTGATCCCCCGGCTTACGTTGCACCGAACAGTATCTCTAGCTTTAATATATCTGAAGACGATGTTTCATTGGCGATTTCAAATTTAAAAACTAGCTCCAAAGCTGATTTAGAAGGATTTGCCCCTATATTATTTAAACACCTCTCCGCTGTTTTAGTTACCCCCATTTCTTTGCTATTCAATTTATGTTTGGAAAAAGGTTTATTCCTTGACTCTTGGAAGATTTGTTCAATCGTTCCAATATACAAGTCGGGTAATCGCAATGACGTTAGCAATTACAGACCAATTGTTAAGCAAAGCACATTTGCCAAATTATTTGATTCCATAATTAAATCGAAACTATTCAATTTTGTTGCTGATGCCATTTGCGAATGCCAACATGGATTCTATCCGGGTAGATCAACTTCCACAAATTTATTACTCTTAAGCAACCACATTATTAGTGCATTTTCGCATCACGCACAACTAGATGTAATCTATACTGATTTTTCTAAAGCGTTCGATAAGGTTGACCATGCAATATTGATTCATAAACTTCAGGCTTTTGGCATAAATGGTGCTCTTTTGAAATTTTTTACAAGTTTTCTTTCTGGAAGGGAACTGTTTGTTAATATTGGGATTAACAAATCCAGCATACCAGTCCAAGCCTGGTCCGGGATTCCGCAAGGTACTCATTGTGGGCCACTGCTATTTTTATTATTCATAAATGACCTTCCAAATCACTTCAAGTTTGTTAAGTGCTTGATGTTTGCCGATGACGTCAAGTTGTTCCTTAAAGTTAATAATACCACAGATTGTTATGACATTCAGAATGATCTCAATGCTTTTGATAGATGGTGTTCCCTGAACCACCTGCACTTGAATATTAATAAATGTGCCATAGTATCATATTCAAAGAGAAGCAATTTCATTATTCATGACTACACTCTAAATAGCTGTAGATTGCAACGTAAGGAAGAAATTAAGGATTTAGGGGTCATATTTGATCACAAAATGACTTTTTCTAAACATCATGACCATATCATTACGAAAGCATTTAGGATGTTTGGGTTCATTCGTAGAAACACGGGGAACTTCTCTGACCCGTTTACGTTTAAATCGCTCTATATCGCTCTGGTGAGGAGTCATTTAGACTATTGTTGCATAGTGTGGAACCCTTACTATCAGACTCATTCGAACAAAATTGAGAGAGTTCAGCGTATGTTTACAAAGTTTGCGTTGAGGCGACTGGGGTGGCCCATCCTTCCAGGCTACGATAGCAGAAGGAAATTATTAGGGTTGCAGTCTCTGTCTGATAGAAGATTATATCTATCAATTATGTTCGCTTATAATACGTTAAATGGCGAGATAAATTGTCGAGACATTGTTGCTCTTTTTAACGTTCACACTCCGCGGCACAATCTTAGACAAGCACGTTTGTTCGAGGAAAGTACTCATACAACGAATTACGCGCATAATGAGCCCTTCACGAGATGCATTCGGGTCATAAATTCATATTCCCATGTGTTAAACTTTGCTGTAAATATTGCTAAATTTAAACTGAGTCTTTTTGAGATATTCAATTAATGCCTTAGTCTGTAAGTATATTCATGTACATAGACTAAGTAAGTATAAATAAATAAATAAAAAAAAAAAAAAAAAAAAAAAAAAAAAAAAAAAAAAAAAAAAAAAAATACATCATATTGTTTGGAAAATTATCAATTTATAAAAAGTCAGTCAGTTTTGGTTGGGTTTGCATACAAAGATTCAATGTTGCTCTCATTGTTTTGAGCTTGAATCAATGCTGTTGATCAATGAACCGTCGGCGAATGAATAATCATTTTTTAAATACGGTCAATCTCAATGAAATACAAAGCATATCAATTCGATATTTCAAAGTCCTGGAAAACAACGTGTTTTTGGGACATGTTGCTAATTTGTCGCTGCGGCAATAAATCGGCGAGTCGCCAATTTGTTGCCACTGACGATTGTTGCCTATTTCTCACATTTTGCTTGGTGGGTTTTATTTATTATATTTTTTGTTTAACAAATTTATTCGATTTGTGCTTGGAATTGTCTAAAAACATTTTTTTTTAATTCAAAATTACTTATCAGCTTTGCTTTAAAACCACTGTCACTCTTACTGCCCTCACATCGACTCTACTTAACCTTTAATTTATTCCATTAACATGCGCGCCCTTGTCTAGACAGCGGCCCAACGATAGAAATCCGCTTCATGATTTATTTAATTTTATGTGCAGAACAAAAACTGGAATTATATGACATCGTGCACACATAAAACATGGTGTATCATTTGGTTTTATCTGTTCGTTGCTGATTACATTAGTTAGCGCGCATGTTGCAATTTACACTCAAGCGACATGGAAATGTCTGCCATTGTCTGTACGTGTGTGTGTGTGTGTGTAGAATAGATTAGGGCCCTCACAGTAGAATGATGCTGTAAGCGACACGCTTAAAAATATGCAATAAAAAATGTCCGTGTTGAGCGCTTAACTTAAATCCAACTCGAGTGTTGATAAATTTACTATTGTGGTGCATACTTTTAGGGTGAGGGTATGGAGCGAAGTGCACGTGTTAAACCATCTTATCAGTATTCACAACTGCGACGAACAGTTTATGTACTGCATAGGCCCTTCGAAAAATTATCTTTAAAGAAAACACCGCCTATTTGAAAAGAGAAAGCAATCGATTCCACTTGTGAAGATTCTTTATTCGTAGAACCATATTATCCAAAGAAAAAGGATTTGTCTGCGTATTGCTGAAGGAAGGAAAAGCATTAAAAATAAGTAAACATTGGAAATGTTGAGGCAAGTTCGGGACCAAACCAGGTAGGAATCGAACCACAGAACTCTAAAATGGTAGTCAACTGCACTTCACGCTGGGCTACTAAGGTAGCTCGGTAGCTCCATTACCAAAATGGGCTACAAGCTCCAAAAATAATCGATTAATATTTCTTAAATCCCAAGACAGCTAAATGAGATTTAATCGAACCGAAAATAAGCTCAAAGCCTTCAAACTTTCATCGTAAACTGCAGTAACAAGACGTTCAAAAAACGCTCCAAACTTGGAATGATTTTTTAGTTTTTTTAATGACTGACCAATCGAAATTCAAATTTATCAAAGCTTAAGGCGGGCCTCCAAAATTGTTGATACTTGTCAAAAAACTATTTTCAAATTTAGTGTTTTGTGTACCTTTTTCTTACTTTCAATCACACTGGCTTTACGAAAATAGGCGCCAAGTCCGCGTAAACTAAATAAATCAGAGTAAATTAAAGTTGAAGCAAGGTTAAGGATATTTTTTCTTCTTTCAAATAGACTGTAGCTGCTTAAGACCAATGATATTTTTTATATTTTTTCAAAATTACTGCGTCTACAAAAATTGGCTCATATTCCTAGACAAAACTATAGAAATCGAAGCGAAAAGAAGGCTAAGGGTATTTTGTTTTACTTTCCAAATGACTGTAACTACTTAACTCTAATTCCCAGAAGTGAGCCTCACAGTCTCACTAAAGATTTCAAATGGTGATAAATCCAAAAGATTTCCGATTCCATTATTTTATGTAATCCTCTAATGGAATGTAGGAATTATAATGCATTTATAAATTTAACATTTTAGACAGTTTTTGTACTTTTTAAACAAATTTTTTCAGTAATTTAGCTCATATAAGCCTGACAGTCTCACTTCTGGGTTTACGTTACTTTTAAAATTTTGGGAATTAGGGTCAATTTAAAATTAAGAACTTTTGTAGAACTGGTTAAATCAAAGTTGAAAGAAATCCAAAGATATTTTTTCACTTTCGAATGACTGTTTTTTCCTTTGCACAGCTGAGTTCAAAGAACTAAATTTTAAAAAAGTAAAGCATATTTGCTTTTAAATTTCAAATGAAAAATATTGGGCAAAATTCTCTGCAAAACTGTAGAAGTCAAAGTGAAAAGAAGGCTAAGGTCTACTTTGTCTACGTTTAAAATGACTATAGATCCAATCCAATTAAATCAAAGCTGAAACAAATCTAAAGATATTTTTTTAACTTTCAAATGACTGTTTCTACCGTTGAAAAAATGAGTTAAAAGAATCGATGTTTAAAGAAAGTTGCGGATATTTTTCTACATTCCAAATGAACTTAGCTGCTCAACTAGAATTTGGTTTAATCTCTTTCTCTCTTCTTTCAAAACTTCTTTTCAAAAATAATTTCAATGTTTTCAAAACTCTACTAAAATCTGGAGAAACCTCACATAATCAGTCAGCAAAAGTTTTTTGCAGCAATAAAAACATAGCCAACCAAATACTCAGCGTGAGAAAAGTCTGCAAACAATTAATTTATCCACACACAAACGAAAATGCATTTCGAGTTAAAAGAACTCTGATAAAACGCGCACCGATATTGAGTTAAAATACAACAACAACAACAAAACAAGCCAGACTAACGATATAATTGCCGCGGCCAGCCAACGCGTTGTCACTCGCGCACACACAGACACGAATACAGACACAATCACTCAGCCACACACAGCCAAACAAAGTGAAAAGGCAGAAAAAAAACGAGTTTTTCTTGCTCGCTTGAATTTCAATTTTGCTTCTTTCTACATGAAGAGCCATAAAAAAGGATTTAATTAAGGCTTTTTACAAAAACTAAAAGCCACAAAAAAATCGGCAATACCCCAAAGATTTCAACGCTAATTGCAAAAATTTAACATAAATTAAAGTGTGACGAATGCAAATTACTTTTTTTATAGGCAAATGACCGAAAAATAATCGTAGCGAGGGCGGCGAACTGGACGGAGGAAAGTTAAATTATGCAGCGTTAAGAAGAAAAATAAGAGATAGAAGATAAATGTTAACCGTAAAGTAAAGAAACAAACTGCGTGCGTATATAAACTTTAAATGCTGCAGAAAAAAAACTGCAACCATTTTGCATAAAAGAAATAAAACTCAACACAAAAACCATTGCATACTGCGTGGCGCGCACAGCTGTCGCGCACAGCGGTGGCTGTTAAATTAGCTGACAAGCTTAAACAAAAGCTACGTAAAAAGCACAAAATACAAAAACTATGAAAAAACAAAATTTTGCCTTCGCAACGACACGGTTCGTAAAATTATGTTTTCAAATGTGCGCAACGGTTTGCTTGTGACAGAAAAATGTGCGGCGGAAAAAAAGAGAGAAAAATGCCGAAAACTTTTCATTGGAGTTAAATAAAGCTCACAGCAAATTATGCACCATTAGCGCGATTTCAATATTCCGCGCCCCTTGCCGTGTGATTTTGATGGATTTGCTGTGTATTTGTCAACGCTTTGTTTGGCTCTTCGGTTGTGCCTTTGTCGCAAAAAGTTTTCAGTGGCAGCAACTGGCGGCTGCATAAATCGTTAACTTTCTTCTGATTGCTGGGCATTGCAACTTGCTTACTGATTTCAGCATTTCTCCTTCTTCTTTCATTCTCGGCTACTCATTGCGGCATTTCGAATTAATTGCAAAACTACTTTGAATACTTTTCACATGGCAATTGGAACTACTTCAACTATGAGTGCTTTTATAGTTGTTTGGTTGTAACTATGAAATTTTTTAATTGGTGCAAAGTGTTGGTAATATTTATTAGCAAAATGAAAGCCACAAATTTATTGGAGTTGTAAAACGCCTTGAATTGTAGAGAAAATGGGCTCACATTTGGAATTCATATTATTTAGATAATTTAGATGTAACTGGCTGCCATACATAGACCTTATTGGTTCTTTAGCGATACCTGATGGTGATCAGTTTGAGTTATAGTAGTGATCCGTTAGAATACGAGCGCTTTTGGCAAACTTCAGTAGACGTTTTAGAACTAACGTTGCCACTTCTTCTAGTCCGGCGAACCCTAAGATTGCCAAACGTTGTCTTGAGATGTTGCACGAATGCCTTCAAAGCTTTATGTGCCTCATACAGTCTGCAACTTTTACTATTTGCAGTATTAAAAACCATTTTACTTAACCCTTTAGTGCCAATAGAGGCATATTTTACTGTCTTAGTTTAATTTTCACTACCCTAAGACAACAATAATTTCATATAGGACTCATAGACCCATTGATCTTGAAAGTGTTAAAACCAGGGACCGTAACAGTTATAAGTTTTATTATAAAAATCAATGTTTAACAGTTATTTTTTGATTTTTATTTTATGACTCAACAAATAACAGTTATTTAGTATTTATATTTTAAAAATCCTTTAATAACAATTATTTTTGATTTTTTCTTATTAGTCCATAAGTAACAGTTTTCTTTCGATTTCTATTTTAGTTGACCTATGATAACAGTTATTGGTGACTTTTATTTAAAAAAGTCATAATAAAAATTATTCAGTGACTTTTATTCGTAAAAGTCATCAATAAAAATCATTCGGTGACTTTTATTTTTTAAGTCATCATTAAAAATCATTCAATGCCTTTAATTTATAAAAGTCATCAATAAAAATCATTCGATGACTTTTATTTATTAGGTCATCAATAAAAATCATTCAATGACTTTTATTTATAAAAGTCATCAATAGAAGTCATTAGATGACTTTTATTTATAAAAGTCATCTATAAAAATCATTCAATGACTTTTATTTTTTAAGTCATCAATAAAAGTCCTTAAATGACTTTTATTTATAAAAGTCATGAATAAAAATCATTCAATGACTTTTATTATAAAAGTCATCAATAAAAATCACTCAATGACTTTTATTTATAAAAGTCATCAGTATAAATCATTCAATGACTTTTATTTATAAAAGTCATTAATAAAAATCATTCAATGGCTTTTATTTTTTAAGTCGCAACATAAAAGTAATTTTCATTAATCGCAGTACTGGATTTATTAAATATCAAAATGTATATATATTCTTGATCGGCTGAACAAAAACAATAGAACAAACCACATATATATTACGAGAAGGGCCCACGAGAAGGGCTTAAAAAAACATCATTTGTATCTCATTTGAAGTGCTTTCACCAATTTTGATGTCAAGCCATCTTTTAAATCATGTTTCCACATGCGAAATCTTAACCCATCGTTGGGCCAGTTAAATTTTGATTTTCGAATAATTATAAAATACGTGTCGAATAAGTTTTGATCTAGAATATTTTCAGGAAATTCAAATTCAATACCCGACAAATTTAGATATTCCAGTAGTGCAATTAATGAAAATGACGTTTATGTTGCGACTTTCTATATTTCCGTAAAAATTGCATAATAAAAGTTTATTGCCAAATATGATTCTTGACACGAAAAGAAATCTGTTGGTATATTTAATTTATTTGTGTGACTTTTCCTTCATAGTAAACTTTTCAAATATAGTTTTCATAAATAACTGTTATTTCCGGTCCCTGGTTAAAACTAACTAATGGGTTAAGGGCTGATTTATTGTACGAACTGACTTTTATACAGCAAGAATTTCATATCGAACACATAGATCCATTAGTCCTAAAAGGGGTAAAGACACCTAATGGCTTAATGGCTGATTTATTGTACGAACTGACGTTTAGACAGTAAGAATTTTCATATTAACCACATAGGGCCATTAATCCTGAAAGGGTTAAGGACACCTAATTGATAAATGGCTGTTTTATTTTAGGAAATGACCTTAAGACAGCTCATATCGAACACATAGTCCATTAGTCGTAAAAGGGTTAAAGCCACCTAATGGTTTAATGGCTGCTTTAATGTTCACACTGACCTTTAGACAGCAAGAATTTCATATCAAACACATAGACCCATTCCTCTTGAACGGGTTAAAGCCACCTAATTGATTAATAGCTGTTTTACTGTTCACACTGACCACATTTCAAATTACATTTGCTATTTTATTCTGCTTTTCTCGCAACAATCATTACATTCTCACTTTATTCAATTTTCCCAAAAAAAAACTTTTGCCTAGCTTTAGGCGCCCACTACCTGTGTTCATGGACCGCTTTTAATTGTGCCACCATATTTTTGCGCAATTAAAATTACAACAAAAATAATATGCAGCGAAAGCAAAATCACACTTCAAATTTCATTCAACTCTGCGAATAAAGACGCACAGCTGCCAAATGCAATGCGAGCGGCAAACAAGAAAACACAACGCGCAGTCATTGCAATTATAAAATAATATGCAGTGGCATAACAACAACAACAATAATAATCAACAAATACCCAAACAAAGCAGACAGACCAAATACTACAACAACAACAACAATAGAGGCCACAATAATGCACAGCAGTAACTTTGTACCTCGCTTGAACGAAAAACAACCACAAAAAATAAAATCACAAAAATATCAAATAAAATAAATAAATATTAAAGCATTCTTCGTTCATCTCGTCGCATCTCACCCATCGCCCGACATGACTGCCCGACTCAACGCAACGCTTGACAACAGTTCGGTACCGTTGGCCCTTTAAAACAACGCACCCAGCGCGCTCACAAAGCGCTGCTGTGGGAGCCCGAGTTGATGCAAATTCAAGTGCACTCAAAACCGGACATTGCACCCCAACCCTCGGCTTCGCCGCATAATGATGTAGCCGAAGCTTGACTGCAACTCGCACTGCCAACTTGATGGCTATTGCCACTTGGCTTCGACAAAAGTAACAGCCGGCTTTTGATGTGCCACGTCGGACGATTGCATGTTGGAATCTGGTCGGTCGGTCGGTCTGGCTGGCTGCTGGCTGGAGGTGATCCGTTGAGGATATAATTACATTTCACATTTTGTTGGGCAACACAGTGGCGGCCGCTGGCCAACGGAAAACAACAACAACAAGTGCAGCAATGGCAATGGGAGAATGTAAAAGTGGCTCGGCAGGGAAATGTATGAAAAGCAAAATTTTAAGGCCAAAATTTTAAAAGCAAAATTTTAAGGTTCAGCGTTGTTGGATTTTTAATTTGTGGAAACATTTATTCATAGTTCAGAGAAAATTATTATAGTTTGTGTTTCCTAGTTTCATAATTGACAATGCTACAAGTAAATTTAAGTCATGATTCATTAAATATGATTCATGATTATTGAATTCATTTAATTTGATTCATGATTATTTGATTCATTGGATATAATTTATGATTAATTAATGCTTCATGATTCACGCATAGTTCAGGGAAAATTATGTGTTTTGTAGTCAATTAAGAATGCAAAATGAAAATTTGATTCATGATTCCAATTCATTTATTTTACATATTAAAATTTTACATATTTCAATTATTAGTAGGCGAACTTTTAAAATTAGTTGTGATTCAAAAATAATAAAGCTAAATTTTCAAAATAATAACACTTGATTCATTACTTAGAAAAGCTTGATTCATAAATCATGCACAGAGTTTCTCTAATTCTGAAACTAATTTCAGAATATTCGTGGTCTACAAAGCCCAATGCAAATATAAAATATCATTAATTGTTTATTCATGATTCGAATGCAAATGAAAAACATCATTCATTGTTGATTCATGATTCGAATGCAATAGCTCATAATAAGATTATAATAAAAAAAACTTTATAATTTGTGAGGAACAACTAAAAACGTATAAGTCAAACGTATAAGACTTATGATTCATGCAACAAATATAGTAAAAAATTAAAATTAAATTGTTTATAATATTCCGTACAGATTTTATTTGTTGAAAATTCTGAAGCCAGCCAGGCAATTGAACGCCCTTTTGTTATTAATAAATGTCAAAATGAAGCTTGAACTAATTTAAAGAAAAATTTGTTAAGCTGTATCAATTTCGGTTTGGCTGAATATTAGAAAACTGAACAAACCTAGTTTTGGTTCGGTCTTTGATCAAACAATATGATGAATCACTTTGAATAATAAAAATCTGCATAAATAATTACATTTGATTCATGATTCATGGTTGCTGGCTGACAGTAACAACTTTTCAGCGCTTATAAAAAGCGCTTGTTATATTACCTGAAGGTTGAAGGTTGGTTAGATATTAAAATTATTAAAAAATAACATCGGTTGATTCATGATTTATGGCCATTGAACTATATACATCACCATTGTATGACTACAAATATATTTCAAAATTATCGAAAATCGCTTAGTAATCTGAAAAGTAATAATATAACAGTTGGGTCTTGATTCATTGCAGCTACTTGGTGATACAGCTTTTTAGTACTCTTAAAGATAATTTTCACATTTTCTTAAGATTTAGAATTAACAATTTTTAAGAACAATTTCAGTTGATTCATGATGCATGACAGCTGTTTCATATATGTTTTGCATAATTACAAGTATATTTCTATACTTATTCCTTTAGAAAAATATTTAGTAATTTCATCACTAACAACAGTTGGTTTCTGATTCATTCAACTAGGTGATTCAACTTCTCAATGCTTACGAAGATAACTTTCTTATTTTCTGAAAATTTACATTATAGTAATTTTAACATCAATTGATTCATGATTCATGACAGCTGATTAATGGCTAAGGGTAGGGTATATATTTCAATGACTTCTACACGTTTTTTAATATTATCAAAGAATAAAAGCAAAACGTAGTAATTTCATAAGTAGTAGAAATTTATTCATGATTCATGGCTTGCAAATCGATTTTTTATTTTATGCATAGGTTCATAAAAACTATGAAAATATTATTTTTTATTTTACAATTCAATAGTTTCTACAAAATAAATTGTGTATATACATTAGTATGGAATTTTGGATTCATAATTTTTTAATTCGCGTGATTCATAATTCGATTGATGCGCTCTACAACACATAAATTCTACTTTAAATGGCGCAGAAACCACTTTATACATTCAAAGTTTCAAATCCGGTGACATAAATAGGTAAAGCCTGATGTCTGATGCTTGAATCATAACTTGTTCCATATAGCATTTTCAAAACCGTACATTAACCACTGTTTGCTCTCAAACCAAAGCTGACAAAATAAAATGGACAGCGCACCGAAAACATTTCAAATGCGGTTTTCATTCAGCAGACAAACAACACAAAACAGGAAAGTAAATGTAAACAGGAAAGTAAATGCACGGCGCCAGCACTTCAAAGCAAAATAAGCATTTATAAAGTCTACACAGTCACAAAAAAAAAACATAGCCGTATAACAAAAATGCAATGCGCCCATATAATTGCAATGAAAAACTGTAAGACCCCCATGCAAGAAGGGGTTAAGCTGCAGGTTAAGTTGCAACAAAACGACTATAAGTAAAATCTGTAGCCAGCAGTAAAAGTTGAAAGCGAAAATGCTCGAGGCAAATGTATGAAATAAGCAAATTGTGCAAGTAGTTAAATGGCAGAAAGTATGCGTACAAAAAGCATGTCAAGTATTTATGTAAATAAAAAATTATTGCATACTTCATGGCTGCACTTCTTTCGTAATTGCAGTGCACAATAAATTTTACAATATTTTGGCATAAATGTTTATGGATTTTCATTGGGGAAGTGCATAGTAAACGAAGAAAAATTATACTAGAAAAAGAAGAATTTTAAACGACCAATGTCCTTTGCATAATTTTAGGCGGCTGTCGTGGCAGTTCTTGGCAACATTTTTTATGGGTTTGCATTTGCATTCGAAACAATTTGATACAGTGACAAGGAATTGAAAATGATGAAGAAATATTGCATGTTGGTTGTGTAGTCGTTTCAAGCACAACACTGAGGCCAAGTAATCCATTGTGTTAGCATGTGGATTTGTCGCTTTTTGTATTCAAGAGCCAGTTGGTGGCTTTAAGGAACCGTTGTAGCTTTTGTGGATGTGGTTTTTCTTAGATTTGCTCTTACCGTTTCGAAAATCTTATCAAAAGTTCAAAACACTTAATTTTCCCAACTATTTGACAATTCACAAAAATAAACAAAGAGCACGCTTCAACCAATTTATAATTAATAATAATTGACTGGCTCGACAGCCCGCTTACGCGAGACTAAGGCCTAGCTTCCCGCAACCACCCGTGTTGTGTGTACGCGGGTGGAAGGGACCTACAGTTTTATGCCGGTTCCGAACGGCAGGTTGGGAGCTCTTTCATAAGCAATTTTTACTCTCAGAGGTTTGCCATTTCCAGCTGAGAGGACAGCCACCGAGAGAGAAAACGAGTTTTCCCGTTATTTTTTTAGGTGTTATTACAGGCAGTATTTGAACCTGGGTCGCTGCCTTCGACTTGCGGTCCAACGCACTAACCAACTGAGCCACGGCGGCTGCCGCTTCAACCAATGTTGGATGAATTTATTTAACAATTTTTTAACTTTATCCACAAAAGTTTTTTGAAATATTGTTAAAATGGTGGTTAAAAGATTCTCATTCTGCTCCAAACGTTTCCAAAATGTTACCGAAACTTGGAAAAAAAATTCAAAAAAATATTTAAAACATTTAGTTTTCCCAACTATTCGATAACTCACAAAAATAAGCAATGATCGAACTCTAAACAACATTGGCTTCACTCGTTGAAACAATTTCTGAAATTTAAACAGAAGTTTTCGCAATTCCTTCAAAATTTGTTGACAAATTTTCCAAAATTTTCACTAAAGTTTTTGGGAATTTGCTAACATTTAAGTTTTAAGTTTCAAGTTTTAACTCAATGGGCCCCATATATCAAGTCGCTTCATACAACACTGTATGGGCGGTGCCGCGCCCCTTTTATTAAATTTTCAATTCATTCTTTCAGTCGAAGGGTGCAAACCAATTTCATTGCAAAGCAACGCGGAAAATTTTAATCACAAAAAAATTTGCCACACCCCTTGTCCCACGCCCATCAATTTTTTTTTTTTTAGTCAAATGACACATCTATGGGACGACGGTATACAGAATTTCAATGGTGTCCGACTTCGAATTCCAAAAATATTCCATATTAAAAATTTTGGTTGTATGGGAGGTGCCACGCCCACCTATCGGGTCGTATTCGAACTATGTGGTTTACCGAGATTTGGTCAAGACAAAGATTCCGCGAAAGATTCAACTCAATCGAC
The DNA here is from genome assembly GCA_963668005.1 of Melieria crassipennis. Lineage (NCBI taxonomy): Eukaryota > Metazoa > Arthropoda > Insecta > Diptera > Ulidiidae > Melieria > Melieria crassipennis. The sequence continues at coordinate 24,624,540 of OY764962.1, read as the reverse complement.
CGCCTAGTTTTTGAGTTTTGGTGTCGTGTGACCAGCAAACAAACAAACAGGCATTTATTGTTATATTTACATAAGTACATACATATGTATGTACTCGTATATATAAGTTGACAATAAAAAAAGATTTTTGGAGGATCAGTAAAAATTTTTGTATGCAAATATCCATGAAAAATTTTAATATGCCATTAAATGTTAACAATTTGTAGTTTAACTAAAACATTGCATACTTTTAGGCATCAAAAGCTCAACGAAGCGATTAATTAACAAAATACAAACAACAAAAGTACAAACGAGATTAAAATAAATAAATTCAACGCATTTAAAGTGTCACACACACACACACACACACATTCAAAATATGACCAATTAAAATTTTAAATAAAAATACCACAAATTACGTCAATCATACGTGGCGCTCGAGGCTGATTGTTGTTCGGAGGCGTCGCAAAGTACAACAAACAGCGACACTAACAACAACAAATTATTTTGGGACAAATTCTCCAAACACACACACATTCAAATGACGTGAAAATGAAATGAAGGCGCGCGACATTTGAAAAATTAGCTGTGAATTGCGGAGGGCACAGCGTGTGAAAAGCGCATTGGGAATTTGCCGCTAAACTTTTAATTTATGCGCACAATTTAAATACACAAATTGTAGAGTGATTTTTTTTGCCTTGTTGTGTGCGTGTGTGTGTGTGCGTGCAATTTAATGACTAATAAATATTAATTGCGTTTATACACTGCGACACAAACACATAAATAGAAATGCATAGACACACAGCCACACTTAGGCACAAATTCATGTGTATGTGTGTATGTGTGTGTGAGTGTGTGCATATAAGCATAGCTAATGTTTTTAAATTAACCAGAGAGCCATAAAGGTGCCACAGCGTTTACATGCCCATCCACTCATACATATGTATGTATGTGTATGTGTATACATATGTATTTATTTATGTGGGCCGGCTTTGTGCACGCGGCGCCAAGTGTTCCGCTCATGAACAGAGTCGCCTCGTGCTTTGTCGTTGGCGTCAACACAATTTCGCATTTAATTACATTTCATAAATATGCTCGCGAATAACGTTTGCGTAAACAAAAACAAGCTCCACACAAACAAGCCAACACAGACAAACGTATGCAAGTGCATTAGAGCGCCGTGTGTGCATGTGTGGGTGTATTAAATATGTTTAGTGCCAAGCAGTCAGACAAGGCTGACACTTGCGAAGGTTAACGCTTGTCTGCGTCCGGCACTAAATCCATAAAAAGCAAAGACATATCACTGAAGAAAGCAGACACTGTAGTTAAGGCAGAATCCAAGGAAAAATTACAAGTGCCAGACTCACGGTTGAGTTGGTTTATGCTTTTGCTTTTATAAATAAACATTCACACATCACACAAATGAAACTAAGTGAGGCCAACCGACTACTTGCTTCAGTCACAGTCAAGTTTACAAGATTTGCAGGCATAGAAAGTGCTTTTTATAAATTTAATTTTTAATACAAATAACAACATCGTTATTTTGTGCATAATTTTTAATTAACATTTGGACAGCACTTAGTCTACTTTTAGGCGCTTTGTCTTCGAGAAGCTGCAACTTTCTGTGTATTGGCTTCATACAAAAATCCTCTGGAGTAAAATATTGCATACCTCTGGGGTAGATTTTTTAATTGTGTACACTTTGTCTTAATGAAGACTACTTTTAGGCGCTCTAGGGCAGTTTTATCTTAAAATATGAATGCAAAGATTTATGCCAAATGAAAAAAATACTAAAATAACTACTTAAAAAACATTAAGTAATTTTTAAATGTGTTCAGAGAATATTTTTTGTTTGTCGTGGAGCGCAATTCTCGTTTTGTTTTATAGAGAAGTACAAAAACTTTTGTATCGTAAACTAATATAGTTAGAAGCCCGAAATTTGAGGATGTGGCACTGTATATATTAGTCCTTAAAACAAAATTTTTCACAAAAACCAGATTGACAAATTTTAAGGATATTCAAGCACAAAGTTTTAAAAAGACATTTTCAATACCAAACCGTGCTTGCGCAAAAAATTTAAATTTTTTTTTAAAAAAGAAAACTTCCATGGAAGTTTTTCTTTCATTTGAGACCCATATTAATATTTCACATTGCGCTTAATTTTTAAAATAAATTTTTGAAATATTTATGTCCTTGAAAATTCATGAAGAGTGCTATTGAAAAAAATTCACATTTCGGATAGAAATATTTGTTCACTAAAAACGATTGGAAATTTTTAAGGATATTGAAAGACAAAGTTTTTAAAGGACATTTTTAAGTCCAATTCGTCCTTCCACACCAAATATTTATATTTTGTTAAACTCTAGGGTAGGTTTGCTTTCATTTGATACCAAAATTGATATTCCACATTGCGCTCAATATTTTAAATAATTTTTTGAAATATTCATGTCCTGGAAATTCATGAAAAGTGCTGTTAAAAAAAATCCTGATTTCGAAGAGAAAAACTAACAACGCAGTTTTACTATATTTGTCATCTAGTTTTGCGAGTATATCGAATTGTTTGTGTGTTTTCTAAATTTTTTGGATATTTATTTCACGCTGATATTGGAGTCAAAATTACGCATTTGGGCCTTTGAACCTTTTTAGTGTTGAATAGTTTTTAAGTTGAAGGAAAAATTCAAAAATTCCTTCTTTATAATTATCTCGCGTTAATCGCCATTAATTAATTTAATTTTTAAAATAATTTTTTTTTAAATTCATGTCCTTGAAATTCATGAAAAGTGCTATTAAAAAAAATCCTGATTTCGAAGAGAAATCCTAACAACGCAGTTTTACTATATTTGTCATCTAGTTTTGCGAGTATATCGAATTGTTTGTGTGGTTTAAAATTTTTTTTATATATATTTCACGCTGATATTGGAGCAAAAATTACGCATTTGGGCATTTGAAGCATTTTACAGTTAAATATTTTTAAATTGAAAGAAAAAGTTAAATTAAAAAATCCTCTTTTTTTAATTATCTCGTGAATGATGCCATTTAAATTAATAAATAAAAAAATAAATTAATAAATAAATAAATAAAAACATAAAAAAATAAATAAAATAAATAAATTATATAATTAATAAATAAATAAAATAAAATAAATAAATAAATAGATAGATAAATTTCTGAATTAATTAATTAATTAATTAATAAATCTATAATTAAATTAATTAATTAATTACGTAATTAATAAATAAATAAATCAATAAAGAAATAAATAAATAGATAAATAAATAAAATAAATAAATATATAATATAAATAAATAAATAGATAAATAAATAAATAAATTTCTTAATTAATTAATAAATAAATAAATCTATAATTAAATTAATTAATTAGTTAATTAATAAATCAATAAATAAATAAATAAATAAATAAATAAATAAATAAAAAAATAAATAAATAAATCAATATGTAATGAATGTCAAAAATGTCGCTCAATCAATTTGATACACCGTTGCTTTTTTTAATTTATTTTCTTATCGTTTTTATCTGGCTACCCTTCAAAATTGGATGCATTTCGGAGAATGAAAAAAACCAACTTCAACAACAATTTCACAAATAATTACCTTAATAGCTGAACACAATGGCATCAATTCCTGTTTTGAGCCTTGATTTCTATGCAAAAATATGTAGCATACTTTGCAGCACTCGAATTGTATCAATTTCTACTGTAATACAATTATTTGCCCTAAGGTAACCGAATGCCGCTATTCAATCAAAAGTATACTATAACATAGATCCTACCCCACACATCCGCTTCCCCTCACCCTCATCCTCATCCCCGCAAGACTGTACACTACCACAATCCCGACTACCATCAATTGCAATCCCAATATTTTTGCACTCAAGTCTGAAGCTATCGTTTCACTGGCGACTGACTCAGTGTCTGACTGGTTGAGTGGCTGCTGCAGCGGCGGCTTGTAGTGGCGCAAAGTGGCTGCCAGCGCGCATTTCCATAATTCCATTCCATAGTCGCCGAATGGCGGAGGCGGCGTCATTCGCGCTGAGTGCAACGCAAATAAAACTCTCGGTGAATGGCAAAAATATTGCATAAATGTTAGTCTATGCTGATAGTGTGTTTGTTATTGTTGTTGTTGTTGTTGGACTACCTAAAAAGTATGCAAACATTTTTCAATTTTGAAGTGCAAGCAACAACAATAACAAACAGCAAGCGGCTCTAGGTGTGGTACAATATGGAAAACCACGATTCAAAGAAATAAGCAAGAACTGTAGCTGCTACAGCAATAACAACAACAACAACAACAATGACAGCAACCATACCAAACAAAAGGCACAGCAATGGCCATAATCAAAGCGAGCTTCGAGTTTGGAGCATCTAGCAGGCCGCACAAAAAAGCCGCAACTCTGTGGAACATACAAACACACCCACACAAACACAAATACACATTTCAGTTGCAAATATAAAACATGGAAATAGTGAATTGCAGAAAAACGAAAAAAAACAAGAAACGCTTTGAACGGACAAGCGAACGCGCTGCTGGCAAAATCAAAATCCGTTTCAAAATGAACTGCGTTGCGTTAGCACGAAACGTCTGGGTGGCTGTAATTGAAAACGGCATACGAGGAGAGTGAGTGAGAGAGAGAAAGACATGCGAGACAGGCGCGCAGCGAACTGCAACGCGCGTTGCACACAAAAGCACGCCACAGTGTTGGCGGGTTAAGGCCGCTGCTGCCACGTTGCCAGCCCGAAAGGATAAACGGATAATTCACTCAATTCGCTGTATCGTCGCTTGAACTCAAGCGCCCACTTGCTGCACGCTGCTGCAAGGCTGCACTGGGGTAGCGCGCAAGATGAAAGCTGCACAAAAGAATTTTGAGGGTGCAATGGTGGCGAGACGAGCGAGGGACCGCTGAGGCAAAAGTGGTGCTGAGCATGGTGGAAATTCATTATTTGCATATGACCACAGCCATAACTAGCGAATGCAATGCTGATGTTGACGATGACGATGACTATGACGACGACAACGACGACGACGACGATGCTTTTGATGTCGCTGACGAGCGTGTTGTGTGTTGTGGCCGCGCTTGTCGGTGGCGCTGATATTGGCCACTGATATCGCTTGTCGGCATTGTGGCCACCAACCGACCGCGTTGCATCGAATGCCAGTGTCTGACAGCCACAAACTTGAACACAAAAGTCACTACTGAGAAATGTGCGTGTATGTGCGGGCAGTGGCGCACACAGAATTTCATTTTGGGCGGGTTCCATGCAGCAAATTTGAACCCAATACCAGTAAAAACCATATTTGCCAACTAAAATGTTTGCAAGACACACATTTTGAAAGGGGTTTGAACTCCCTAAACCCCCACTTGCGTGTGTCACTATGTGCGACTATATATGTGTCTGTGTGTATACTTTTGATTAAAATTACCACAAGTTTTTGGTTTCGTGAAAGTTTTTAAAGTGTTGTAAATTAATAATAATCAATAAATTTCATGCAAATAAATTTGTACACACAAATAGAATTTTTGATGATAGAATTTTTGATGAAATGAAAATAAGTAAATAAATTAATTAATTATATGCAGGAAAGGCGTGCTACATAGTTGAAATGGTACGAATGGATTATAACATTGAAAAAAAAAATAACTTAAGAAGACTTACAGTAACTCAGTGATTGGGTGGTTCGCATTAGAGAGAGTAAGAACTGAACTATACTAAAAAAAACCGTACCGCACCGTGCGACAAAAATCAAAAAATTTCAAAACACACGAAAAAATCTATAAACTTGCAAAACTAGAGGCCAAATGTAGTAAAACTACGTTTTTAGTTTTTCTCTCTGACACCAGGATTTTTTTTTAAAGGACTTTGAAATTTCAAGGACATGTTTATCTCAAAAAATTATTTTAAAAATTGAGCGCATTATAGAATAACAATATGGGTATCGAATGAAAGAGAAAAGCCTTAGAATCTTAGGAAATTTAATGTTTTGGTGCAAAAGGACGAAGAGGTATTGAAAATGATCTTTTAAAACTTTATCCTTGAATATCCTTGATAATTTCCAATAACTTTTTTGAAAAAATATATCTTAAGGACTAATATGTACACTACTACATCCTTGAATTTCGTCGTTCTAACTTTATTAGTTTAAGATATAAAAAATTTAATACCTCTCTCTATCGGATATGGATAATTTTAATATCATTAAGGATGCTGAAATCGTATTTATAGAAACAATAAATTTCCTGCAAATAAATTCGTACACACAAATAGAATTTTTGATGATAGAATTTTTGATGAAATGAAAATAATATAATAATCATATGCAGGAAATCGCCTAAAGGCTTCATATTTGAAATGGTACGAATGGATTATAACAAAAAAAAAAACTTAAGAAGACTTAAAGTAACTCAGTGACTGGGTGGTTCGCATTAGAAAGAGTAAGAACTGAACTATACTAAAAATTCAGAGCATTTGCTTTCGTCGGCTTCTTTCTCGGTTGCCTGTTCAATTTACCATATGAAGGAGTGAATGAAGGAGTTTTTGGATAAACAAGGAGCTTATTTTGGAGTTTATCAAAACTAGACAACGCAAAATATCAAACTGTTTATTTTTATGTACCTTCAACTTCTTATTCCCCTGATCCAGGATACACGTTTCATTTGCCTTGCCTCCAATTGTGTTAGGTTAGGTTAAGTTAGATGCTTAGCCAAGTTCCGTGGCTGCAAAGAAATTTGTTCAATCACCCTGTGCCACAGGGATGATTCTGTCCTTCCATATCTGTCCTTCTACTACTTTCGACGAATGGCCTCCCAGGGTTAGGTTGGGGTAGGTTAGGTTAGGTTAAAGTGGACTTCCCGAAAAACACACTTAGACTGGTTGTGACCCCAGAAGATGAGAGTGATCTGCCTTACTGTAAGTCGGGGAGACTACACAAGCCATTTTTTTCTGGATAATCCCTACCAAGGCTCTGATGTTGACTGATCCAAGATTATCCAAGTTGTCGAAGAAAGCAGATCCTAGGGGTTTCTATCTTTGTCTTGAAGATGATTGACAGTCTCGTATTCCTCTTCATTTTTGACAACTGTGACAATCCCTATTGTCCCATTTGTCAAGACTAATCGATTGGCATGACGTCTGAATCGATAATGTCCTGTCTAAACCACTACGACAATGCTGATGTGTTGTCAGCTAAGTGAGACAAGTGTTTTAGTGTGCCTGGGATTGAAAGTAAGTCAAGTTATTGTGCCTACTTGAGGCCTTTAATTGCTACCTGATTGTATGTAAAAACACAAACCTTACCTAACCTAACCTAGCCTAGAATGTGACAGTGACCGATATCAGTAACCATCTCCTAATTGTATTCAATCTCATTTGTTTGGTTTCAGTTTGTTTCCCAAAAAGATCGACAGGGAGAGAATGGAACAAAGCATAAAGCCTTTTGGTTAGTGTCGACCACACGCAACTGCTTACGATGAGCGCCGCCCAGTTCAATGGCTTCTGATTCTGGCTGGGGACCTCAGTTTTACGCTGAATCCGAACGGTAGTTTTTTGGCAGTTTTCCTTTCACACTTGGAGGTTTTCCATTTCCTACCAAGAGCGCACTTGAGCGATTTTAGTAATTCTCATCTGCTTCATGTGGATAGCGATAGAAGTAGACGAGAATTTCACCAGCCCGAGCTAGGAATCGAACCTAGAGCATCTGGTATGAGGCTCAGAGATTCTCATACATTATATTATCATACATTAACGAAAGTCATACATTATAGGAAGTCTTGTTCTCGTTCTACTTACCGTTTGTAAAATTTACTATTTCTTATTTTTACTAGTATTTCTCTGTTCTTTTTTAAGATAAAACTGCTTCAAGCTAAAAATGCTGATGTCTTCTTTCTGTGGTCACAATGTATGTAAATATTTGGAGGCCATTTTTATGATTTATGTGTAACTAAAAGTAAGCTTCATATATTTAAAAATTACAAAATGATTTTAGTTCTATTATTTTAGTACTTTTAATAATTATTTTAATTAATTTTAATTTTTTTTATTAACCCATTAAGCCCTGAGCATTGCGTTTGCGCAAGGTTTGGGAATTTCGCTATATTAAGTAATTCATAAAGACATAAGACTTGAAAATGGGTAGAATTGGATTAGAATTGATCGTTTTAGATTCTGCCATACTCAAATTTCAAAATTATTTAAATATTCATACGTTTTTTTCGATCCAAAGTCAAAGGGTTTTTTTTGGGGAATTTTTTAAATTCAATCAAAAATACTTATTCTTCAAACCTATCAAAATCCCTTAGTGGGCTGCATTTTGCAATGCTAAACTATTTAAAAATAATTTAAAAAAATTTTTTTTTATTTTTTAAACAAAAAAAATATGCTTTAAGTTTTGTGTTGCGCGAATGCAACGTTGGGCCTAAACACTGCCAATTTTCATACAACGCAACGCGTGAAAATGTGAAAATCCAAGCAGCTGATATTTTATTTGCACATTTTATTTTCCGCAAATGTTTGATTTTGTTTATTTGTGTAATGTTTGCGAAAAACATGACAAAAAAAAAAACATGGTATGAATTTTTTGCTTGATTTTTTTTCTTGATTAGGTCAATTAATAAGATTGTGTAAAATTTTATGGAAATCGCACAAGCCTTTCTGGGGTCAGGTTTTAATGGGTTAATTTTAATAATTTTATAAATGTTTGCACTATTTGGTTAACAAAAAAACGTACTAAAGCATCTAAAAGTAGATTTTATATATTTGCAAAAACTAGCCTTTATATTCACGATAAAAATATGTTTCCTAAAAGTATGCATTCTTGTAATTCCGTAGATAAAATATTTACTGACTTTATAACTTTATTTTATATGACTTTATTTTATTATATTAAAATTAAATAGCGAATATGAAGAACGAGCCTTGACCTAGTGTTGACTTTGTTCAATTTGAATTTTTTAAAAATTAAAAAATATGTGTCGAATTATTTCCTTATTTAGAGTATTTTCAGCAAAAATCAAAAGGTCTATTAAATCACATTTCTTCATACAACACCGTAACTCTCGTTTTGCACCTATAGACCTCGAATTTCAAAAAATCGTATTTTAGTGAAGGTTTCTTTTCTAAATTTAAACAGTTAAAATTTTATGAGTACACCGTGCGACGAAAATCAAAAAATTTCAAAACACACGAAAAATTCAATATGCTCGCGAAACTAGGGGCCAAATGTAGTAAAACTGCGTTTTTAGTTTTTCTCCCTGACGTCAGGATTTTTTTTAAAAGGACTTTGAAATTTCAAGGACATGTTTATTTCAAAAAATTATTTTCAAAATTGAGCGCATTATAGAATAACAATATGGGTATCAAATGAAAGAGAAAAATCCTTAGAATCTTAAAAAATTTAATGTTTTTAATGTTTTGGTGTCCTTGAAATTTCAAAGTCCTTTAAAAAAAAATCCTGACGTCAGAGAGAAAAACTAAAAACGTAGTTTTACTACATTTGGCCCCCAGATTCGCGAGCATATAGATTTTTTTGTGTGTAAAATTTGTTGTCGCACGGTGTTATAGCTTCAGCAGTTGGGCTTGTCGATGTTGACTCAATCAGTCACTCAATCAGTCCATCATTCCATTAGTCAGTCAATCAGAACAAACAACTATATGTTTATAGAATACACATTTAGGGTTTCCCAATAAAGTTTACGATTTAAACTCATTGTACAATACTCGTCATTATTCTTGCATTCTCTACGCTAAATTTCTAAAATGTATTTTGCAAACAGCAGCAAAAATCCAAGTTTATTTATAGAAAGTATTCTAAAATTATGGTCGAATTCATAATCAAATCAACACAGTGAATAACAAACCTAAAGCTGTCATATTTGCTTTGCTTCTAGCCAAAGCAAATCTTAATCGAAATTATGTCGCACGACAATTTTGCGACACACCCAGCCACCCACAAACAGTAAAAAATCAACCACAACAATGCCAACGACGATGAAGAGAAAATAAATTTTAAATTATGGCACGCAATAAAACCTGTCGTCGAGCATGGCAGCATTTATGTTTGTTTTCGTTTACTTGTCGTTTTTTTTTTGTTGCAACTACAGTTTTGTGCTACAGCAGCATTACATTTTTATTTGCGGCAATTTACGCCAAAGATTTTGGAAATTTTTTTTCAGACGACAAAATGGCAACGGCACCGCAACACACTTTCACTCACAACACAACACACAAACAGCCACACAGAAGTGAACGTATAGAGACATAAAATGCGATACGCACGAGGCAAAACAACAAAATGTTGGCAGTCAGCCATTCAAACAGCTCGAGCGACAACGTCAGACGCAAAGATGCAAAGTCATTCGTTAAATAAATAATAAATACCGGCATTCATAGCGTCACATATTGACATTGCATAATTTTAGGCACACTGGACGGACTGTGTGACACGCGTATGAGCGACAAATGAACATTGTGTGAGTTGGAGTTTTGCATTGGAAAACTTGATTTCCTGTTTGGCAACTCATTGCCCAAGCAGCTTCAAACCCTGCCCCCGGCCCCCACCAGCTGAGCCGTGGTTGCCATTAAATTGGCGCAATCTTAAGTTCATCTACGTGTTCTTGGCTTATTCGCACAAGCGAGTGTGCGTGCGTGCGTAGATATATATGTATATATATATATATGTATGTATATATATACACATGTATATAACACCGTGCGACAACAAATTTTACACACGAAAAAATCGAGATATGTACTTGCGAAACTAGGGGCCAAATGTAGTAAAACTGTGTTTTTAGTTTTTCTCTCTGACGTCAGGATTTTTTTTAAAAAGACTTTGAAATTTCAAGGACATGTTTATTTCAAAAAATTATTTTAAAAATTGAGCGCATTGTAGAATAACAATATGGGTATCAAATGAAAGAGAAAAATCCTTAGAATCTTACAAAATTTTTTTTTTTGGTGCAAAAGGACGAAGAGGTATTGAAAATGTCCTTTTAAAACTTTATCCTTGAATATCCTTGCAAATTTCCAATAGTTTTTTTTGAAAAAAATATATCTTAAGGACTACTATGTACGCTACTACATCCTTTAATTTCGTCCTTCTAACTAACATATAAGTCCTTAAGATATATTTAAAAAAAAACTATTGGAAATTTGCAAGGATATTCAAGGATAAAGTTTTAAAAGGACATTTTCTACACTTCTTCGTCCTTTTGCACCAAAACATTAAATTTTCTAAGATTCTAAGGATTTTTCTCTTTCATTTGATACCCATATTGTTATTCTACAATGCGCTCAATTTTTAAAATAATTTTTTGAAATAAACATGTCCTTGAAATTTCAAAGTCCTTTAAAAAAAAATCCTGACGTCAGAGAGAAAAACTAAAAACGCAGTTTTACTAGATTTGGCTCCTAGATTCGCAAGTATTTCGATTTTTTCGTGTGTTTTGAAATTTTTTGATTTTGGTCGCACGGTGTAATACTTGTATATGTATATGTAGGTACGTGTTTTTTTTTTTTTTTTTTTTTTTTTTTTTTTTTTTTTAACGAGGAGGGAAGCATCGAAAGCCTAAGGTCAGTGCGGGACTTTAAACCGCTAAACCCTCCTCTCGTCCGTACGGTTTGCCCTCCTGGGACCACCGCGAGGTATTTCGTCAGGAGGCCGTCGTGAGCGTTGCCGCTCAATCGTCTGTCATGTCTGTCCTTGCCGTCATGGTGCCGTCTTTGTTGCCGCGTTAGCGGCGCGGATCACCTTGCCGCTTTTGGGTGAAACCATCTCGCTGTTGCTGCGCCCTATGAGCGCAACTCTCCTGATCTGTTGGCGTTTATCGTCGCTTTCCGCGCGCGCTCGATTCGTCGTAAGGTCTGCATGATGGTTGCTGCCGCTGAGCATACCGCTCGCCAGTTCGCAGCGTCGTCGCACATGAGCGGGACAAGATTGTCCTGCGTTAGACGTTGGCCTATGGCTGTGCTCATGTCTGCGCGGATGCCGTCAAAGCGCGGGCATTCGAAGAACACGTGTTCCGCTGTCTCGTGGATGTCTGGGCAGTGCGAGCAGAACGGATCCTCTTCGTGTTTGTATTTGTGGAGGTACTGTTTAAAACAGCCGTGCCCACTAAATACCTGCGTGCTGTAGTAGTCCAGTTCGCCGTGCGTTCTGTTCACCCACTTGCCAACGTCACTGATGAGGCGATGTGTCCATCGTCCTTTGATGGACTGGTTCCATCTGCGTTGCCACTCTGCGATAGTTTTTGCCCTTTCAGCTGTCTTAGCAGCGTCAGTGCTTTTCGCACCGGGCGTATAGAGGCGCCGCATTTCTGCCGCCAGCAGGTCGATGGGCGGTTTGCTTGATAGGACGCCGATCGCGTCGTCTGACACTGTGCGAAAAGCACTGGTCACCCGGAGTGCGCTGAGCCTGTAGACGGATCGTATTCCCTTGGTGCAAGTTTTCACCTCAGCCACGTTTGCCCAAATTGGCGCCGCATAAAGCAAGATAGAGCTGATGACTCGTGATAGCAAAAGACGCCGACTAGCGCGCGGACCGCCTATGTTTGCCATCATTCGCGAAAGTGCGATATTTACGCGCGCCGCCTTCTCGCACACGGCCTTGAGGTGTTCCTTAAAAGACAGCCTCTCGTCTATTAGCACTCCAAGGTACCGTAGAAACGGCTGCGAGGTTATTTGATGTTCCCCCACGGTTATTGTGAGGACCTCGCCAACCCTCCTCGTGCTTAGCAAAACCGCCTCCGTTTTATGTGCTGCGAGTTCGAGCTTTGCGCTGCTTAGCCAACGCATGACGCGTTTGATCGTCTCATTGCACACTGACTGAAGTGCACTGACGTGCTTTGCCACTGCCACTATGGCAATGTCGTCGGCGTAGCCTACTATTTGCGTATCGATTGGTAGCTCCAAGCGGAGGATGCCGTCGTACATGACGTTCCACAGGGTGGGGCCAAGCACCGAGCCCTGTGGAACGCCACCGGTGACTTCATAGCGCTGTACGCCATCGTCGGTGTCAAAGTATAGAACCCGGTCGTCGAAATAACTGGAGACGAGCCGCTGAAGGTACGTTGGCACTCCGTAGTCGTATAGCGCGTCCATAATTCGGGGCCAGCTCGCCGAATTGAATGCGTTTTTTATGTCTAAGGTGACAACTGCACAGTATTGTTTGGTACCGCCTAGCCACCGCTTACCGCTAATAGCTTCGCGTGCTATTTTAGTTACGGCTTCAATGGCGTCGACCGTGGATCGCGCTTTGCGAAAGCCGTATTGCCAAGCCGAGAGACCACCTGGGGCCTCCAGCGTTTCTTGTAGTCGGTTGCAAATGATGCGCTCCAACACTTTGCCAATGGTGTCCAGCATGCAGAGTGGCCGGTACGAGGATGGCTGCTCCGGTTGCTTGCCAGGTTTAAGCAAGAGCACTAGACGTTGCTGCTTCCACTTGCTAGGAAACACGCCTTCGTTCATACATGCTGTGTATAAATTGGCAAAGACGTCTGGCCTGGCTGTCATTGCCGCCTTTAGAGCCACGTTTGGAATACCATCCAGGCCTGGGGCTTTGCTGTCCGTGATTTTGGCTATAGTTGAGATCACCTCTGCAGGCGTCACCTCCGGGATATTTACACACATCGGCTGGTTCACTGCTCGTACACGTTTCCTCTGTGGTGGGAAAAGCGTCTCGACTACGGCCTTGAGCAGCGTCGCATCTGTCGGCTGTGGGGCTTTGGGCCCCTTAATCTTGCTCATGACCACCGTGTAGGCTTTTCCCCACGGGTCTACGTCGGCTGCCTCGCACAGCGTCTTGAAGCATGCTTCTTTGCTAGTTTTTATGGCATTTTTCAGAGTCTTTCTATGCTCTTTGTACTCTGAGCGGCAGCAGTCATACGCCGGGGAGTTTCTCGCCCTTTGCATCCTTCTGCGCGCCTGGTGGCAGCATTTTCTGGCGTTTGCGATATCCGCGTTCCACCAGTACACTGTAGGTACGTGTATGTGTGAACACATGACAGTTTTTGTGTGATTTTGTGTGTGCGTACAAAAAAGCTTTGACGAAACGTCTCTGCCTGTCAACACAAACACACGTTTGTGCCGCATGCATGTGTGCGTGTACATATATATGGATGTATGTACGTGTGCTCATAAAGTAAATGGCTTGACGCTGGCACTGCTCGCAATCAACCTCGCAACCAACAGCAGCAGCAACCGGAAAAAGCAATGCGCCTTCATTAATGATGCTTTAGCAAATAAATGTAAATACTTACTACATGTGCGAACGCACACAACCGCATCCACGCACACAAAGACATACATAACATACACTCACACACTCGCATACTTACGTACATACTCACACTCATACTCGCAACCCATACAGCAGCCCATTTGTTGATTACGTATACGCACGTAGACGCCGACACGGCACTAACATTGAAACGCCGCATTGTCACAAGGATAATGCAAATTTCCGTTAAACGCAATAAACGACAAACACTTCATTCAGTACATTGACAGCGTCGGCTGATACATTGGTGTGCGTGCGTGCGTACATTAACGGAAATATTAATCTTTATAAATGTGCGAAAATTGAGAAGCATTTACTGATTGCTCGTTTATTTTTTTGGTCGTTGGACGTTTGTGCATTGCATACTTTCCGGCGGATGTCATTAGTTATGCGGTCTTTGCAGCATATTACCAACACAAATGCAGCAATGAATAAATGGCCAGGTGGCTCTGAAGATTTGTTTAGTACTTTTGGATGGAGAAGAGTTTAGTATTGAGAGCATAAATTAGTTGGGTTCGTTTTCAAATGAATGAAAGTTCTTTTAAAAGGACATCGGATCGGAAAATTAAAAAACTGAGTATGTCAGTCTGAGTATGTTACCATGGATGACCTCTAGTTTCTATATAATCGTTTGGATGGCTCTTGTCTAAAGTGGTTTTTTGTCCCACGGTGTTACTGGTTGTTTCGACAGAAGCAACACGATTCTGTGTTGAATTTGAAAATTCAATCAATTCAATTTGAAAATTGGCTTCTAAGAAGGATCGACTTAACCGTAGACCTACGTTAGGGTCGTCTTCGACCAAATTTGTTTTTGTAATTCTAATTTTGAATTTGTAATTTTATTTTTAGCTGTTTTTTCATCACTATCTTACTTGGACTATTACACTGCACAACAGCATGTCTGTTGCATGGAGTTTTTTACATGAATCTGAATCGTTTTTCCACGCTGATTTCAAAACCATATTCTGTTTTTATGTAACAGCTCTAGTTTTCGCAAAAAATTCGCGTGTCACTTTTTCGAATTTTCCTCGACTTTTTTCACGTTTTCGACTGTAATTTCTGAACCAATAATCCTATCGACATTATATAGTTGCACTAACCACATCTCACGCCATCTTTTCTGACATTAATCAATTTTATGTGTTCTAAATTGGCGTTGTAATAAGGTTTCAAAGTAGGAAAATATTGAATTTCAAGGCGTTTTTTCTGATGACGAAAATCGAACAGATGTTTCATAAATCAAGTAACGAAGTATATGAATATCTTAAGAAAAAAATCAAGCAATACAAAACAGCCAAGGTATTTGGCGGAATACACATTCGCATCGAAATAATAGCAAAAATGTACCATAGCCATTTTTATCACTTTTCATACTGTTTCCTTAAAAAAATAGGAGCCTAAAAATATGCAAAGGTTTTAATTTTTTTTTGTTTCGAGCAATTTAAAATCTTTCTGTTTTTTGCTTGTGTTTCAGACTATCAATGTTACATATAAAAGAGCATATTTTGAGGCTCCTAATTTTTTAAGGAAAATGCATGAAAAATTATGAAAATGACTATGGTACATTTTTGCTATTATTTCGATGCGAGTGTGTATTCCGCCAAATAATTTGGCTGTGTGGTAATGTTTGATGTGTCGGCTTTGATTATACACCTAACTCGTTAATTGATTTACGAAAATTGTGTATGTTTTTGACGATCAAAGAAAACGCCTTAAAATTCAATATTTTCCGGCTTTGAGTCCAATTACCGCGGCGTTTTAAAACTTATCAAAATAAGTTGCATCGGAAAAAAGCCGGAAAAATGCGATAAGATGAAAATCTGTCAATCGGTTTTTTGGTTTAGAAATTACAATAAAAAATATGGAAAAAGTAGAAGAAAAACTGAAAAAATGACACGGTACCTATATCTCACTAGCTAGAGCTGCTAGAAAAAATCTGAGGATAGATTCGAAATCAGCGCACCCAAATTAGTAAGAAACAGTAGAAAAACTCCATGCAACAGAAAAAAAGTGTTTTTGTGTTGTGCTGTGTTATTATTAAAAATCATTGCGTCACTTTTCAATAAATTGCGAAAGATGCTATCATATCGGTTGACTCATGCCATGCAATTTTTGCGTATAATTTTGACTTAAAACGTGTGGCATGGAAGTTTTTTCGAAACTTTACATTATTACGATTTGTTGCATGATGTTGTTTTAATGGCATCAATGACAATACAGATTTGCTCAAACTGCTGATGAAACATGACAATATGACTATGACATCAAAATGAAAACCCAATCATTCCAATGGAAGCGATCCGAAGAGCCAAGAGCGAAAACATTACATCAAGTTCGGTCAAGTATTAAATTTTTGTTGACAGTTTTCATCGATTACAATGGCGTGCTGCATTGTGGGTTCGGGTCAGATGGTCGTATGTTCAATAGGAAATATTACCTAGAAGTTATGTGTCGTTTGAGTAAAGCAATACGAAGAAAATTCCCCGCATATGTGGCAAAATAATTCATGGCTTTTACATCATCTTAAGCACAATGTTGCCCCTTCATAAGCCAAAAACAATACCGTAATCAGGCCTCATATATAGTATTCACCGAACTTGACTCCTGCAACTTTTTCTTGTTTTCAAAATTGAAAAGACCCATGAAAAGACAGCTCCAGTTGGCTGGTTGAAAATACTACAGACTTTGGATCTCTGTCTATATCTATAGCCAATATCATTTTTGGGTATGTAACCCTTTCAGTGGAGACCGATGGCTGAGCCTTTGTCCATTTTAAAGTCGTCAATAACATTTTCTAGAGATGGCAAAGTGCAACTTGGTACTCGCCCACAACAACCTCACGGAAAAATTATAAAGCTCACATACATACAAACCGGGAATAGTGACATTACAAGGACAAATTAGATGACAACACATCGCCACTGGAACCAACTAACCAACCAAATCCATAGGTAACACAATTCTTGCGATGTAGATAAATCAATTAAATAAATATGAACAAAAAATTACAACTTTTAACATTTATTTGGATGTGTTCTAGATTTTGTATTTTTCCGCAAAATTGCGTTGAAATGTTTAAATTTCATTCACTCGCATTTGTGCAGCATGAATGAACAGTGAAAACAATTTAAAAAACTCCATTGAATTAATATACACATCTATAAATATGTAGATTTGTGTGCGTATGTGTGTGTGTATAAAGCGTCAATATGTAAATAATGACACATTAATTTATTATTTCTGCATTGTTCGCATAATAATAGCATGAAAAAAAATCAGCATAATGAAAGAATGAAACAAATTTCACCTAATTTAATTGACAGACGAACGCGCAAGTTTGTACGAAGCATAAATTAACACACACACACACACACATTTCCATACATACTCACATACAGATACAACGCTGTGAGTTGCCCATAACGGAACACTTACATTTCCTACGTTTCTGGCTTTTCTTCATTCATTCAACTCAACCCGCCGCCGACCCTTACACACTTTCACATTAGCAGTGTACAACAATAGCAAAATAAAAAAAATTAATGAAAAACCCACACAGCCAGGACATCAAGGTCTCATTTGACACATACCAGGCAGCAATATATAAAAACAATAACAATAGCAACAGTGAGAGTGTGTAAAAAAAAAACACAGCTACAACAATGCGCACAACAGACGCTGAGCAAGTCAAGCTCACACATGCGTGAAACGCTGCCAAAGCAAAAGTCACAATAAAAACAATATCAACAACAACAACTGCAACATGCGTTCACGCCAGCCGACACCCGTTTACGAGCTGTGGGATTTAACTAAACGTTGCGCATTGTCATTAAGCTGGCGAGATGGCTCTCAAAATTACTAGTGCAATGGCATAACAACAACAACTACAACAACAAACCCATATAAGTGTGTGCACAACCTTAGGTGTGGTATTTATTTATTTTTTAATATTTTATTTAATGTACATGTGTACAGGATCATAGCCAGAATTTAGTCATGAAGGGGATCCTTGAAGTATGCTACGCATTTCAAAGACCCGACAAAGGCATTGGGTTTTAACTCTCCACCTTCATGGCTACGCCCCTGTGTGTGCGTAATCTTATGTCGTGTGGTTTGCACGGAATTCCTGGATTTTAGTTTTTGCTCTTCTGGGAAGCCACAACAGTCGCTGCCGTCGTCCGTCTGGACGCATTTCCATTCATAATGGAAAACGCACCAAGCGCAACGAGTTAAGTAAGCTTTTTTATTTTTAAATTTTTGCTGTCGCTCAGCTGAGCAAATAATAAACAGCAGAAGGTAAAAAGTGATGGCGACGTGCAAAAAACGATTTTAAAAAACGAAATTACAAGAATGAGAAGTGAATAATTCAAGTCATCGACAGGAAAAGATCAGAGTAATCACTTGGTCCCAGATTCGGACTATAAGGTGGTTGCATAAGAATCTGACAACCAAGTTCCTGGAGCTTCTGGTGAGTCACTATCTTTGTGTGTGTCAGGCATCCACACATCGAGCTTCTTTTTATATCCAGTCCGATTCAAATGGTTCCAATTGGCTTTTTCTACAATTTTTAGCTTCCAGACATTTGAATCAGTGCTTATAGGAGAGTCGGACTCGACGATTTCGATGACTTAACTGACATTTTCTGCAAGAATGAAATCTTAGCTTTCTAACGAGTCCATCTTTGATGCATTCTCAAACAGAACTGGGTCAATCAATCACAAAACTGTCTGAGAAGTTTTTTAATTACGAAATCGTATCTTTCTAACGAGTCCATCTTTGATGCATTCTCAAACAGAACTGGGTCAATCAATCACAAAACTGTCTGAGAAGTTTTTTTAGTACGAAATTTTATAATACATAGGAGTCCATTTTTGAGTCAAACGCTCACTGAGAACTGAGAATACTCAGAACTGAGTCGAACACTCAGAAAATCCTCTGAACTAATTTTGAACATAAAATCCTTTCTTTTTCATGTGTCCATCTTTGCCATGCATCCAGTGTGTCAAAACTGAGCTAATTTTAAAATTATCTGAAAAGTTTTTTTAGTATGAAATCTTATCTTTCTAATGAGTGCATCTTTGATGCGCTCTCAAACAGAACTGAGTAAAGCAATCACAAAACTGCCTGAGAAGTTTGTTTAGTACGAAATCTTATTTCTAACGAGTCCTTTTTTGAGTCAAACATTCACTGAGAACTGAGAATACTCAGAACTGAGTCAAACACTCAGAAAATCCTCTGAACAATTTTTGAACATAAAATCCTATCATTTTCATGTGTCCATATTTGACATGCATCCAATGTGTCAAAACTGAGTCAATTTTAAAATTGTCTGAAAAGTTTTAGTATGAAATCTTATCTTTCTAACGAGTCCATTTTTGAGTCAAACACTCACTGGGAACTGAGAACACTCAGAACTGAGTCAAACACTCAGAAAATATTTTTGAACATAAAATCCTATCTTTTTCATGTGTCCATATTTGACATGCATCCAATGTGTCAAAACTGAGTCAATTTTAAAATTGTCTGAAAAGTTTTAGTATGAAATCTTATCTTTCTAACGAGTCCATTTTTGAGTCAAACACTCACTGGGAACTGAGAACACTCAGAACTGAGTCAAACACTCAGAAAATATTTTTGAACATAAAATCCTATCTTTTTCATGTGTCCATATTTGACAAACTGAGTCAATTTTAAAATTGTCTGAAAAGTTTTTTTAGTATAAAATCTCGTCTCTCTAACGACTCCATCTTTGAACCGCTCTCAAACAAAACTGACAAGCAATCACTAAACTGCCTGAAATGCTTTTTAACATGAAATCCTAACTTTTTAATGTGTCCATCTTTGACATCCCAAACAAAACTGAGTTCAACAATCATAAAACTGTCTGAGTAGTTTTTTAGTACGAAATCGCATCTTTCTAGGGTTTGATGGATCGTACCTGTACAACGCGACAAGACAGACTACTCTATTAGAAACATAATGGAATTTTTTCTAGTACACATTAAGTTTTCAATGGCAGTCGATATGACTTCATTGGCGCACTTAACGAAGTTTGCAATGGCCAAACATTCTGGTGTTAAAAACTTATATACTTCCGTACATCGAAACTGTCTACTTCCGGCTATTGTCTGCTCCTGACTACTGAACATCCTTGTATATAAAAAGTTTGTTACATTTACATTAAAAAATATATATTTACTAGTGTCCGACCGAATATTCGGTTTCGGTTTCGGTTTCGGCCCAAATAAGTGGTTTCGGTTTCGGTTTCAGTTTCGGCGAAAAAATGGCCGAATAGCCGAAACCGAAACTTTCTAGAATATTTTTTACATTTTATTGTGTAGCAGATATATAGTAAAAGGAGGAGTAATTTAGATGCCAGCAATGTAAATAAACTTTTTTTTTTAGCATATAATATTAAATTATTTAATTTTGAATATTAGCGAGTAAGGTACGAAAGAGTGATTTCTTCTTGTTTACGTTTTTAAAAAATGAATAAATTGTTTTTATTTATAAGTATTTATTTATTTATGCTATGTTTGTTTGTTTGTTCTTTATTTACTTAATGTAAAATTCGTTTGTTAAAAAAAGTGCTTGATATGGTGATTTTTATTTCAACTAGAAAGTTTCGGTTTCGGTTTCGGTTTCGGCCGAATATTAAAAAAAAACCGAATATTCGGTTTCGGTTTCGGTTTCGGCCCAAAAAAGTGGTTTCGGTCGGACACTAATATTTACCATAAAAAATTTTAGCATGTGGTAAAGTAATTTGTGTATGTGCTATAATCTTCTCGTTAGCCGTTCAACCACAAAATAATATTGCGTCATGTATTATTCAATTTACAATCAACATAAAAAATAAAAATAAAAAAATCACTTATACGCCATGTGTAACCGAAATTTTATTTTCGCTAAAAATTTTAAGCCAACAAAAATAAAAAAACACACACCCACACCAGCGCATGAAAAGTCAACAGAAAGTTACGAGTACAACAAAAACAACAACAACAACGGCACAAATATCACCAACATACGTAACAAAATTTGTGTACCGAAAGCTCTACAAAGTCTCCACAAATTACTCTTTTCACAATGTTCGTGTGTGTGTGTGTGTTTTTTTCTATTTTTCGTTGTATTCACTGTTTGTATTTTGTTATCATGCACACCTAATTGCACATGCGCACCGCATGCCGCGCTATCGGCGCACATAACCAACGGCAACACTGGGTCAGGTGCCCGGCGCGCGCTGTGCAAAGTTAGCGCGTAAATTTTTATAATCCGCCATCGCGATAACCCGCGTTCGAGTGCGCCGGCAATGCAGGCGGCGACAACACAAACACACACAAATACACAGCATTACATAGAAAAAAAATTACATATTTCAAGCGTGTTTGTGCTGTCTGTGGCACATGTGGCATGCAGCAAAGCTGTGCGGCCAGAGCGACACATGTAAAAGAAGTTTGTAAAAAAAATGAATAAAGCTGCTTTGGATTTTTTCACTTATTTATTTTTTAGTTTGTGAAGTATGTGCATTGAGCGAAAAGTCAACAAGGGCCGAAAAAAATCTGCAAAGATTGAAGGCTGGGAAGTGGAAAAGGCAGATAAGCCAGTTAGAAGGTACCAACAAATGATTTATGACTAAAAGAAAGGTACAACATTTTGGGTGCCTTCATGTAGAGAAGTATGCAGCTGTTTCTTAACATAAAATTTAATCAAAAAATCTATTCAACTACTTGAAGAAGAAGGAGCCTTAGATTCCGAAAAGTGGAAACGGTGTTCTACTACTTAAAGCTAAACAGCGGCTGCAAAAGTATGAACCCAGCTACAAAGATTTTAAGGCTGGAAATTGGAAAAAGCAGATTAGCCAACAAGTAGTTAAAGGTCAACAAAATTGTGAAAACAATTAATTTATTGGAGCAACAAATCTTTAGATTGAATCATGTCGTGAAATTCCGATGACAACTGGTCACCCAGATTATGCAATTTTGTGAAATCTCTGGTCTATGCAAATAAATCACAAACAATTGCTGAATTCAAGGCCGAAGGTCAATGCATTATTGCTGAGATAGAGTCACATCTTTATCGAAATGTCATTGAAAATTCCATAAAAGTAGCAAAGGCCTGTGATCAGAGCAGCGGCAGCCATCTTCCCGATATTTTATTCCATACTCAATGAGGACATGTTTCCAAAAAACATCACCACTCGTTCAATAAATACGATTTCAATTTTTAAATTTAATCCCTTGTGTGCACTTTGTAGTAAACTTTAGAGTGCTGCACATTTGCAATAACAGCTCAAGTGTGATGTTTAAAACCCTAACGATTACCACACTTTGCACCCAGTAATCGCAACAACAACAAACTAACAACGCATTAATATTCCGCCGACACACTGCCTACGCACATTTTGTCCCATCAGCAAATTTATTGCGTATTTTATATTCGCTTTTTATAGGAGTAGGAGATTTTTTTAAATTACTGCAAAATTTATTTTAATGCCAGCAAATGTAGCGAATTTTCCACAGGCAAATACATTACTGACATATGTTGCAATAAATTGTATAAAAATAATAGACTGTAAAAGGAGAATTGATTATATCAAATCATACAGCAATTTAAATTTTACAGCATACTTTTAGGCCAAATAAAAATTTTCAAATATCAAAGTTCACCCAAGCAACACAATGAAGGGTGCTAAAATTTGTGTAAAAATAATAGCATCTACAAAATATTTGGTTATGTCAAACCATACAGCAAATTAATTTTAAAAGCATACTTTTAGGCCAAGTGAAAATTTTCAAATATTAAATTTCATTGTAAGCGACACAACGAAGAGTGCTAGAAATTGTATACAAATAATAGAATTTTTAAAAATAATTGGTTATATTGAAAGATGCAACAATTTAAATTTTACAGCATAGTTTTAGGCCAAGTGGAAATTCTCAAATAACAAAGTTCACTGTAAGATTCACAACAAAGAGTGCTCGAAATTGTATAAAAATAAAATAATTTTAAAAAATATTTCGTTATATCGAAGCATACAGCAATTTAAATTTTAAAGCATACTTTTAGGCCAAGAAAAAGCTCTTAGATATCAAAGTTCATTGTAAGCGACTCTACAAAGAGTGCTAAAAATTTTATAAAAATAATAGAATTTTTAAAAAATATTTCGTTATATCGAAACATACAGCAATTTAATTTTTATAGCATACTTTTAGGCCAATAAAAAGCTCTTAGATATCAAAGTTCATTGTAAGCGACTCTACAAAGAGTGCTAAACATTTTATAAAAATAATAGCATTTAAAAAATATTTCGTTATATCGAAACATAAAGTAATTTAATTTTTACAGCATACTTTTAGGCCAGTAAAAAATTCTTAGATATCAAAGTTCATTGTAAGCGACTCTACAAAGAGTGCTAGAAATTGTATAAAAATAATTGAATTTTAAAAAATAGTTGGTTATATCGAAACATACAGTAATTTAATTTTTACAGGATACTTTTAGGCCAATAAAAAGCTCTTAGATATCAAAGTTCATTGTAAGCGACTCTACAAAGATTGCTAAAAATTTTATAAAAATAATAGAATTAAAAAAAAAATTTCGTTATATCGAAACATACAGCTATTTAAATTTTAAAGCATACTTTTTGGCCAAGTGGAAATTCTCAAATATCAAAGTTCACTGTATGCGACACAACGAAGAGTGCTAAAAATTATTTTTTTATCGACTAACTGTTCTCATCAAATTCAGGGTTCATTGCGTTTTTATGCGTACAGCGATTGTTGTCGTTGTTGTTGTTGTCAGGCTTTATTTGTATTTTTCCTGTTGTATTACGAGTATATGGCGCTGTTTCAGCTGTGGGCTGTCACATATTCTTATGTTTATATGTGTGTGTGTGTGTGTGTGTGTGTTTGTCATGTACTCGTAAGGCCATCGTCGATTGCATTTTACTTGAGCGCGAAAAATATTGTAAGGGCATTCAAAGACACAAATGTGTCCCATAAGCTGCATGCAACAAGCTTATGCACTTTTGCTCGTTAAAATTTACATTTTATATAACATTAATTTGCCGATAAAATAATTACAATTTCTACAATTGAAAAATTAGTATTGCATATTTTAAGGCAAACCACACACACACACAGCTTACTTAAGCCATCAACTTCAGCAAACGACATTAACAACACACACACACACACGCAGCGACACACAAGTCAGTCAAATGTTCGGCAACAATGTGCGCAAACGTGGCGCAATGCCACCGAAAGTTCTCTCAATTGGCTGTGCTTAAAACTTTGGCGGAAAGCTGCTCAAAATACATACTTAAAAATACTTTAAGTGTATGTTAAGCGTGTGGGTGCTGTATGTGTATGTATTTGTGTGTGTGTGTGAATTTTCCACCCTCAACTGCTTAAAGAACCATGCAATTTTTAGAAAAACAACAACGCACATAACTCAAAATTACCAACGAGTGGCTAAAAGGGCGCGTGCCCATTGTCAACGCAGCAACGCTGCCACGGAAACGTTAATTACCTCAAACATGCTGAATGTCCTTTTTTGCCGTTATTGCTATTGTATGGCGGAAACATGATGGGGTTTTTTTTCTGGCAGTGCTTTGAAGGCATTACACTTGAAGTGATAATTATGTTGTTGCTGGTGCTTTAGTAATTCTCGGTGTTATTGTCATTTGATGTGGCGCTACATTTGAGTGACGACGACAGCCG
The DNA here is from genome assembly GCA_963668005.1 of Melieria crassipennis. Taxonomy (NCBI): domain Eukaryota; kingdom Metazoa; phylum Arthropoda; class Insecta; order Diptera; family Ulidiidae; genus Melieria; species Melieria crassipennis. The sequence continues at coordinate 24,599,554 of OY764962.1, read as the reverse complement.
AGACGAGTGACAATGAAACCTACTTGATTTAATGTATTTATTGTTGGGATTTTTCTGTGAGATTTTGAATGACTTTCATGCAGAGAAGAAACTGTACGGTTTAATGCGTGGGCACAAATGTCAAGTTGAACAGTGTAAGTGATTGAAAAAGATGTTATTTGTTTCCCTTCTATAAGTTTCCTTCTGGTATCACAATAAGCCCATCACTGGTATATGACTGTTTTACGGTAATGTCCGTCAACATTAGAGACTTTCAGTTATTCATCCATAAGTCTCACAAGCTCACAAGGCTCTTTATAGAATTACAGGAAGCACTCTAGTACCGCAACTCAATGAGCCCATCACAGGTCTGAGTCTGTCCATTAATAATTTTCGTCAACATTAGAGACTTACTGGTATTCATACACAAGTCTTGGAGGCCTAAAAACGCTCTTCATAGAATTTTAGAAAGTATGTGACTTTAAATTTTTTTTCATTTTTACAACAAGCCCATCACTGGTCTAAGTGTGTCTTACAGTAATGTCCGTGGCATAAGAGTCTCAGTGGATTTAAGTGCACTGACAGCCACTTGAATCCAACCTACGAAATCTTCTATCTAAAACTATCTAATAAATAAATATAATAAATAATTTTTCGTCCTCCCCAACAACACATGGCAAATATTATCTAAAAGATCGTAGCGCATGCCTTGTGTCATGTACGACCAACTAAAACGCCTTGCCACCTGCCCACGCTTTACTTTTCGCTTACTGCTCCATTATTTGCAGCAATTTGTTGGGCACTTTTCTGCCATAAAACGGATGTTTTAAATTAAATAAAGTTATTTAAAATTTTTTTCTGTTCTGGTGAAACCCAAATTTAAACTTGGCGCCTTGGAGTTTGTTTTTGTTCGTAAAAGGAAACCATTTCGAAATTAGCTTAGATAGAAATCGAAGAGTGAGAGTGAATGAGCTAAAAACACAAAACACAATGCAGGTAATGCCAAGATTTAGATACTTTCAGGTAAGTTGACAATGCAAAGCAAACTTTTAACGATTTCTCAAAAATTCTTGTAGTCTAGTTTAAGCTTTTTTTAAGCTATTTTAAGCAAGCCGTTTCAGGAAAAGCCTCTTAATTGTGAGACAAACCAAATAGTCTCATGGTTTTTTCTCGCTGGGAAAAATCTAATTAAAATCTTACTTTTTATGACAAAGTTTTCTCTAGAATTTTTTCTTGAATTTCCTAACTTTGCAGCTGTTTAGTGAAAAACGAAAAAAAGTAAACCTCTATGGTGAAAATGTAATTGGTGAAAAATCTGCGCGCACATTCACAAGTTTGGCACATGCCACGGACATGCAGTTCGTGCACAATTTCAAGGATGCCCATAAATTGGCATCGGCGTCATGGTAACCTTCAATTTTTGCAATTTTCCTTCGCCACCCTTTTCATGTCGCACACACACTTGGCCAATGTAACACGACCGTCAAGTGTGAGCGCTATCCAAAAATAAATAAAATAAAATGAAATGATAGAAAAAAAAATATAGCAAATTCCACTTTTCGCTTTTCTTTCAACAATTTCACTTTACCATACACACACACACGCACATACAATCATACATAATAAACACTTTGACATTTCTATTTGTATTTGTGTACCATGCAACATGGTTACACGAAAAAGAAAAAAAATAAAAGAACACTTAAAAAGCACAGCACGCTCAAAGCGGCTGAAGGTGGGCGGGCCGCACAAAGCGGGCAACAAAAAAAATATATATATGAAAAAATGCCAATTGCGCTAAGTGACAACTTAACTGCGCGAATGACTGACTGAATTCTTGGATAAGTTGGCGGGGGCGCACGAATGACGCGCGACAGCTCGCAGTCGTGTCAGCGCCATAGACATTCGTCGCTTTCGGATTTAATAGTTGCCTGGCGAGATACTAAATTACATGTCATGGCTGTGGGGCTGTGCTGGGATTGCATCTGTGCATTTAAGTAGCATAATAATGCGCTCATATCTGTATGTGTGTGTGTGTGTGAGAGAGAAATGGAGAATGTAATGTATGTGACAGCCATTTGGGTTGGGTTATGAAATTTAGCAGAAAAATGTGCTTGCTCGCTTGAATGCTGAGCAAAAAATTACGACCGAAATGATGGGAAAATTTCAAAAGGAATATTGAATAGCTTAATTTTTTCTTTCACATTTGGCTGTGCAGGTTGATAGTAAAGTATGAAGTCTTCTCCCAGCCAAAGCAGGCATGTCACATAGATGAGGTCAAGAAATGTGCTTACGACAATAGTCTCACATGCACTCCAAAGTAGTTTTTGTGTGTATTTCGAGTCCCTTTATGAATGACGTTCTGTCTGCCTTGGACTACGTTAAAAAACTGGGACCTCTTAGTAAAGTTAAGCAAATTCGATAACTTAACCTATCCTACATTTTTCAAGTCCAAAAGGAATCTTGACTTCATGTATGAAGCCTTAATGAGAGATGTTTGGTTTTGTTTTGTTTTGAACTTAGTCAAAGAACTTGGACCCCCTAATGAAGTTAAGCACTTCCGATAACTTAACCTGCCGCGCATGTGCCAGGTCCAATAAGAACCTTGATTTCATGGTGTAAAGTCTTAATGAAGAATGTTTTGTCTTGAACAAAGTCAAAGAACTTGGACCTCTTCATAAAGCAAGGCACACTCGAAAAAATAACCAACCCTGCGTTTTTCAGGTCCAGTAGGAACCTTAACTTCATCGAGTGAAGTCTTCATGAAAGATGTTTTGTTTTGTCTTAAACTTGGTCAAAGAACTTGGACCTCTTCATAAAGTCAGGCACACTCTATAAATTAATTAACCCTGAGATAGCTAGGTCCAGTAGGAAACTTGACTTCATGGTGCGAGGCCTTCATGAAGGATGTTTTGTTTTGTCTTAAACTTAGTCAAAGAACTTGGACCTCTTCATAAAGTGAGGCGAACTCGATAAATTAACCAACCCTGCGTTTTTCAGGTCCAGTAGGAACCTTAACTTCATCGAGTGAAGCCTTGATGAAGGAGGTTTCGTCTTAAACTTGGTCAAACAACTTGGACCTCTTCATAAAGTCAGGCACACTCTATAAATTAATTTACCCTAAGATTGCTAGATCCAGTAGGAAACTTGACTTCATGGTGCAAGGCCTTCATAAAAGATGTTTCGTCTTGAGCTTAAAAAAATAACTCTGAGCTCTTAATGACGTTAAGTGCAATCGGTAACTTAACCTGCCTTGCCATTGCAATGTCCAGTAAGAAATTTGATTTGAAATTTTGGAGGCACTGCCCAACCCTTCAAGGAAATTTGGTATCTATGGTCTCTGCCTGCTTTTTACTTTCGCAACTTTGGTATCCAAAAAAACAAGACAGGCGCCAATATTCTGTAATTACTTCAATAGATTACCGTAATAATTTACGACTCAACGAAAGCAAATAACTAAACAGTTTTCGTAACAAAACAAAGCAATAAAGAAATATTCAGCAATGTTCATCTTAGGCTTCTTCTGCTAATGTTCAATCGCTTTACATATGTTCCACTGCACAGTGATTCGTTCCATAGACAAAATTCAAAAAATGTATAGTCTCAGAATTTCATGATTTTGATGTCATTTGAAAGGTAAACTCCAACTAAGAAAACCCCAAAAAACTTTGTGCAAAAAAATTAATTAGTGTGTGTGTGGAAAGGCGGCTCACAGTTGAAACTTTTTCACAAAAAAATGTAAACACATATTTTCTGGTTTTTAGTCTATTGAGCAAAAAAAATTTTTAAAATACATCGTTACCAAGAAGTTGCTAAAACTTTCAATATAGATTAAGAACTGATGTGGCCATTTTCACTTTTAATGTTTTCTTAAAATTTGCAAACCTGAGGCTTTTACTTCACTTTTAATTTAAAATATTTTTCCAAATTAAAAATCTGAAAATTGGCAAAACTTAGAGGAAAATATCTAAAAAGTATGTGAAATTATGTTCCTGGATTTTTTTCATTTTAAGAAGCATTCTTTCTTTGTCGGATAATGTAATTACATCCTCCGATATCTTCCGATCTCAGAAAATAATTCTATTTGAAAAGTGGTCTAAACACCTATTTTTCGACATTTATTTTTTCATCCCTAAAAGTATGCAATCAGCATGAAAAATTGAAAAAATTGCACAAATGCAAAACATACATCTATTATAATCATTTTTATTGCAAAACTAAAGGATCCTAAGACCATTTCTGTTACTCTTTGGAATAATCAATGTTGATTTTACCGATTAAATGTAAATTCTGAAAAATCTAGCCAACACACTTGTTGCTATAGCTCACCAAAAATGACGAAAATTGCAAATTTAAGTCTCAAACATTGCCAAACTACAAAAGTTTATGAAAAAAAGGACATTTCAATTCAGCAGGCGATGATTAACTGGTATACCAAATTTTATGGAGAACGAACCACTCCTTCTAATTTTGTCCCGCGGTTGTATGGAGTCGAATCACTGTGCACTGCTTTAAAAAAAAATCGGCTCTTAATGTTTTGTTCAGCGAAAGTCTAATTTAATCTCGTTTTGCCATATGTTAGCATTTTTTTCATTCTGCAACCATGTGCACAACTTCAGCAATTTTTTTCTCTCTAAATCGTTGCCCTCTTTCTGACTCTCACCAAACACTTTTGTTTTTATTTTCTCTTAAAACAAACAAAACCAAAAACCTGTCCTAAGAAGCCTGTGCTCTTTAGTGCCAACAATCATGGCAGTTTTTAAAGAGCATTTAGCTTGATATACTTTTAGGCTGACCCTTTAATAAAACTTGACCAACGGCAATGATTTTGAGCTTTGAATTTTAACCTCTGCCAGAGCCACATACGTTCTGGCTACTCAACCAAGCAAACATGCACATGCCCCTCCCACACATATGTATGTGCCTACAATTGCTCCTCACACACACACATTCATATGTACAAAGTCTTTCATCAACTGCCTTTGCTTGCTGAACTGCAGCGCACTTCAGGCGAACGCAACTGAAGCGCAAAGCTATAAAATCTACCAACACTGCCGGCTGCGCATTTGCCTTCGTTTGGCTAACCGGCTGGCCACACTGATTTTGCTTTTAGCCTTTTCGCAGCCAATAAGCGCAGCCAACTACACTCTGCACGTAGTCAAGCATTGCAAAAAATTGGCTGCCAACTTGTTTAGTTGCTAGTAAATTCTTGTTAGTGCCGCACCACAACAGCAACAACCACAACAACAGCAACACTCACGTAAATTTATAAATTTATTTCTCTATGTATTTCCTCATAAACCTACATACCTATCTATAGTACATATGTATTGGTATGTATATATATAAATATGCATAAAAGTTTCGCTCGCAGTATGTTGGCGGCTGTAGTGGAAGCAAACGGTGCCCTCTGGTGGCGTTCGTTTGATCGCTCGCCGCCGGACATAGTTGCCACTTGTAGGCGCCTGTGTTCGTCGACCGTATTTGCCGAGTTAATAGAATCATATAAGAAACTTATTTACATAAAATTGTTTTATTGAAAGGCTACTCATGTGCGAAGAACAATGGCGGCCAGCGTCGACATGGCAATATGACGTTCACTAAGCGAGTTGCTTGGCCGTGGCATAAGTTCAAGGATAAGCTAATGGCAATTTGTTTTCACATTTACTGTTATAATTTATGGCCTATTGCGCATAAATTCGTTACATGCGCCAATCGGTTATTAACAGTGAAATATGCTGTCGCTTTTGTCGATTGCTTAGTGCTTTAGCAGCCACAGAGCTGTTTTTACTTTACTTTCTTCTTGCTTAGTTAGCTGCAAGTCCTTGCGGTAATCAGCCAAGTTGTCAATGGTTTGAATTGCCACAGCGCGCCACATTCGGTTGCAAAATGTCTGCAAAATACAACATTTTCACTGACATACGCGCCATCACACAAATACACCAACGCACGTGCACACCATTCGTACATAAATACGCACGTAACAAGCAGCTAAGCAGATGCTGGTTATCTGCTGGATGCTGCTGTAGTCGATTGTCAGCATTGCATTTTGCCATTGTTGACTTTGCAATGCCCAAACGAACAACATGCAGATACTTTTCTGCGCAGACGACCTCCTGCTTTGCTGTATTATGTGTTGCTAGTTGTTATTGTTTTTGTTGTTGAAAATACTTCGAAGGTGCAACAATTGGCACATAGCACATAAACACCTAACCAGCGCACATATTTCACCCATAATTGACATCTAATACGTTCGGGTATACGTGACGTATACGCAACTTGCTTATGCAAAGCACTCAACGGTGTAGGAAAAAAATGCAATTTGCACGTAGTTTTCGCACGGCAGATGTCTTTCACGTTGTTCACACTGCTCGAGGGACATGTGTGCGTGCGTGTGTGTGTTCATGTGTGAGTGTCTGTGTACTTTTTGCTTGCTAATAAGTTTCCCACGCAGCAGAGCAGCAGGAAATTCGATTTGTACATTTTACACTTTTGATGTTAACTGTCAGCTGGGTGTTTCGAACAAAGTTTATTAGAAATATTTTTCAGACAACAACTGACAGCGCAATATTTATGGTAATGTAAAAAAAAATCACAATTTATTTGCATATGAAAATATAAGAATGAGAGAACATTAAACTCATTCAACAGACGGGAAATGAACTTTACTTTAAGCAGCTCTGAAAACTTAAAAAAAATATTCATCGAAAAGGAAAAGCTCCATTACACTGTTGGCTCCTAAGCTCTTCGACGACTTCGATGGCGCTGTCCTCAGTTTTCATCAGTTTTCAATTCAACAAATTAGCATTTAATCCACAAACCTTTGCCACTACTGGCTTTCAAATTCAATATTCAATTCAATTCGCGTACATACCTGCAATGACAAAGAAAAGAGAAAAACATTGTTAACTGGTATTAGTACAAATCGAAATGAAATTTTAAGCGTTGAAAAATCAAAAAACAATTATTTGCACAATATTTACAATTTTAGCACAAACTCAAATTTGCATACAAATGGCATGTTTGCAAATATGCACAGCAAACAAAAAATTAAAATTAAAAAAATGAAATGATTGGCTGTGAATTGTGCAGCAAACGAAAACATGGAGTTGGAAAAAATTTCAATTATTTGCCACAAAATTTTCAAAATTCCAACACCAACAACATATAAACAGCAACAACAACATACGAACAAAACAAATGCAAATAAAGCCAAAATATAAATGTAAATGTAAACCTTTCACATGGAACATTTTCAATATATAATATGTAGAAAAAATATGTGAAAAATACATATATATGGAAAATGAATGTTTGGATTGGTGTTGGTGCAGTTGAAGTGTGCGTGTACGAGAACTTCCCACCAAGCAAAATGTGAGAAATAGGCAATAATCGTCAGTGGCAACAAATTTGCGACTCGCCGATTTATTGCCGCAGCGACAAATTAGCAACATGTCCCAAAAAAACAATTGTGTTGTGTACAAAAACACTTTGTTTTTCAGGACTTTGAAATATCGAACTATGTTTTGTATTTCAGTGAGATTGATCGTATTTTAAAAATTGTTATTCATTCGTCGACGAATAGTCTGAGTCTGAACTGTTACTGGCAGCTGAATTTGTTGTGTGCCTCTATTAAACGTTGTTTGAAGCGGCATTTGAAGCCAAGTCCTCACTTTCAATACCACAAAATCACTGCAATCTCTCCGGATGCTGAGAACAGTCGAGTAAAAACGTGAGCTCAAACTTTTACTGAAAAAAGGAAGCGCCATGACAAGGAGAACAACTAATTTCAATTTTGAATTTTGCCAATTGTTACCTTTTAAATAAAATGAAAATATTACAAAACAAATACATTTGTTCAAAACACTTATTGCTTAATTTAGTAAGTCGCCTAAGGCAATAAAAAAGCTATATGAAAACGACTCGTCAAGGCGATAAGAAAACGACTCGTCCAGGCGATAAGAAAACGACTCGTCGAGGCGAGTTGCTCTCGGCGGACGTTTTAGAGCGACTGGTGATACGAAATCGATACGCTGGCGATATTACCGGCGATAAATTTGTTGCCGGGAGCGAATCGTTTTCTTATTGCCGACAACAAAAAATGTCTGGTGGGTTATGAGGAAATTCAATAATTTTCACAAATAGTGAAAATTAAATGTTTAATGATTGACAGATGACAGATTTTTCAGTAAACGAGTTGAGGTTTTTGCAGCATGCTTTCATTGAGGCCCAGGGAGTCTTGGTTCTGACCCTGGGAAGCTATTATCACTTGCTGATTCCAGAAATTCAGGCTATCAAACTTCCTTCTTCCTCCCATTTGGGCATTTTGAACCTGAACCCAATACCAGACAGAAGAGTCCAAATATTTATCTTCTCTGACAGCCAAACTGTCCGTAAAATCGTTGGACTCATGCATAAATAATATTATTCTTTTACTGGGTGTCGCAAATCTGTTAAAAATAAGAGTCAAGACTACAGCATTTAGCTCAGTGGCGGATGCAAAGAGAAATTATTTTGTTTCAAATACCCCAAATATAAGTTTTTTCAAAAGTTTTGGGTGCCAAATATGGTTTCAAATGGAATTTTCTTCGTTTCAGAAAGCCTCCCTGAAATGAAATTCTTTATGCGCCACTGGCCGTAGGGATGTCAGCTGAAGCTGAACTTAGGGATTAAGAAATAATCCTTTATGCTTTTGTTTGAAGGCCGAATAGACCCGAAGCTACTGGGACACTTTGCCAGCAACAATTTTCTTTCTTATATGCTTAAGTTAAGACCTAAAAAATCCTCACCAGGTCTCTTGTTGAAGGCAATATAGATTCTAAAAATCTAAATAGATATTAAATAGATCGATTAATCGATTCTAATCGATGGATAGATAGATTTAAACGATCACAGTGTACTTCTACTCATTTTATAATTTTTTTCCATACGAGCACAACCCACCATCTGAGCATTACAAAGTTCATACAAAAATAAATAACCGCACATATTTATTTCTGAAGGTGACAGGACATAAAAATACAATGAAATTGGTTGCAAAAATTGTAAAATTTAATATGCAACATAAATATACACATTCACACACACGCCCACACAAACACATACGAACCCATCCAGTAAAAACAATGAAATAAAATACAATAAAAGGAAAGCAAACATTGTCGGCGAACGTATATCATTCATGGCGAAATTTCTGTTCACTTTGTTTTGTTTTTATTGTTACTGTTATTGTTGTTGTTAATGTTAGTGAAGTAACGTTTGTGCACAAATTCATCTATACATATTTTTATTTGTTATTGTGTGTCTGTAGTCTTTGTGAACAGCACAACGCAAAAGTGACCAAAATTCGGTTCCTTCGTGGTGTTCGCTTTTCGGCTGCCACATGTTGCCATACAAATAAAAATGAATGAAATGAAAGCGGCAAAAGGCCAGCCAGCGCATTTGTATGCATTTAGTGCAGCGAGTAAAATGCACTTGAGTGAGCAATCAATTTTTATTTTCCATAATACAGCGAACAGTGCAAAGAAACATGACAGCATTGAAAGAGCAACAAAAATTACAAAAACAACAATTTATATTTATTTATATGTGTGTGTGTGTTGAACCAATGACATTTAAAACGCTTTTGCATTGTGCTGCGGCAACACTGGCAGCTGCACTAACTGCCAGCGGCAGCATGACACACACACACGCTCGTCAACACACAAACACACACTCACAGGGAGCAACACGATGGCGGTGATTGTTGTAGGAATGGGCGCAGCCAGCCAAGCAAGTTTGCTGATATAAAAATAAAAATAATAATAATAAAATTGCAATGGGCACCTTTTGTGTGTTGAGCGGGACAAAGGGAAGCAGACGAAATGGCATAAAAAGTAAGCTTTAAAATGGAAATGTGTGTAAGTGTGTGTGTGTGTGGAGGGTTCGTTAGTGTGTTAGTGTTTATAGGTCAATGGGCGCTGCTGTAAAAGCCACAGCGCGCGACCACAAATGCTGATGAGCAGATAATTTCACAGCAATATGGCATATTGTACTTTAAAATCAAATTATGTCGCTACCAACACTTGTCTCTGGCGTGTGTGTGTGTGTGTGTGCTTGAGTATACATAAGCGACCTTTTTGTTGAATGTGTAGTTGAAATAAAATTAAATATCAGATTGAATATGTACATAGAAAAATTTAAGGAATTAAATTTTAAATAAAATTTAATAAATTTAAATCTTAAATAAAATAAAATAAATAAATAAAATTTAAGAAATTTAATTTTAAATAAAATTTAAGAAATTTAAAATTTGAATTGAATTTTATTCAAAAATTAAAAAATTTAAACTTTGTTTTATTTAATAAAATTTGAGTTATTAATAATAATTTTAATTATTAATTTTATTAGGTCAAATAAATTTAAAATTTGAATTTTGTTTAAAATACATAAAAAACAAAACTTAAAATATTTAATTTTATTGCGATTTAATAGAAGATTCTTAAATTTTGCCAAAAATATTAGATTCTTAGTTATTGAAAATGTTGTAAAATTTCAGAAGTTCCGAAAAATTCCGAAAAAAATATGAAGCAACCTAGCAAAGGGAAAATTACAGCATTATGAGCTGTGAAGTGTTATCGTAGCTTCTACAAATTTCGTCGAATCTAAGAACCTTAAGAAAAAAAAATTCAGTGAAAATGTTGCTGATTGAAAATTCAATAAATCTAAGCAATTTCGAAAACTCCGAAAAGTCCGAGAGCCATATCAGCCTTTCTCTAACAAAAGGAAGGGTCATCTATTTTCAATTTGAGCTCTGACCAGCGCAAATATTCTATTGACTTGCTGCTATTTCATGGAATTTAAAGACTTGAATGATTGCATTTGTTTGTGCTAATTAAAATTTTAATAAATTTAAACATCTTTCAAAACTCCGAAAAATTCCTAAAGCCATATCAAGATTGACTCTAGACTAAAAATGAGAAACAGGACATTTATTTGCTATTACAACTGTGACTACCTCAAGTCTTCCAATGGCATTTTCAATGTCCTTTCCTTTGTTTTGATTTGCTATTGATTTATTGCTTATTGGCTACACTTGGTAAACTATTTTCTTGCAGCGCAAGTAATTCAATTTTTATATGCGCTGCAAATATTCATTACTTCTATTGACATATGACAGTGGCGTCGAAGCGGAAACGGAAGTGTCAGTTATGTGAATAAACATTGATTCACAGCCAATAGTGACTGAGTAATTGGTTATGTCTAACTGGCCGCAAGGTGAAACAGGTCGCAAGAAGAGCAGAAATGTCAACGGAAAGAAAAGATTCTTGCATTCATTTAATAGGTTTGAAGAGTAAATAAGATGTTCAGAGTTTCACTTGCTCAGAGTTTCACTAAAGCAAATAGATTTATGACGACTATGGACTATGGTAGTTGTATGATAGGTCGAAGAGGGAGACCATATCTCCGGTGGAAGGACGAAGAGGAGGACGCACTATCATCTCTTGGAGTGTGACCAGCTGGAGAAGACACAAGCAAAGCAAAGTCTCCTGGAGAAAACAGGTTGTAAGCCAAAAACGTATTGTTTTGGCCAGTTCAATAAGTAAGTAAGACAATGTCCATACTACAACAAAGATCTCTTTTTGGTTTTCGATGCTATAAAAGAAGAATTCAACCTCGATTTTGGTTTCTTTGGAAGTGTTAGTTACTAAAGAGGAGAAGTGCTTAAACGGATTTCACTGTAAAATTTACAATTTCAAAATCAGGTGGTTTCGTACTTCTTAGTCTTCTTACATAGGTTACTTCATTGTTGAGAACGAAAGCTTCTAGGTTGGTATGAAGCTGGAGCCTCTTTGCAGGCTTAGTGCCAAGAAATGATAGTGTCAGACAATTTTTTTAGCCGTCAAATCGTTTTACAAGTCTCGATTTTTACCGGAGCACGTTTCGTATCAATTAGTAGAAACTAAATGTATTAGCACAACCATTACCCAGGAACCTTAAGCAACTCTCTCGAAAGATGAACACTAAAATGTTTGTATTGATTTTGACTAAAGCAAAATTAATTCCAAATATTACACTGCACAACACAAAAAAAATAACAAGGTTCTGACAACGGATTCTGGTAGAGGGGACCCAAAAAAAATATACGTGTATCGGCGTTTTGAAAGTTTACATCTGAATTTTTTTTTAGGGGGGTCAAAGTTTTCCCCCTTTTGCACATTCTTATGGTGAATCGGCATACGAAAACCATGTAACATTACATTTTAGGTATATGATGTGTTCAGCAATTTGATGTAAAATACTACGAAGAACATTTATGTGGAGCATTTTAACCCTGTAGCTACTATTTTTATGGGTTAATTTGACCCTTTTTTTCTAAAATTCCAAAAATGTCCTGTAAAACAGGACTTTTTAAGGAAAAAATGTACCACGAAAATATTCGCCATAAAATTCTACTATAGGTCTCTGAATACATCAAAGCTCAAAAATTAGCTTCAACGCCAGAATTAAGCAAAAACTGAAAATGTGTTTAAGTGTTTATTTCGTACTTAATCGAAATTGGTACTAAAATGTCCTTTAGTATCAAAGCGCTTTACCCATACCTTAGTACAATCTAAATGTTTTAGAACAACCAACACCCAGGAACCTTGAGCAACTCTCGAAAGAAAAATATTCAAATTTTTGTACATACAACTTTAAACTTTGGATTCTTTATCGTCAAAATCACATTGTTTTTGTCCGTCAAATTATGCGAGTCATTGTTCCTTCCATACACAGATGTATTAATTAACGATTAGTACCATTTTAGAACAATCAATCTTCAGACACCTTAACGCTTTTTAACGCTCGAAAGATTAACATTTCTATATCATTTTCTCCTTATTCACTCTAATTGGGAGCTGCGGCCCTCAGTGCTGTCAAAGCTTTATGTTGACTACGATAATCAATTGAACTTCTGTCAGGATGGATTTTTAGTCTATTGCCAACTTTTGTATTGCTTTTATTAACAAAAAATTTAATGCAAACTGTTATTTGTTGTATAAACCAGCGCCAACCAGCGCCAACCAACGCCAGCAACTTTCCATGAATAAAATCCTCTGTCCATTTCCTCAACTTTATTCTTTCTAAAATCAAATCTACACAGATTTGTTTTCTTCCATTTTATTTACATGATAAATCGATTTTCTTATAAAAAAAAATAGTGCCCACCGCCATTTGAACTCTGAGACATCAAAATCAAATTTGCAGCATTCATCCTAAATTGAGACTATAAAGTTTTTCTGAATAAAAAAACACATGTCCCAGCTTTCGTCAACACCTTTTACATTCTTCTTGGCTGCCTGCGACCACACTAGCAACAATTTGCATTTCGTAAGTGTATCACTTATGTTTACATTTACATGCTAACGGTTAGTTACGTGACCTATCAGCGTGACACTGACCCCACCGGTTGCAGGGGCACACAGACCACACAAAAAAACGACAAAATGCAAAACCACCACAAGCCGGTCAACCAAGAAGCCTCACACTTTTTTAACTATTCTATACTCCACTCACATTTCTGGCCACATTGAATGCAGACAACTTTTCAATTTCATAAAATAGAAAGACAAAATTCGGTCTACAGTCGGCGGCCGCCTTCAGGCTGTGCCTCGCCACGCACACACAGTAAATAAAAATTGTAATATGCAAAGGCAAAAGCAAACCGGAAGCGAACAGCACGCATGCCGGAGGAAGCGCGTGAGTTGATTTATGTGTGTTTTTTTTTTTTTTTTTTTTTTTTTTTTTTTTTTTTTAACGAGGAGGGAAGCATCAACAGCCACCCAGTCAGTGCGAGACTTTAACACGCTGTGCGCGCCGCTTTCCGCGCACGCTCAATGCGTCTCAGGCTCTGCATAATCATAGCCGCTGCTGATGTTACTGCTCTCCAATTCTCGGCTCTTTCGCACATAAGCGACACCAGATTTGTTTGCCGTGGGCGTTGACCGAGGGCTGCGCTTAGGTTGTTTTGTACTTCGCTGAACCGTGGGCACACGAAAAATACGTGCTGCGCAGTTTCGTAAGCATCCGGACAGCGCGGGCAGTACGGATCATCCTCGTGCTTATACTTGTGGAGGTACTGCTTAAAGCAGCCGTGCCCACTTAGTATTTGTGTGATGTGGTAGTCAAGCTCCCCATGTTTGCGGCTTATCCACTCGTTGATGTCTCCGATGAGGCTATACGTCCAGCGGCCTTTGTTGGACTGGTTCCATTTACGCTGCCATTCCGCTACGGTTTTACACCTTTCGGCTAACTTTGTGGCGTCGGAGGATTTTTCGCCTGGCTTGTAGAGGCGTTGCATCTCCAGCACCAGTAAGTCGACGGGCGGTTTACCTGCCAGAACGCAGATAGCATCGTCCGATACGGAGCGAAATGCGCTGGCAACCCGAAGTGCGCTGAGCCTGTACACAGCGCGTATGCCTTTCGTATAGGCTTGCACCTTCACTGCCTCTGCCCAGATAGGTGCTGCGTACAAGAGTATGGAGCTAGTCACTCTTGACAGCAACAGGCGTCGGCTTGCGCGCGGGCCGCCTATGTTCGACATAATGCGTGAGAGCGCTCTATTCACCCGTGAGGCTTTCTCGCAGACTGCCTTGAGATGCTCCTTGTAGGTCAGCCTGGTGTCAATTAACACTCCCAGGTATCGCAGCGACGGCTGTGATGTGATCTGGTGTTCACCTACGGTGATTGTGAGCACCTCGCTCAGCTTTCTCGTGCTCAGAAGAACCGCCTCTGTCTTGTGTGCAGCCAGCTCTAGCTTTGCACTGCATAGCCACTGCCTGACGCGAGCTATCGCTGTATTGCATGCTGTCTGCAATGCGCTAATGTGTTTAGCCACTGCCACTACGGCGATGTCGTCCGCGTAGCCGACGATGTGCGTATCTGCTGGCAGCTCCAATCGGAGAATGCCGTCGTACATGACGTTCCACAGGGTGGGGCCAAGCACCGACCCCTGTGGAACGCCACCGGTGATTTCATAGCGCTGCACGCCATCGTCCGTGTCGTAATAGAGCACTCGATTTTCAAGATAATTTGATACCAGCCGCTGTAGGTACGCTGGCACTCCGAAGTCGTACAGCGCATCCATGATTCGGGGCCAGTTCGCCGAGTTAAAAGCGTTTTTTATATCCAGCGTGACCACTGCGCAGTATTTTTTAGTGCCGCCTAGCCATCGCTTGCCGCTGACAGCTTCTCTCGCTATCGTTGTCACGACATCTATGGCGTCCACCGTGGACCGCGCTTTGCGAAACCCATATTGCAACGCTGAGAGCCCGCCTGGCTTCTCCAGCGTTTCTTGCAGCCGGTTGCAAATGATACGCTCCATCACTTTGCCGATCGTATCCAGCATGCACAGTGGCCGGTACGAGGAGGGCTGCTCTGGTTGCTTGCCCGGTTTTAGTAAAAGCACAAGTCGTTGCTGCTTCCACTTATCCGGGAACACGCCTTCCTTTATACAAGCCGTGTAGAGGTCGGCAAAGACGTCTGGCCTTGTGGTGATTGCTTTTTTCAGCGCCACATTGGGGATGCCGTCCAAACCGGGAGCTTTGTTGTCCGAAAAGTTTGCCACTGCTAAAAGGACCTCATCTGGAGTCACCTCTGGAAAATCAGTGGGCGCCAGCTGGCTCTGTCCGCGCACCCTTTCCCTCTGCGGGGGGAACAGCGTCTCCACCACGGCTTTCAGTAGTGTTGGATCTGTTGGCTGAGGGGGCCTGGGCCCCTTCAGCTTGCTCATGGCTACTCTGTAGGCTTTTCCCCACGGATCTACATCCGCCTCCTCACACAGCGCCTTGAAGCATGACTTCTTGCTTTTGATGATAGCTTTCTTAAGCTCGTTTCTGCACGCCTTATATTCGGCCCGCACAAGCTCGACTGCTGGACGATTTCTTGCTCTCTGAAGCTTCCTTCGCGCCTTCTTGCAGCGTTTTCTGGATTCGGCAATCTCCTGGTTCCACCAGTATACCGGTTTTCGGCCAGGATTGCCAGCGATTCTAGGCATCGCCGCGTCGCATGCTCTAGCGAGTTTGGCAGTTATGTTATGAGCCATGTTTGCCGCGGTGTCTGGTCGCAATTGCTCCTCCGACCACACAAGGTCGAAAAGATCTCCATCGAACATCTTCCTCTTCCATCCTTTGGTTTGCGCTTTGCGGACGTCACGCGTGCCTCTCAGACCTGGCTGACTAATCTCCAAAATGATGGCGCGATGGTCACTGTGCGTGTAAATATCACTAACACACCACCGTGCGTTGCGCTCAATGCAGCTGTGTGCGAATGTGAGGTCGATTACGGATCTGCCTCTACCCGAGTCAAACGTGAACTCGCCGCCATTATTGAGCAGATATAGCTCCAGGGGTTCTAGCCACTCTAGAAGAATTTTACCGCGTTGGTTTGTGCGACTGCTGCCCCAGGCAGTAGCCCACGCGTTAAAGTCTCCACCTATCACAGCTGGTGACTTTCCCTGCATTTCGATCGCCAGTGATGTGAGCATCTGCTCAAACTCATGTACAGTCCAGCTGGGTGGAGCGTAGCAGGAGAAAAAGAAGATTCCGCGGCACTTCGCCCAGGTGAAACCGGGCTGGGGCGCTGTCATTTTGTGTTGGACGGTGATTTATGTGTGTGTGTGTGTGTGTGTGTGTGTGTGGTGCCGGCTGTGGTGGCGGCGGATAGAGCATATTTTCGACACTGCATAAGTAGACAGTTAATTCACTGAAAAAGTTTGTTATTGTTATTGTAATTTTGTAATTTTTTTTTTGTTAATGTTGGCCGAACTTTAACGCTGTGTGGGTGTTAGTGCGGAAATTCGCAAATGTGCACCGATTTAAAGGAAATTGCGGCATGGCCGCAAACTGTTGCGAATCGTTAGTGATGTGGTGTACAATTTTTCGAATAATGTGGCATTGGAGTTTATGTGAGCTGTGTTCAAATGGAAGAGGAGACCAAAAGAGGAAGAGATTTCTTATGAACGATAAAAAATTAAAGACTATGTTTTTAATAGCTGTCAGTTTTATTCGTATCAATTTTTTTTTTACAACCCTACCACCAATGATAAACGATCTCATGCTTATCATACAACTTTTAAATTATTTGTATCAGATGTGTCTTTTTTTCTATTCGCACGATTCACATTTACTTTATAGATCCGAATTTTTTTTATTGAAAATATCTTTTTTTAATTTTTTTAAACAAAAATATAGAAAAATGGAAAAAAAAATTGTTAAAAAATAAACTTTTTTTTTTTTTTTAATATTTAAAAAAATTATAATCTTTAGACAAGAAAGATTATTACCTCTTAACACTAGAAAGACCATTGCGGTCATTTTGACAGTTTTTCATTTTGAAATATCTGTATTTTCTTTAGTATTTCTATCAACTTTTGCTTTGATGACTTTCGTTTTTTATCGGGTTCTACAATTAGTTCCATAATTGGGGTTCTAAGTACAATTACAATTAGCCAATTTAAATGTGTACTGTTGCAGATATCAGCGGATATAATATGTAGCCTTGTAAGTATGGAAAACTTGCGGTATTTCTAGTGTTAAGAGGATATGATGCTGAACAAATTTTACATAAATTTTTTTTATATTAATTACACTGTACAACAGCATTTCTGCAACAGAGTAACGACCGCATATTTCTGAAAGAGGACATCGTACAGATCATGTTTGCCGAACAAAGTAATAGTCCAGCATGTCTGAGTTTTTTGTAATTTGCACATAAAGGTTAAAGGGTCCTTATAGACTTTTACACGGAAAGTATGAAAACTTGAAGAGCTAGCGTTTCGGTGTCTAGGACAAAGTTGCTTGCAATAAAAATGTAAATATTTTTTGAATGCATATGAACACGCTCCCCTTTCCTTACCCCCTTTTTCATGTTTTTCGGAAAATTGTTTCATAAAAAGCTTGTATTGAGTAAAATATTGCAAAAAATACTATACTGTCTTTTTGGAAAATATTCCTCATTAAAAGTTAAGGGGGTGTTTTCAAACAAAAAAACTTTTTCAAAGTTATGAAATCCTACTTTGAAAATTCCAACTGCACATATCAACTCCAAGTGCTGCAGTTCTTGTTTGGAATATGTTCAAACAGTCTGAAGGATCAGAATCAGAATTGTTTTACTTCAATCAGTTGTGCTGAGCAGCACACATCAAATCCTCATATTCAGTAATTGTACAACCGCAACAACAACACAAAGCCAGTGTGGACTAACGAACAATGATGCCATGCTCATCGAAGACACCAACCCTCTAGCAACTCCACTTACCTTTTAGTAACGTATACTCTCTAATCTACTCAAAAATTCAACATACGGAGGTGTCTCGTTTAAGAGACTTTAAATGGCTACCATATCAGCTCGCACTGCTAGCAAAAAGCCAACCCAGACAGAATTTCAATTGATTCAAGTATAAAAGTAGAGGTCCTATGCTCCCAATCGAAGTGAATAAGAAGACAAAAAGTTGTTGTCATTTACCTTCCAGCCTCCAAAATAAGGCTGAATTCTTCTAAGTTTTCAGCTTCGTACCGCCTTAACCCTTTCGCTACAGGTTTTTACTGGGGAAAGTTAAAATTTTAAATTTTACGTCTTAGGCTTCTTTGTGGTTATATTAGCAACATTCCATTAGACATTTTTAAATTGTTATACTCGGACCCTGTATTTTAGAGTTTTTTTCTATGAGAGCAACCATATCGTTGTGGCTGTAATAATTACTTAAACATACAACTTTTTACGCATAAGGAAAATTTGAATATTTCTTCATTTACTTCAGCCAAAATTTTAAAGAAAATGTCAAATTAAAAAGTTCTCTCATTTTGTCTGCTTCTTCTTCCATCATTATGTCAAGATATACCATTAAAAAAACGTGTTTACTTCTCTTCTTTAAACTTAAATATTCAGTTTATTAATTTCGTATTTTTCCTAAAACTTCAAACTATTCTAAAGACAAACAAAAGAATGTATTCTTGCAACCATAGAGGATGCAGACGTCCACAAAGTAGCATATATAGCAATAATTTAAACATAGTTGATGCACAAAAATTGTGAAAGAGCTATAAAGCAAGAAACAAAAAGGTAAATCAGAAATGAAGACCTAAAATTTAGTATTATTGATCAATGATCGTTCAATTTTCTCTCACTGAAATCTATTCATTCATAAATTCATTCATAAATAGTAATAATCGTTTAACTCTAATTTACTGAATTCTAGTCAAAAGCTTTAAGACTACTAAAAAACGGAAACTAAACTCAAAATTACAAAATTCAAAAATAGCTTAAAACTTGAAAACTGCAACAACACAGACTGCTTTGTTTTGTGCTGCTTTATAATGAACCCTCGCTGGCGATTTGATGTGGTTGTAAGGACTTTGGTTTTAGTTGTTTTGGTTGCTGTTATTGACATTGTCACGCTTTTGTTGTTGTTGTAGCTTTAATAAACTTTTACACGCACGCAACTAATTACCATAGCAGCTGGTGTCATCAAAGCCACGTTGGCCTCATATTGAAAACCGCAACAACAATGCAGCAGAACAGCTGGACACAGTGAAGGCAATAAGTGTGGCGCAACAACAACAATAATGACTAAAGTGAAGCATACATTTGTTGGCATATTAAAATGTCAAACTTTAAAATAGAGCTTTTTGTGAACTTTTTGCCGCCATATGGTCACCTTGTTTCGAGCAATGCAGAATTCCAACAATAAATATCCCAAAGCTACTTTAAATCCACAAAACAAAAATAATTTCCGTTTGCTTTGCGTCATTTTCGCTTCAGCTCTATTAGCTTAAGAGCAAAATAACAACAACAACAACAACAACAACAACAAAAACCACTACTACTAATTCGAATCCAATTTATTACCTTGAAACCTGCAATAAATTCTCATTTTCCGAACGGCTGCACGCCGGCGCCCAAATTGCCCAATTTTTATTACCAACAACAACAACAACAAACTGCCATTGTGACTTAATGGAATGACCAAATTTTGTAGCATAACAGCAGGCGCTGTAGGTGTGCGGTTGCTGCAGGGCATACTTGAACAATTTTTGTATGTTATTTTCAGTCATTTATTTATGCAATTTCACAATTTTCAGTGCATGGTGAGTGCACAAAGTGCGCAGGACAATAAGGACACGGCCTGTGAAACGCCAAACAACGATAAGGACAAAGAGCACCGAAAATGGTCTACAAGTAAAACATTATTAAGGGCAAAGCCGAAGGCTGGGATGACAACGGCGGCAAAGCACTTGCAGTGCGGCCAAGGCGGCAGTGTGTCCTTGCTGTGCTTACTGGCCACATGTGAGCGCCAACTCACACACGCAGAGACAGAGACTCGACACACATATGGCCAGAGGTGCAGGCATTTTAGTGCAACAGGGAATGCCGTAAAATTGTTCGCATTCATTTCGTGGAGAGAGTCACAGAGAGTGCGGCGAATGGGGCGGAGAGAGGATAAGCCAAAGATGCAAAAGGCGGCATGGCTTTTTGTGGGTGTGTCGCTGGCAATGCTGCAGTGCACAAAAGTCAAAGTGAAGGAATTTTAGAACCATGGCCGTAAAATTGCGCTCGACTGTATTTCGCTCCTGTTGAATTCCTGCCGAAAATACTGCAAACACACTCTGAAACGTAGCAGCACAAAGAAAGAGTACGGAAAACGACCGAATGCCGAAAGTTACTTGTTCGCCTTTTAATTACGCCCCACAAAAAAAAAGATGAACATTCTATGTCACCAGTGCAAGTGTTCGCATGCAAGCGATGTACCTATGAGTGTGTGTGTGTGTGTGTATGTATGTGTGTCTATAGCTGCGTGCCTGACACATGACACCCGAAAGTCCATTGCCCAGCGTAGCGTCGAATCCGTAAATGTGCCAGTACAAACGATGCCAAAACTAGATCTGAATGCATGCTTGTATGTGTATGTGTGTGTGTGTGTTTATGTGAGTGCTGCAGCAAAAAGCTGCTGCAGATACTTTTCTCGTTTCAGTATTTTTGGCGTCAAGTTGTACAATTGTGTCGTCGACGCGTTGAAATGTTCAGCCCCTTTCAAAAGTGCAGTGGAGTGCAGTGCAATCAAGTTGCTGCTCACGGCCCGCAACACTTCACCTCATCTCATCAGAAATCCAATCAGGCTGACGCTGCTGCCTGCGTTTTGATTTAGGCGCATTTAATATGCATAAAAGGATAAAAGTTCCACTCTTTTTGCCATGCCAGAACACGACCATTTTGCCGGGAAATCAGCCAGCAGCCAAATTAGTTCCTCTTCAATACGCCAACACGCACACACAGTCAGACGGCACACACAAGCGGCCATATTCGTTGGTGGGGTTTTCTTGGGCCTGTTTATCTTTAAAACAGTTCTTGCAATTTTTAAGGCATTTCTATCTTTTTTGGAGCTTAATACACGTTAGAGTAGTTAGTCTAAACTTAAATATTTCAATTTTTGGTTTTTTCAATTTTTAATTTTAATTTTAATTTTTAATTTAATTTAATTTTATTTTATTTTAATTTATTTTAATTTATTTTATTTTATTTTGTTTTTTATTTTTGTTTGTTGTACTTCATGTCGCATTCCGTCATTCAGATTTCAACAAGATTTTCATTTCCTTATTTATTTTGCAAAAAAACTTTCAACGGTGACAACAAAATTAGATGAAAAAATGGAAATAAAAATATTAAATTAAATCTCCAGACTGCATTTGAAATTAAGCACAGCTGTACTAATCCAAATAAACACAATGAAATGGTGCAAAACTATGCCAACATTCGAGAATTGAAAAAAACTCCATGCTTAGTGAGTTTTTTGGATAACTATTTGGATGACTATTTTATTTTGTTTTATTTTAATTTATTTTTAGTGTCCGACCGAATATTCGGTTTCGGTTTCGGTTTCGGCCCAAATAAGTGGTTTCGGTTTCGGTTTCAGTTTCGGCCAAAAAATGGCCGAATAGCCGAAACCGAAACTTTCTAGAATATTTTTTACATTTTATTGTGTAGCAGATATATAGTAAAAGGAGGAGTAATTTAGATGCCAGCAATGTAAATAAACTTTTTTTTTTAGCATATAATATTAAATTATTTAATTTTGAATATTAGCGAGTAAGGTACGAAAGAGTGATTTCTTCTTGTTTACGTTTTTAAAAAATGAATAAATTGTTTTTATTAATAAGTATTTTTTTTATTTATGCTATGTTTGTTTGTTCTTTATTTACTTAATGTAAAATTCGTTTGTTGAAAAAAGTGCTTGATATGGTGATTTTTATTTCAACTAGAAAGTTTCGGTTTCGGCCGAATATTAAAAAAAAACCGAATATTCGGTTTCGGTTTCGGCCCAAAAAAGTGGTTTCGGTCGGACACTATTTATTTTATTTTATTTCATTTTTTTTTTTATTTTATTTTATTTTATTTTATTTTATTTTATTTTATTTTATTTTTCTTTATTTTATTTTATTTTATTTTATTTTAATTTCTTTTATTTTATTTTGTTTTATTTTATTTGATTTGCTTTTATTTTATTTTATTTTATTTTATTTTATTTTATTTTATTTTATTTTATTTTATTTTATTTTATTTAAATAGTTATTTTATTTTATTTGATTTAAATAGTTATTTTATATTAAAAATATAATTGATATTTAAATATAAAATATATTTAAAATCAGTGTATAAAAAAAGTAATTATAATTAAAAATTATTTGATTTCAATTGGTTAGTGAAATTGGTTATGAAAGCTCAGCACCACAAACACGGTTCTTGCCGGTGATCTTGCAGATCTATAAACATCCGCTATTTTATAAAAACTGTTGCATATTTTTAGGGAGAAAAAAGCGAAAGTAATAAAAATAACATGACTTTATTTTTTCTATGAAGTTCGTTAGAGGAGCCCAACACTTCCAACCTATTTATTTATTTTTATAATTTTTTATAAAACACAACACAAAAAGAATTTTTATAGAACAGCAACAGAGATCAGTAAGATTGATCTTTGTTGCTGTTTTATAAAAATTGTTAGCATTTTTTAAGTCTGAGGGTCGGAACATTAATCATTGGTCATTATAGATTCCTTAGTTTCATTAGAGTCAGAATAAAAGTAAGAACAAATGTCATTGAGTAGATTTTTTCACTTTAGAAGGTATATATATATACATATATATATCATATATGATGAAATTATATGAACTATAGTTAACCATAGTCAATTTGTTAGACCCTCCTTTGCCTAATTAGAGTCAGAATAGAGTAAAGAAAAAATTACCTGAAGCAAGAACAAATTGAAAAATAAAACTCGTTAACTTTAAGCTTCCCAATTATTAACAAATTTTTGGCCTTCGACAAAGCGGCCCTGCACCTGTGCCGGTGATGAATGATTGGCGTGTCAGTGCGTGTGGTTGAAGATGACAGCATGGCACGCTGACAGCGGCATTGATAAACTGACTGATGGTCAGGTAGCCAGATAGGCTTACAGGTAAGAAACGTGTTTGGTGTTTGCAGCGGATAGGATGAAAAGTGTAGCCGGAGACAGCAGAACACATGCAACAAAATCCATAAAACAGAAGAAAAGTGCTGACATATTTAGAGGAAACCCTTCTGATACACACAGCACAATAGAAACTCAATAATTATAGCCACACAGTCATTAAAATTAACAGCAAACGCCATAATGACGTTTATGTTGAGCCATGACCAACCAGTGACTATATAACATATACAGTCTGTCCAGTAGAAGCGTGATCGCCGTAACTTGGAAACTATTTGTCCGATTCGTTTCAAACAAACTGCGTTTTATGCGTTTATAATATTTATTGTACGCAATATTTTTAATAACAGGTATAGTTGCCTTCATTCGCTATTATGGCCTCAAACCTCCGACCCATACTTTGCGCTAAGTTCTGAGCAAGTAGCCGAGGCAACCGACTTCAAATCAGCTGAATTTGTCTCGATAACTGTTTTGCTGTCCATTTAGTATTTTCTCTGAGTTTCTGCTTTACGATTGCCCACACATTTTCTATCGGGTTGAGATCAGGCGGCTGTGAGGGCCAATCTAACACTTCTACCCCATTTTGCTTTTCCACTCAGCACACATTCGGCTGTGATGTTTGTGGTCGTTGTCTTCTTGTATAATGCAAGAGAGTCCTCTTCTCCCGAACATCTTCGCAGCTGATGGTAATAAAGCTTTTTCATAAATTTTGTTCATCAAAACTGCGTTCAAGTTGGTGGTAATAACGAAAATTCGCCCAAATTCTTTTTCTGAGAAGCAGCCCCAAACATGGACCTTTACTGGATCTTTAACAGTTCGTTGGAGCAATCGGTTGATGGCAGCACACCAAGATCAATTTATGCTACTGTTTGCCCAAAATTAGGATTCATCCGTGAATATTACATTATTCCAATTCCGATCTGAATTGGCATAAGCCCAGGCAAGCCGTTTTTGAACGTGTGATGATGAGAGCAACAGTTTTTTCGAAGAGCTCCGGTATTTAGCGTCGTTAGTTCTTAAACGTCCTCAAATCGTCTCTTTTGATATTTGAACACCACTTTTCTCTAAAACTGCTTTAACTTTACGCAACGATAAGCCCGGCTTCGTCGCAAACAAATCAATGATTTTCTTGTCCTGTTTTGGGGAGGTCTTTTTTTAAGGCCCCGCCCAGCCAAATAGTCGACATTTTTTGGTTCCATATACCGATTCGTCCACCTTGTTACGAATGACTTCGACTTCTTCATATATTTTGCTAAAGCTAAACGTTACATTTACGGCCCTCTAGGGTGTAGACAAAGGAATACGGCTTCAAGTCGCTTCTCTCACGCGGAGCTCATCTTGTTAAAACACTCTGTACTTTGTAATTGTTTCACGAGACTTACAATTTTTGCAGTGCGTATTACAAAAATGATGAGGCTACTTAGGTGCAGTCAAATTTTTTTGATAACGGTACTCTAAGTGAAAATTTGGTCGATCACGCTTCTACTGGACAGACTGTATGTCTATATAAATATTGGCACTACGAGTACTTCAGTATTGGTGTACAGACGTGAATGTGCTTGCGCACATTATTGAACGCCAGTCGGTAATAATTGAGTGAAGTTGCATTTTGCACGGGTCCCACAAATTACGTGAGCACGATTGCAACTTCACACCACACACACGCACACATGCTGGCGCTGTTTGTGCGTGTGTGTGCATGTCCTCGTGGCTTAGCAGCTGCACACAAATATTCTCAGCTGAGTGTATGAGCTGTGCGTTTGAAATTTTAAACTGCCACAGCACAGCAACGTCGCGTCGCTCCCTCAACGTTCAACTACGTGCGAATGAATAAATGCGAAATGGCATTTGACATGCTTCGTCACACGCTGACGACTCCACAGCCATAAGTGCGGTGCTGTTAAAGTGCTGAAATTAATTGCATGTGGGAATGCGACGGTGTTTAGTTAGTTGACTGATTGAATGATGAGACGCTTCGTGGGGTTTTAGTGGAACAGAATTCCACAATCCTCTAGAATTTCTTTTCTTATGCGTTTAAATATGATGACGTGGAATTTTAATGACGGTGCATTTCTCGCTAAAGTGCTGACGCAAAGCTCTAAAGATGGGTTTTCATTTCTAGTTTGGTATATCTGCTTTTTAATAAACCGATGTATGTCAAATATGCATCGTTTTGTTCAAAGACTTGGTGGCATTTTAGAGGTAATCCCAATGGTTTCTCTCATAGAAATCCAAAAATCTGACACAATAAATTTGTACAAGCTTCTCTTGAGGCAAACTTTGCACCAGAAAAATCATTCACCATTTACCGGAACAAGTGGTAATCATTTGCTGCCAGGTACGTACAATAAGAAGGATTCCTAAAACCCTTCCACCCACCTTCCCGGAGCTCCTGGTGAGTCAGTGTTGATATGTGTAGCCTGGCGTTGACACAAAATGTTTCCCTGTTGGTCAGAGCTGGCCGCATCTGGGCAATTGCTTCCTTCAGACAGTCCAGTTGGCAGTGCAGCTCCGAATTGAGTGTTTAAAAGTAGGAAAACAGTTCAAAGTAGATTATTTCCTGTCACACCACCACCAATGACACTGCAAAACCTTCCTTAATCCTCAATCCTGGCTTGACCACCATTTGCCTCGGCTCAATGACACTTGACGACGACGGTGATCCACTTTCATCATCAGTCACCATCTGCTTTAGAAATGGATCGAATTTATTGATTAAAAATCTGTCCATGTGGTTTTTTCGTCCACTTCAGTCTTATCCAATTAGTATCAAATGGTTTCTTTGTGCAATGTTTAGCTTCTGGGTAATAGAAACAATTCGTACATGACAGTCGGATTTGACGGTCTAATGATTCTGTCGACATATCCGACAATTGACTACAGTGCTGTGCCATCAAAATTACCGAAAGGGAATCGACAAAACAAAAATTGCGCATGACTGGCTGTTACAGTCTCAGAACCATAAACACTATTTACGTGTCCAGAAGTCTGGCTATCGTTTTCAGATTTATTGAACAAGAACTGAAAAATATGAATTATTTTCGCTTTGCTTTTGCCCATCTTTGTCGCTAAATCAAGCATTTAAAAAACTGTTTGAGAAGTTTTTAGAATACGAAATTTCCAATTTTCTAACTTGTCAATCTTTAAAGCACTCTCAAACAAAACTGAATCAAGCAATCACAAAACTGTCTGAGAAGTTTTTTTAGTACGAAATCTTATCTTTCTAATATGTCCCCATTTGAAGCACATTCAGGCAAAACTGAGTAAAGCAATTAGAAAACTGTCTGAAAAGTTTTTTTAGTACGAAATTTTTTCTTTGTAAAGTTTTCATCTTCAAAGCGCGCTCAAGCAAAACTGAGTAAACCAATTAGAAAACTGTCTGAAAAGGTTTTTAGTACGAAATGTTTTCTTTGTAAAGTGTTCATCTTCAAATCGCGCTCAAGCAAAACTGAGTAAACCAATTAGAAAACTGTCTGAAAATTTTTTTAGTAAGAAATCATTTCTTCCTAAAGTGTTCATCTTCAAATCGCGCTCAAGCAAAACTGAGTCAATCAATCACAAAACTGTCTTAGAATTTGTTTTAACGCATAATTTCATCTTTCTAATTTGTCCATTTTTGAAGCACATTCGAGCAAAACTGAGTCAAGCAATTAGAAAGCTGTCTGAAAAGTTCTTTTAGTACGAAATTTTATCTCTCTAACGTGTCCATCTTTGATGTGCGTTCAAATAAAACTAAGTCAAACAATCACAAAACTGTCTGAAAAGTTTTCTTAGTACGAAATCTTTTTTGTAACGTCATCTTTTGAAAAACGAATGGATTTGTTTTCACTAAATCTAATAATTCTTATCAGGCAAATCATAGTGTAGTAACAAAAATACTCCCATGTCTAATAACTACATAGACTTTTCTCCATAATTTTGTCCACGGATCACACTTTCCTGCTGCAATTACAATTTCTTTTAATACATATAAAACCATACATATCTGCTACCCTGCGCTGATTTTTTCCACTTTGACAAAGCAAGCTGCATTTCACTCAATTCACTTATTATCCTTTAACCATTTTCACTCAACCAACCAGCCATTGCATACCAAGAACCAACGAAATCCAACTTCCACTTTGCCATTTTCAATAACACTTCAACTCCACTCGAGGCAACGAATCTGAGACGTTCAAAGATATTCTTCTTTCAAAGCCAAATGGAAAACCAAATGGAAAACGCATAGCAACAAAATATTCCAACACTTGAGCATTAACTGAAAGGTGAAAATCATCATTGCAGTTGTGGTGCTCGATTGCAAAACGACGAAAAAAAAATTGTAAGAAATCTGCAAGCAAAATGCTGCGCAATCTGGAGGCAGAAATATTTATTTAATTTTTAAATTTATTTAAAGGGGTTTAGTCGTCAAATCTCAATTTTCTTGAGTAGGAGAGTAAATTTTCCTACCATATTCTATGACGCATTGCATTACTTATGCACGCTTTCCGTTCGCCCCAAACCCAGCAAGTAGACAAATACACTTCACTTGAATTGGCTCACTGGCAGCTTGATTATCCACTCTAAAGTCACGTCGCATTGACTAGTGACTACCGTCTTGCGACTTGTGACGGCCAAGTGCTGTACAAGCTGTCAGCTTCGGCATTAATTAAATGTTCATCATACGCCGTGTGGCGCTGGGTTTGTTAATTAAATAAAATTTTTTGACTGGCGCATATAAGTAGCGAGGCGAAGAGTGCTGTGCTCGAGCATATATTAACTCATTAAGAGACGAACCGGCACATTGCCAACACATGCGCACATATTTACTTACGTATTTATGCGCACAAAAGTGCATAAATATTTGCGCCCAAGAGCGTTGAGCAAACTATTTGCAGGACGACAAGCGAAGAGCAACCAAAGAAAATGCCAAGTCAAAGTCAAAGACAAGTAACTATGGCTCAAAAGTTTTCATTTGCATATAGAGACACACACACACACATACACAAACATAGACATAGACCCAAACATGAGCATGTGCCCACGCGCCATTGGGTATTTGCATATATATACATATGTAAGTATGTACGAGTCTATATATAACTATGTGACGGTGTATGTTTCTTAGAAACTTAAGTAACTTAGGAAAGGTTTATGGCTGAAAGTTGTGCGCCTTTTCTGTTGGAAGGCGGCAAATGCCGCCACTGTTACATGCACTCCGTATGCACACACATGTGCCACATTACAGTGTCATTGTTGTTGTGGTTATTTGCGCCGTTTTTTTTTGCAGTATTTGAGCGCATTTGGCGCAGTTGTTGCCAGTGTGGCTGCCCTCAGTTACTGTCACTTGTTCTACTGTTGCTGATGACTTTGTATTAGGTTGTTATTGTTATTGTTATTGTTGCCATTGCAAGCACTAAAGCGCATTACAAACACAACAACAACTGCTATACAAATAACAACAGCAATAACAACAACAAAGTTTCGCTACACAATTTTAGAGGTTAAATGCGCTTTAAACCTACACTGGCAGAGCACCAAAAACAGCAACAACCACAGCAACTATAACAAAACCAAAACTAGCTGCAACGCAATTACGCGTTCGTCGGGCTGGCACGTCCGCGTGCACACATGTGTTCGCCGGCAAAATGAAGTCTCATAAAGTGCCAACACTTTCCACCTTCCCACTCGCCCGAATGCTGCCACAACTGTCGCCACTAGCGTAGCATCTACATTTTACTTACTCATAGTTGTCATTGTTGTTGTGGTGGGGGTTTTTGTTGCTTTTGGCGCAAAGTATTCGTCAAATATGCCAAGTGCAGTGAAAATGCACGAAAAGTTGCGCGCGCGTGCCGCCCAAAAAACAAAAAATCGGAAATCCGCATAAAAATGCTGCAAATTTTTAATGAACGCAACGCGTTCACCCGTTGGCGTTGTGCACACACCGACGCCACCGCAACTTGTATCACTCGCTCTTTCGCTCATTTCGGAAAAATGTAAATTAGCAAATACAAACGAAAATCGCACGCAATTAACTGTGCAAACAATTTCGAAATTGTTTAACTCTTCGTTAGCATAAAGCGTGCGCAATTTGCAGCCACAACAACAACTGCAGCTATTACAACAAGTCGACCAAAAAATAAAATCTGTGCGCCGTTTCGCGCATAGACCAGGCAAATTATTATTACTATATTTTTTTGATAATAATTTGCGAAAATAATGTACTGTTGTATGTGCGCATGAAACTCATTAGCACATACGACAACTCATTAGGGAGCATTTAATAAAATTTGATATGAAAGCAACGAAAACGGAGAAAAGCATCCAGAAATAAGTAAGCTAGACAAATTGAAATTAACTGACACACGTACGGGGACAGTAACCCAGTGAAAAATTTGCTTTTACTCGGAAAGACAAACATGGGCAAGTCAGAAAATATGATCCTCGGTGGATGAGGATGTTTGTGTTATTTGATGAGATATGATGAAGACCATTATGATATGATGTGATATGATGTAATGTGATGTTTTGTGATCTAATGTAATATGATGTGATGTGTTGTGATATAATATGAAGTGATGTGACGTGATGCAATGTGATGTGATGTTTTGTGATGTTTTGTGATGTGATGTGATGTAATATGATGTTATGTGATGTGATGTGATGTGATGTGATGTGATGTGAGGTGATGTGATGTAATATGATATGATGTGTTATGATATAATATGACGTGATGCGATGTGATGTGATGTGATGTGATGTGATGTAATGTGATGTTTTGTGATGTGATGTAATATGATGTGATGTGTTGTGATATAATATGATGTGATGTGATGTGATGTGATGTGATGTGATGTGATGTGATGTGATGTGCTGTGATGTGATGTGACGTGATGTGATGTGATGTTTTGTAATGTTTCGTGATGTTTTGTGATGTGGTGCGATGTGATGTGATGTTTTGTGATGTTTTGTGATGTGATGTTTTGTGATGTTTTGTGATGTGATGTAATATGATGTGATGTGATGTGATGTGATGTGATGTGATGTGATGTGATGTGATGTGATGTAATATGATGTGATGTGATGTGATGTGATGTGATGTGATGTGATGTGATGTGATGTGATGTGATGTTATGTGATCTGATGTGATGTGATGTGATGTGATGTGATGTGATGTGATGTGATGTGATGTGATGTGATGTGATGTGATGTGATGTGATGTGATGTGATGTGATGTGATGTGATGTGATGTGAAGTGATGTATTATTATTATTATTTTTATTAGTCGCTATTGCTCCGCCCTAGGAATTGGTTGATCTCTCATGGGTACCTCGCCAGGTTGATAGGAAAAGCCAGGAGACGTACAGTGATAGAAATATCTTACAATACAGTTTTTTTTAGGTTTTTTTTCATTATCACAAGTTTTTTTGTTTTTAAACCAACATTTTTTTGCAATCCCAAAAAAATCCAATTAAAATCATTGCGGCACCGAACGTTCAAAGTACTTTTGTATCTGCCCTTCTAGCGCCTGCATACACCGCAGCAAGAGCGCAAATCCAGCGAAATGAACACGTGCCTGCGATGCGTGATAAGAATATTAAACAGCGTCGCTTCACTGCAAGTCATTCGTTTGGGGCCATAAAAGGGAGAGCGAAAAAATTAAAACCAGAAGAAAAAAGCCCGGTCGACAACGACAAGCACAACTATGCATAACGAACAGCATAACTACAACGGCAATAATAACAACAACAACAAAAACAAAAACAAAACGACCAACTCCACTATTACATGCAATGCTTACCGCAGACACTAGCGAAATGTTGCCGACGCCGCACTTTCGGAAATGACGGCGAAAATTTGCGCGCCAAAAAAAATGCTCACGAAATTTCCACACACTCACACATACACTAAGAGCACTCAGCCAACAACCGAAATTGCACAAAAACAACAACAACTTTAATCCAAATGGCATACGCAGTGATAGCAGCGACAGTGAGACGGCGACGACGACGACGACGACGGCTGCTGGTAAAACGCTACGTTGCCAAGAAAATTTCCCACTAACGCATTTAACGAGCAACGTTTTGCCAGCGGGAGCGGGGGGCAGTGGCGAAGTAACGCCAAAATATTGCACGCTGCTGCCAGCGGCATGTGGCCGAAGCCCGCAGCTCGCAGTGAAATGTGCGTTCACCCTTAAATGAAATGTTGCCGCTGCCGGGCATGGCCCGCTTCTTACACATTCATGCATGCATGCATGTGTGTGTGTAAGTGAGTGTGTGTGTGGTGTGTTTACGTACATCGTCTGATAATTTAATGCGCGCTTTCACTGCTTTTTTGTTCTATTTGTGTCGCGCAAAACTGCACCGCAACGCTGATATTAAGCTGATAGTTGCCCCTCCCCCCCGACCTGCTGTAGTTGACTAAGTTGTTGTTGTTGTGCAATGTTTGTTGTCATTATGGTTGAAAAAATGCGCACGCAGCGCCCGTTAACCCACTTGGCACCGAATTTGTTGCACCCCAAAGGCAGACAGGAGAGACAACAAAACTCGTTCGAAAGGCTTTTAAAAAATAATAACAGGAAAAAAACTAAATTGCACAGCGCATAGGGAGCAATCGAGCATTTAGTGCATGTGGCGCTCATGGATTATTTGGCAATTTTCTCTCTTTCGGTTTTATTTTATATTCGCTTTTACAGCCTACTTTTTGGCACTCATTTCGCTTCAGTGTTGCTGCCGCTTTAATGCTCAGTTTGTGCAATGCGAGTACGTTGGCACACTGCAGCGAACCGCGGCACCCAAACGACGCTCATGAACGCCACGCTGCAGCTGATTGGGCCCGAACGTTTATCGAATTGTGCGTAAATAGAAAATGAGATTGCAAGCGTGTCGAGCGCTGAAGCGTTGAAGCATGAGTGAGCAGTAAAATTGGCGAATTGGCAAATGCTGAAGCGCACTTTTCCAGCATCATTTGATTAAAGATGTGAACTACGATGAACGCAAATTAAATTGAGGGCAACATAAAACTGACGCAAGTAGCAATATGTGACTTTCAGCTATAAGATGTAATGTGTTTTTTCGAAAAACTATCAATGAATATGACTGAACTCTTCTCGAAGCAATGATTTTAATGCCCTGATTTGACTTGGTTCGATGCGATTTGATTAGATTTAATATGATTTGATTTGATTTGACTTCATTTGACTTGACTAAATTTGATTCGACTTGACTTGATTTAACATAATTTGATTTGACTTCATATAACTTTATTTCACTTGACTTAATTTGATGTGATGTAATGTGATATTATCTAATGTGATGCAATGTGATGTGATGTGATGTGATGTGATGTGATGTGATGTGATGTGATGTGATGTGATGTGATGTGATGTGATGTGATGTGATGTGATGTGATGTGATGTGATGTGATGTGATGTGATGTGATGTGATGTGATGTGATGTGATGTGATGTGATGTGATGTGATGTGATGTGATGTGATGTGATGTGATGTGATGTGATGTGATGTGATGTGATGTGATGTGATGTGATGTGATGTGATGTGATGTGATGTGATGTGATGTGATGTGATGTGATGTGATGTGATGTGATGTGATGTGATGTGATGTGATGTGATGTGATGTGATGTGATGTGATGTGATGTGATGTGATGTGATGTGATGTGATGTGATGTGATGTGATGTGATGTGATGTGATGTGATGTGATGTGATGTGATGTGATGTGATGTGATGTGATGTGATGTGATGTGATGTGATGTGATGTGATGTGATGTGATGTGATGTGATGTGATGTGATGTGATGTGATGTGATGTGATGTGATGTGATGTGATGTGATGTGATGTGATGTGATGTGATGTGATGTGATGTGATGTGATGTGATGTGATGTGATGTGATGTGATGTGATGTGATGTGATGTGATGTGATGTGATGTGATGTGATGTGATGTGATGTGATGTGATGTGATGTAATGTCATGTCATGTCATGTCATGTGATGTCATGTGAAGTGATGTCATGTGATGTGATGTGATTTAATGTGATGCGATTTAATGTGATGTGATGTGATTTAATGTGATGCGATGTAATATGATGTGATGTAATGTGATGTGATGTGATGTGATGTGATGTGATGTGATGTGATGTGATGTGATGTGATGTGATGTGATGTGATGTGATGTGATGTGATGTGATGTGATGTGATGTGATGTGATGTGATGTGATGTGATGTGGCGTGATGCGATTTTATTTAATTTAACTTGCTTTGATTTCACTTGGTTTGGTTTTATTTGATTACATTTGATTTGGCTTGATTTGATAAAAATTTATGATTGGGTTTGACTCCATTTGACTTGTTTGATGTTTTAATTTCAGTTCACTTGACATAAATTGATTTGACTTGATATCACTTTATTTGACTTTACTTAATTTGATGTGATGTGATGGGATGTGATGTGATGTGATGTGATGTGTTGTAATGTAGTTGATTTGATTTGATGTTATTTGATTTAATTTGATTTGATTTGATTTGACTTGGTTTGGTTTGATTTTATAATATTTTATTTAGCTTGATTTGATAAAAGTTGATGATTTGACGCCGTTTGATTCGGGCAGCCGCCGTGGCTCAGTTGGTTAGTGCGTTGGACCGCGAGTCGCAGGCAGCAACCTCAGGTTCAAATACTGCCTGTAATAACACCTAAAAAAATAACGGGAAAACTCGTTTTCTCTTTCGGTGGCTGTCCTCTCAGCTGGAAATGGCAAACCTCTGAGAGTAAAAAATTGCTTATGAAAGAGCTCCCAACCTGCCGTTCGGAACCGGCATAAAACTGTAGGTCCCTCCAACCCGTGTACAAATTCACACGCACAACACGGGTAGTTGCGGGAAGCTAGGCCTTAGTCTCGCGTAAGCGGGCTGTCGTGCCAGTCAATTATTAATTATTAATTATTAATTATGATGATTTGATTTGAGTTCTTTAGACTTGGTTTAATATGATTTGATTTGACTTAATTTTAGTTGACTTGATTTGACATAATAATTTGATTTGACTTGATATAATTTCATTCGCCTTAGTTTGACTTAATTTGATTAGATTTTATATGATGTAGTTTGTCTTAACCCTTTCAATCACAATGTCCAATATGTTGGACTACAGCCCATACAATTCATACAGAACGGGTTTATTTTCATGTCGGAAAGGGTTAATGTGATGTGATTTGACTTTGTTTGACTTTATTTGATTAGATTCGATGTAATTTGATTGGAATTGAATTGATTTAACTTGATTTGTCTCGATTTGTCTTGATGTATTTATATTTGATATGATTTTATTTGAATTCGTTGGTCTTGATTCGATTTTATTTGACTTGATTTTACGTGATTTTATTAGATTTGATATAATTTGTTTTGAGTTAATTTGATATTGTTTGATTTCATCTGATTTCACTTAGTTTGAAATGATTTGATTGCTTTGACTTGGTTTGACTTAAATTGATTAGATATGATATGATGAGTGAATGAATTCAAATTTATTGGACTTAATTTGATTTTATTTGCTTGGTTTTAAGTGGTTTGATAAGCTTTGATATAATTTGTTTTGACTTGATTTGATATTGTTTGACTTGACTTGATTTGACTTAGTTTGAAATCATGAATGAAAATGATAAATGATTCCCTTATCCCAAAATATCTGCGATCAGGTCTTCTGACACGTAGCTTCCAGTTTTGTCTATCCGGTGTTGTCCTTTCATCGATTTGACTTAATTTAACTGAATTTGATTTTACTTCAATTGATGTGATTTCACTGGATTTGATTCGATTTGTCTTATTTTTAATTGAGTTGACTCGATTTGACTTGACTTGATTTGAGTTGGCTTAATTTAAATTAATTTTTTTTATTTAATTAGATATTTAATATCATTTAATTTGACTTTATTTGACTGAAATTTAATTGATTGGATTTGATAGTATTTGATTTTACTTGATTCGCTTTGATATTTGACTTAATTTGAATTGATTTGACTTAATTTGATTTAGATGAGATTACTTCACTTGATTAGATATTATTTGATCTCACTTAACATAATCATTTTTATAATTTTATGTTTATTAAAATATTAAATATTTCCTAAATCGTTCATACTGATGTGTTCATGATTAATATGAATTCAAAAACTTATACTTTTAATGTTTAGTATTCACTAACTTTTACTTGTTTCGCAACTTAACTCTTTAATGTTAAAACTTGGCAATTAAAATCAAAAACACAACTCCTTTCCCAAATATTCAATCTTTGGATTACCTTTCAGAATTTCCCTTTACCCGAATTCTACTTAGACTCAAACTTTTTGTGTCAACCTAAGCAAACGCGAACCATTAAAACCTGTTCAAAAGGACATTCAATATTTTCCAAGTCGCGTACACCTCAGCTTGAGTTTTCATTTGTCGTCTGCTACCTTTTTGCGTTTGAGTGCACGCCGAGAATTTTTTCATACCCTAAGCAACAAAAAAACCGAAATAAAAATTCACAAAGCATCAATTTCTGTTCAGACGGCAACCAATGACAGTGACTGTCGGTTGGAGGTGCGGCGCGTACGCTCCGCTTGCCACGCTATGCATTTTAATGACGAATTACGTGGCGACTGATGTAAATTTTATACAACCGTAAAATTGTTACCCAAGAAAGCCGAGACAGAATTCGTCTGCTATCTGAATAAAGAAAAAAATGGATTTACGCTCACTGCACTGATAGTACAATGGTCCGAATGGACTGAGTGCTATGGAAGGCTTGTAGCCCCCCACTTTGACATCATACGCTCACTGTCACTGTCACCGTCATCGTCACCATCGCTATTACGAACTTCTTATTTTTCGGAAAGCTATCTGTCGTTGCGTGATTTTAATTCATCTTTTGCAGACATTGCGGCGGCTGGTAGTGCGTGGTCACACTTGCCGCACGCCAACTCGCGAGACAATAAATATGGCGCCAAGTGCCTCTCATGTTGACCGTTGCCAGGTGTGCGTCAACAGGCAGCGGCGCATTTCGGGCACACGTGGCGTATACGCAATCATAGCTGAACAGCCCATATCACTCCAGTGTACAACTATCTGGTCACCTTAGCGCAGCTGCCAAACTTTGCACTTTGAGCGCAACTTCAGCTGTCTCCATGCGGCCACATCTCTACTCAAAGCCCCTCACCCCCGCGCCCCAGTGCTCCTGTGCCTGGCAAAAGGACCAACATTTTCCGTCACATCATTTGGCATTCGTTAACGGTTTACGTGCGAATTTATGGTTGCACCACAGCCTCCGTGAGGGCCAACGACAAGTGTTGACCGCCCACGCATTCGCCCGCACGTTGCGCGTACGCAGACACCTGTCTTCCATCGCTATTTACAGCGTTGTTGCTGTTGTTGCTGTTGCTGTTGCGGCGCGGCGTGTTGACGCAGCTCGGCTGCCTTGTTTTTTCTTCTACTTATACGGATTTTTTTTTGTTTTTGTTTTGGCACGATTGTTTTATGGCGGCGACACACAAAATGCGGCACTTAAAATCCCATGCCTCAAGCGCCAAAAGTCGAAAATCATTTGAGCAACATTTGTTCTTGTCGTGCGTTGTGCCGTTTTCGATGTTGTCGCCTTTGTTCTTTCCAGGCCGCTTGTTTTCTTTAAACAAAACAAAAACAACAGCACGAGTAGAGCGTGGCAGCCAGCTTTGCGACGGGTCATAGATCTTGCACAGCTGCCACAACGAGCGGTGGCCCGGGGCTGGCGCGTAGGTGGCAAAGGCAAGCCAGCGGATGCTGAAGATTTATTTCGGCTACGGCAAAGCGACTTTTGGCGTGAAGGTGTGGAAAAGAAATTAAATTTATTAAGGGTTGCTTTCTGCCATTTCGCCTTTTACAATCGGCTCGCTTTACTTTGTTTATTTGCGGCAAACACAAAAAGGTATCGAAAGGTATTTAATTGGAGAAAATAGAAAATGCGACAAGCTCGCACTCCACGCCTCTGTGCGGTGACAACTGAGAAAGAGTTTGAAGACAAATTTAAGAAAGTTTTGTTTAGAACAAACGAAATATTTGTTGGTTAAACATTGAAGGAGATAGTGGAGAGTGTAAAGGTTGCTGTATGTTTGTGAAATTAATATTAAAGGAATATTTTAAATAACTCTTGAATCTTTTCAATTAGTAACAAATGTGTTAGTTAACACTGAAAGAATTTTGCGGTAATTTTGATGGTTTTTTATTTTTAAATATCTGTATTTTCTTTAGTATTTCTATAAATGTTTGCTTTGGTGACTTCTATATTTTTATCGTAAAGAATTGTAGATTTTATAAAATTTTTTTAATGAAAAATTAGCCAAATGCGATATGTACTTTTCGAGATATCAGCGGATATGATATCGAGTCTTTGTAGGTATGAAAAACTTGCAGTATTTCTAGTGTTAAGGTAAGGTTAGGTAAATTGGCAGTCCAGGTCATAGTTAAAATTTCTTACATTCTGTTCAAACAACCAAATAAATTGAATCAATTTAGTCTCAAATTAAGTTATCGGTTTTGCTGTTCACACACACTCAAAGTGTTTTCGAACATGTTTTTGATTTTTCTGTTTATGTATAAAAAAAAACTTTTTTAAAATCCTTATTGAACATTTGCTGTCATTTTGACGGTTTTTCATTTTTAAATATCTGTATGTTCTAGTATTTCTTTAAACTTTTGCTTTGATGACTCTTATATTTTTTATTGTAAAGAATTTTAAATTATTTTTTAATTTATTTGGTGAAAAAATAACTAAAAAAATGTATTTGGTGAAAAAATAACTAAACCCGATATGTGCATTTCGAGATATTAGCGGATATGATATCGAGTCTTTGTAGGAATGAAAAACTTGCAGTCTTTCTAGTGTTAAGGTTAGGTTAGGTAAACTGGCAGTCGAGGTCATAGTCAAAGTTAAAGCTTCTTACATTTTTCTCAGACAGCCAAATAAATTGAGTCAATTTAGTCTCAAATTATGTAAGTTATCGGTTTTGCTGTTCACACATACTCAAACTGTTTTCGAACATGTTTTTGTTTTTTCTTTAAAACATTTATTGAACATTTCAAAAGTAATATTTACCAGGGACTTAACTATTATAAGTTTTTTAAGAAATTAATTGCAATGTAACTATTACAATGCAACATTAATTTTATTTGTTGATTATAATTATTATTTCTGACAATTCATTTTTACGTTTTATAATAACTGTTATGAGAAATAAATATTTTTTTCATTCCCGATAATTATTATTTTGGGATTTTTTTATTTACGTTGCTTCATAACTTTTATTTATGACTTTTTTTATTTACGTTACCGATAACTATTATTTTGAGAAAATTTTTTTTACGTTGCTTCATAACTTTTATTTATGATTTTTTTTTAATTTACGTTGCCGATAACTATTATTTGAATGACAATTTTTGTACGTTGCCTCATAACTTTTATGAAAATTTTTTTTTTTATTTACGTTGCCTTACCACATTTTGAGTAGGAATTGATGCTTAATTGTTTAGTTGTGGGTGGAAATTAGGTTTCTGCAGTTAATTTGCGTTTGTCAAATTAGAACAATTAAAACATAATTCATATCCAAAATGTAGTAATTCAACGTAAAAAATTTGTTTTTCAAAATAATAGTTATCGGCAACGTAAATGAAAAAAAAATCATAAAATAAAAGTTATGAAGCAACGTAAAAAAAAAGATGTCTCAAAATAATAGTTATCGGTAACGTAATTAAAAAAGTCATAAATAAAAGTTATGAAGCAATGTAAAAAACAAAATTCCCAAAATAATAATTATCGACAACGAAAAATATATTTGTTACTTATAAGAGTTATTAAGCAACTCAAAAATATTAATTACACGATAATAGTTATAGCCGACGTAAAAAATTTCTGATTGGGAATAATTATTATAAAGCAATAAGTATAGAAATTTCTTAAATTAGGGCAATTTTTTTATTCCCAAAAATATGGATAATAATTATTTTAGGTCTCTGATATTTACTGACCATATCTACTGATGCAAACAAATTTTTTAATTAAATATCTTAATCTACAAACATTTACAAACATCTTTCGCCTTCATTAATTTCTCAATTTCGTTTTGGTTACATTAATTTTAAATGGATTTTTTATTGATGACAGCATGACAGAGGGTTACTTAGCGACTCGAACTCTATTTCAACGCAATTTAGCGATAATTGTATGATTGATTGATTTCAATTAAGAACTCAATTGAGAAATTGTCTTAATCACTTCTTAAGTGCTATCTGAATTGGGGTTTAGTGCTGTCGGTCGATGTAAAAGTATTCGGTGAGTATGTGGGTGTTCCTAGCAAAGTTCAGCAACAAGTTAATGTTGTGCTTGGAGACCACATCTAACCCCCAGAAAAGAACGAGGCCTCTTAATGAGTCAGGCGCAGTCTTGTTATAGCCGAACGAAAGCAATGAAAGTGGCTTCACACCAAGTTAGCAAGTTTACTGTCGTAAGGTCCTAGGTGGGAAGAAAGGTAGGAATACGTCCAGGAGGGAAGGTAGATAGAACCAATGAGTGGAAGACGATCGAGGTACAGAGGAAGGACAGACTAAGAAAGTATGCCGAAGAGTCCAGCTACGTTTTCAGGGCATAATTTTTACGATAAACCTATAAATTCATATTTTACAAGCATTTTATAGAAGCATTCATCCAACTCGGTAATGTCACTCCTTTGCATGTGACCGTTTGTATGCCTACAATGGCTCTGCAATCCTTCCGCGGGAGAATGAACTATTCCACCTCGAATTTGTCTTTCAACTCAAATTTGTATCCCGACTCTGGTTGATAGCTTGTAAAGGCGTCAGAATGTTGCTGAGCTGCTCATCTGGCAGGTGAACACCGCTTTTGAGGGCAACTACTGCCTCACTTCTCTCAATGCCTTTATGAGCAGAGACCCAATCGATTAGCATTTTGTATCCAGCATTGCAAACTTGTTTGGATATCATTAATCCAAGTCAAAGTTAAATCGTTAGAAGAACCAGGTTGACTGTCTATATTAGAAATTTATTGACTTGTTCATAGTGGTTTCAATGCAGTGGAGCTCTGCGGCCTTCTTGACAGCAAACACCTCAAGTCAAAAGATACTGCTGTGACTGCGCTGCAGTTCCCATTTCTGCGCTGAAGATTCTTGATCCAAATTCCTCCCTCCATCCCTCCGTCATTTTGAAGTTGTCTGTGTAAATATTGAGGGTCCTGCGCCTAGATTCCTCCATTTTATGCTTTTTCAAGATTCAGCAACGCGCTCATATATTAGTCGCAGCTGTCCACTGCACTTTGACCTACAGAACTGTGTCTGAGGTGAAATGTGTAAGAAAGCATCTGTTTTCCGAGCACCTCGTGGAAATGCAGCTTCTCATTTACCCCCATCTGAGGCTAGTCCTCGTGCTCTTCTTCCTGAACGTGCACAACCATTCTTCGCACTTCGGACCTTACGACAGTAAACTTGCAAACTACCAAAATTTTAAACCTACCGACGAATTAAGCAATCGATCGATTAAGAAATCGATGGGCGAAAGATTGAGAACCATGCTTAGTGGTTCATGCAGGCACTAGGCACTTTTTAAAAGCTTGAGACAGGGGCTCACACAGGATTTCATTTTGGGAGGGAAGGTTTTGCGTACAACTTTTGAGCTCCATTTGAAAAAAAATATTTTGTTGCATCAATTTTTGTATTTGGTTTTGAACCCCCAAAACCTGCCAGAAAGGAGTATATAGTAGGTCGGGCTATAGCTTTGTAGCTCCAATGTCTAAGAATCAATGCGTTCACACAGGATTTCATTTTGGGAGGGAAGGTTTTGCGTACAACTTTTGAGCCCCATTCCATTCGAAACCATATTTTGCACCAGCAATTTTTGTATTTGGGGGGTTTGAATCCCCAAAACTTGCCATAAAGCAGTATGGATCGGTCTAAAGCTATGTAGCACTAATGTCTAAGAATCAATGCGTTCACACACCATAAAAGTTTGTTGTTGTT
This sequence comes from Melieria crassipennis, assembly GCA_963668005.1. Lineage (NCBI taxonomy): Eukaryota > Metazoa > Arthropoda > Insecta > Diptera > Ulidiidae > Melieria > Melieria crassipennis. The sequence goes on along the minus strand of OY764962.1, from coordinate 24,558,069 downwards.
TCGCTGCTTTTTAAATTTTGTATTCAAAAGAGTTGCAAAAATCGTTCGCATGCGTATTAAAGTTTTTTGTTTGCCTTTACAGCAGAATAGCGAGAGTGAATTTTCGTTTTTAATCTCCATACAAATATGTTGCACTACCATCACTACAAACACACAAACTCACACATACAAACTCGCACAAAAATACGCAAATCTGCTGTTGTAGCGCTGCCAGTTGTTATTGTCTCTACGCTTAGTGTTTTTTTTTCTACTCTTAGTGTAAGTGTGTGTGTGTGTGCAGCGTACAGCATGAGTGCAGAATATTTATAGAGTTTATTAGAAAAAAAATACAAGCACCACAGTTGTTCTCTCCTTTTGTCTTTTCTCTTTCCCTTTCTCTCTGAGGCCAATGCAGCGTATGGCTTATGGCAAATGGCCGCCAAAAATTTACGCCACCAAAAAAAATATACATTTTTTTTCAATAAATTACACAGTACAACAACAACAACAACACGAAAAGCAACATTCACTGCTTTACTAGTGTTGCACATATTTCATGCACCAATGCCACTTCCCGTCGCTTGAATTTGTTTGCTGCCCACGCAGCCACATAACAATTAGTTGCATAAGTGCGCTTGCCGTATCTGTATTGCAATTGCATAACACGCACACACACACATTCCTACTGCGTGTGTGCAAAAATAACGGCTTATCGCTATGCAACGCGCACACACCCACACTAAAATATGCATGCAGCCAAAACGACAGGCAGCCCCTTTGCTGTTGGCACCACCTGTGCAAAAATTTAATTTAATGCTACTTGCTGCATATATTTTATTGCATACTCTCAGGCGTAGGGAATTGCGTTGGATAATCGGCTAGAACTGATTTTATTTTTGTCGTGGCTGAATTTTTCGGCCAAATAGCAACAATTCTGCCCGTTTGTTCCGTGCACTCAAATTCACTCACACACACACTCAAACTTTCGTTTGTATGGAGCGCTTCGAGCAAAGTGAATTTTACTGTGTCTATGGATGCGTGTTAACATTAATGAAGCATGCCACATACTGGCAAAACGAAAGCATCAATAACAACAATAACAACAAGAAATCAGCAGTAACAACCCCAATAACTGCGGATTCCTGTGGTAGCTGAGCGTTGCAGGCAATATTTATTGTATTAAAATTTACAGAATTTTTACAAATATGATAAAAAGTATTCCATCGTTTTATGGAGTAAAATCTATAAATTCAAATGGATGAAAGTAAAAAAAATAAGTAAAAACAACAAAGATATTTGATGACGTGCTATGGAGTAAAATTAAAAAATGCATCCCTAGGAAGTTAGCTCACATTTTCCATATGCCAGAGAAGGCCCACGCAAGCAAATTTCAGGGGCGCATGCAAGAGGGGTTATGAATTCAAGCAACCCAAATATTTGTATGGTGCAAACATTTCAGTTGGGAAGTATTCTTTCAAATGGCATTGAGCTCAAAAGTTGTGTATGGAACTCTGCCTATAATGAAATCCTCATTAAGCCACTACAAATGTACTAACCAACAGTTTAACAACCCTAAAGGCTCCTATGCGGCCTCCTCAAAACTTGTCAAGGATTGCCTTAATCTTCTAAATGAATTGGGAGGCCATAACTCTATAGAGTTACACTGGATTCCAGAACACGAGGGTCCCTATGAAAACAAACAAGCCTTTCCCTTAGCAAAAGAAAGGCAATGCATCCTCTGGATGGGCCTCGAACCTATCTATGTACTGCCTAGAGAACCCATAAATGGGTGAGAAATACTTATCTCACCAATCTGCACTCATCTAAAATTTCAATCAACGTATTAGAGGAGAGGCAGCTTTGATAGTCCAGCGGGTAGCGCACTGGCTTCTCATACCAGAGGCACTAGGTTCGATTCCTTGAAATGTGTGTTGTAACAAATGAAAAAAAACACAATGTTGAATACACATTTCAAACGGGTGGAATTTTTGGTATCACAATGGGCCCATATAGAGACCTAGGTGTGTCTTATATAGAAACAGCCGCTATAACCTATCTACCTATTAGAGGAAAATCTGAAAAATTTTTGTAAATTCTACTTCATGCATTTCACGTTGTTTTCTATTATTTGAATGTGAAATAATTATGTTCTTTCTTAACTGTTTAAGCTTTCTTCAAAGCATCCATTGAACAAATATTTTGAAGTAAATTCATCTTGGAACATTTCATATCATCATATCCCACCTTTAATATTAATATTTTGTGTTCGAGGCTGGCTGGCTCATTGCCTCTGAGTTCAGGCCGTCATTTGTTTCAATAGCCAACACCATATGTCAGTCTTTACAAGCCAAGTTTAGTGTTGTATGGCTTAATGAGGTTTCCGAGTAAGCAAAGACCAACCTAAACTTTTCACTGGCACATTGGCAATCCTTGTCATCCTAATACATTTTGAGTAAACGTTTTGATCAGGGACTTAACTATTATAAGTTTTTAAAAAAAAAAATTGCAATGTAACTATTACAATGCAACGTAAATTTTATTTGTTGATTATAATTATTATTTGCGACAATTAATTTTTACGTTGCGTAATAACTGTTATGAGAAACAAATTTTTTTTCGTGCTCGATAATTATTATGTTGGGATTTTTTTGTTTACGTTGCTTCATAACAATTTTTTTTTAATTTTTTTATTTACTTTACCGATAACTATTATTTTGAGAAAATTTTTTTTTCGTTGCTTCATAACTTTTATTTATGATTTTTTTTATTTACGTTGTCGATAACTATTATTTGAAAGAAATTTTTTTTTTTACGTTGTTTATAACTTTTATGAAAAACAATTTTTTTTTATGTTGCCTTGCCACATTTTGAGTATGAATTTATTTTTAATTGTTTAGTTGGTGGAAATTAGGTTTCTGCAGTCAATTTGCGTTTGTCAATTTAAAACAATTAAAAATCAATTCATATCCAAAATGTGGTAATTCAATTTAAAATTTTTTTTTTTTAAATAATAGTTATCGGCAACGTAAATTAAAAAAGTTATAAATAATAGTTATGAAGAAACGTAAAAAAAATTCTCAAAATAATAGTTATCGTTAACGTTAATTAAAAAAGTCATGAATAAAAGTTATGAAGCAATGTAAAAAACAAAAATCCCAAAATAATAATGATCGACAACGAAAAAAATATTTATTTCTCATAACAGTTATTATGCAAATCAAAAATATTTATTACATGATAATAGTTATAGGCGACGTAAAAAATTTCTTATTGGGAATAATTATTACAAAGCAATAATTATAGAAATTACTTAAATTAGGGCAATTTTTGTATTCCCAAAAATATGGATTATAATTATTTTAAGTCTCTGGTTTTGATTTTTAAAGCATTCAATTTGAAGCATACTTTCAGGCAGCGCATCATAGACCCAACTTTCAGGCTCTTTCAGTCACATTATTTTAGTACATTCAAATTTAAAACAAAATTAGAATTTAAGTAAAATTTAAATCTAAAAAAAGTTTATATTTATGTCCACTCTGAATCTTATTATTGCCGTTAGCTTCTACTGCCAACTCAAAACCATTTTACCTACACTCGACTCGCTGCTATGAACTGCTTACCACTTCAATTACCTGCAACCTTTTAACGCCGCAATTTGCTGCTTTTCTTTCGAGTATCAACTCTCCTTAACACCTCAACTCAATCTTCTTTGCTTTTTGAACCTCGGTTTCCTCGGTTTTTGCTACACTTTTCTACCTTCCCACATTGCTTAACCCAACTATTCTTGGCACTTCTACTTCAATTTTCTTTCAGCTTTGCGCTCGTCGTTATTTTTTACCTTTCATTGCACATTTTTTAGCTGTTTACATGATTTGTTGTAGAACGTTTGCCCTCTCAGCACTGCTCGCTCTTGATTTGTGTACGTTTCACTTGGGCGTCACTTAGACGTCCATTGTTGTTGTCATGCTCATCTTAAGTTTCTAATGGAAACAAGCGAAAAGTCAAAGGAACAAAAAAACAAAAACTTAAAAACAAAACTGCAGCCAGACGCTGGCCACGTTTCGTTGGCGTTGGCTGCAGCTTCCATGCTCACCGCCCTAAAGTATGCAATTGCACAAATGTTGCGCAATAGTTTTTCATCGGTGCGCTGCTAATATTTCATCATTTATCTTCTTTAGCTTCGTGTGTTATTGCATTTTTGTGCAATGTTTTTTCTACTTTTTTGGGCTTTCATTGAACTTCTGTCACTGGCCGCTGTGTTGCTTTTGTTCGGTTTCATGTTGGTTTCTTGCTATCCTGTCCAAATGTATGTTTTGATTTTGTTGTACGAAAATTCAGCACATAGCTTTCCTTGTTTGCAATGTTTTTGCCAAAAAAAAAAGTAGTTAAAAATTTTTTTTATTGTTTTGCTGCTCAATGAAGGAAGCAGACATTTGTTTAGAGATTTTTCGTTGATTTTTCACTTGATTTCACACAAAAGAGACGCACTCGAAGCTGGCCGACGAGGCGCCTAGACGAAATGCCGAGGGTGTGAGGGCAGAGAGATGGAGAACTACGCACTTCAAAGTTCAATTTTGATTGTGCCGAAACGGCTGAATAAGTCCTGAATGAAGATGCCATGGTGACAATGTTAGAGAGAATGAATGGAATTCAAGGCTGTAGAGACAAATTTGAAGTAAACAACGAAAATTGAAACTACAGAAATTTGAAAATTGAACGCTGAAATTAAATTACACAGTTTGTTAAATTCAAAATTTAATGCAAATTTGTAGTTCAAGCTTCATTAAATGCTATATGCAGTTATTTGAACCCACAATCGATGCATGAATTCAAATAAAATTAAAATTGCACTTGAAGTTATAATAAAAAAAGTTTGAATTGTAGTTGAAGAAGAGTTAATTGAAAAGAAAAAATTTGAAGTTAAAAATTGAGGACTGCAATTGAATCTCAAAAGTTTGAGGAGAGTTCAGTCAAAAGTGGGAACTTTAAGCCCAGAAAAGCGCGTAAGTAAAAGTAAAACTCGTATTTGAAGCTGAAAGTTGAATCTTAGGAGTTGAAGCTTGAAGTAACAGTAAAGCTAGAAGTCTAAGCACAGAGTTAGAACTGGAGTTGATTCTAAAGATTAATGCTCAGATGTTAAAGCTCAAAGTTGAAGCTTGCAGTTAGAGCTCGTAGGTGAGAGCAAAATGTGTGTCTTAGGAGTTGAAAATTGCAGTTACAGTACAGCTCGAAATCTAAGCTTAAAATTAAAACAGTGTTCAAGATTGCTGTTTCGCTGTTAAAATTCGAAGCTGATACTTGGAGTTGCAGCTCGTAGTTGAAGCCCAGAGTGGAATTTCACTAGCTTTGACTTCTTAGAATCAATGCAAAGTGCAAAGCTCAACTCCGAACTAAGATTCTCATCATCAACTTCGAGTTTGAAGAAGTTGATTGAAATCTCAGCTCGAAGCTAAAGATTTGCATTGAGTCTAAGTTGACTCCTTATGGCTGAAAGTTAAGTTGAAACTTGCAGCTTAAGCTTGGATTTAAATTTCAGTGCCTAAACTTTGGCTTGAAGCTGAAATTGGTGAGAGTTTTAGCTTAATTGTTGAATTTTGAAATTAAATTTAGGCACAAAATGTCAATAAGGCATTTCAAATCATTTAAGATGAGATCAAAATAAGGAGAAGTTTTAATTAAATACAGCAAGGGACAGAAAGCTGACGTTGAAAACCAAATTGAAGTTGATGATCGAAATAGAGATTGTTTTATTTATTTATATTTTTTATTTATTTATTTTTTTTTATTTTTTTTTTTTAATTTATTTATTAGAATTTTATTAGTGTGACAACTAGTGGCAGACCGAATATTCGGTTTCGGCCCAAATAAGTGTTTCGGTTTCGGTTTCAGTTTCAGTTTCGGCCGAAACCAAAACTTTCTAGAATATTTTTTACATTTAGAAGAGAATTCAGATGCCACCAATGTAAATAAATTTCTTTTCTTGGAATATAATATTAAATTATTTAATTTTGAATATTATCGAGTAAGGTACGAAAGGATGATTTTTTATGTTTATGTTTGAATAAAGAAAGAATTGTTTTTATTAATAAGTATTTATTTATTTATGTTAATGTATGTCTGTTTGTTTGTTTGTTTGTTCTACATTTACTTAAAGTAAAATTCGTTTGTTGAAAAATTTTGATTTTGATGCTTGATGTGTTGATTTTTATTTCAACTAGAAAGTTTCGGTTTCGGCCGAATAGTTATAAAAAAAAACCCCGAAATTCGGTTTCGGTTTCGGCCCAAAAAAGTGGTTTCGATCAAACACTAGTGACAACCATTGCGTTGGTTTTGAAAGAATGAGAAGGTTAGGAGACAAGGAAAAGAGAATTAGAAGAAATTTGTGGGCACCTTTCAGCTGCCTTGAACTGTAGTTACTTATATAAGTTTAAAGTGATGGAACAACATTAAAGAAATGACAGTTGTCGATTATTTTCCAACATTTTTCTTATTTAATGATCCAATTGACACCAAATCATTCTATTGTTGGCCACAATGCACAACATTTTCTGAGCCACCATTGTGCAGCATTTCATTAAATTGCCTTCATATCTGTTCGACAGCTTCTTTTTAGTTGTCTGCATATCCCTGCCGCAAGCACTTTCACTCCTTCACTGCTGCTACTTTTGGTCACTTTTGTGGCGATCGGAAGCACACTACATGCAAAACTTGTGATTTATGGCTAATTGCAAGTGTTCGAATAGATGAATGGCCAAGTGAAAAGCGAAAATTAATACCCGAACGTGTTACAAACGCTGCAAGAATGGTTGAAAAGCAAGAACACTGGCAGGCGTTGATGAAAAATTGCTTAGCCTTAAAATTGTGCAGCCGTATTTCATAACTTGGAAGCCTCATTCTCGGTACTCGGTTTCCCTCAATGCTGACATATTTTTTTTTCAATTCACATTGCCGGTTGCCGCACTGCGTGTGCCTGCTACGGCCGTTGTTGTGCGTTGCGACAGCATGTCTAGACTGAATATTTCTGGTAATATTTTTTATGAGGCGCAGCAAAAATGTAGCATACTTTTTGGCATGTATTTGAGACAGAGTGGGTCGACGGAAGGGGAACGAAAAAATATTGTAAAAATGAAAAATGGCGCCTGGCAGCTGTAGCAGGTTTTTTTTAATGCAGTGAGCAATGGCTGCGAAAGGGTTCATGAGGCAGAAAGGTTGTAAAGGAAGAATGTGTTGAAAGCGAATGTGAGCTGTAAAGGAGCGAGCGCAATGTGTGTCAAGAGTAGTGTGTGAAATGGCTGTGATTTTGTTTTAGGTGTTGACTTGTTGTTGTTAGTTTATGACTTTTATGCCAAAACTGCGTAGCTCAAGAAATTTTTCGGGCTTAAATATGTCGAAAAAGTTGTCGGCATAAATGCAGTATAGCGAACCCTCGTGCAGGAGCGTTGGCTTCTGAATCTAACAAACTCAACATTTTGCCGGGGAGACGCCCACAAAAGGCATGGCTCGGGGTCAAAGTTCAAAGTTTTTATTAAAAACACTCAATTAATCTCCAACTGATTTACACGATATGGGTATCAAACGAAAGGTCTTTTTCATACCTTTTTATTAATGTACAACATTAGATACAAAAAATGCACTAATAAAAAGTTTTAAGCAAAAAAAAAATTTATAGAAATTGTTTAAAAATGGATTTTTTTTCACGAAAAAATCCATAATAAAGGTGCAAAAAGTTTGTTGTAGCCTGTAAAATTCTCTTTACAATGAAATATAAAACATTTCATATTTTTGTGATTTCACTTTTATATTTAAATTTAAATTGAGTTAAAAGCATCTGCCTGCAATATTGAAATGGCGTTTATGAAAGTTATTGCTTAGGCGCGATCTTTTACAATCATACGAATTGATTATAAAAATACTGTACGCTCCTTACTGAACCTGATCCCTTAGTTACTCCCATGAGGGATATTTTTCAAGCAGCCCGGCCGAAGGCCGGCCACACAAAATGTACTTTACTACAGAAAAAAGTGGTTTACGTCCACCCTGCACCTCCTGGAAAAGTACCGTTGAACGGTAAGCAAAGAATATAAGTGTGGAAAAGTACCGTTGAACGATAAACGAAGGATATAAGTGTGCGTTTTAGTTCTAAACTATCAAAAATTTTCATTTTTACTTCAATATGGACCACATGAATCCCTTCAAATTGTACCAGCTATTTGAAAGTGCAGAGGCTTTTGAGATCAGCGAAAATGTCCTTGAAAAGTTAATGGAAAGGAAATTAATACCCCGCGAAGGTAGTCATTGTTGTGCTAATGGCCATGTTTGCAATTGTGCAAAACTTCTGAATTTGTCGATGGCTATCTGGCAAAGTTTATGCTTCTTAAAGAATGTAAAGCTAGAAATCAGGATCTTTTGAAAACATTTTTTAATACGGCGGGTACTTTGTACAACCCCCTGCAGCCCTCATTGTCCGAAAGTTATGGCGAAGATGACTACGAAATTACTTTGGACCAAAGGGCAGGTTAGAAAAAATTAAAAATATATATTGAAAAACAACAAAAGTATATATTTTTATATTTCATTGTAAAGGGAATTTCACAGGCTACAATAGGTAACAAACTTTTTGCACTTTTGTTATGGATTTTTTCGAGAAAAAAATTCGTTTTTAAAAAATTTTATAAAATATTTTTTTTTTTGCTTAAAACATTTTTGGAGTGCATTTTACGTATCTAATGTTGTACATTAATAGAAAGTTATGAAAAATACCTTTCGTTTGACACCCATATCGTATAAATCAGTTGGAGATTAATTGAGTTTTTTTTATAAAAACTTTGAAATTTGACGCCGAGTCACGCCTTTTATGGGTGTTTCCCAGGCAAAATTTTTAGTTTTTTAGATTCACAAAAATACAAGAAAAATACAAGATTCACAAAATAAAATTTTCAGTTTTTTTTCATGAGGGTTCGCTATACTGCAATTGTTCCAAGTTTTCAACCATGAAATGAATACCATGAAAACTGTTAACTGAATTATTCGTTCATTTTATGATCGTTTTTATTTCATATATTAAAAATTATTCTCTCGCTCAATTTCAATTAAAACATTCGCCTTTAAGCTGCATAAAGAAAAACAATCAATTGACTTTCACACCAACTGAACAAAGAATTTCCCAGCCAGCTGCCGTGCACGAATTTACAATATCATTGAATAAGTCTTAATGTGCAATCGGCTCGCTTGTTGCAGCTCATTTTACATTGTCCACTTAATGTAGCTTGCTGTGATTTTAATTTGAACGTTTTATGCAAACGCACGAAAGCCAATGTGCGTGCGCTCGAATCCTGCAACCGCAGCGGCTCAAATGAAAATTCAACACACACACACACACGCACACAAACGCACAATGCTAGACACGAGTCGGGAAAATGCAGCCAACCAGCCAGCGGCTGCCAACATGCGCGCCATGCAACACGAAATTACAGCCCAGCGAACTATGTACGTACGGCCAGTTATGCCAGGATATGCTCAACAAAGTGGCAACACCGGCAATGCTCGCCACCAGGTCTGTGTTGGCAAACTTTAATGTCGTCGCCGTTGAACAAAAAAAAAGCTAACGACAGCAGCCCGCCAGCTGCAATGTGCCACAACTGCAGCTTAACGACTGTCCGTCTGTGCATTCGTCTGTCTGTTCGTCTGTCTGTTTGCTTGTCTCTTGGCCCGCTGCTGCAGTCGTTGCTGGTCGTGCTGCACGTACACACACACACACACATTTGTCACAAAATATATGACAATTTATTTGGTTAGTTGTTGCATATCGCCAGGCGCCGCCATTCGGGGGTCAATTTCATTGGAGCTGTGCGCGCTGTCGTCGGTGTGTGCGAGAGTATCTGCATGTGGTCCGTTTGGTGGGGCGTGTCAACTCGTTGTTGTCATGCCCCAGCCCCCTCCCTGCCCCTATCACTGTTGCCTCTGTGGCAATTTGTTAAACACATACATACATATGGCCACTTGGATGTCGTTGTCGGCCGCTGGCCGCCGCCTGCCGACTGTCCGCTATGTTTTCATTTCATTTGCAGCATAATAAATTCTGGCATTTATTTATGCGTTCCATATTCGCATTGCATATGCCGCTGCATGGCGCCGGTAAATTAATGTGTTGCTGTTGTTTTAAGACTGCATTAAAAATGGCGATATGCCGAAATGATATTTTTTTGCCAATTGAAATTAATTTTTTCGATACTAATTTTTTTATGGAGTAAATTGTTTTCTGCTTTATGGGATTTTTGTCACAACATGAAATACTTTTTTCAAGCAGACTATTAAAAAACGATATTTAAATTGAACTTTTCGTCATTCATGCATTGAATTCTAGTTTTTGATATGAATTTGTTTGATGATTTTAATAAAATGATTTTTTGTAATAAAATATTATTATTTGTTTATTTTGTATTACTTGTTTAAGCTTCATAACACTTTAAGTTCAATAATAAACAAAATTTAATAACAACAAATTTTTAGCCATCATGTTTTTAATTGAATACATATCAATGGTTTACATTGAGTTAGTTCGATTAGAGGGTCTTTTGTAATTTCTCCCAGTTTAAACAAAACTAAAGTTTAAGCTTCATAATATTTTAAGCTTAATAATAAAATACAAATAATAAAATAAAATTAAAATAATATCAAATAAAATAAAATAAAATAAAATAAAATAAAATAAAATAAAATAAAATAAAATAAAATAAAATAAAATAAAATAAAATAAAATAAAATAAAATAAAATAAAATAAAATAAAATAAAATAAAATAAAATAAAATAAAATAAAAAATAAAATAAAATAAAATAAATAAAATAAAATAAAATAAAATACAATAAAATAAAATAAAATAAAATAAAATAAAATAAAATAAAATAAAATAAAATAAAATAAAATAAAATAAAATAAAATAAAATAAAATAAAATAAAATAAAATAAAATAAAATAAAATAAAATAAAATAAAATAAAATAAAATAAAATAAAATAAAATAAAATAAAATAAAATAAAATAAAATAAAATAAAATAAAATAAAATAAAATAAAATAAAATAAAATAAAGTAAAGTAAAGTAAAGTAAAATAAAATAAAAAATAAATAAAATAAAATAAAATAAAATAAAATAAAAAAATTATTAATAAATATTTACTTACAATGTTTTTTATTTAATTCATGTGGTTTACATTTAATTGGTACGAATGAAATATTTTTGTAATTTTTCTAACTGAACTTAAAATAAAAAACTTTTAAAAAATTCATTTTTTTCTAATTTTTGTTTTTTGTTTGCCCGATTAGGCTCGATTTAGTCCGAGCACTCGTTGACAAGGCTTTAAAAAATATATTATTTATAAATTATGTTGAGTTTGTGTCAGCAGTAAGGAGAAGTTTTTGTTTCATTTTGATTCGATTTTTTAAATTTTTATAAGAAAACATATCAGTCAGGAAGCAAACATCGAAGTACAAATTGAAGTTGATGATCAAAATAGATTTGTTTGACTTGATTGAATTTCTTTTTGAAAGAGTGGTTACATTAGTGCACACAAGTAATAATTTTGTGGGGGCAGGGGGGGAGGGGGCTTGTTTGCGTATAACTTTGAGCCGAACACCATTCGAAACCATATTTTGTACCAGCAATTTTTGTGTTTGGGGAGTTTGAACCCGAACCTCCCTTCCTGTGTGCGCCACTGAGTGGGTATAATTAATTTAATAATAAACTGAGTGGGTATACCCACATAAATGCGATCGACCCTATTATTTAGTGTCAGAACCATTGCATTTGTTTTGAGAGATGTTAAGATTAGGAGCCAAGATTCAAAGAAAGCATTTGTGAGCACTTACCATGAAGCTACCTTGAACAGAAGATACAAATTAAACTGAAGGAACAACATGAAAGAAATGAAAGCTGATGATATCTTCAAACGTCCAAAATGTCTATGTGTCTGAATTTTTTTGGGCAATTCAAAAGCAAACAATTTTCTCGTCGCCATTGTGCAGTATCGCCTGCATGTCTTTAAAACTTTAACTTTTTAAATTTTGTCTTTTTGTTTTTGATTACCTTTATTTGTTTATTTTTATTTATTTATTTTTTTATTCTTTTTTATTATTTATTATTTTTTAATAAAATTTTTTTTATTATTTTTAGTCTCATTAGGTATGGTTTCAGTTGGGAACCTGCGTCTGTCAAAGTTTTTTTAAGCGTAAAGGAATGACTTGTTTTAACGCTACATTGGCTGATATCTCAAAAAGTACACATCAGATTTGGCAAATTTTTCACAAAATAAATTTTTAAAAAATATAAAATTTTCCACGATAAATACAAAAATAAGTAAATAAAAAAAAAGTTGACAGAAATACTAAAGAAAAGCCAATATTAAAAAATGAAAAAATGTCAATATAACCGCAATGGTCTTTCGAGTGTTAATGAAAAGATCTACAAGGTTTCCAACATGATCCTTGATATTTCCCTGACTTTTGGAGTTGAAAATCTCAGGGAAGCCAGGGAGAGGAAAGTTGAAGTCTCAGTGTTTTTCCAGCTTAGATTGAGTTGCTGTCGGAATCTGAATTTTGTTCAGTGATTGTCAGCTTTCATTTACAATGCATGTGGCTTCTTCCACTTAGAGTTTGTTTGCGTATTCTATTTAATTAGTGCTGCTTTAAGGCATTTTTAACTGACGCATAATGGACAACAAGCAGCTGTGTATGGTTCAACCAACTCAGGAGGCGGTCAGACGTTAGTGTTACCAGTCTCGCTAATTTATAGGCCTCGCCATTGCCTGAAACGCCGACGCCTGACGCTAAATTCAATAAAGATTGACCCATTAAAGATTGACTCATGGGACACGGGGGGTGATGGCAGTTTGGGACGACCTTTGATATAGCAGACACATTGACCAGTTCGTTATCAAGGCACCGATCACGATTTCAGTTTGAAAGGCAACATTCACCCGCTGAGTGACTGTCTGAATATATTTTTATAGGGGCGCACACAGGGAGGGGTTTTAGGGGTTCAACCCTTCCTCTAAATACAAAAATTGCTGGTGAAAAATATGATTTTGAATAGACTTGGGGTCAAAAGTTGTACGCAAAACCCCCCAAAATGAAATCCTGTGTGCGCCACTGGATGTTAACATTCCCATTGCACATTTCTTCATCAAGACGACAGTTTGAGGGCTGCATTATCTCCATGATTTCAGTTTGAAAACCCCTTGACCTTTGTTTGACCACTTTAACAAACTAACTAAAATGGTCATATTCAAATTTTATTTTTTTCAGTTTGATTTCTTTTTAATTTGCATAATAACTGTAATGAGCAAAAAGTTAAATTTTTTATTCTGATGTTTGTTTATTTTTTAAATGCTTATTTTTTATTTTTTATTATTATTTTTATTTTGTTTATTTTTTAATTTAATTTATTTCAACATGAATTTATTTATTTCTATCGCATGCATTTTAATTCATTTCTATAATTTAAATATGTTTTCATTTTGTGAAAAAAACATTTTTTATGCTCAAAAAAAAAACGTTAATTAACGCAACTTTTTCCAATTGGCTTTTCAATTATGGAAAATTTACATAATTTCCCATTGTGGTGTGCTAATCGTCACAACCCCACTCTATCTCAATCTCCCCTTGCCGCACTTTCATTCTTCAAGCAATTTGCGGCTTCTTTCCTCGCCCACATGGCGCATAAATTATGCGCAACATGTGCACAGTTTTGCATAAAATTAATAAATAAATCATTCATTAATATTTTTTATTGATTTTACTACAACAACAACTACAACAATCAACAAACTACAACAAACAAAATCAGTTAATACGCTTTGCATTTGTGGTCGCTGCAATGATCGACATTAATCACATTTATGAACCAATGATTTGTTGTTTGAACAGCGATTTATATCATAATTATTTTTTTGTTCTTATTGTTGTTGTTGTCATAAGCCTCGTTTTTAATGAAGGCAACTGCTGGCGTTATCATTGTTGTTGCTGTTGTTGAAAATCAAAATACAAACAAATTAATGCAAGTCAATATTTGTCGGCATTAACAAAATAACATACTCGTATAATATAAAAAGAAAATTAAAGCAACAACAACAACAAGAACAACGATAGCAACCATATTAATAAAAACAAAAGCCATAACGCTACCATTACCAACAAAAAACAACAACAAATTGTAAAATATTTAATGGCCAGACGGCAGCCGGCAGCTCATGTACCGAAATTTTAAACTGTGAGCGAGAGAGATTGTGGACGCAGAAGTATGGGGGGCGGGGGGGTATGAGAGCATCCAAGTCGGGCGCAACATATTGCTTTTTCAAGTTTATGTCTTTATGTGTGCATATGCTGTTGTTTATGGGCCTCTGTATGTGTGTATGGGTGGGCGTGTGTGTGAGTGTCAGCTTTCTGCGTAAATAACACAAGTGTCAAGCAATAAAATGGAACCCCGCCCGCTCCAGAACGAGCGCATCTGGCTTATATTGGCTCGTGGCATTCTTCATCTACTTCATGCGCAACTTGACCCGCCTTTGCCACGCCACACCACCACACTCAAACACACACACACACACACAGTGAGACTCCTCCAACGTAGACTCCAACGAAATTTCACCTTTGCAACGAAAAAAAAGCCAAGCACAAGCCATACTTTCTCCCCTGACCTGCGCGCAACGTTTAACGCTCAACGGTAAACATTTTTATTTTTATGACTCGCTTAAAATTTGCCACCAAATCGTAAATTCCGCACGCCGGCCAGGATAATTGCACTTTAGCAGCAAAGTAGCAGCAACAGCCACCGCTCCCGCCGACACCGTTCAGTGCCATCGAATAATGTTGTTTTTCTGTTATTATTGTTGTTGTTGCTATTTTAGTGGCTGCTTTATTGGTGATACTCGAGCCGCGGCCACAAGCGCGCAACAGGAGCGCGCACGCTGCTCTCGAGGTGTCCGCCGCCGCCACCGGAAACCCGAGCCCGTGTCGCTGCTGCGCTTCCCTGCCATATTCCCTGCCTCGTGCGTCACTTCACTATTGTCTCCCCCTGTTTCGCCCCGTCGCACAGTGTCGCGATCCCATATAAGCCGTGGCCAAAAATACTTAGCGTTGTCCTATCTCGATGAAACTTGATGAGATTGTTTTCGTAGTAGAAATTAAGAAATTTACAATAAATCATTAAAATTGCACCACTGCCACGCCCACCGCCCACGAAAGGAATTGTAATATTGAAATAACTTTTTTAATATTAGTGATAGAATTATGAGTTTTTGTATTTGAGCTTAAAATAATGACGTAAAAGCTCTCACTAAAAATGGGTGGTCTGCCACGCCCACTTTAAAAAATATTCGTATTTTACTACAACTAAAACTGTATTTTTAGACGTTTCACGATGTAATTTTAATTGGTAAGCTTTCTAAAATCTTAAAGTGGGCGTGGCAGCTGGAGCATATATATATAAAGTGACCAAAACTTTTCCTTTATGAATTCGTTTTTAATTTTTTCAGCTTGTGATATCATATTTTGGTATAAATGTTTAGATTTTTAAAGTGGGCGTGGCATTCTGCCTACTTTTGATGATACGAACAATGTGCCAACCTTGTCCTTTATACAGCTCATCATTTCAGCAGCTGCTTTGCCGCTACTTTCATTGAACGTTGGAAGCCATACTTCGAAAAAATGTGAAAAATTTGACTGTAGGTGCCACTGCAAAAAGTAAATGTTTAGTTGGGGAACCAAACTTTGCTTTTGTTCATGATTAACATCAACGACCGTCTTATCTTTAAGTAAATTTATAAGAAAATCAAGTTTTATTGACCGCTTTCTGGATTCAGCTTTACGCCACACTTCGAAGAAATCACGTATTTTTAGTGGAGGCGTCACTAGAAAAATGCGAATAACAACCAAATAGGCACTTAAAGGAAAAAATTACTCCAGATTATGTAAATACATACTTTTTTGAGTAATTTAGAGTTGGAACTAAAAAAGTGTTTTTTGACGTTTTTTAAACTTTTTTCCACCAAACTTTTGGTTTGTTAGAAGCAAACCGAAAAACTTAATTTTTCAATGTGACGGGATTTCACAGCTATTTCAAAGGAAAACCCAAAAAATAGTACTGCCATACAGGGAAAATTCCAAAGTTTTATTTAATATATAACATGACTATATTAGTACATAAATTATATTTTTATATGATTTTTCATTCAGCATAAAGAATTACCCACAAACTTGGAACGAATGCGTGTTTTTTAACATCAACTTTGAAGCTACATAAAAATGGAACGGAGTAGGATATTGAAGATCGGATAACGGTCTTAGTTGAGATATTATCTGTCGATTGTCATATTCATTTTAGTCATTTTGTAACATTGAGTTTTACCATTTTTGGCCACACTCGCGACACTGTGCGTCGCCGCATCACACTCACTCACACGCTGCCGTTATTCAACACATGTGCGATTTACAACGCGACTTTTTTTTTAACGACTTTCACCTTTTGTTTTTGGTTTTGTTTTTGTTGTTTTGTGTTGTTTTGATTTTATGCGACTTTACCGCCGCTCGCGCCACAACTTTACGCCAATGCTTTTTTGGTCATTGCTTTGCGGCGCGCATTCTTCGTCGTTGTTCGTGTATATATGTGTGTGTGTGTGTGTGTGATTTTTTTGGAATTTTTGCTATTACGTTATTGTAATTCTTCTTCTTGTTGTTGTTGCTGCTGGTTTATAGTGCTTCTTTAATATTGTTGTTGTTATTTCTCTCGATTTCTTGTTGTTGTGTTTGTTGCTCTCGGCGTCGTTGTTTTTACTTACAGTTTTCTTTTTTGCCTTTGTTGTTGTTTTCGTTAATATTGGCATTTCTTGCGCTACTGTTTTTATTGAATTTAGGTTTGATTATTTTATAATTATTTTGTATTTCCTCCTCTTGCTGTTTTAAATTAATTAATGTTTTTTATTTTTCCTTCTGTCTTTTGGGTAATTGAGTTACTTTCATTAATTTTTTTTTATTTGCTGAACTTTTTTAATTATTTTTATGTACTTTTTTGCTATTTTTCTTCTTTTATTCATTCGATTTCTCCACGTGCAATTGTTGTTGTAGTTTTTTTAAATGTTTGCCATTGTTATAGGTCTTCGCTCTCCTATACATGGATTTTTATAAATATTTAAAATTTTTCTTTTACCTGATTTGAAAATAATTGAGTTTCCGAATTTATTTTTTTATGTTTTTTTCTGTTTTGAATAAATGTTTTTTTTTATATGTTTGAATTTTTCTTTACTTTTAATTTCAGTTATGTGGTTTTGTTGTTGTTTATGTTTTATAGTTCCGGTCATTTTCATTGAATTTTTGCCATTGTTGTTGTAATAACTATTTAAAACTTATTCTCTTCCTTGTTGATCGAATACGAATTTTTTAGTTTTTTTTTGTTTTTTGGTTTTTAATTTTTTTACTTTTAATTTCATTTTGTTTAAGTGAGGGCGTGGTAACCTTTCTTTTTAATATTTTTTTGTGTTTTTGTTGTTGTTTTTCTTTATTCATTCACTCATTTATTTATTTTCATGTTTTCATATTTAATTGTTTTTGTAAATTTGTTGCCATTGTTGCAGTTTTTCGTTTCACTATTCATGTTTTCACTTTTTGGTTGTTGTACTCATTTTTTGAGTAGCTCAATTTTATTCAACTGTTTCTGGTTTTTGCGTTGATTCTGTATATTTATTTTTATTTAAAATTTCCTTTCAAATTTTTCATTATTTTATTATTATTATTTTTCAATTTTTTATTATTATTATTTTTTATTATTATTATGAATTTTTTTATAATTATTATTTATCATTTACTATTTATATTTTATATTTTAAATTTTTAATTTTAATATTAATAATAATAATTAATTATATTTTTTATTTTATATTTTAAAATTTTTATATTTTATTTTATATTTTATACTTTAAGTTTTATATTTTTTATTTTATATTTTCTTTTTTGTGTTTTCTATTTTATATCTATTACATTTATTTTATATTTTATGTTTTGCATTTTATATTTTATATTTTATTTTTTATATTTTATATTTTATAATTTATATTTTTTTTTATAATTCATAATTTATAATACTTAATTCATGAGTTAGTATTTATTATTTGAAAATCCGTTATATTTATTTCCTTTTTGTTTGTTTTTTTCGTGTTCTTTGTTGCTGCTTTTCTGTTCACCAAAAAAAATTAACTGTGAATAATCGGTTTTTGTTTATTGTTGAAATGCTTTAATTTCAAAAATATTTTCATCGTTCGCAAGTTTTATTTATTCGTATCATATAATTAAAATAGGTTTTAATTTATGAAAAATATTTTTGTATGCGCAAAACAAACTTTTGGTATAATTTCATGCAATTTTATAATTTTCTTTAATTTTTGTTGTTTTGCCTTCCTTTCATTATTATTATTATTTTTTGTATACTTAATTTTCCTTTACTTTGTCTTTTCATGTTTATGCTTTCTTTCCTTCATTCAAGGTTTTTCTCTTATTGTTGTTGTTTCTGCCAATTTCGTTTGTTGTTGCTCGCCGATTTTCACCTGTTTTTTTTTGGTGTTCATTGAAACATTCGTCCTGCCTGATGTCTTTTGTCTGCTGTTGTTGTTTTTGTATTTCGTTACTGTTGTTGTTGTCTTTCGTTTTATTGCTCTTCTTTGGCAGAACGTGCTCTGCTCCCATACTGATCCCACACAATCACTCACAAACGCTTGGCCCCCTCACACAACACGGAAACCGTCGTTGAATGCAGAACTTCCGTGTTGCTTTTATTGTTATTGTAACGCGTGTATTCTCAAATTAAATAGTTTAATTGTAATTACAGACATCACACACACACACACACTATACACACAGCCACATGCGCTTCGCCGTATGACGTCTGTGGCCGCAAGTCGTCACCAGCAACTTTAGCGGCATCCCAAGCTCCTCTCTCCAGCTTGTGTTAAACTTTAGCGACAACAACAACAACACTAATCGCCAGCATCGCGCCGTTAAAACGGAAATCAAACATTTTCGTTTATTGCGCTCACCGTTGGCCATTGCACGCTTCCGCTTTTATTTGCAACGATTTATTTTAATGTCTGGCCTGCTGTCATCCAACCGCAACCCCGCGCTCTTCTTCTTCCCTCTCTCTCTGCCTTTTTAGTTCTGGTCGCGTCGAGTTGCGCTGTTGTACATGTGTCAATGTGTGCGTGGGTGTGCGTTGGCATTTTAATTGTTGTTGCTTAAGTGTATTTTTATTGCGTTGGGTTTTTTTTTCGCACGCTGCGCATTCGGCTTTGAGTGGCAATTAATGTTGGCCTTAAATTAAATATCGCATTTGGCACTTGAACCATTTTTCGCTAGCACACTTTTAGGTGTATAAAATTAAATTAATTTAAAAAATCAGCCGATATAAAATGCACAACAAATTTCAAACCAAAGTTTGTGGGGCATATTTTAATTAAGTAACCGAAAAGTATGCTTGAATAATGTTGAATAGTTGAGATTAGTGGCAGGTAAAACCATCAACTTATGGTTTATTTTTAGGCTGAGTTCCATATACTTCAAACATTTTAGTTCTTAGTGATTTTTGTGGCTGACAAAGCTGTTAGCTGATGGCATACTTTTAGGCTTTTACGATTTGAAAATTGTTCATAACATTTTAACATTTCAGCGTTGTCACATAAGGACAATGGCTGTAACAAAAAATGGGAAATGGCTGTACGGCAATCGGTGGAAAGTATTCAGTTAAAAAAAAGATGAATGGTAAACTTAGAACTAAATTTATAAAACAATTATAGAAATAAAAAAAAAATTATAAAATAAGTTTACAATTAGTCAGTTTAGTGGTTGGCAAAGCCATCATGGCATACTTTTAGGCTAAATTGAAATACAGTGACATATACTTACATATGTTTGAAAAACTTCATGTTGGTCATTTTAGTGGCTGGAAAAGCCACCATCTTATGACATACTTTTAGGCTAAATTGCGATCCTGTTTAATAACACCGTGCGACAAAATTAAAAAAAAATTTTAAAACACACAAAAAATCTATATACTCGCGAAACTAAGGGCCAAATGTAGTAAAACTGCGTTTTTAGTTTTTCTCTCTGACGTCAGGATTTTTTTTAAAGGCCTTTGAAATTTCAAGGACATGTTTATTTTACAAAATTATTTTAAAAATTGAGCGAAATTGAGAAAAATCCTTAGAATCTTAGAAAATTTAATGTTTTGGTGCCAAAGGACGAAGAGGTACTGGAAATGTCCTTTTAAAACTTTATCCTTGAATATCCTTGCAAATTTCCAATAATTTTTTTTTTTTAAATATATCTTAAGGACTAATATGTACTACATCCTTGAATTACGTTCTTCTAACTTTATTAGTTTTCAATACGTCTTCATCCTTTTACACCAAAACATTAAATTTTCTAAGATTCTAAGGATTTTTCTCTTTCATTTGATACCCATATTGTTATTCTACAATGGGCTCAATTTTGAAAATAATTTTTTGAAATAAATGAAATAATTGCTGACGTCAGAGAGAAAAACTAGAAACGCAGTTTTACTACATTTGGCCCTAGTTTCGCGAGTACATGTATCGATTTTTTCGTGTGTAAAATTTGTTGTCGCACGGTGTAATGGGTCAAGTGATGGTTTCGCTTTTTCGTCAAATAAATATTTACATTTAAAGCATATAAATACTATCTACGTTCGCCTTCACCTTTGTGAAACTCTCATGCTGTGCAAAAAATCGTGCAGCTATGGCAATGCAACCAACCGGCAAGTAATTAAGTGCAAATAGACCTCTACAAATCATTAAATCCTGCTGTCGACACTTTACCAGAAGCCCAGACGTACGCCTTCATATACACTGAAATTCTGAGTCTTTAGGTATTTACATTAGGAAAGCCGCTACCGCTTGATCTCCTCGCAATACGAAACCACAAACACACACACACAGCCATACACATAGCCTTTCTCCATATCTGCAAATTGTTTGATGTTGGCAAATTTTAATACGCAAATAAATGTCGAAATTAATGCAAATTGTATGCACTGACATGGCAACTACGACAACAACAACAACCACAAAAACATTCACTACAATAGCAATCAAAGCCAGGCAGATATCAAACACTCTAACCAACGTTACGTATACGCACCCATAATATCGTCACTCATACGCCACGTAGCCAACAAATCAAACTGTCAGTGTTTGCACAAATGCAGCACATTAGAGCGGCTCAGCAATGAGCGGGTGACAGTGATTCGAGTGCAGTGCCTGGAGTGACTTGATGATGCTTTGGCAAGTGTCAAATAAACTTCAAATGTTGACTATATATGAAATAAATGATTGAATTTTTGCAAATACAGTCAAGTATTAAAAAACTATAAAACTGCAAAGATGAAACTGTAGTTATTGCTCATTAGTCCAGTCTAGTCGTATTTAATAAAGTAAGCTGCAATATTTCGCACTGCATCCAAGAGGAAATACAACAACAAAAATAGTTTATGACACATGTAGTGCAATTTTGTTTAATGTATCCTTGTGGCAATACATCAAATCCGTTTGTCTTAGTCGACTGTTGGCTTGTTTGCCGAATTGGAATGTTATTGCATTGCTTTGGCTTTATGTCTGGCAAGTTGTTGGTCATGTTATGGCATAAATGTTACGCCAGTGTTTTGCAGTGTGCAACAAATGCAAAAGCATTAAGCACAAAGCTACCAGCAACTAAACACACACACACTGAAGCATCGAAGCCTAAGCATGCAGTTGGCTATTTGACTATTTGAATGCATTAGTATGTACGTGTGTTTGTGTGTGTGTATAGGCGGATATATGTAGAAGTGTTCAAGCACTACGCAAACAATTTGCTGTAATTAATGCAATTGCTGTCAGCAAAGCTGTGAGTAATTCTCTATGCTGATCCACCCATAATGTAGCACAAAATTGTAAGCAGCCGTAGTTTGGTTGTTAGTGGTGGGCGTGGTTGTGCCCTGACTTTGCAAGCATAAAACAAGGAGCCATAAATTGTTTCTAACATAATTATTTTTTAAGTTAAACTTCATACTTCATACTGCAACATAAATTATAAAATCATTTTTGTTCAGCCTAAAAGTAGGCTCATGAATTTTAAATTCAGCGTCAACTGAAATAACTTCAAATATTTAAGGGCCAGAAGAAAAGCCTGAAGCCTGAAGAGTATTAGTGATGTGGCTTTGGGCTATTTTAAAACTGTAAAGTTAGATTATATTTTCGAAACTGATTGTGTCATGGTTTGCGCATAGTTTGAATACATTTGCAATATTTATTTTTATATATATGTATATATTAGAGTGGAATTAGTGTTGTATGGAGATTCTTAATAATGGAATCTCGATGTTCCGCAACCTCTCATTTTTTGCGGTTTGGTGAAAAAGTGCATTAGCCAAAAAATTTTTGGGCTAGGGTGGGGATAAATGGCGGCGCATCCCGGCCAAAGTTCACAAAAAAGCTGGAAATTCGACAAATTGCTACACAGCTGGTCAGAATTTGCTCTGAGAAGGCTAAATGGCGGCGCATCGAGGCCAAAGTTACAAAAAAAAAGCTGGAAACTCGACAAATTGCTACACAGCTGGTCATAAATTGCTCTAAGAGGGTTAAAATATATGAATGACCCCCACTAGCTTTCTCTACTGAACATTTCTTTCAAACATATTTATACTCTATCTCCAACACTTGATGGGGCTCCCATACAAAATGGTTATTTTTATAAAATAGGCTCCCACTGCTCCCAGATTGCCCCCAGACGTGTCAAATGTATGACCGGCATCCATTTATTTTTCCTTCCGAATGTTTATTCTAAACATATCTACCGGCTATCTCCAAGTCTTAAGGGGGCTGCCATACAAAATTGACCATTTTCTATGCCATTGGCTCCCCACTTGTAGATGTAGTAGTTAAGTAAGCAAGAAAACATCGTATCTCGGAAACTACTTAACCGATTTAAATGATTTATTCAGCGATCACCAACATTCTTGAGTAAAAAAAATACAAAATTAATTAAAGTTCAGAAATTCACCACCAGAGGGCGTCTCCCATACGATTGGATTTGGGACGTTGTCAACTTTTGGGTTTCTACAATGCAAAAATCAAAATGTATTGTCGAAACCCCACTAACCTCCCTACTTTGAATATAATTGCAATCGTAATTGAGTGGTAAGAAGAAATCATTAGATTTTTGTGAGAAAATGTGAATTTTTTATTCAGCCCTTGCGTAGGCAGCTTGGAGCAAAACTTGTTTTGTATATCACAAGGCGTCATTATAGTATCTGATGAGTTTCACGCCCCCTCCGACAGCATCGTTGGCCACATGTAATTTTATATATGTTTTTTTTGTAAATTTTTTGGCTCATACACTTTTTTACCAAACCGCATAAAATGAGAGGTTGTGGAGCATCGAAATCGAAAAATCGTCCACTAATTCCAGTCTAATATATATATATATTTTCATATAACGCTGTATGCACTACGATAGTGCTGGCCATGTCAACTTCATGCTTCACTACACTCTCATTAGTACACATATTTACATAAGAAACCTAATTTCGCAGCGACCTCACACACATTTCACTTGAACTGCCATAAACAATTCCAAAGTTGAGCAACACACCTTTGTGGCAGTTGTGAAATGAATGAATGCTGTTAAATTGTACTAATTACGCACTCACATGTGCGTGTCTGAGTTTATGTATGTATGAGTGTTTGTGTGGGTGTGTGGCATTACGTTGTGCCTGATTGTTGTTTACATATTTAGAAAATTTGCACAAACCCTTCAGAGGTCACGCCAGCTCAACTTTTCACACACATACACAGGTCTCAATGTGTTTGGACGCAAATAAACTTTCAACTTTTGCATAAATTCGAAACACAGCTGCCGTTCGTCTAAAGCGTGTCAGAGTGTGAAGGTTAACTTGTCACCTTTGTGTTTTCTTTTTTTCAGAAATCATGTTTGGCAAAAGTTCAAAAGTCGAAATTGAAATTTTATTTACCCTTAACGCAACAACATAAAACTAATTTCGTGTGTTAATTTTAGTTAAATTATAGTTTGACTATTTACTGGTCAAACACAGCACAACTGTTGTTGACAGTTGACATTTTTGACAGTTGACCATTTACAATACAATTAAGTTGAAGAGTTGTTCTAAAACTAATTTTGTGTTAATGAATTTGTGTACATTGTTGTGAACAAAAATTAGTTTCTGTCAGTTTTTGGTTAAAGGATAAAAATACAGAATTTAGTTAAATTAAAAGCTCAAGTTTTGTTAATTTAAAATGTGTTCACTACATAGCTATAAAAATTAAATTATAAAATAAAAAGAAAAAATTAAACATAATGTAAGTTAAAAATTAAATCAATTTACATTAAACTTTCTTACCAAAAACCAAATTAAAATTTTAATATAGATAAATTTAATTAAATTTAAAATTAAAATTAAAACTAAAAATCAAGTAAAAATTACATTAAATAAAATTTAAAAATTACATTAAAAATAAGATTAAAATTAAAATCAATACTAAAATTACAATTTACAATGAAATAAAAATTTTAAATTAAATTCAAATTCAATGCCCAAAACTTGAACTTCTACATTTTACAAGAAGCGCATTTCGAAATTGCTGCGAAATGAGTTTCTGTCAGTTTTTAGTCAAAGGATAAAAATACAGAATTTAGTTAAATTAAAAGCTCACATTTTGTTAATTTAAAATGTTCTACAAAAAAATAGCTGTACAAATTTAATTATAAAATAAAAAGAAAAAAATTCAACTAAATTTAAGCTAAAAATTAAATCAATTAACATTAAATTTTATTACAAAAACCCAAATTAAAATTTTAAATAAATCAAATTCAATTTAAAATTAAAATTAAAAAATCAAGTAAAAATTATATTAAAGAAATTTTAAAATTAAAATTTAAAATAAGAATAAAATTAAAATCAATACTAAAATTACAATTTAAAATAAAATAAAAATTTAAAATTAAATTCAAATTCAATGCCCTAAACTTAAACTTGTACATTTTACGAGCAGCGCGTCTCGAAATTGCTAAAGTTAAAAGGTTAAAACTGGCAAATGCTAAGAGAAGTAGAACCATTTTAGCTGAAAAATCATTTAGGGGCAAAAAAGGGTTGAAAATGTCGCATGATTCTTGACAGCCAATAACGGCTGAACGCCATTTGCTTTGCCAATTTTTAGCCATAAATAATTCTTTTATGCAAGAAGAAATTCATAAATGATTTTTGTAGTGTTTACTAAGTCTTATACACAATGCAAACGAATACACACACAAATACTGAGTAATGTCAATAAAGCCCAGTGAGAAAATTTGAACATTCATAACTCTTCCAAATTAATGCGCACTTGAAGCGAATTGTCATACGTGATGAATATTGTTTTCAATTGATACAAGTGCCAGATTTGTTGTTGTATATAAAATAGTAATCATATATGTAAGTCACTTTAATGAACTAACAAACAAACATCAGAATCACAAATTCAATCTGTGCACCTTCCAGTCTCCAGTTGGCTGAACGCTCAACCCACCTTGCTCTGTCGAAATGAAACCTCACTCTTGACTACAACAAAAAAGTCACACACAGTTGTGCCCAGCACCGAACAGACACGTCAGCCCATAAACATGCAAAGCAAAAGTCCTTGAAATTATTGTAAAAGCTTCCTTTGCCAAACACCAACAATAACGAACACACAATTGGTGCCAACAACAATGAGTATGGAAAGTGCAACAACAAAAGCAAAACAGTCACGTGAAAGTATTTGCGCGCCAAAAAGGGGAGGAGGGACTGGAGGGTAGAACGTGTGTAGGCATAAAATGAAAGTAATAACAATAATAATAACAACAACAACAACAAAGAGTATAAACGTAGCAGCGAAAGTGTGTGAAAGGTAAGCAAAGCAAAAAGGCAACAACAATTCAATATGGCGGATGGCGTGTTGAGTGTGCAGAATTTGCAAAATTGACTTTCGAATTGTTGGGATTTTTTTCCGAATTGGTTCGTAATTGGATTTAAAATGCTATTTATATTATTTGTTTATTGTTGTCACAATAAACAACTTAAAATAAAGAACACTAAACTTTCAATTGCAAATCAATTCGAAAATAATAAAAATAATTCAAAAGTCAGTTTGGCTGATTGAGGTATCAACTCAAACCAATTTCTACTCTGTTTTTCTTGCAAAATCCAGTGTGTACTGGCTTGAAATGAGAACCAAGTTCATTTAAGGATTTTGCAAGAAAAACAGAGTAGAAATTGGTTTGAGTTGATACCTCAATCAGCCAAACTGACTTTTGAATTATTTTTATTATTTTCGAATTGATTTGCAATTGAAAGTTTAGTGTTCTTTATTTTAAGTTGTTTATTGTCTCTTAGCACAATATTTAGATCAAGTTTTAAGGATTCTTTCAAGGATTTTGGAAGAAAAACAGAGTAGAAGTTGGTTTGAGCTACCAAAATAACAATCAGCCAAACTAACTTTTGAATTATTTTTATTATTTTAGAATTGATTCGCAATTGAAAGTTTACTGTTCTTTATTTTCATTTGTTTATTGTCTATTAACACAAAATAAAAATCAAATTATAAGGATTCATTCAAGGATTTTGGAAGAAAAACAGAGAGTTGGTTTGAACTATCAAAATAAAAATCAGCCAAACTGACTTTTGAATTATTTTGATTATTTTCGAATTGATTCCCAATTGAAAGTTTACTGTTCTTTATTTTAAGTTGTTTATTGTCTATTAGTTTAAAATTAACATAAAATTTTAAGGATTCATTCCAGGATTTTGAAAGAAAAACAGAGTAGAAGTTGGTTTGAGCTATCAAAATAAAAATCAGCCAAACTGACTTTTGAATTATTTTTATTATTGATTTTACGAATTGATTTGCAATTAAAAGTTTACTGCTCTTTATTTTAATTTGTTTATTGTCTATTAACACAAAATTAAAATCAAATTTTAAGGATTCATTCAAGGATTTTGGAAGAATAACAGAGGAAAAGTTAGTTTGGGCTATTAAAAGTAAAAGAGAAAAAATTCAAAACATTTGGGCTAACAAAATAAAATTCAATCGAGCTACTGCAATTATTTTTGCATTGATTGACAGTTGAAAGTTTGGTGTTATTTGTATTATTTATTTATTTTCTATTAGCTTGAAACTGAAGTTCAGTTTGAAGGATTCATTCAAGAATTTTCAAGTAAATTTAGAGGATGAAAAATACGTTTGTTTCTAGTTCAATAAAATTGAAATTTTTGCAATGACTTTTGCAACAAATCAAACAATTAAAGATTTTGGAAAATTTTCAAATTTAATATTTTTTAATAAAAAATATTACCACTTCAAAGTTACCATTTCAATCCAGGTAAAAATTTATGGTATAAGCCAACCTTTCACTTCATGTCATTTCTCCCAACGCGAATAAATTTCCAACGCATTCTAAACACACGTTTGTAGCGACATTAGAGTAACAACAACAACAACAATAGCGTAACAAATCAAGCAAACAATGCTCAAACGACCCACACACACACACACACAGCCACTATCAAAAGTGGCTTCGCTGTGCTGCTGTCTTTTCATACTTTACGACCCCTTCCGAGTTTGATGTTTTACCTTTTGCCATATTTTTGCCACATTTTTCATATTCAAATTTTTCTTTTCATATTTTTTTTTGTGTTGCTGGCGCGAGTTAAATCAAGTTTTCCATGCAACTTGCGCGCAGCAGCTGTCGAACTTATTGACGAAATGCGTCGTAAGTTTCACCTTTATGGCCATTACAGCTGCTCCTTCGTCCTTATGCCTTGACTATCTCGGCAGCTGCAACTTTTGTGCGTTGTCTTTTATTGCGCTGCTTATTGTTTAGTTTTTTTTCTACACTTGTTACCAACGCTCGAACACAGCCGCCTTTCCACAAATTGAAAGCGAAAAGGCGCCACAGCCATGTCCTGCGTACGTGACGCTGTCTCGTACACATTGCCAACTTTGGCTTCAGCAATGCGCGTTATTTTGCACGCTTTTCTTGCAGCCTCCCACAATGCGTGTTGTTCCTTTTTTTTTGTTTGCTTCCTCGTTGCTACTTTTCAACCCCGTTTTTTACCTCACTTTGACTTTTTAGGAAATTGTGGAAATTCTTTGAAATTCTTCTTTAGTCGTTGTGTTGTTGCAGTAATGTTGTTGTTGTTGTTTCCAACAAACCCCACTGTTATTGACAACAGCAGGTTTTGTTAATTTTCGCTGCTTTCAGTCGTTCGTTTTCCTGCCGTCTTACACCTGTGTTGTTGTTGTTGTTTTTTCTTCGTTTTTTCCCCCCCTGTCGCTTCTTGGATATTTGAATGTTTAGCGCGTTGAGCTAACGCCAGCTGCGCGGCAAACGCATTGAAGTGGCATATTTGCGGTTTGTGCGTTTTTGTGTTTTGATTTTTTCCACGAGCGAGTGTATCCTTTCCGAGCCTTTGTCGCCGAAGCAGCGCACACCGAGGGCGAAAAGGTAAACGCAAAGGCAGTTGAGCGTTGCTGGCTGTGATTTGGCATTCTTTTGGCTTTTTACCTACCACACCTTACCCCCTTTAAGTGCTAATCCTTTCAAGTGAGTGATTCTGCGGAGCGCGGCAAAAGGACACTCGAGTGTTGGCAGCCACATTGTGGCAAACGTTGCCGATAATACGCCAAGTGAGCATGTAAAATTGCACTTTTAATGAATTCAGCAGTGAAATTTGGCCAGACCGGTAATGCACTTATACGAGATGCGGAAAAAGGATATGCGGCGACAACCGCAAAGCGTGCAAATATTTTATGGCAATTTTTAATGGCTGCTAGTGCAACGCTTGTCGCTTCCATTTGGTGTGCGTTGAAAGCTTTTAAAGTGTGCACAGTGCTGTGACAGCGTTGTTGCTTTGGTTAGTTGGTTGGTTCGTTTGTTGGTGCTGCTTGCCAGCCAAACGACACCGACACAACATTATACAACCAAGCAGCAGCAAAGAGGATGAAACGAAAGGCAAATAAATGAATAAATAAACTTGCTAGATTTAATTAACACTGCGTTGTTGTTGTTGTTGCTGTTGTTATTATTGCATGTTGCATTTCGTTGCATGCAACAAGGCACCAGCAACCACAGAAAAGACAACATTTTGCAATTAACAAAATATTTGCCTCACCCTCGCACAAACAACAACCACTACAATACAATAACAACAACAGTGAGCGCTAAAAAATAGCAGCAACAGAATTACTGTTGCTGTGGTTGCTGTTGTTTTTGTTGTTGCTGTTTCAGCCAGTACATTTTGTGGTTCGTATGGTTGTTGTAATGATGCCAGTCAATTATTATTATTATTATGGTTGTTGTAATTATTGTTGTTGTTGTTTCCGTTTGCACAATTTGCCATGTTGTTGTGCACATTGTGCGTGCTGATTGTTCGAACTGGCAGCAGCTACGATTTCAGCGGCAACCGAATGCCAGGCGCAAAGTTTTGTAGCATCGTTGTCACTACAACTACAACAAAACACACACACACACACACAGGAAGAGCATCGATGACAGCCTCGCATGCCAATGACGCCGCATGCCGCAACAACGCTGCACGTTTGCAGCCATTAATGGAAGCGCCATGTGTGCACCCGTTACGAGCCCTCAACAACAACAACAACAACGCACACGCATACAAACATACATATTGAGTATAACCGCAAAACGACAGCAAAGCATTCAATTACAGACAGGAAGTCGCTGTTGCAGTTAAATTGTTTTAGTTGCCACAGCCGCGCTGCGTCGCACTTCACCGCGTCACGCTCGCGTTTTGTAGTCGTCGTACGCAATGTGTGCGCGAGCGAGACAAGGCGCACATTTTAGTTTTGCTGTGCCCTAAATCAGCCTAAAGTCGGCGCTTTTTCAACTCTTAAGCAACATTCGCGCTTAACTGCCGTTCTTCCACTTTACGCCACACGCCGCCGCGCTGCACTCACCAACACAGACACACGAATAGCGTAGCGAAATAAATCAAGTTGTATGCAGTTTTAATTAATTTCCCTCTTGCTGAGGAAACGAAATAAACGCAGAAATTTTTGCGCACGTTTTGTTGAAGAAAACTCTGCCTCTCTATGTGACTCTTTGACTTTGACTTCACTTGTATCTGTGTGTGTGTGTGCGCGTTTGATTTTCTATGCATATGTGTGCGTGTATTTTTGTATATTATATACCGTTTTATTGCTTTTAACATTTCAATCTACGGTTAAAAATTAATTAGCAGCCATAAAGTCGGCTTAATCCGTCGGCTCAAACGAATTGCTCGCTACATATTGTCGAGTCAAATGTTGTTGCGTGCTTTGTGTTGCCAAGAATTGTTTACGCTCGCATGTCGTTTGCCCAACGACTCACGCAGCTATGCAAACTCACAAGTTCATCCTCCGACTTGTGCGCCTATAATTAGGCTAAACCATTTGTATTGCTGGCTTATACAAAGTCAATTTTTCGTTTTCCTCTTCATGGTTCTGTTTCGGCCCACAAGCAAGCAGTGAGTTTAATTTTAAATACGCCTAAAAGTATACGTTAAAATCTAATTAATATTTTCCATTTCCTGCAGGCAGAACCTTCATCAGATGTTGTTGTAATTATGTGGTGTTCTTAATTAATGAATATTTTAATAGTCCTTGCCGTGTATGCCAAGAAAGTTTATTTTAAGCGCAGCGAAAGGCTGAGTTCTTTCGTGCTTAATTTAAGTGACCTTTAAGAAATGAGGAAATTTTGAGAAATTGCCAAGCCAGAGGAAACAAGAAAAGCTGTGCTGTAGGTATATGAGATAACGTTTTTTTGCCTTAATGATTCCAAGAATTCAATTCTTTAACTTTATATACAAAGACCAAGAAAATGTGCGAATGTACTTCAAAACATTCATTGTTACGCATCTAACAAAGACTTTTGATTCACTTCTTAACTTCATGAGATACTTTATTTTATCTCAATTTATATCTGAATTCATTTTGACGCCAGCACCGCACTTAACCCCCATCACCTCATTCGCCTCATCGCCCACTTAGCGTCCGACTAACACCCTTTCTCGGCATACCTTCACCGCGCTCATTCACCGACATGGTTTTGTAATTTATGCAAAATTAATTACATGAACTTTTCGCCCTTTTTCGCGACCACTTTCCCTTCCAACTGCCTCTATCTGTCCAATCGACTTTTTGCCCGCGCTCGAGCCACACACCGCGGCAACGCAATGCAACAACGCCACAACAATGGCATTCATCACTCTGACATTGCCTTGTCAGTAGCGAAATGTCAAAGCAACGTCATCACCAAACAGTTCATATTAACTGACAAGCAAAGCCGCTGGCCAAGTGAGCACACGCCCAAGTATCACTGTTCAGCCGGCGGCTGCGCCTTTTCCCACCATCCATCCGTTGCTGTTCAATTGAATGTAATGCCGTCTCGTGCGCGCACTGCCAGCTGCCCGATAATGACCCCTAGCGGTCGCAGTGTCTGTCTTCGCAGCGCCGCCAGAACTTGTGCAACTTTGTTAAGCAGGCGCGAGCGTAGAATTAGCGCGTGCCCGCACCATCCATCGCTGCCCGCACCATTCAATGTCCGTTCATAGGCACGCAAATAAATTATGAAAGGATTCAATTCCATTCAACTCCACACAAAAGCAGCAGTTTTCTCGGTATAGTTAGTGTTGTTGGTGGGGGCAGAGAGTACGCACAAAATTAATTATATTGATTTACTGCAGCGCACAAGGACACGGCCACTCGGCACAGAGACACAGAGCGCTGTATACCAACGAAAGCCATCCAAGTGCGTTTAATCAAATTTTTATGCAGAGCAATTAAAAGTTTAATATTAGGCAGACAGCAGCACAAGCAGCTATAACAAAGGATTCTGATTTTGAATTGTTTCGAATATTTCGGGTGTTGGCGGTGAATGTTGGGGATTTTAGTCAATACAGTTCTGAATAGAGGATTAGTTCGTTCATCACAAATGGTTAATAATAGAAGACGAAAATTTAAAAATAAGCTGAGTAAGTAAGATGATTAAGTAGTTAATCAATACAAGACAGAATACGGTGTGGAAACAAATCAAAAAGACTACTGTAATGTTCCGCAATTTTAGCGGTAAAGCACAAAATACGATTTAGAATTCAAGTTCAGTTCAATACAGTCATTTTCATTTTTATTTTACTATGATTTATTTTAGTTTGATTTAAATTCTATTAATATTTGAACTAACTTTTTATTAAATTTTAAAACAAAATTTTTAATTAGCTGTCATTCATTTATTTATTTAATTGAAATTTTGATTAACATTAATTGAAATTTCATTTAAATATAATTTTTAATTAATTCCAATTTAACTTTAATTTAATTTTGTTCTTAATTTCATTTTAATATAACTTTAACATAATTTTAATATAATTTTAATTTAGGTTACATTTAATTGAAATTTAAGATTTTTTCAACTTAATTGAAATTTAATTTAATTTTAGTTTATTTCAATTAAATTTTAATTTTAGTTTTATTTTAGTTTCAATTTAATTTAATACTACTTTAATTATAATTTCAATTAAAATAAATTTAAATTTAATTTTATCCACAAAACTTTAATTTAATTCTCATTTAATTTCATTTCAGTTTTAAATTTAATGCTAATTTTATTTTAGTTGAATTTCATCTAAGTTATGTTTTCGTTTTAGTTAAATTTAATTTCTTTTTATATTAGTGGGAATAAAATTTATTTTCAATTTAATTTAAATTTAATTTTAATGTGATTGTAATTTCATTTTAATTTACTTTTGATTTAATTTTAATTTAATTTAATCTATTTTGATTCTATTTTAGTTTGAACCCTTATGTGTGTGATGGGGTACCCGGGTACCCAAATCACTTTTATATCGAATCATAAAATATACTTTTATATCACTGAGAGCTTTACGGCAAAATTTCGTACATTGCGAACAAACACTTAGAATTTTTCATACAATTTGTACTGAGGTACCCGGGTACCTCACCAAACGGGTAAGGGTGTTTTTTGAGCACACAAACTAGGGTTAAATTAGGTTTAATTTAATTTTAATTGAATTTAATTTTAATTAAATTTTAATTAAATTTTAATTTAATTTTAATTTAATTTTAATTTAATTTTAATTTAATTTTGATTTAATTTTAATTTAGTTTTAATTTAATTTTAATTTAATTTTAATTTAATTTTAATTTAATTTTAATTTAATTTTAATTTAATTTTAATTTAATTTTAATTTAATTTTAATTTAATTTTAATTTAATTTTAATTTAATTTTAATTTAATTTTAATTTAATTTTAATTTAATTTTAATTTAATTTTAATTTAATTTTAATTTAATTTTAATTTAATTTTAATTTAATTTTAATTTAATTTTAATTTAATTTTAATTTAATTTTAATTTAATTTTAATTTAATTTTAATTTAATTTTAATTTAATTTTAATTTAATTTTAATTTAATTTTAATTTAATTTTAATTTAATTTTAATTTAATTTTAATTTAATTTTAATTTAATTTTAATTTAATTTTAATTTAATTTTAATTTAATTTTAATTTAATTTTAATTTAATTTTAATTTAATTTTAATTTAATTTTAATTTAATTTTAATTTAATTTTAATTTAATTTTAATTTAATTTTAATTTAATTTTAATTTAATTTTAATTTAATTTTAATTTAATTTTAATTTAATTTTAATTTAATTTTAATTTAATTTTAATTTAATTTTAATTTAATTTTAATTTAATTTTAATTTAATTTTAATTTAATTTTAATTTAATTTTAATTTAATTTTAATTTAATTTTAATTTAATTTTAATTTAATTTTAATTTTAATTTTAATTTAATTTTAATTTAATTTTAATTTAATTTTAATTTAATTTTAATTTAATTTTAATTTAATTTTAATTTAATTTTAATTTAATTTTAATTTAATTTTAATTTAATTTTAATTTAATTTTAATTTAATTTTAATTTAATTTTAATTTAATTTTAATTTAATTTTAATTTAATTTTAATTTTATTTTAATTTAATTTTAATTTTATTTTAATTTAATTTTAATTTTAAATTAATTTAATTTAACTTCAATTTAAATGTAATTTATTTTTAATTCAATTTAACTTTAACTTAATTTAAATGAAATTAATTTTTTAATTATTTATTTTTAATTAATTATTATTAATTAATTTAATTATTTTAAATTTTATTTTAATTTAATTTTGATTTTCATTTGAATTTCATTTCATTTGTATTTATTATTAATTTTAATATAAATTTAAATTTCAACTTTTATTTAACCCTCATCCGACGTTCAAAAAAACTCACACATAAGATGTTCGGGTGAAATTTCACCCATATGGTACTTTGTATGTTTTAATGCATTTTTTGACCAATTTTAATAAAAAAACTTTTGTTATCTTTAATCTTTATTATCTTTGTTATCTTACAGATAAATAAATTAACACATTTTTCTATATTTTTCTGCAATTAGGGCAGTTTTTTTAAGTTAGGTCATTGTGGCTGCCTCTGTAAGAGACACACTCGGAGGCCTATTATGAGACCCGTTGTGCTACCACATATTTCACCTGTTTTTTAAATGTGTATGTAACACTGTTTTTTCCAACATATGTTACAGCACACATTTCAAGCGGATGGGGAAAGGGGGGAAGAAAGGGCAGTAGGTAACTAAAACTTTGTGTTCACCACATGTATAGTTTTTTCAAGAATTGCAAGCAGAATATGCCTTTCGATCGTTTTGGATACCAAATTGGCACCGTGTTTCAATAGTTTTTCACTTTTTTACACTCTGATTTTCTGACAAGGTTTGGGAAATTGGCTGTATTGAGATAAGAAGTCAGCATGAAGATTTTCCTTTCGGTAACGTTGTTCTACGTAAAATCTTTAGCTTTACTAAACTCAAATCTATGTCTTCAAGAAAAATTCGCCGCTTGTACTTTTTGTTGTGATTCCAGCTGGGATCGACAGCGATTAGTTTTTACTTGACGATATGGTTAGTGAACAACCAATTGGTCTAAAGTGTCAACTACTGCTATTGACTTATTGTAAAACGATGTAATTTCGGATAATTTTTTGTCAACCACATTTCCTGGTTATGATGAAAAGTGCTCAAAGGGGCATCTTCCGCGAAAAGCCGGCAATTGTTTACTTAGTGTGTCCTTTTCATAGGACGTACATAGCAGTTGTCGCTAAACCCACTTTTCTCATATATGTCTTATGGGTGTTAACGAGCTTCATTTTTGATTACAATCGTTACATTTCTGGCGAGTGGTTTTGTCACCGACAGAACGAAAAATTGGTCTGCCTGTTGTGTAACTCTACAGATTATCAAGAGATTCCCCATTCGACTTATAAACACCACTCAAAATTGAAATACCAAAATATGCCTGAATATCACCAACGCTGATCCATGCACTGCCAAAAACTCGCAAACCTTCAACATTAGTTTTGTCAGTTACTATCTTTAACATTGGTCTTCATTGGCATCATGTATTGCTGACGCACGACTTCAAGCATAGCGAGTTATACCAACTTTAGTTGAAATAATATGATTGGCTCTTAGTTTTCCGTTGAGTTCAGGAGCCCCATTGATCCATAAAAAGGTTTTGCCTATAAAAGCAGTTCAAAACTTTCACCCCAGTGACGTAATTTTAGGGCATTTTCTGTATGTGTTGTGTTGAATTTCCATACAATTTGTATATGGGTGAAATATCACCCGAACGTCGCCCACGTAACTTTTTTTGTAATCACCGTTATAATGAAATAATCAATATGTTGTAGATAATTTCTAAAACTTATATTGGTTTGCCACAAATACAAGAAACCTTAATCATTTTGATAAATATATAGGAAAGTTATAGCATCCCAAAGTTGAAAATGGGTGAAAAATCACCCGAACGACGGATTAGGGTTAATTTAATTTTCTTTTATTTTAAATTTAGTTTTAATTTCATTTTGTTTCACTTGAAGTTTTAAGTTAAATTATATATTTGTTTTAATTCAGTCCCAATTAGGTTTATTTTGAACTTAGTCTCAATTTCATTTGTATTAATTTCGATTCATTTGTTTTTTAATTTTTCTTTGATTTTTGTTGAAATGCAGTTGATTTTATTAATATTTCGCAGCATGTTTTTCGGAGCTCAAGCCAGACTGCTAACCCTGCAGCCCAATCAATGTTCCCTTTGTAGCAGTCGAAGCGACAATAACCGCTAATAACCTTTTAACATTTGCACACGCGCGCACTCACACTTAAGCACCCACCCACACACACACACACATACATCCTTATGTAACTTTGCCGCCGTTCATACAAACTACATTTATAAACAACGCTCACACTTTCCAATTGATTAATTTTATGTTATTTCATTTACGTGGGGCAACCCACACAATGCTCATTCTCCTCTCACACGCACACTCACTCCCACACTGCATCTGTGCAATAAATAAATTTCGGCACACCCTCAATCCAACAAAAGTTTGCGCCGTTCTTTGTGTTGGATTTCATTTGGTTTTTTTGTTTTGGTTTGGCTTTGCTTTGTTGAGGCATTCGGTTTTGTAAGAGCTGCAATAATTTGGTTATACAAATACACATCGACACACGCACACACAGGCGCACTAAGCATGTGGCGAAGGCTTTGTGGCCAAGTGGCGACGCTGCGGCATGTGGCAAACACACTCAACGCTCGTTCAATGGTGAGGCAATTTCTTTAATGTAGCAGAAAATATATACCCTTTCACTCTTTCTCTCTCTCGTTTCGAGCCCTTCTACTTTGCCGACTCTTCCCTCCCCTCTACGACTCTGTCCAGCCATCACGCGCATTGTTCTGACGTTTGATGGCAGAGGAATTGATTTATTTTTCTGGTGCTTTGTGTGGCGGCTGTTTTTGGCATTTTATTTTTCTGTGTTTTCCGCATTTTTCAACGTGCACAAAAGCATAGCGAGCTTTCAGGGTAAAGTTGAAGCAATTAAAATTAGTATTCAAACCACAACAACACTGTCTGTTTATATGTTTGTAGGTTTGTGTTTTGTTATTCAATAATAAAATAACGTTAATAAATTGTATGAATGATTGGCTGCTGTGGTGGTGTTTCTTGTTGTTGTACACCGTATAAGCATTCTTGTGGTTACTTGATTGTTGTTGTTGTTATCATTGATATGGTTGTGTTGCGGAATAAGGCCAATTGAAGGCCCAACAAACTGAAATGTGCCGAAAAACCATTTTTAATATAGCATTAAAATTTGCTGCCCACAACAAAAAAAGTCTTACAACAGCACAAAACAACAATAATCAATTCAGTGCGTCGATATTGCAAAAAAAATATTGCTAGTAGCGGAAAAAAAGATATTTCCATCAACTGGCCGCAATCAGCAAAAGTGTCCTAAAGTTTTTTTAACATAGCATTTCGTATTTTTTTTGTTGTTTATACAATTCCATGTCCCCTTTTCTTAGATTCATTCTAAGCTGAAAAAATGCCTACAAAGCTTTGGATCGGCCAATTGTCGATATGTCGTGAAAGCCACGGAGACAAATGGTTAACTGGCCAGTGAACAGGCAGCCGGCACATATGTTCTGACCATTAAATGCTTGTCACAAACACAACAACTCGAACAACAAAACCAAACATTCGAAATCCTGCCATTACACTAGAAAGATTTGCCCAAACGATACAATTTTAGGGCCGTTTCAATTTGTTGCTTTGTTTGCCTTCCACACTTTAGGCTTTCATCTTTTCCACGTAGCTGATCCCTTTTCCACGTTGACAACTGAATTCTAGCTCAGTTTTTATTTCGTTGCCATTTTTCTCTTCAGTTTTTGGTGCGTTAATAATAATCCGGCGAATGACTTGCCCGCCGTCGTTTCTCTGCTGTTGAGAACCGAACAATCACCGCGGCGCTACAGCACAGCACACGCACACACACAAACGAACCAAAGTGTAACGCATAGCAAAGAGTGAATGAGAGGGGAGATGAGTTGCTGATTATGTTCGAAAAAGAATGAAAATCCTAATAAATGCCATTTCCCGAGGTTATTTTGGCCAATGATGAGAATCCATTACGTTTGGTCAAGTGTAGGCGTTGTGTGTGTATGTGTGTGTGTATATGGCTGTATGTGAGTAGAAGATTGTGTATATGTTCGCTTTGGTGGGTTGTTTTTGTAAAGCAACGTAAATGTTCTATTGTTAGTTACTTACAAATGTGCTTTCTTCGTAAAGCTTTTTTTCGAGAACGTTGAAAATTGTTTGCCATCAATTGGAACAAATGGAACTTACCTGAAAGAGAGAAGTAAAAGAAAATTAAATTTTTGCTAAGAATAGAAATTTCTCAGAATATGGTTAAACAAAATACAAATAGAACAAATAGAAATTTCTCAGAATATGGTTAAACAAAATTTGTATGAACATGTAACAACAAAAAAGGAAAACAAACATTTTTAAGACACCACAAAGTTGGATCCAAGAAGACAAAAGAAAAAAATTGGCAAAATGGAACAACAAAAACCTTGTTACGAGAAATACTTAAGCAATGGAAAAGACGTCAGAAGAAATGGAAAAAACAATTTTCAAAAAATACCAACAAATTATCCTGCTATCCTGCTAGGAAATTAATATTAATGTAGAAAAGATTTTTTCCAAAATTCAAAAAAATGTCTATACACTCTAAGATTCCAATAAAGGTATTAAATCTACGTTTCAATGGAAGATCAGAAACATGTCCTGCATTCTCCTGTCACTGCCCATACATGACTTGAAGGAGACCTCGCGTCTTTGGATCCTTAACTAATTCAATAGTCTGGCAGAGATAATGAAAATTGTAAAAAAAATTCTGATTTTGAGTCAGACACAAGATCAGAGATCATTCCAGTTGAGGTCCTTAGGAGTCACTGTCCATACTCAATTTGCAGGAGATATCGTATCTTTGAATCCTTTGAATAGAATGTTTGAATAGATAATGAAAACTTAAAAAAAATATCTGATTTTAAAAAAATATTAAAAATTAAATTTAAAAAATATCTGATTTTGAGTCAGAGACAAAACCAAAAAATCATTCCAGTTGAGGTCCTTCCAAACAATAAGACGCGTCAACATTCAAACCACATTGAAAATATTTATTGAAAAATTCTGAAATCTGTACCAAACATTTCTAATTCTCTGAGCAAACAAATTAGCAAACAGATTCCACAAAATAAAAAATAAACCATTGCCTTAGCATTGCAAAACATTATCAAACTGAACTTCAAAAACCAAACGGGATAAGTCCCGTTTATTGGTGCCTTCTCTTCTCAACAAATGTGAGGATAGGTCAACATTCAAACCACATTATTTGAAAGTTGACTTAAGCATTCAAATCTCTACCAATTATTTCCTAGCTTCCACGGCAAGTCTGCAAACAGTACACAGAACCTAATATAAACTATTTTCCAATATTTGAACATTAGACGTGCTAAACTTGTTAGACTTTCCAGTCTTGTTGGAATTGTCTTCCCATTGATTCGATTTACTGGAAATTTATTGGAAGTTTTCAAATCAGTGCCAAGTATTTTCTAAGATCCTCGGCAAGTCTGCAAACAGTACACAAATCCTTATATAAACTTGTCTCTTCTTTTTTCTTTTCAAACTTATTTAAAGGCAAACAACGTTAGGATCGTTTATTAGTAACTAATCTTCTTCACAAATATGAGGATAGACCAACATTCAAACCACATTGAATCCTTTTATTGAAAAGTTCCCTCAAGTTTGCAAATCTAAGCCAAATATTGCCAAATTTATCATCAAAGTGTGCACAATCCAAAAAGCGAACTGTATTGGACTCTTTTATTTATAATACAACTCATTGTCTTCACAAATTTGAGTATGCGACAATATTTTAATCACATTAATCCATTTAACCATTTATTGAAAAGTTCCCTGAAGTTTCCAAATCCATGCCAAACATTGCCCAAGTCTCTTGTCAAGTCGGCGGATAGTTTAAAACCAAAAATCAAGCACGTTTTCACCACTTCAATGCGCAAAAAGTGAGCTCAATTCAAATACCAAATGGCTTTGGCTGCATTTATTGAAAAATGCCTATGCTCAATGATCAAATCTGTGCCAAACCAATAACAAAATTGTGGGACAAGTTGAAAAAGAGTAAAAAGAAGCGCCACAAAAGTAGCTGAAAAAAAGGACCACAAAGGACAACATTTTTTTTTTTTAAATAGTCAAACAAAAAATTTTAAACAAAAGAGATGCAGATGAACAAACAAAAATTCAAACAAAAAACTACATACAAACAAAAAAGATAGAAGTCATCCTTGTCGAACTCAATGGCACCAATTTTTTTTCAATCAAAATTTTATCAACACCATAAATGTGATTGTGTTTGAATTTCACTTTGTGCCCAAATCTATGCAAAACGATAATTGAAATTTTATTTCAATCAAAAACAAATGAAATTTTCCAAATTGTATTTTGTTGGTGTGGAAATTTTACTTCAAGTATTGCAGCAGCATGCAGCTGTAACAAAAGCTATTCAAATCAACACACACAAACACATTTATAGCGGAAGGAAAATGCAATTTTCTGTCATTGCTGCAGCGCGCCCGCACAGTTGACATGCCAGCCACCTCTTCACTCTCCCACCCCGCCGAGAAGGTGCAAGCAACAGCCAAGCAACCAAAGAAATTGTACAAATAGCTAATGCATATGTTTCACATTATGCTCTCTGTCGTCCTTCTGCCTGCCTCCTGTGCTAGCCCACACTTGCCGAACGCTCACTGGAGCGCGCGCTGATTGAACGCGATTTGCTAATGTAGCGTGCGACCAGCGGGCGTCCCACAACGCCACTACATTTATGTCGAATATGTATGTATGTGTGTGTGTGTGTGTGTGTGAGTCGCTGCGGGGCGTTGCAGCACAAAGCCACACAATGGCTAAAACTGTTGCTGGCATTTGAGTAAAGCGAATGGGAAGCAAATAAAGGAAGCAAAGCAAGCAGCCACGGGCGATGCATGCGAAATTCTATGTGTGTACTATATATATGTGAGTATGTATTTATGTATATTTGTGCAAATATGTGCGAGTATGCGAGTGCAAGGATAATTTTCCAGCAATCAATACAAGTAAATGTGTGTATATGTGCTTATGGATTGCCACAGCTGACACTGTGCGCGAATGCGTGTGTGTGAGTAGGGGATGAGGGGGCAAATGGCAAAAAACGAGGTCAATAACAGGTGGATTACAGCGCGTAAGCATGTCGCTCCGCAACAACAACAACAGCAACGCTACGACACATCACCGCAGACTATAATGGAAATTGAAAGCGTGCCACCTCATCGCCCATGCACCTGCGCCCATTAACGACTCATCACTATCTCCCCGACCCGGACCACTCATTTTCGAAGCACTCTTTCGCGACACCTCCTGTGCGCGCTCGCCCAGAAGCAAACCAAGCATACGCGAGTGTAGCCGCGCCAATACCGCAGCCGGCACCGGAGTGCTCGCAGCGCGCTGCGCATGTTGACAGAGGCATTGAATCGAAAGTAATTAGGTGCATTCTCTCTGTCTAATTCAATTACAATGCGGTTAGGGTCTGCGTAATGTTGCACGCCTGGCGCCCTGCGCCTATGGCTGCCCCACACCCAACTGAAAGCAATTTATTAAAAACATAGTCAAGCAGAAACGGAAGCGGGGCTACAAGCACAGTTAGCGCCACGTGAAGTCTTTATAATTAACCTGAAGCTAGTGGAGGCAAAAAACTTTAACGCTGGTTAATTTGAAGTTGATGCGACTTGGAGTGAAGTGAGGTCAAG
Organism: Melieria crassipennis; assembly: GCA_963668005.1. NCBI lineage: Eukaryota > Metazoa > Arthropoda > Insecta > Diptera > Ulidiidae > Melieria > Melieria crassipennis. The sequence continues at coordinate 24,516,188 of OY764962.1, read as the reverse complement.
GGACAGTGGTGCCAATGGGGCGTAAATGTGTGTAAGTGTTCCTCGTCAGTGCTACAAGTGAAAACAGGTAATTTTACGTGTGCTTTCAACTTTTGGCACTCACCAAATAACCCTAAAAGCGACAACATGATTATTGTGTTTGATAGCGTGTCACAAAATTGCTATCAATGAACTTTGTATCAAATTTCATAGTGAGTTGAGGCGCCAGTACTTCTCTGCTATGATCTAAGTGAGCGGCATTACATTTACAGACTTTGTGACAAAGTGTCACAAAATTTCTGTAAGTTATTTTTACTTCAATTTTAATACAATTGTAACTTTGGGGCTCAGTAAAAAGCACATAGCTGAAATATGTTGATAATTTTTTATGTAGAAATTTGTCACAAAGTCTAATTTTAGTTTTTTATTTTAGTAATAGCAAGTGAAAAGTGAAGTATGAAATAAAATCAGATAACTTTTTAAGTTCTTTCTATTTCTTCACACCAAAGAACCCTAAAAGCTTATTCAACTTGAACATGATTATTGCGTATGGCAGCGTGTCACAAAACTGCTATTAGCCAATTTTCTATCAGGTTATACAGTAAGTTTGGATACCCGTATTTCAATATGATGACCTATTTGAACGGCATTATAGTTTCAAATTTTGTGACAATGTGTCACAATATTAAATTAAGTCATTTTCACTTAAATGTTTATATAATTGTAACTTTGGGGTTCAGTAAAAAGCATATAGCTAAAATATGTTGATATTTTATATGTAGAAATGTGTCACAAAGTCTAATTTGAGATTTTTCTTTCAGAAATAATAAGTGAAAAGTGAAGGTCCAGTTAAGTAAGAAGTAAAAAGAGATAGTTTTATAAGTAATTTCTACTTTTGCTTCTCATCAAAGAAGCCTACAAGCTTATTAAACGTAAACATGATTATTGTGTTTGATAGCGTGTCACAAAATTGTTATTAGCCAACTCTCTATCAGGTTACACAGTAAGTTTGGGTGTCAGTATTTTACTATGATGACTTTCGCGAACCGCATTAAGTTTGAAAATGTGTGACAATGTGTCACAAATTTGCTATAAATCATGTTTACTTGAATTGTAATATGGTTGCAACTTTGGAGTTCAGTAAAAATAACATAGAGATAGGAAATATTGTTTATTTTGTATGTCACAACTTGTCACAAAACCACAGTGATAGTATCACAGTGATAGTATCAGCTAGTTTTGAATGTGCTTTGAACTTCTGCTCCTCAACAAAGAACCCTAATAGCTTAAATTAACGTACATATAATAATTTTATTTCACACTATGTCACAAAAATGATTTTATTGAACTTTAAACCAGTTTTCGTAGCAAGTATAGGCGGTAATATTTCACCATTATGACTTACTAAAGCAAAATTGCACTCAAAACCTTGGTGATAATGTGTCACAAAACTGTATTAAGTCATTTTTACTCAAATTTTTATATCACTATAACTTTGGGCTCCAGTAAAAAGATAATAACTGAAATATTTTGATATTTCTGTATGTAAAATGTGTCACAAAGTCTCATTTGAGTTTTAATTTAAGTTATAGTACTGAGAAAACAAACTAAAAGCAAAATGAAGAGAGAAATAAAAACGAAAATTGTGTGTTCAACCATTGGTACTCACCAAAAGACCCTAAAACCTACTGACGTATGCGACAATAAGCTGGTAGCTTATTGTTTGCCATAAGCGATCTTTACAGCAGTTCTCATAGCAAGTATAAGAGCCTATATTCTACAATTATCAATTAGCTGAGCAGCAATACACCTATGAACTTTGTGACAATGTGTCACAACGTTGCAAAAATTCCATATTTACAAAAGTTTTAATATGAAAATAGAATTTCAATGGAAAGTCACAGTTATTTATTAATTTTGCTCGTTCGTTGAATAATTTCATATAATTTACATGTGACAAAATGTCACAAAATGCTAGACACATTTCAGGGGCATTTTCAATTCTATTCCAAATGACAGTTTGAAAACTTTTCATTGTTTACGATTTTGCTCTCAGAAAGTTGTGAACGTATGCATTATGTTGACTGAATGAAAAATTGTATTCCAGGATATCTTAGATTATTCGAGCGCCTCTTTAAACATTAAAGCGAATTTTTACATTTCTCTCATCCTTTCGACGTCTCTAAAAATCGTATGTGAACGATATCCCGCAGTTAAAAAGTGCACATAAAATAGCAACAAAAAGGGACGCACAATTGCTGCGCTTCAGCAATTAAGTGCGAAACGAATGCAACCGCTTTGCCGGCATTGTGTTGCCAAAGTGTTTAAGTGAAACAGGCAAAAAGTGCATTTAAAGGCACCAAAAGCCGATTTAGAAAAAGGAATATAAGTCAAATTTGCCGGAAAGGTGCAGGCGCCCCGAGCTGCTGCCCCCCTTACCAAAGCACAACAAAAACACAAATCAAGGAAAACAACACGAAATGAAAGGAAAAAGCCAGCCAGCAGCAGGAAAACTCAATTCTTGTTACTCACTAAGCTGAAAATGTTCTGCTGCTCTCTCGTTGGCCTTTCCTTGCAAGAAGACATTAAGGCTCGCGCACGTGTATGTTTCAAAGTGTGTGTGTGTGTGTGTTTTCTTATCCTTTTCACGAAATACAATTGTAAAGAAAATGTCATTAAGGATTTTCTATTATACAACAAAAAGCCGAGAAAAATGCGCACTAACAGCAACAACAATAGCCATAGCAATAACCTGAACGAACTAAAATACAGGCATACAACAACAACAACAACAACAACAGACATTAAGCACTTGACATATACAAACAAGAGCCAACAACAGTTGGCATCAGCGCATTCAGCTGCTGGCATTTGTGACTCTCTATGGGACTTTGTGTGTATGTGTGTGTGTGTGTGTCTGTGCGCGCTTGTGTTGCAAGTGTGCTCTGTGAATTGGTTGGACGACGAGGCGAAGCGTCGCTGACAAGGACAAAGACGACACAGAAGACGTAGCTGAAGACGTTGGCAACGACAGCGGCGGCAATGGCAACAGCGCCCAGCGCCAGCAAAGACGTTGAAAGACGAGTGGATTTGAACAGCCACAGCGACAGCACAGACGGTATTTGTGTGCGACGAAAAGCGAGTGTGTTCGGTTACCAGCGGCACTGACTGTGACTGTGACTATGACTGCGGCAGCGTCAACACCAGCAGACGCTAAGCACATTTTGAAGTACTTAAAAAAAAATCAACGCAGCGCATTGACATTCACACACACACACACACATATATACATATAGTATATAAGTAGAATGTGCAGAGTATGCATCTGTATGTATGTTTGTATATGCATGTGTATATATGTGTGTGCGTGTATGTATGCGCGCAGCGGAAATTCACAAATGCATACAACGACAGGATATGAATGGAGAATTGCGTTTCAGATTTGCTTTCATGTTTTTCCATATATTTTTTTTTTTTTTATATTATTTAATTCTTCTTATTTTATGAGAAGGAAACTGTAAATAAAAAATCGTTGAACAAATATGAATTGCGCTTTTGTATGAAACGAAGGAAGCTGCCGCGACTGCAGTAAGTGGGAATAAAGTAAAAGCAGGAAAAAGTGCACCATTTCTTTTTTTCGCGCTTCGTTTGCTTGCCTTTCACTCTTTTGTATGCTTTGCCTTTCCCGAAATTTATATATTTATTTACTTTTTCATTTACAAATTTTATTGGATTTTTTTTTTGCTTAGTATTGAGTGGCCGACAGTGTACCAACGAAACGGATTACTGTATTTTAAAAGAATTGGAATTTTCGGCAATCTTATTCAAAGGCAAAAGCCAAGAGGATTGTGAAGAGTATTTTTGGCGTTACCGGTTGGACAGAGTGAGGCGAATGATTCATGGGCAATTAGCTAATGTCAATTTAGGCCGATTCAATACGATTGAGAATTGCAAATTGCCTTCCTAAATTATTCAACATAACTAGTCGTGGGTTTGCTTTCTTATGAGTTGAGTCGAAGCTGTATGAAGGAGTAAGAGAAAGAAAACGCGAGAGAAGAGAGAAGAAGGAAGACTGACCTGGGTAACTTCTTCATCGACAATCTAGGCGATCTGGCCAATCGGACCAGTAACAGTCTACTAGGTTAGGTTAGGTAAGGAGTTCAAACTGGTCCAGTAAGTGAGCGAACTTAAGATCGATTGGAACAGCCAATCTTACCTACCTACCTAATCGTACCTAGTCATGAAATCAAAGTCGCTGTACTGAATTGCTTTCGAAGATTTGATTTGATTCACGACGCAGGCTTTACGGAATGCTTCAGAACACAGGAAAACTAAACAAAGGATAAAAACTGCTGGGGAAATCTTATTATTTGTACTAAATAAATAACAAGAAAATAAGTTCATGAGCCCAAAAAAAACCTAACTGCCACCTTGAGATGATTTTACCAACAATAAAAAAAATTAATTAAAATAGCACACCAACTGACATGCAAATCGAGTGAAAAACATTTTCGTAATAATGCCAATAAATACAAAATTCTAAAATAACCAGAACAGCAACAATATCAAACATACATACAAAAACTATAACACCAACAACAAATTCCATAATATAAAAATCTGTATTTTGCAATAAAACAGTACAATGGCTTCAACATAACGGAAACTTATTCAATTGCAAAAATTTTCAGCTATGAAATTGCAAAAGTTTTCGAGTACAAACAATGTGGCAACGCTACTCACTCACACATGCAAACTTACGCAATATTACTGCAACCTTTAAGCTTAGTTATGAAGTGCTATGAAAAACATGCAATAATGTTTAAAACTATCGAACTGAGCACACAATTTTTTTTATATTGCTTGGCAACATGTTTCTCACAAATGTTAGTATTCGTGTTTTTTAATGGTTCCACATATATTTTAACATGTAATCTTGATAAGAAGCTATAAAATGCTTCACTAATTTTGTTTCATAAAACTATGCAAAATAAATGTAAACTTGTTGATAGGCGATTTAAATTCTTGAACTGAAATAGTAGCCCAAAAGTATGCAATAAATAAGTGATTTAGATAGCAACTAAACTGATCTATAATTGTTCATAAAATTTATTGTTGTTACTGACTGGCTGACTTATTTCACCGCCCAGCCCAAACGACTGAAGCTACAGACATGAAATTGCAGGCACAATTAAGTAGCTTAGATGGGATTTAAAGAATTTCTGGGTCTCAAGAGTTACAACATGGGTTAAATTGTTGTACGAAGAAGCATGATTAATTAAACGGTAATCAATTTAACGGTATCAAGGACGGGTTAAGGTTAGTTTACGGTAAGACTATGAAAAAATATGAACTGATTGGTCTTTTGGCCTTAAAAGTTGGTGAAAACACCTCAAAAATAATTAGACATGTGTTTTTGTTTTTTTTTTATCAAAAGCTGACGTGATAAAGTAGAGATTAAACGTTTGTATAGAGTAACATTTACTTAAAATGAGAAAAAATTTTACAGGTGTTTTTCATTATTTTTTTTTGAAAATTTGAATCTGAGACATTTATGGGTTAAAAGTTTGTATATAAAACATGATTTATTGGTTATTTTTACTTCAAACTTAGTAAAACTGCTTAAAATTAAAAATAATTTTACATGTATTTTTAATTTTTTTCATCAAAATCTGATAGGGTCAATGATGGGTTAACAGTTTGTATAGAGAAACAAGTTTTAATGGGTTTTTTGACTTCAAACTTAGTAGAACTGCTTAAAATGAGAAATAATTCAACAGGTGTTTTTCCTTTTTTTTTTAATTTGAATTGCGGCATTGATGGGTTGACAGTTTATTTAGAAACGTGATTTCATGTATCTTTTTATTTCAAATTTAATAAAATCGCTTGAAATTAAAATAATTTGACATGAGTTTTAAATTTCTTCCCTCAAAATCTGACATGGTACACAAAGGGTTAATAGTCTGTATGGAGAAATATAATTTAATAAATTTTCTGACTTCAAACTTTGTAAAACTGCTTAAAATAAGAAATAATTTCACATGTGTTTTTAATTTTTTTCCTCAAAATCTGAAAGGTCAATGATGGGTTAATGGTTTGTATATGTAAGTATGTAAAGACACATGATTAAATGCATTGCTTTACGTGAAACTTAGTAAACCATTTGAAATAAACAATTATTCGATACGTGTTTTTAACTTTTTCGAAAATTTGAATCTAAATGAGGCAATGATGGATTAACAGTTTGTATAGAGAAACATGATTTAATGGGTTTTTTACTTCAAACTTAGTAGAATCACGTTAAACGAAAAATAATTCGACACGTGTTTTTTAACTTTTTTGAAAATCTAAATCTAACGGGTCAACGATGGGTTAAGAGTTGGATGGAAAAACATGACTTCAATTTACTTTTAATATGGTAAAAAAAATTGCACATGAGAAATAGCAAAAAATAAAGGCTAGACTATTTTTTCATCAAAATCTGACTGGGTCAAGAACGAGTTGAGAGAAAATTGATTTATTGGGCCCATTGACTTGCGAGCAATGTCGCCAAAACCTGTTAGTACCTTAAGCCAGCCTAAAAGTATACTGCAATTTTGTGTATTTAAATCAAACTGCACTAACTGGGAAATATGCATTAAATCTTGATATTTTTTTTTTATTTTCATGTAATTCTGTTGGCACAATAAATACGCTTTTAGTGGTTTTTGACTCATTCTTCATTCTTTTGTCATTATTGATTTCTCGTTAATGTTTTCAATATTTAATTTAACCTTCAAATGCATGTCGTTTCAAAATATTATATCGGGGTTTAATTTGAAGATATACGCAAATATGTTAGTGTGCCTAAAGGCATCAATATGCATTTGAGGGTTAATAGTACTTATAGATTCTTATCGGCTTACACGGTGCGACTGCATTTTTTACACCGGAAAAAATCCATATGGGCGTGAAATTAGAGACCAAACATAGTAATACTGCGTACTCAGTTTTTCATTTCTACATCCTTTGTCCTTTTAAATGGACTTCAAAATTTTTACGAGGATACAAAATAATATGTATATCAAATGAGAGAGAGAAAAGGCTCAAGAATTTATAAGTAAATATTTAAAATTGATTTTTTATCTATTTGTAAAAAAAGAATATGAAAAATGTCCTTTGAAAATTGTAATCCTTTATGTCTTTAACAATTTATATATATTCATTGATTTCATAGTTACTAAAATGGGTAAAAATTGGGTAAATAAATAATTTAGAATTTTTGTACTTCATTAGAATTGCAGCTTCCGCCTTTTTTTAAATAACTTTCGAACCAATGAAATTAGAGTCATGAAATTTTTACACGTGATCAAGGAGATTTTGGGTTTTAACATACTTACTCTTCAAGAAAACTCTATTTAAATTTTCAAGGATATAAAGGATTAAAATTTTCAAAGGAAAAACGTCATATCCTTTTTTTGCAAATAAATAAAAAATCAATTTTATTTAAATTCTTAAGCCTTTCCTCTTTCATTTGATATACATATCGCCATATTCTAACGAGGTTACCTATTTTTTATATTTTTATTATTTGTTATCCCCTTAAAAATTTTTAAGTCCTTTTAAAAAGACAAAAGATATAGAAATGAAAACTGAGTACGCAATATTACTATCTTTGGTCTCTAGTTTCACGCCCATATGGATTATTTCCGGTGTGAAATTTTTTTTTAATATTTGTCGCATTGTTTTATTACAAATCCAACCTTTGTCAAATACACACTTCTTGGTCTTTGTGTCTCTAGTTCCCTCTCTCTCCATCCTTCTAGTTCCCTCTCCCTCCCTCTAGTTCCCTCTAGTTTCTCCTCCCATCCTTCTTAACACTTCATGTCCTTACATAATCTCCACGGAGAACATGTTTAATTAAAATTGCGTATAATGAGCGGTTGAAAATCTATTCAGTGTCTTCATTTTACAGCCATAGCTACGCCTTTATTTGCCATCGGTTTGTTGCTTTGTACGATTTGCCAGTGTTTGTTGCGTTGTGGTGTGATGTGATGTGCCGGCGAAAACATGTTGCCAAGGCAATTTAGACAAAGTAGACTCGAGAGAATTTTTAATGTCTTATGTGCGGTGATGTAGCAACAGACAACACTCCTACGGCCAATGCATAAGGCGCTACAACAACTACACATAAATCTGTGTTGAGCTCTAAATACGTGCAGGATAAAGTCATATTTGTTGTACAACTAACAACTGTGTGTGTGTGTGTGTGTGTGTATGCTTAAAGTTGAACAATAGATTGAAAAGCTGATACAACAAAGTATATAGACATAAATGTGCGTGTGCGTGTTTGTTTGTGTGTGTGTGCGTGTGTGCGGATTAGTGGAAGTAATGTCTGGGTGAGGGAAAGTGTAAAATGCGATACGCTCTTGTTGCACAATATACTATAAAATTGTTGACAAACAGGGGTACAGAGGAAAATACAAAAACATATATAGAAAGTGTTGTTGTTGTTGCTTTCAAGGCAATTAAAGCTGTAGTTGTGGGAAAGGAGGAAACCTTAAAGCTTTGATTAGATTTTTAGTTCTTTCCCACCAAGCAAAATGTGAGAAGTAGGCAACAATCGTCAGTGGCAACAAATTGGCGACTCGCCGATTTATTGCCGCGGCGCCAAATTAGCAACATGTCCCAAAAACACGTGGTTTTCCAGGACTTTGAAATATCGAATTGATATGCTTTGTATTTCAATGAGATTGATCGCATTTAAAAAATTGTTTTTCATTCGCCGACGGTTCATTGATCAACAGCATTGATTCAATGAGAGCAACATTGAATCTTTGTATGCAAATGAAATTCCTTCCCAACCTAAACTGACTGACTTTTTATATATGTCGCCAGGGGCGACTCGTTTTCTTATTGCCGGCAACAAAAAATGTCTGGTGGGGTTGCTTTCGGCGGACGTTTTAGAACGACTGGTGATACGAAATCGATACGTTGGCGATATTACCGGCGATAAATTTGTTGCCGGGGGCGACTCGTTTTCTTATTGCCGGCAACAATTTCTTATTGTCTGGTGGGTTTTCACCATAAAAAAACACTACCACAACATTTTACTATCACAAATATTTCAAATTTGCCATTCCAAGTGGGACCCAAAATATTTGCTATCGACACTTTTAGTAGTTGCCCACAGTTGGGCTTGTAGTTTTTATATTGAATTTCAACAAGCCGAACCAGCCGACAAACACGCTCGCACACATTTGTCCAAGGCTCCAGGGAAATTTGCGCACATGTTTGCCGCGTGCAGCCCATGTGAACAATAACGGGCTGCAGGTACTCGTAGCTGGGCTGGCAGCCGTCAGACAGACTGTCATGTACCAACCGAGTGAAACGTGCTGCAAAGGAAACTAATAAAGCGTGAAACAGAATTGACTCAAATAGTACAAGATTGTGCAATAATCTACTAGGAGATTTTTGCCAATCCCCGCCCAACACACACAAACACACACACAAACAGGCGCTGAAATGGCGCAAGTCGATGTCTTGGGTGTGTGTGTGTCCCAGTGAGCGACAGAGGCAGCTGCAGATGTCTAACATGTACAATGAAAACAATGAGTATAAAATTTCCATTGAATTTCAATTTGATGCTAAGGGGGGCCGCCGCACTCTGCACGCTCCCCAGACAATTTAGCGCAAATGTGCCAGACACACCGACACTGCCATGCACCCATACACTGACAAAATGCGGCAAAAGTATGCGAAAATATCGAAACAAGCACAAGCATTCTTGAACGTAATTTGGGCTACACGTCGAAAGGTGGAAAGCGGCACACAAGCCAAATAAAAAACACAAATAAAATGAAAAAGTGTACAAAATAAATGCTCGCTGCATGGACATAACATCGCCACCGAACCACATAGAAGAAGATGAGAAATTCGCCGAAAATGGAAATGGAAAATTATTTCAATAAAATGAAGTGTAGATAATAAATAAATGTTGTTGTTTCTTTATGATGCTCGAAAAATATGCAATTTAATGCGCATAGTGTGGCGAGATGCAGAGGAGTGTGGATGTGGAATGGCAATAAGCGTTGCATAGTTGCAAGTTTTTATGGCCGCAAAGAGCGGAAGTTGGACGCTGCACTGCGGCTGTAGCCACGGCACTGCATGTGGTATGAGTAACCTGCAATAGCTGGGGCTGCCGTATGTAGTTATGCCGACATGAAATATTCAAATAGCAATTGCGCTACACAAACAGAAGTGGCTGTAGCATGAAGCGATGCCGTGGGCGGTGGCGGGCACATTTGCAGGCAGCTAAGCGCCTTTCGTACTACTCGTAGTCCTGGCACTGTGTTATACGTTGAGCGGGAGCTATGTGGGAACACTGCCTTGAACGGTGCCGGATCGTATAATGTAATTTACTGAGTAAAATTTGATTCTTTGGACACTATAATGCTTTTGAGAAGATTTGAGTTTCGTTGGTCTTTGACCACAAAATTGTTCTTAAACACATAATATAATTTCTTACGTTAGACTTGGTTGGTTAGGTTAGGTTTTATGGCTCACAGCAGTACATTTAAACCCAGATAGCCTATTGTGATGTCACATGATAAACGAGTAAGACCCATTTCCTTACTACCTGCACCACTTGGAGCTTTTAAACAAGCCAAGTGTGCCATGTGAAAAAAATTCTAACGGGTCCGTCAGGACATCCATGAAGTAGCTATACTGGTAGTGTTTTCGTTTGTTAGGGAGTTTCTATACCTTTTCCAAGTCCTTTGGAAGTAGACATAGTTCTCTTACTTGTCTGTAGATGAGAAAGTTTCCTGAGAGGACCACAACAATGATCTGTATTTGGTTTCTTTTCAAAAACAAAAGGCATTTTAAAGTAGAAATAGTACTCTTTCTTCGCAACAGGGAACTCTATTTGGTTTCTTTTTAGAGGCAAAAGACATTTTAAAGTAGAAATAGTCCTGCTGCTTATCACCCAACAACACAGAGTTCTGTGAGGACACCAACAGTGAGCTCTATTTGGTTTCTTCCTAGAGACAAATGGCATTAAAAAGTATGAATAGCCCTCTTGCTTGCTCAACGACACAAAGTTTTGTGACGACCGCAGCAGTGAAAATTTTGATCGCTATTTGGTTTCTTTTCAGAGAAAAAAACATTAGAAAGTAGGCTTAGCCTACTTACATATCTCCTAAGCACACAGAGCTGTATGGGGACCGCAACAATGATTTCTATTTGATTTCTTTTTAGAGACAAGTTAACCCTTTCAACCCCAAATTTTACCCTGTGTCTCGATATTACTTTTTGGTATTTAAATCTTGAAAAACTTTCCTAAGAAGAGTGCACACGACATTTGAAGTCGCCACGCCTCCTTGTTAGAGTTCTAGAGCTAGTTTACTTTTGAACTATTGTAGCTTAAAACAGGTTAAATAAATGTTGTATCATTATTTCTTAATTACAGAAAAATTATTGAATATTTATGGAAAAATACAAAATTATCACTTTTAGATTTTATTTAACCATTATTAAAGAAACAGGGTTTTGATCAAACGCACCAAATTCGTAGACTTCAATTAGAACACAAACTTTCCCTGATTTCGCTGCAAACTATTGGAAATTATTTTAGGAAAAACAGAAACAATTTTGGAATTTGCTTTGAGTTCACTTCTAAAAATATTAATTTGTTGGTGCCTACTTAAATTAAACCCATAAATCAATCGTAGCTTTTGCTATAAGATGACAAATAGGTGAAGTTGCAACTTTGGGGTCGAAAGGGTTAAAATTTGTTCATCAAATTCAAAACTATTAGCACATCAAGAAAGGCGACAGACTATTTAAAAATTTGGTATTTTTGAGCACAAACCATATTTGATACTAATAAAATGTTTCAAATTTTTAGGATTGCATCAGATTTGCTGAAAACCTTAGTCAGAATAGTTAAAAGTGCGTAAGTTTGTAGCAAAATGGCTTTAGTTTCATTACATTAATAATTCGTAAGAAAAAAAATATTGAAAAGAAAAAATGTTGACTTTAATTTTGATGATCAAAGCTACAAGCAATTACTGCTTTTTGAAATTTTGTTGTAGCTAAGTCGTACTAAAGTCAACATTGCATTCTTTGTAGCCGTATCAAAATTCTAGTTTTCGAAGCATTTAACACAAATTTTTATAAAAGAGTCAAATACCAAAAATACATTAAAAAAAAGCGCATTTAGTAAGCATTTTTTTATACGACATTTGTATTATTTTTTTATTTCTGCATATTTTTTTATACAAAAAAGTACACTTCGGAATTAAATTTGTGAGATATTTATGCTTCGAAATGTTTTTTTTTTCTATTTATATTAATTTTTATCAGTTTTAATATAAAATTACGTACTTCGAAACCATTTTAGGGCGGAATTGTAATTTCTAAGCACCGAGATATTTTTTTTTTTTTTGTTGGTAGGTATATTATAATTTTTAGTTCATCTTTTTTTCAACTTGCTATTATATTTTTACACAAATTTATAAAACAGAATTTGTTCATCTAAATGTTTTTTTTTATTTTTTGTATTAATTTTTACTAGTTTTAATAAAAAACTGCTTACTTCGGAACCATATTAGAACAGAATTGTAGGTATTTGTAAGCACCGAAATCTTTTTTTTTAATTTTTCTAAAACATATCATTTTTTCAACTTAGTTATTATGTGTTTATTTTAAATTATAATTAATTTTTAATCAGTTTAAATATAAGATTACGTACTTCAAACCATTTTGGGGCAGAATTGTAATTTCTAAGCACCGAAATATTTTTTTATTTGTATAATTTTTATTTTATCTCTCTTACAACTTCCTATTTTATTTTTACACAAATTTATAGAACAGAATTTGTTCTGATTTTTTTTTTAATTTTTTGTATTAATTACTAGTAGTACTTATTACTAGTTTTAATAAAAAACTGCTTACTTCGGAACCATTTTAGAGCAGAATTGTAGGTATTCGTAAGCACCAAAATATTTTTATTAATTTGTCTATAATTTTTTTATAACTTTTTTTACAACTTACTTATTATGTGTTTATTTTAATTTATAAAACAGAATTTGCCTTTTATTACTGCTTACTTCGGAACCATTTTAGAGCAGAATTGTTGATATTTTTAAGAACTGAAATATTTTTTAATTTTTCTATAATTTTTGTATAACCTTTTTTACAACTTACTATTATAGTTTGGTATAATAGTAAGTTGTAAAAATTATATTATATTATTAGTTTATATTATATTTTAGTATAAATTTATAAAGCTAAAATTTGTTCTTCTAAATGTTTTTTTTATTTCTGTAATAATTTTTACCAGTTTTAATAAAAAACTGCTTACTTCGGAACCGTTTTAGGGCAGAATTGTAGGTATTTGTAAGCACCGAAATATTTTTTAATTTTTCTATAATTTTTTTATAACTTTTTTTACATCTTACTTATGTGTTTATTTTAATTTATAAAACAGAATTTATTCTTCTAAGTGTTTTTTTTTATTTTTTGTATTAATTTTTACCAGTTTTAATAAAAAACTGCTTACTTCGGAACCATTTTAGAGCAGAATTGTAGGTATTTGTAGGGACTGAAATATTTTTTTAATTTTGGTATAATTTTTTTATTATCTGTTTTGCAACTAACCTTTTTAATTTTTCTATTAATTTTTAAGCCAAGAAATATAAAACAAAATCTATCCCAGGCATCAAAAAGTTATGACAACGCCTTCTTTAAACAGTTTAGAGTTAAAAAAAAATCATAAAGTCAAACATAGACAAAAGTCATAAAGTCAAACGAAACGAAACGAAAGTCAAATATTACTCAAACAAATGCTGCGACCGTCTCAAAAAATTAAATTTAACCACTAAAAAACCTTTATGGGCGCCTTAAGTTGCGACTTGTGCAAAACCGCACAATAACAAACATTTTGTGTGCGGCAAAACATTTTTTCATAAAACCCCATCTAAAAGCCCAACCAACACAAGTCAAACGTATAAGCCACCAAAGAAGGAAATCAACCGCAGAAACCGCTAAACAACAGCAACAGCAGCAACATGGCGGCAGATAACAAATACCGGACAGTGCGATAACACACACACACACGCACACACATGCATATACAGATATAAGTATATAAAGTATACGGTGGAAGAATATGAAGAAAAACCTGCGTCAGACCTTTCTGCCTGTCTGCCTGCTGCCCACGAACAGGTTAACGTATAAGCGAAAAAATGAATATAAAAATGAAGCAAACAACCAGTCACACGGAGGCTGTGGCGCCATATTCAAAGCATTTTATAGCCCAAAGCCATACAATCTTTAATAATTTACAAGCGCAAGCTGCAACGCATTTCCGTGGTGGCAGCGCAGACATGAATCTTCTGGCTCTGGTGTGGGGGTTTATAAAAATTTCCAATTTCTTGCCTGCAACTTTTACTTGTTGTGTGTTGCTACTAGTTGTTGCTGGTTTTGTTGTAGCCATTTTAACTCGTTGTGCTGGCTGCAGTGGTGGCTGTTGTTTTTGTGCTTGGGATCGAATAGTTTACGAGTTCGCATGGCTGAATTGGATTTGGCTGGCAAATAAATAAGTGTCGTAAAGGTGGCTTTTTTTATTATAAAAAAAAAATAGTTGCTTTAAGACAGCCATGGCGCACAAAAGGTGGCATTTAGACATGGCAGAAAAGTAAAACTAACTTGAAAATAACAGCGCTTGAACGCATTCGAAGATGCTGATGGCTCAATGGGCTATTGGGGCGTATACGTGATGTTTACCTTAAATGTAGGCAAAGACGCCATACAACAATTTTCAATATTCCAGATGGCTCAATGGGCTATTGAGGCGTATACGTGATGTTTAACTTAAACGTAGGCAAAGAGCGCAATAGTTGAGTTGCTACACTACTCGACAGTTAGTTACTGCTAGTTACACTACTCGACACGAAAAATGCTCCTAAAAATAGAAGTATTTTTTAGACTAATCTTCGGCTGCTGAACACGAAACTGAAAATCAAAAAATTTTCTTAAGAAGCGTTTTCAAAAAAATCTTCAAAAAACACTTTTTCCCCTCTTATTTCAGTTATGAGCACGTATCTCGTAAACCAACCATCCGAATATCACAATTTTTTGACCATTTTCAAAAATTACATATTTTCGAATGGTTTTTTTAAAATAAAATGAATGATCTCCTCTGGTTTTAAAATCTAAGATGAAAGATATATTATTTGAGCAAATATTAAGCCTTACATCAATAGAATTGAAAGAAAAATGACAAAGTTATGATGCACGGAGTGAAAACACCAACTTTTCATTTATTACACTGTGCGAAAAAATTTTTTAATTTTTCCGAGACCCATCCAAATGTTGATATAGACGTGAAACTAGAGGTCATTTATAATATCCTGGCATAGTCAGTTTTTTATTTCCTGACCCAAAAACCTTCTTAAAGGACTTTAAAATTTTAAGGATATACACATTTCAAATATTTTTTAAAATATTTGCGATTGTGCAATAATGAAGATATGGATATCAAATGAAAGAGGAAAATTGTCTCCTTTTAGCAAAATTTTTTATAAAACCCCAACAGTTATAGCTTTCCAATCAACTCACTCTGCTGTAGGGACCTGAATTGCAAAATGCATGCGCTATGAAGCATCACAAAGCAATTAGACATTTAACGTAATTTCCACATTTTTAATTTCTGCTTTATTATGTCATGAATCAAAGTGCAACAAAGAGAGCCATGAGGAAAAAGTATGCAAACAACATTAAGCGATTACTTAAAGCAAACTTTCTCCGACTGTCTGCACCCCAAGTTGCCTGTCCATGGCTCCTGCCATGTTTCCGTTGCTTGCGCTACCTATGCTACCCATAGCCGTTCTACTGGTTTGCACCTTTATCGCTTCTTTACTTTGCTTTGCTTTGATTGGCCTTTTTCTATTTTTACTTTTTTCATGCCATCGAAGACGTAGGCAACAATGTGGCGCCCCAGCTAGCTGCTGTTACGGCTCATTCAGCGCCAATTATTGCATGCGGTCGACGTTTGTAGAATTTATTTTCAATGGACGCTGCCACTCTGCTTCTGTTACTACAGCAAGTTTGTTGCCGGCCGGTCTGATTCCCTCAAGGATGCAAAAGCAGTTAAAAGGAAAAGGCGCCAGCAACCCCTCGCCCGAGGCTGGTCAGCGTGTCCGTTGTTGTTGTGCGCCCCCCCCCCCCCCCAGCGCAACTAATAGTCATCCCCTAGGGTTCGTTAAATGAACAGCCGCGTGTAAGTTATGGCAAGATTGCTCCTATGCCTGCAGTCGCAGTGTATTTGTACAATTTTTCGCCTGTTCTTTCTTTACAATTTTTGCAGTTGTTTTTTTTTCAGTTGTTTTTTTTGTATATTTTCGTTGTATTTGCTAAATTTTGTGTGTTTTGGTGTGGCGCCGACCGGACAGTATAACTTGCTGCTTGCTTCATTACTGTGCGGCAATTTTGGTGCTTTTCATTAAAATTGGCAACGACCAAACTGTGACGAAAATTAAGTTGGCATGCGGCAGAAGGCAAAAAATAAAAGCAACAGTAAAACAGTCCCGATGCAGTCAACATTAGGCAGCAGCCGGCCGGCGCTTAACAATAACAAATGGTGGTTGGTTTGCTCATAAAAAAAGTTGATTATGCTTAATGCGATTTGTCGTTGCTCCGAAAGTGATGTAAATGGCTAAAGTTTAGTATTATTCTATGTATTTTGTTTTTTTCTTTGCGGTTGAAACGACATTAACTTTGAAGTTTGTTGACTGACCACAATCGGCAGCAAAGTGGACTTAAGCATTGATGGATTCGATGATTGGGGCATAAATTAGACAGCTAAAGTATGACTTAAACATGAGAAAATAAACGAACATGTAGAGTTAGTTTGTGGGAATTGAGTCAGAAATTGAGTCGTAAATCAGCATTTGAAAACCAATTATAAAGGATTGAAGTTAAAGCTATGTGAGCAAGCACGGCGTATGAGTAACATTTGTGGTTGGTAAATAGTTTGAAAATGTTTTGGCGGGTAAAGCCTGAAGAAGATTTGTGTTGTTAAGAGCTGAACTAATATATTGGCCAGAAATTTGACTACATGGCGTATGAGTAACTTTAATAATAATGTTTAGTTTTAGTTAAGGGGTCATTCTCATGCGCGGACAGGAAAAATGGACATTTTTCAGAAATTATTTCCTTTGTGAATACGAGGAATTATCAAAAAAAGATATTCCACTTTAATTTATTCATTGTTATGGTACAAAAATTAAAAAAAAAATTTTTTTTTTTTAATTTTTTCAAACACTTTTTTTCGATTAAAGACACGGCTTCTGCCGCGTCATGGTCAGCTGGCGGGGATTGTTTTGAGTCACAGGATTATCTGAAACATAAATTTCAAAGAAATTCTTAATCAGTATGAACGTACCTCTCGCCCGTAGTAAACTTGAATTTTTTCATAAGAATCTCACAAAATGGCAGGCATTGGAAGTTAGAGCAGTAAAAAATTGTTGTTTTTGAAGATTTTATCAATGAAAAAATATGAAATTACTAGGGGCGATAGCTAACAGTATGTAGAATGACGTGACAAAATCGCAGAGAGATCGGATGAATGGTTCTTTTTAAATCATCCCCGCCATTTCAAAAAAAGGCGTTCCGAGAAAAACACGTTTAAAGTTTTGATTAACTGATTGAATCCTTGCTAGAAACCTTGACCGCTCGTTATATAAATGTCTGTAGAAGCCGAAATACTTGAAATTTTCGAAATAAACCTTGACAGCACCTTCTTCAAGGATGATACATTGATTGATTTTTTTGATGATAAAATTGATTTTTACAAAATTTCACATGGGAATGACCCCTTAATAATTGTAACTTTTGAATAAAGGAAGTTTTGTGTCAATGAGTAATAATGT